>OU343224.1:319066152-319076791 GCA_910596185.1 Chrysanthemum makinoi | reverse complement strand
CCTTCAAAGTTTAAAAATCACAATTTACAACTTTGGTCCCTCAACTTTACAAAAATGTCAAAATCAGTCCCTGGGTGTTTAAAAATGGAAATTATTCAAACTACACCCTTGTACTATTCATAAATGACAGAATTGGTCCTTATGGTGAAGTTTTGAGAAAATTACAAGTTTGGTCCCTGGAGTTTGAAAATTGTCAAAAATAGTCCTTGGGTTTATAAAAATGGAATTTTATGAAATATTGGTCCTTATACTAACCATTAATTACAGGTTTAGTCCTTGTGTTAACTTTGGAATATTGGCATTTTCAGTCCTTCAAAATCCAGAAATTACAAAATTGGTCCTTGTGTTATATTTCTACAAACCAAACGGATCCCTTTATATTATTTATCCAAATCCAACCCAATCCCAAACCCAGCTGGCCCAACACCAGTCACAAGCCCACGTTTTAAAAATATAAAACAGCCAGTGCTGTTCATCCTCTGCACTATACCTGCAAATCAAAACCAGGTGGTTTCACCACCTCACCAACACCTTTCCACCTTATCCCCCCAGCTGGTTAACAACTCCCCTTGTAACACCCCAACCCGATAAGGGTAGAATTATCACATTTATGGTGCCAAATCAGAACAATACATATAACCCATGCAAGCGGAAGGCTTATAAATATAATCAAAAGGATAACAAGTCCACACGACTTGAACAGTACAAAAGTTCCAAAGATATCCAAGGAAATGAAACGATACAAGGTCTCCAAAACAAATAGCAATGGAAATCAATGTCTAAGATAACTAAGGCAAGTCCTCAAAAGCATCCTACTCTCAATCCCCAATAAAATTCCCAGCTCCTAGCTTAATAACCTGCCGCAGGAAAAGAAATGCGGCTGAGCTTAAAAAGCCCAGTGAACAGATATAACAATACAATAGCAATAATGAGGAACTGAAGTCAAGATAAATACGATAAGAAATGAAGTGAAACAATATAGAGTAGGTAAAGGAAACAATGAAAGGGAGGTCAGTTTTCCACCACGAGCCAACAAAACAAACCAAATCAAATCATATATCCATAGTAGCTTGTAGTAACCATTGTATTCGGAGGGGTGACCTCGGAATACCAAACCAATAGGAGGGGAGTCCTCAAGTAGCCAATGGAGTGATCAGCTCCCAAAATGTGAGGGGGTGTATTGCACACACCAACCACATCACCAAAACAATATATCAATATCAATACAATACAATACAAATCTAGGATGCATCCATACGCCTAAAACAATAGTGGCCATTCAATATATCTGAAGCGCGCATAATCAATACAAAATGGGGACGGTGTGGAACATCACTCAACCACACTAAAGTCATGCCATTGGTGCCTCAATGACACGGACATGGAACCCCCATGCCTAGTTAATGGCTCGGGTATCAACTGACAGGTCAAAGTGTACAATATAGAGTTCAATCAATATCAAAGGTCCAATATTAGCAGTTCACAAATCAAATCAATAGTCCAATATCAATGGTTCAATTATCAAAGGTCCAAATAGCAAGGATCAATATCAAAGGTTCAATAGCTAAGGGTCAATAGCAAAGGTTCAATAGCAAAGCAAAGGTTCAATATCAATTTGGCAAGAGATCAAAGATGCAAAGAGATCATGAGAAACCTTATGAGAAAGGTCAGAATATCTGTACCTTATTCGAAGCAATCAACAATGAAAGTAAAGTCAAGAAAGGAGATCAATCCGTCGCGGAACCTATATGAATTAGATAACGTTCTATAAGAATCCGAAACACTTATTTAAGACGGCTTTCCATTTTTAGCAAGTTTCCCATTTTAGTAATCTTTCCATTTTAAGTACTTTCTATTTTAGGAAACTTTCTATTTTATGCAGGTTTCTATTTTTAGTAACTTTCTAAAAATAGCAGATTTCCATTTTTAGTAAGTTTCCATATTTAGCAGGTTTGGTTACTTATCTCAAGTTAATTAATGAAAATGAGTATTATAATGTTTTAAGGATCATTTATAACAAGTTACAAAAGTTTAGGGTTTAAAATGTCAATAATGCAAAGCATAGGGTTAAAAATGTAAATATAGTAAGTTTACTCATTTTACTCATTTAATCCATTTAGTTAGTATATTAACAAGTTAATCCATCAAGTTTCACCATTTACAAAACAACCCCTTAACTTTATTAAATCATGTAATTACAAACCCTAGTTTTAGGTTATGATTAACGAATCCGTTTTAAACCATTTTAGCTTGATTAGTACAAGATTACAAGACTCCTATGTGATATCATTTTCAATTCGAACCACCCTTCATCAATTTCATTTTGTACGCCCCATGTATAAATCAAAATACCTTCGTAAATCATTCGTTATTAATTCCATTTATCATATACGAAAGCATATAATTCATAAGCTTATTAACCCTTAAACAAAACATATATAATTCGACATATGAAGAATCCAAAATCAGTTTCATATTCATATTTACATGCCTTATTCGAATTACATATATTAAGACTCAAGGTTTTACATATTCATGTTTTATCATTTCATGTGACAACATACTTATGATTTTATGTGATTCATATTTATATTACAAGCCCTAGAATCATATGAGTGCCACGAATTGATTAAGAAACAAAAAGGAAGAGATTCAAGATGACGATACGTTACCCTAGTAGCGTGTACAAGACAAGAGAACAAGAATCAAACCACCAAAAATCAAACCAAGTCTCCCTTGGCTTAAACCAACCCACGGCTACAAATAAATACCCACGCCAAAGCTTCAATTCGACCCAAACAAAATCACCACGTCCACCAATCGATTTCCCACGATCACGAGCCTCCTAGGAACACCTTTGTTTGTATGATTTTCGTATGAAATGGGAGAAACAAAGAGTTGCCGCCACTATAGTTTAGAGAAGAAGAACTAGGGTTTTCAATGTGTATTTTTGAAATGAAATGAGGAGATAAATGAGGTTTAATGTTAATTGATATGGTGACTAAATGGGGAGGGATAGGGGCCGGCCATTATGGGGCTTAGAAGACAAATTCTCAAACTTTCCAAGTTATCTTTCAATCATGTATATAGTCCTCTTTCAAGTCTAGATTAATTATGTACAAGTTGTAATGTTTATTAGATACTTAGAGTATAATTATTTATGTTCCTATAATTTATATCATAAGTTACTTATTTTCATAATGTAGGAATATTATTAATCATATAACTTGTTAAATGATGTTGACGTGTTTCCCGAGTTGGTAAAATTTTAAGTTGGAGGGCAAAATTGTCATTTCACGCGATTTGAGATTTTAGGGTTTTACAATTCTTCCCCTCTAAAAAGAAATTTTCGTCCTCGAAAATTGAAAAGGAAACGAAGCAATAAACGAAGACATACCCGATGGTGAAAAGAAATGTGGATAACTAGCTCGCATTGATTCCTCGGTTTCCCAGGTAGCTTCACGCTCTGGGTGATTCTTCCAAAGAATCTTAACAAGCGGAATTACTTTGTTTCTCATGACTCGATCTTGCCGATCCAAAATAGCCGGGTTCCTCAGAAAGAGACATATCAGCTGAATCGATCAAATGGATATGAGGCTACATGCAAAGGATGGTAGTTGTATCACCTCAAAAGAGATACATGAAAAACGTCGTGCACATGCGATAGCTGCGGCGGAAGAGCCAAACGATAAGAAACCTCTCCGATGCTCGAGAATCTCAAGCGGCCCAATAAAGCGAGGTGAGTTTCCTTTTAATTCCAAACGTTTAACACCCGAAAAGCGACACTTTGAAATACCCGATCACCAACACTGAAACTCCAAATCACGGCGATGTTTATCTCGCATAACTCTTTTGCCGCGTCGAGCCTCCTTCAACTTTTCCTTAGCAACTTGCCACCTTCTCATTAGTGATCTCAATAATCTCGGTACCTCAATAACGCCTCACCTACTTCGTCCCAGCAAATAGGTGCTCTACATTTCCTCCCATATAACAGTTCATAAGGTGCAACCTTGATGCTAGCATGCCAACTATTGTTGTAGGCAAACTCCACCAAGCATAAATACTCATCCCAACTCCTGGTCCACTCTAAAGCACATGCCCGCAACATGTCTTCTAATGTCTGAATGGTCCTCTCCGATGACCATCCGTCGAGGATGAAGCGCCGTCTTGAACTTAAGGCGAGTGCCCCAAGCCTTATGCAAACTCTTCCAAAAGCGAGGCGTGAAGCGAGGATCTCTATCGACATGTCGTGGGATTACCATGAAGTCGAACAATCTCTCCCTGAAAAATCTCCGCTAAGTTAGAAACACGATCAGACATACGAATGGGTAAGAAATGAGCAGACTTGGTTAGCCGATCAACGACCACCCAAATCACATCATGTCTTTTACGAGTAAGAGGCAAACCGGTGACAAAATCCATAGAAATCTCTTCCCACTTCCAAGTAGGAATCTCCAATGGCTGAAGTAGACCACTAGCCCGCTGATGCTCTATCTTGAATTGCTGACATGTCATACACCTAGAAACATACAAAGCCACATCCTGTTTCATGCCATTCCACCGAAATGCTTTGCTTAAGATCTCGGTACATCTTAGTAGAACCGGATGAATAGTTAATGGAGAACTGTGAGCTTGGACAACACCGTCTCACGCAAATCAGGATCATTGAACACAAAGCGGTCACCAAACCATACCACACCAGATCTATCAACCCGAAACTCCGATTGTTTCCCTTCCTCAATGTTACGAACAATAGACCAAAGCTCACCGTCATCGCTTCTCGAGCTTCCTTGATCCGCAAAATGATGTTGGACTCCACCTTCATACTAGCCCAATAACCATCATAACCCCGGAAACAAAATTCCACATCCATGAGCTCAAGATCGTGGAGAACCCTGGGTTCAATCTCCAAACTAGCAATCATACCCGACTTTCGGCTAAGTGCATCCGCGACTACATTAGCCTTACCCGGATGATATTGGATGTTCGTGTCATAATCCTTAAGAAGCTCTAACCACCTTCGTTGCCTCATATTGAGCTCCTTTTGCGTGAATATATACTTTAAACTTTTATGGTCAGTAAAGATATCACACGATTCACCATACAAGTAATGCCTCCAAATCTTTAAGGCAAAAACCACCGCAGCCAACTCTAAATCATGTGTAGGATAATTCTCCTCATACGATTTCAATTGCCTCAAAGCATAGGCAATCACCTTACCGTGCTGCATCAATACACAACCCAACCCTTTCTTTGAAGCGTCGCTATAAATCTGAAAACCTCCGGAACCCGATGGAAGTGTCAAACAGTAGCGATAACCAACCTCCGTTTCAAATCCTCAAAACTCTGTTCACGCTCCTCCGTCCATTCAAACTTCTCTCCTTTCCTCATCAATTACGTCAAAGGTAACGCCAATTTAGAGAAACCCTCAACAAAACGACGGTAATAACCAGCAAGCCCAAGAAAACTCCTAATCTCCGTCACAGTAGTAGGTCTCGGCCATTTTGTGATAGCCTCGACTTTAGATGTGTCCATCTTGATACCATCGCGAGACCTAGCGTGACCAAGAAAAGCAACTTGGCTCGGCCAATTCGCACTTAGAAAATTTTGCATACAACCTGGCGTCGAAGAATCTCTAATACAATCGAAGATCTTTCGTGCTCGGCCTCATTCTTAGAATACACAAGGATGTCATCGATGAAGGCGATTACAAATTTATCGAGGTACTCGTGGAAAACACGATTCATAAGATCCATAAAGGCGGCGGCGCGTTAGTCAAACCAAATGGCATAACCGAGAAACTCATAATGGCCATAGCGGTCGAAACGCGGTCTTAGGAACATCTTGCTCCTTCACACGTAATTGATGATAGCCAGACCTCAAATCAATCTTAGAAAAGAATTTGGCTCCTTGCAATTGATCAAACAAATCGTCGATGCGCGGAAGAGGATAACGATTCGGGATAGTGATACGGTTCAGCTCGCGGTAGTCAATACACAACCTCATACTCCCATCCTTCTTCTTAACAAATATCTGAGTGCACCCCAAGGTGAAACAGGGTCTAATAAAGCCATTCTCCAAAAGTTCTTGCAAGCTGTTCTTTCAACTCTTTCAATTCAATGGCCATCGATAAGGAGCTTTAGATATAGGTTCAACACCAGGAATCAAATCAATGCCAAATTCAACTTCCCTAGCGAGGAATGCGGGGAAGTTCATTAGGGAAAACGTCAGAGAAATCGCGCACAACAGAAAGACTTTCAATAGTCGGAACTTCCAAAGAAGTATCTTTGATGGATGCCAGAAAACCAAGGCAACCATGAGAAATGAGAGTGCGGGCTTTCATAGCCGAGATGATCTTAACCGACTTGAGTGGTTGAGCACCATGGTATACAAAATCAGGATGATGAACATTACCGAAGATAACATTACGAGCATGACAATCAATGGTAGCCCTATGCAAGGCCAACCAGTCCATACCCAATATAATATCAAAATCAGACATATCCAAAGGAAGAAGATTAGCGAGCGAATACCATCATCGAAGCGTAGAGGGCCGGTTCACATATTCGTGATTAATAAGTACATGATTTTTCATAGGGGTTGATATAGATAAGTGGTTCATTAGTGGTGTTGGAGATAATTTGAGCTTCTTAGCAAAGTTTACCGATACGATAGAATGTGTGGCATATCAAACAAAACAAAAGCGGTGGAATCACCAAAATAAATAGTGCGATAATAGTACGGCGCCTTATGCTGATCTCGTGGTGAATACACTCGTCCGGTGGTGGGAGGTGGTTTGATGTAGTTGAAGGAGTAGCCGATGCACTGCTGGGGCGGTCCTTCACCCTATGATCTGTCTCCCCACAATGATAACAACCTCCGGTAATTCTACGACAGACACAGGGTGCGTCTTACCACCGTAACACACTTTGGAGGAGGAGGTAGCACCTCAGAAGTCCTCTTGGGAAGAAGATGTCGTGAACGATCATGGTAAGTCTTGCGAGATGGCGATCCGATCTGTTTCTAAAGCGCCATTCGACCCCGACGATCGTCTCCCGGAGCCTATCAAATCTCCGTGATTGCCCTGGCGTCTCGAATCATAGCTACGGTCGTACCGACCTTTAACTCCACTGTGCCTAGTCGGCGACCCTCGATCGAATTGTGGTCTGGCGATCCACGGAATCCACGAGTATGGTCTGCGACCCGATGATAAATCGATCACCGTCCACTGTTCCTCTTGTTGAAGCCACGTTCCTCATGTAGCAACTCAATGTTGCGGGCGCATCATAGCTGCGGCTACCTCGGTATACTCGTTATTAATCACCCTGTCTAACACCCATTTCTTCAAACCCCATTTGAACTTACGAGCCTGACGGCGTGCATCTCGGCAATCTCACCTCTGAACCCAACCATCCTCATAAATCGTTGCATATACTGTGAGAATTTTCCTTCTCCGGTGATGTATGGCTTCGTACTCCCTTTCATATCATTCTTGTTCGACTCGGGAAATCTTGTTTGTAGAAGATGTCCCTGAAGGTATTCCAAGCACAAGTATCAAGAAATTTCTCTTCTTTGGACAAGAGATAGGCCTTCCACCAGTTTAGGGCATCACCCTCGAATTTGAAGGTAGCAAGCCGGGTTTTCACCTCATCACCACAACCCATCACATTGAAAAGCTTTTCCATGTGCGTAATCCAGTCCTCCGCATCATTAGATGAAGCTGCCGAGCGAAACGGAAGTGGCTTAAGTTTGTTGAAGCGTTCGATCCAAACATGAATGGGGGTAGGTGGGTTGGCACCCCACTATTATCCCCACCGAAGAGCTAGCGCCATTGCGGACATTCGAGTGATGGTAGCAGCGATCTCGGGCATAGCGAGAGGCGAGGCGCAATCAAAGCTTTGAAGTTAGGATTACCATTCCCGTTATCGTCGCCATTCCTTCGAGTAGTCACCATCTGAAGAGTTCATAAACGATTAGCAAAGGTTAGGAAGTAAGATGGAGATCATGAACGGAAATGACGATAATGAACCTAAAATCTACCCAAACCTCACCAATCAAATCTTAAGCTCTACGGGTTAACGCTTAGGGTCCATATGTCACAGGTCCTGACTACAAGTCGTAAACCTGGTCTCTGATACCATAATTGTAACACCCCAACCCGATAAGGGTAGAAATATCACATTTATGGTGCCAAATCAGAACAATACATATAACCCATGCAAGCGGAAGTCTTATAAATATAATCAAAAGGATAACAAGTCCACACGACTTGAACAGTACAAAAGTTCCAAAGATATCTAAGGAAATGAAACGATACAAGGTCTAAGTCTCCAAAACAAATAGCAATGGAAATCAATGTCTAAGATAACTAAGGCAAGTCCTCAAAAGCATCCTACTCTCAATCCCCAATAAAAGTCCCAGCTCCTAGCTTAATAACCTGCCGCAGGAAAAGAAATGCGGCTGAGCTTAAAAAGCCAGTGAGCAGAGATATAACAATACAATAGCAATAATGAGGAACTGAAGTCAAGATAAATATGATAAGAAATGAAGTGAAACAATATAGAGTAGGTAAAGGAAACAATGAAAGGAAGGTCAGTTTTCCACCACGAGCCAACAAAACAAACCAAATCAAATCATATATCCATAGTAGCTTGTAGTAACCATTGTATTCGGAGGGGTGACCTCGGAATACCAAACCAATAGGAGGGGAGTCCTCAAGTAGCCAATGGAGTGATCAGCTCCCAAAATGTGAGGGGGTGTATTGCACACACCAACCACATCACCAAAACAATATATCAATATCAATACAATACAATACAAATCTAGGATGCATCCATACGCCCCTGCAAAACAATAGTGGCCATACAATATATCTGCCATAATCAATACAAAATAAGGACGGTGTGGAACATCACTCAACCACACTAAAGTCATGCCATTGGTGCATCAATGACACGGACATGGAACCCCCATGCCTAGTTAATGGCTCGGGTATCAACTGACAGGTCAAAGTGTACAATATAGAGTTCAATCAATATTAAAGGTCCAATATTAGCAGTTCACAAATCAAATCAATAGTCCAATATCAATGGTTCAATTATCAAAGGTCCAAATAGCAAAGGATCAATATCAAAGGTTCAATAGCAAAGGTTCAATAGCAAAGCAAAGGTTCAATATCAATTTGGCAAGAGATCAAAGATGCAAAGAGATCATGAGAAACCTTATGAGAAAGGTCAGAATATCCGTACCTTATTCGAAGCAATCAACAATGAAAGTAAAGTCAAGAAAGGAGATCAATCACGTCGCCCAGAACCTATATGAATTAGATAACGTTCTATAAGAATCTGAAACACTTATTTAAGACGGCTTTCCATTTTTAGCAAGTTTCCCATTTTGTAATCTTTCCATTTTAAGTACTTTCTATTTTAGGAAACTTTCTATTTTAGGCAGGTTTCTATTTTTAGTAACTTTCTAAAAATAGCAGATTTCCATTTTTAGTAAGTTTCCATATTTAGCAGGTTTAGTTACTTATCTCAAGTTAATTAATGAAAATGAGTATTATAATGTTTTAAGGATCATTTATAACAAGTTACAAAAGTTTAGGGTTTAAAATGTCAATAATGCAAAGCATAGGGTTAAAAATGTAAATATAGTAAGTTTACTCATTTTACTCATTTAATCCATTTAGTTAGTATATTAACAAGTTAATCCATCAAGTTTCACCATTTACAAAACAACCCCTTAACTTTATTAAATCATGTAATTACAAACCCTAGTTTTAGGTTATGATTATCGAATCCGTTTTAAACCATTTTAGCTTGATTAGTACAAGATTACAAGACTCCTATGTGATATCATTTTCAATTCGAACCACCCTTCATCAATTTCATTTTGTACGCCCCATGTATAAATCAAAATACCTTCGTAAATCATTTGTTATTAATTCCATTTATCATATACGAAAGCATATAATTCATAAGCTTATTAACCCTTAAACAAAACATATATAATTCGACATATGAAGAATCCAAAATCAGTTTCATATTCATATTTACATGCCTTATTCGAATTACATATATTAAGACTCAAGGTTTTACATATTCATGTTTTATCATTTCATGTGATTCATATTTATATTACAAGCCCTAGAATCATATGAGTGCCACGAATTGATTAAGAAACAAAAAGGAAGAGATTCAAGATGACGATACGTTACCCTAGTAGCGTGTACAAGACAAGAGAACAAGAATCAAACCACCAAAATCAAACCAAGTCTCCCTTGGCTTAAACCAACCCACGGCTACAAATAAATACCAGCCAAAGCTTCAATTCGACCCAAACAAAATCACCACGACCACCAATCGATTTCCCACGATCACGAGCCTCCTAGGAACACCTTTGTTTGTATGATTTTCGTATGAAATGGGAGAAACAAAGAGTTGCCGCCACTATAGTTTAGAGAAGAAGAACTAGGGTTTTCAATGTGTATTTTTGAAATGAAATGAGGAGATAAATGAGGTTTAATGTTAATTGATATGGTGACTAAATGGGGAGGGATAGGGGCCGGCCATTATGGGGCTTAGAAGAAAATTCTCAAACTTTCCAAGTTATCTTTCAATCATGTATATAGTCCTCTTTC
>OU343224.1:318979743-319066052 GCA_910596185.1 Chrysanthemum makinoi | reverse complement strand
TACTATTTAAAACTAATTAAAATGCTAGAAAATACTATTTAAACTAAGAAAACTATGGAAAAATACTTTTATCACTTTTGATTTTTCTAAAACTAGGAAAATTGAAATTACATTTTTCTGAACATTTTCTGAATTATTTGGATTAAATGCTAATTAAAAATGCTAGAAAATGATATAAAATGCAGAAAAATAGCAAATGAACAGTGAAAATATGAAAACTTCCAGAATTTTATAAAATAAAATAGAGAACTAGTGAAAATTAACAGAAATGATTTTGGAGCACAAGAACTATGATTTGGGCACACTACTTGAATGAATAAGCACTTGAAATAAGCTAGAAGCAACAATAAGCCACTATAAGCTACCTATTCCTAAAACTAATCTATACTAACTGGAAATAAGCTATTGCAACTGTTTTAGATCTAATAAGCACAAGCTAGAGGCAAGTTAAGCACAAAACAGGTTTCTAGCGCTAAAGTCCAAACGGCCCTTAAGCCCCTACTTTAAGCTCCTATTAAGCTAGCTAGAAAAAATCACAAAAATTAACTAAAATGACCAGGCAGTAGACAACCAACCAATGAGCTTATATCCAAAATTTCAACTGATTTGGATGCAAAATAAGGAAATTAAAAATCAAAACTATAAGTGAATTTTGACAATATAAGCTGATGCAGAACAGTTATGAAATGGGTCATTAGCAGATCTAAAAAGCTATAGCTACAAGCTCCTATGGTGAGATCAGTTCTTAAGAATTATATCCTATCACTACAACTTCTAAAGAAGCTAAAATGCAATCAACAAGTTCAAATCAGTAAGCAAGCTGATATGAGGAATGTGGTTATGACAGCAAACAGAATTCAAACAAATATGATGATTGCAAGTAAAATTAATAGCCTAAAGAGTACTAAAGAGGTTTCTAAGGAAATGAATTAACGTCTAAGCTCAGTGTCTATCTAAATGAGCACTGATAACACATATATTGATTCCAAGAACATCAGCAAAAAGCTACACTAAAGAAGTGCTACAATGGACAGTAAATGTGATAGCAAAACAAAATCATAAGGGCAGAACAAGGAACTAGGAAACGTAGAATGGTGATAAAAACTTAAAACTAAGACTAAAATACTCCTAAATCTTACTCCTAAACTGGTTTAGTCTAATTAGCTCTAACAGAAATCATTTAAACTACAAATTGAACTTAAAACCAAACACCCCTTATAACTACCCAAATGCAATTCAAACTTAATATCCTTACTGAAACTTATTGAAACTGAATTGGAATGACCTCATAAGCATAAAACTTAACCATAAAACAGATTTAAACCAGAAATTTTACCAAAACTGATTTTGACTTGAAGGTTTGACTATTGTTGACTTTTGAAATGGATGAGATAAAACAGTAACTTTCTTGAGGAAAACTTATACTAAACTATTAGTGAGTCTATAAAACTTGTGAAACAATTAACCAAATGATTATTCAACAACAAGAGATCATGAAACAAGATCAAGAGTAAATTGAGACACAATTTTAAGAGTAAAACTGAAATTTCATTGAAAATTGGAAATTGAATTACAATGCTAGAACAGTAAGAAAAACGTAAATAATAAGCAATAACAAGCTGAAGCTAAGCTAATCTAATCCTAAAGCTAAAGCTAAACTATATTCTACTCCTAATAATTTCTTCTGAGAGGTGAGAGAGAAGGCCTTTATAGCCACGGAGGAGACTGGGATTCTTTCTGGAAATCTCAATCTTGACCATTGATCTTCAAAACTTGTCAACAAATCAAATTAGAGCCATAGGATCGACTGAAGTGTGATGTGCCTGCTCAATGAGAGCTCTCCATCGCCACGCTGGCTATCCACTGCATCACACCCTCTGACACGTTGTCAGAGGGCTTCTAGAAGCTTACTTAAGTGTGGGTAAATGTGGGAGGATCAGGGGTAAAGGTAAAAGAGATTGGTAAACAAAAAATTGATGGGGTATAAAGTTTTGAGCGGCGTTTGGGTTTATTTATATTATTTTGGTTTGGCCGGGTCATGGGTTGGGTAAAATGGGGTATAAACCGGTTATGATTTATTATTAAAGGGTGTGGGTTATATCTTGGTTGGGCTTATGGGTGTATAGGATTTTAGATTTTGGACTTAGGTGTAGTATCCAAATTATACACTAAGGACCATTTATGTAATATTTGCAAAGAACAAGGGTCCAAAAGTGTAAATTATGAAATGTGAGGGTGAATTAGGTAAATGAAATTTATGAGGGGTTGATTTAGTAAATTTGGGAAAGTTGAGGGATGAGATGTGACAACTTCCAAAACATGTTCCGAGATCCGTAATTTGACTTTTAAGCATCCAAATCCCATAAAACTGCATCCCGTCATCGGCTTTTTGCACTCTTCTTTCTCTCGTGCTCGGTTTTCGTTGGTTTTGGCTTCTTTTTGTGTGTTTTATCGTATCCGTACCTGCACAAGCAAAAACTCAAGAAACACGCAAATATTAACAATAAACGGCCTCTTCTGGTTATTTTGGGTCAGGTTGTTTGATAATGAAAAGGTATGTGTTTAAGCACATATCAAAATACGCATGCACAGACCATTGTCGTGTCCCCACACAATGTAATCAACTCACGCTTCTAAAACCAAGGATTTCAATCTCTTTCTACTAAACCTATGAAGAAGCAAAGATTCCTCAAAAGAGATTAGAAAGCCTTAATTAAAAACGCCGTTTACCTTTTAATTCACAAGTAGATATTACGATTAAGCACATTCTGATTATGAGTGACGGTTAGTTGAACTTTCATGTCGATCAATAACTCCAACATTTTTCAATCAACACTTTAGGATCACGGAGTAGAAAACACAACACAGCGTGAAGCTCATTTTTCACAAGTCCCCAAACTAAGCGTAAAATCGAAATCATTGTTAAATATGACTCTAGATGCTAACACTACCCATGGAAGTTACTTGTGTAATTACCTTTTGCTCCCATTTTCCTATTTGCCTCTAGAATTTTTTTAATTTTTGTGAGAAATGAATTTCTTCAAGTTTCTCGTTTCGATAACTTTTATTCAGATAAAGATATAAAGCTAAGTCGCTAATTAGTTATCCATCTTCCCTCCAAAACCATTGCACACAAGAATGAGGTCCACATCAAGGTCCTAATTTCACACGATTTAGGGAGAATATCCTGTTTATGGCGACGAGACAACTCATCTAGAGAGTCCGATGCGACAGAAGCTTTATTTAGACATCTCCCGGATCTGAAGTTTGGCTTAACACTATTTCAGCACATTTGCATTTTTGCAATTTAGGCCCTTGGTCTTTAAAACTACTAACTCAACGGATTACAGGTTTTATCAAGTCTTATTATGACTTTGGATTTTCCTCTTCCTTTATAGAAGTCTATGACAACTTTTATAGCTTTGGATTTTTAATTTTAAAACATTTGGGCTTTATTTCATGTTAATTTTTGTGTCAAACTCCAAACTCTACGGCTTTTATAACAATAGAAACAATACAGCAAACTATCGGAATCAGTTGTCTATTAACTCGTAACACTGACGTACTCGATGTGTACCCAACTATCATGAGCAAAGATTCTCTAAAGAAGAATAAAGAACTAACTATCGCCAAAAACTCAACATCTCTAATTATTATTAGCAGATATGGGGTGAAACAATTTTGTGGGAACAAAAAGCCATAAGTACCTTCGATGGGCTCTAAAGAGAACCAACTACTCCACGCTTAGCATCTAAACTCATAAGTAACTCTATCATTTCTCGATCTCCACAAATTTAAAATCCCAAATAATGAGATCGCCGGATCCTTAGCGCGATAATTTTTAGATTATCTATGGTTAAGGGGAACAAGCCTAGGCTCAACACGCAGCTCGGTCAAGTAATTCTATTCCTACTCTCACCAGTGGAAAGTCAACAAGGTGTCAAAACATATATTAACTTAGCAAATGCTTTGTCTAAATGAAATTAAGTAATGCATATTTAAAATCACTCAGGGAAACTTGCAAATCCTTGGCCTTGAGAGCTCGAATTCGCATTTTATAGCTTCTTGTCTAAGAGACTAGCAAACTTTTCAATCAAAAGACTTAACAAAAGCTTAAAATTTTTAAAATTCTTCATATATAGCACAATTTTTCTAAGGAAAACGGGAGTTTGCGAGAGTTCACGACAAAAAACAAGCAAGTGCGATCAAATCAAATCGAATATTACCCTACCCCAGACTAGAACGAAACATTGTCCTCAATGTTTAAAAGCAAGGGTGTCAACGAAAATCTAAAATCCGTTTATTAAGTATGCTCAAAGATAAACGTTAGTCGATAAGATTTTGGATATCGGATTTCCATCAGCATCGATCATGAAACTTGAGTAGAGAAAATACAAACTTCGAGCACGAGAGTCTTCATATCGGGAAAATCCTGAACACAACATCACAAACAACCAAACACGAGAAATCGATGAGGCTAACCCCTTCACGTCACTTATTAGAAAATAGAAAGAAGATAGAGATAAGCATGGGGTGCCTCCTACGAAGCGCTACTGTTTTTCTTCACCGAGTCACTAGCTGACTCGTCCCGAATTCATTTGTCCTTGGGGAAGAAAGTGGTAGAGATACAGGAGATCAAAAACGGTGTCCTCATTCCCGGAAAGAATGAGACTGGGTGGGTTGGGTGGAGAAGAAATGGTGGATGGATAGGCTATCATGAAGAAAGATCCATCATCGGTGGTTTTGCGGGCGGGACGAAAAGGATGACGGATAGAAATGAGAAAACTCCAAGGAAGTCGGGGGAGCTCATGGTATAGAAAGTGTGACTCAAAAGGCTCATCAACGAAGGCATCCAAGAGAGGATCCTTATCTCGGACAACGTTTTTAGCATAAAGCTCATCTATGTCGAATATCCCGGGGGTGAAAATCTTGTCTTCACATGTGGGCTCAACGATAAGTGAGGTCGACTCAACAGAGGAAAGAGAATCATCATTAAGCAAGCTTTCAAGAAAAAGGACATCTTGATCAGAGTCGCACCCGTCACTCTCAATACCCGGTGGTATTGGATCATCAAGAAATAAGTCGATTTCTTCCATATCATAATTATAAGACGGATTATCAAGAATATCGTCTTCAACCACTTTAGTCAATTCATCAATCTCCATAATATCTTTAGTGTCAGATTCATCACTTTCTTCATCTTGCATAACATCACATGACGGACTGGAGAAAGGTCGGAACACAGAGATGGGACAAGTGGTGTGCTCTGAGAGTAGCAGTATCACCACTTATTCTGGTCTCTGAATGGACTCAAAATCTTTGTCGAAAAGAGGATTAACTCGCAAAAGTATAGTCATCATTGAATTCGAAAAGTGGATTTGAGAAAATGCCGGAAGTAACTCGGAGATGTCAGAGAACACATAAAATCGAATCACAATCACGTCGATACATCCTCGGACTCACTTGGGATTGGGTCTAGGCTCTCAACACAAGACGATTCCGTTTCCGGAATAGTGCTAAGAGGACGTCCCCCATTATGAGAGAGTCAACGGATCAATAATTATTAAAGACATAGAATCATCACCTCTTCCAAAATGACGTCACTTCCTCAACCGGCGTGAGTGAAGGGGAAGGGTCAGAAATGAAAGGCTCAGAAACGGGAGGGGGTTCAGCCGACAAACTTTCATAATATTCTTTCATTTGGATGGAATCCTCATCATCATCTTCAATGTAAGTCTCGAGCCATCAGGCACGTCTTTCAAGTGCTTGCTCCTCAATTCGTATTTCTTCAAGACACTTTTCAATCTTAGCTGCTCGTTTTTCTTCTTCGAGTAATTCTAACATAGATCTTTCGTTGCGAGATGCTCGATCTTCGGCAAGTAATTCACCATACGTTTTCTGATGATGATCTTTTTAGTACAGATTATTTTCCGAAGAAATACAAAGGTATGTATTTCCCAGGTCGTTTTCCCAACGAGGGATAAATGGAGTAAACAACCGCGTCGGTGATCCGGATTCGAATGGGTAATAAGGATTTTGATGATTTCT
The DNA here is from genome assembly GCA_910596185.1 of Chrysanthemum makinoi. Taxonomy (NCBI): domain Eukaryota; kingdom Viridiplantae; phylum Streptophyta; class Magnoliopsida; order Asterales; family Asteraceae; genus Chrysanthemum; species Chrysanthemum makinoi. Next base: position 319,060,004 of record OU343224.1, on the reverse strand, counting down.
AAACTACGGTGCAGGGAATAATAAAGGAAAGAAATTATAACAACTAAATCTATGATGCAATGAAGGAAATGCAACTAATTATGCAAGATTAAACTAAAATGCAATTAAACGTAATTAATGAAACGTGAATTAAATGCAACTACTCTAATTTTAAACCGTAAAAATGAACTACTATATTTCTACAGCTAAAAATGATATTTGAAAACTATTTGTGATTTAAAACTAATTTTTTATGGTTTTTATTGATTTATTTTGAATTAAAAACTAATTTAAGACATTTAAAATAGACTTGAAATACTAAAAATTAGGAAAATAAGCTAGAAAATTACAAAACTAATTTTCAAAAATCAAAATTATCTAAAAAGAATTATCAAAACTGGAATCACATTTTTCTGACTTTTTCTCTATTTATTATGAATTTAATACTATTTAAAACTAATTAAAATGCTAGAAAATACTATTTAAACTAAGAAAATTCTGGAAAAATACTTTTTATCACTTTTTGATTTTTCTAAAACTAGGAAAATTGAAATTACATTTTTCTGAACATTTTCTGAATTATTTGGATTAAATGCTAATTAAAAATGCTAGAAAATGATATAAAATGCAGAAAAATAGCAAATGAACAGTGAAAAATATGAAAACTTCCAGAATTTTATAAAATAAAATAGAGAACTAGTGAAAATTAACAGAAATGATTTTGGAGCACAAGAACTATGATTTGGGCACACTACTTGAATGAATAAGCACTTGAAATAAGCTAGAAGCAACAATAAGCCACTATAAGCTACCTATTCCTAAAACTAATCTATACTAACTGGAAATAAGCTATTGCAACTGTTTTAGATCTAATAAGCACAAGCTAGAGGCAAGTTAAGCACAAAACAGGTTTCTAGCGCTAAAGTCCAAACGGCCCTTAAGCCCCTACTTTAAGCTCCTATTAAGCTAGCTAGAAAAAATCACAAAAATTAACTAAAATGACCAGGCAGTAGACAACCAACCAATGAGCTTATATCCAAATTTCAACGATTGGATGCAAAATAAGGAAATTAAAAATCAAAACTATAAGTGAATTTTGACAATATAAGCTGATGCAGAACAGTTATGAAATGGGTCATTAGCAGATCTAAAAAGCTATAGCTACAAGCTCCTATGGTGAGATCAGTTCTTAAGAATTATATCCTATCACTACAACTTCTAAAGAAGCTAAAATGCAATCAACAAGTTCAAATCAGTAAGCAAGCTGATATGAGGAATGTGGTTATGACAGCAAACAGAATTCAAACAAATATGATGATTTGCAAGTAAAAATTAATAGCTAAAGAGTACTAAAGAGGTTTCTAAGGGAAAATGAATTACGTCTAAGCTAGTGTCTATCTAAATGAGCACTGATAACACATATATTGATTCCAAGAACATCAGCAAAAAGCTACACTAAAGAAGTGCTACAATGGACAGTAAATGTGATAGCAAAACAAAATCATAAGGGCAGAACAAGGAACTAGGAAACGTAGAATGGTGATAAAAACTTAAAACTAAGACTAAAATACTCCTAAATCTTACTCCTAAACTGGTTTAGTCTAATTAGCTCTAACAGAAATCATTTAAACTACAAATTGAACTTAAAACCAAACACCCCTTATAACTACCCAAATGCAATTCAAACTTAATATCCTTACTGAAACTTATTGAAACTGAATTGGAATGACCTCATAAGCATAAAACTTAACCATAAAACAGTTTTTAAACCAGAAATTTTACCCAAACTGATTTTGACTGAAGGTTTGACTATTGTTGACTTTTGAAATGGATGAGATAAACAGGAACTTTTGAGGGAAAACTTATACTAAACTATTAGGAGTCTATAAAACTGGTGAAACAATTAACCAAATGATTATTCAACAACAAGAGATCATGAAACAAGATCAAGAGTAAATTGAGACACAATTTTAAGAGTAAAACTGAAATTTCATTGAAAATTGGAAATTGAATTACAATGCTAGAACAGTAAGAAAAACGTAAATAATAAGCAATAACAAGCTGAAGCTAAGCTAATCTAATCCTAAAGCTAAAGCTAAACTATATTCTACTCCTAATTAAATCTTCTGAGAGGTGAGAAGGGCCTTTTATAGCCACGGATGAGACTTGGGATTCTTCTGGAACTCTCAATCTTGACCATTGATCTTCAAAACTTGTCAACAAATCAAATTACAGCCATAGGATCAGAAGTGTGATGTGGCTGCTCCAATGAGAGCTCTCCAATCTGCCACGCTGGCTATCCACTACGTCACACCCTCTGACACGTTGTCAGAGGGCTTCTAGAAGCTTACTTAAGTGTGGGTAAATGTGGGAGGATCAGGGGTAAAGGTAAAAGAGATTGGTAAACAGTAAATTGATGGGGTTATACAGGTTTTGGGCGCGTTTGGGTTTATTTATATTATTTTGGTTTGGGGGTCAGGGTTGGTAAAATGGGGTATAAACCGGTTATGATTTATTATTAAAGGGTGTGGGTTATATCTTGCTTGGGCTTGGTTGGGCTTATGGGTGTATAGGATTTAAGATTTTGGACTTAGGTGTAGTATCCAAATTATACACTAAGGACCATTTATGTAATATTTGCAAGAACAAGGGTCCAAAAGTGTAAATTATGAAATGTGAGGTGTGAATTGGTAAATGAAATTTATGAGGGTTGATTTAGAAATTGGGAAAGTTGAAGGATGAGATGTGACAACTTCCAAAACATGTTCTGAGATCCGTAATTTGACTTTTAAGCATCCAAATCCCATAAAACAGCATCCCGTCATCGGCTTTTTTGCACTCTTCTTTCTCTCGTGCTCGTTTTCGTTGGTTTTGGCTTCTTTTTGTGTGTTTTATCGTATCCGTACCTGCACAAGCAAAAACTCAAGAAACACGCAAATGTTAACAATAAACGGCTCTTTCTTGGTTATTTTGGGTCAGTTTTGATAATGAAAAGGTATGTGTTTAAGCACATATCAGACAACCACTTTCTTTTAAGAAAGGGTGAAAAGAAAGGGTGAAAATAAATAGTCCTTTTAAGAGGAACTTGAGTGGTTGGAAAGTTGAAGTGCAGTGCGTCACTGGGTCCATGACGTCTTGTCTTCAATATGGAGGAATATGGAGGGCTATTTCTTTTCACCCTTTCTTTTACTTTTCTTTTTAATTCTTCAACCCCTTCTTTCTCCTTTCTCACATTACTCCTTTTTTCAATCATTCCTAAGGAATTCTAATACTAAATATTTGTGATGTCCTTGGGTAGATCCCTCCGGCTCTGGCGGATCATAGGATGGATTTACCTATCCTTAGTCACCTTATAACTCCATGACTGTCCCATGTTGCCATAAAACCATTTTTTTGAAAATCTCTCAAAGTGTTTATGATTGAAAACATGTTTGGAACACTCCATGAGTTTTATATTTTCAGAAACACTCCCCCTTCACATGTGCTTATAATTTTTGACATAAATCTGCACATAGAGGGTAGAGTTCGCACTTTTTGAATTGATCGGCTCATGATAGACAGTTCCCCACGAGACACGGTTACGTTGCCTAGTTAAAGAGTTCCATTGTCAGTTTTTAGGTGACAACTATCTCTAATAACTAACTTGAAGTTGTAAACACTCCTTGAAAAGGAGGTTAGACCCATGAAAGTGCATGTCTATCACAAATTTTCCGAGATGGTACATTACTGACTTTGATTCCCGTCAATCATTTTGTTCGACGAGTCGAGCTCATTTTGAGATTCAAACAACGATCATTAAACTTTTTGATCACATTTTAATCACGTCTTCTCCCCCTCAAAAATAGCATATACGTGATATTTTTTATATCAACGGATTAAACAACAATTTTCAAATCTTGTAGGGAGACAGGGCGGTTTGATTTAAGCATGAATTTGGAACATTTTGGTTTTATACTCCCCTTTAATAAAGCATAATCAATTAAAGGGTTTTAGAGGGAGTTATCTTGAGCAAAAGGTATTTTGAAAGATTTTGAAAAATCTTTTGAACAATCTTGAAAAATGTGCTCAAGATGATGATGATTTCTCACCAATTTTAAATGTAGTGCACTGAAGCGTACACTTGATTTTTCTTTGAAAACACGAGTTTTGATTTGAAATAATCAAAAGTCATCATTTTGTCCGGGTTAGTACAGAAGTATCCGAAAGCATTTTTTTTTTAAGAAATTTTGAGAACGACATGTTTGGAAAATATTAAAGAACTCTCGTCAAGCATCTGTACATGCCCGTATCATTGTTGAATGACATTTCTAGAAAACGTACATATATCGATTATACGAGAGACATGTCGTAGAAGAATATTTTTGGATTTTTGATTTTATATTGTTTTTGTATTTTTTTGAAAGTTTTATATTTTTATATTTTGCTTTTGTTGGGTTTTCAAATTTTGTATTTGTTTTTCAAAAATATTTACAGCGAAGCTTTTTGGAAAAACATTTTCAAGACGATAGAGAAGGACGTTCTAACTCCTAGGGGTTAGGCTTCGCATTCCAATTCGTCGAACTAAATCGTCAAACCGTTATTTTGGAAGAGCTTTAGTAAATAGATCGGCGAGTTGGTAATCTGTCTTCACGAAGAATAATTCAACAGTACCTTCTTCCACATGTTCTTTTATGAAGTGATAGCGGACTCTGATATGCTTAGTCTTTGAGTGATGAACAAGATTGCATGATATGGCTATGGCACTTTTCGAGTCACAATACATAGGTATTTTATCGAAAGTAAAGCCATAATCTGTGAGTTGTGTTCTCATCCATAGAACTTGAGCACAACACGTATATAGAGACACATACTCGTTCACGCGGTTGAAAAGTGCAGTGCAATCTTGTTTCTTTGAAGACCAGCTGACTAACTTTTCACCCAAAAATTGTGCTCCTCCGGATGTACTTTTGCTGTAACTTGATCACCTGCGTGGTCCGCATCTGAAAAGGCAATTAGATCAAATCCTGATTCCTTCGGATACCAAAGACCCTTGTGAATGGATGTCTTCAGGTACCGAAAGATCCTTTTAACCTCTTTGAGGTGCAGTTCGCTAGGCTTTTCCTGAAACCGTGCTAATAAGCAAACAGCAAAATGAATATTGGGTCGACTAGCAGTAAGATACATGAGAGAACCAATCATGCTCCGATATTTCTTCGGATCAATAGGTTTCCCAAACAAATCGGCTCCAACTTTTGGTAATGTTACCATTGGTGTGCCAACAGAGTCACAATTATCCATACCATGATTTTTCAAAATCTCAGTTGTATATTTAGCTTGATTTATAAAAATTCCACGAGGGGACTGATGTATTTGTAAACCAAGAAAGAATTTTAGTTCCCCCATCATGGATATTTCAAATTTGCTTTTCATGAGATTTTCAAAATGTTTTGAAAGATTCGGATTAGTGGACCCAAAGATGATGTCGTCCACGTAAATCTGAACAATCAAAATGTCGTTTTTGCATTTTTGTGTAAACAAGGTAGGATCGACCGTTCCTTTGGTGAAATTGTTTAAGATAAGGAAAGAGGACAGTTCGTTCAAACCACGCTCTCGGAGCTTGCTTTAATCCGTAGTGCCTTTTGAGTTTGTAGACGTAGTCTGGATGTCCATGTCTACGAAGCTTCGGCGACTCATGTACACTTCTTTCAGAGTTCCATTCAAGAACGCGGTTTAATGTCAACGATAAACCGTGATGTTTTTTGTGAGCGGCATAGGCTAGAATATCTGACTGCTTCTAGTCTAGCTAACGGCGCCGAATGACTCTTCAAAGTTAATTCCTTCTTCTGTTGTATCCTTTGGCCACAAGACGAGCTTTATTGCGATTACGTCATCTCTTCATCCCTTTTGTTCTTCCATAACCATTTGAGATCAATGACTCGAATGTCAATTGGTCTTGGAACCATTTCCCAAGAGTCATGTAGACGGTATTGGAGAAGTTCCTCCTGCATCGCTTCTATCCATGCGGGTTCTGCCATTGCCTCGCGAATGTTTTTCGGTTCAATATTGCTAATTGAGCAAAGGTAAATGCACAAGTCGCAATCGGTGGCAAGTTCGCGTCTCGTCTGAATTGGCCGTGAAGGTTCACCAATAACTTGTTCAAGCGGATGGTCTTTTGTCCACTTCATAGTAGATGGATACCGTAGATTATACGAGTGCGAGTTAGATGGTTCTCGTAAGCTTGAAGATGATTCAGCTGATTCCGTAGCAAACTGGTTTTCAAATAAGTCTTCATCTAACGTTGCATCATTTCGGTTTTGTGAAGGTTCTCCTTGAAATGATATGTTATGGTTTTGCTCATCAACTGCTGGTAAAACTTGTTTAGAATTGAAGTTGTTGGAGTAGATGAGATGATGTGATGGATTGGTGCATTGGTTCGCCGTTGTAGATGCATCTTCTGTTGGTGGTGGTAGGTGATGTTGAGCGGGTGCAGCGGAATGATGGTTTGATGCATTTGTCAAAGTTCCACTATAGTATTCATCGAACATTAACTCAAAGAATTTCTCCCATTCTTGTTCATGAGGTGTGTCAGCAAAGTTGATGGAGCTCTTTGGAGTACGAGTCTGAATCTGATGTGTCCGAAGTATGGGGTTTAGTGCGGGTTCTAGAGGAGTGTCTCTGAGAAGCCATTTGTGAAAGTTCATCAAAATTCACATTCATCATCTCCATGATCCTCCTAGTTCTTCTGTTATACACCCCGAATGCCCTCGAGTTATCTGAATATCCAATGAAGATTCCAATATCACCTTTTGCTTTCAGTTTTCCAAGATCTTCTCTGTCATTCGTAGGATAGCACATAGCGCCAAAACACGTGAAAGTAAGAGATATCAGGTTTCTGTTGTTCACTAGTTCATATGGGGTTTTATTGAATCTTGGATGGATTAGGGATCGTTCGAGTGAAACAAGCAATGGCAACTGCATCAGCCCATAGAAATAACGGTGCACTAGAATAGATTAGCATTGTGCGGCGCTTCCACAAGAGTTCGATTTCTTCTTTCAACTACCCCATTCTGCTATGGAGTGCTAACAACTGATGTCTGATGTGTGATTCCAACATCTTCAAAATAAGCTCTTAACTCCTGATTAGTGAATTCTGTGCCGTTATCTGTTCTTACAACCCTTACTAGAGTTTGAAGAAGTACTTGAATACGTTTAAGAAAGGTGATGATGATGCTTGGTGCTTCGTCTTTTGATCTCAGAAACCTAACCCATGTATATCTCGAATAATCATCGACGATAACAAGAATATACTTTTTCCCATTTATGGTTTCAACTCTCATTGGGCCACATAAGTCCATGTGCAACATATGCAACTTTGCTTCCGAACTAGGTACGGATTTGGGTTTATAAGATGCTCTTTTTCTTTTTCCTTGTTCGCATGATGGACATAAGTGATCCTTGGTGTATTTGAACTTTGGAAGTCCATTGAAGATGTTGTCTTTGGCAAGTTTGTTGATTGTATCGAAATTGAGATGGGATAAACGTCTATGCCACAACCAACTTTGTTCAGATGCTCGTGTCATAAGACATATTGGTGGAAGAGACCATTGGTTAATGTCGATAGCATACAAGTGTGTCACGATTCCTAGTTAAGAGATCAGTGCCATCCAAGTTTCTAACGAAGCAAGCATTTTTCCTAAAGCAACCTCTAAATCTGCATCACAGAACTGCCGACTGAAAACAAATTTTGTCCCAACCCTTCGACATAGTAAACCCGAGTGAGTGGATCAAATAATTACAAAAGGTAGATCTCCATAACCCATGATAGCGCTACATGATCATTCCAAAACGTCACGGTTCCCATGATTTCCAGACAAAGTTGATCAGCAGACTTCAGATTCGGTATGTGCTTGGAGCAACCGAGTCGATGATCCAAAGACATATTTCGATAACCTGCCAATAATGAAGAAGAGAAGATTTTGGAAACCGTTTTGATTTTGGTCTTTGGGTTAGAGGTAAAATCTGATCACCTCATAGAAGTTATCTACTGGGAAAGCAGGTTCTTCCATCATTATGCCATTTGGAGGGTGAAAGTTCTACCCGTAGGTTTCCAAATGTCATCCCTAAAGTAAACGGTATGCTTCCTATCAGTAGTGTAAAGCCTAAGTCTTGCAACTAGTCTTCCTAACGTTTTAGCATAAGTTCTTTTTGGACGTTCTTCTTAACAGGCTTATCATTCACATTCTTAGAAACACAATCATCATGAACATTAGTTAAAGATTTCTTGCAAGTTAAACAAACAGATTCAACTGATTCATTAAACTTAGCAGATTTCATAGGTTCATTACATTTAGATGAAATGTCTTTCTTATTAAAAGCGGTAAATTCCTAGGGTGTTCTTCTACTTTCTTCTCTTTATTCAAGCTACTACTCTTAGAGGCAATCGAGACTCTATTGTTCCTGTAGCTCTTAGGCTTAGTATGCTGCTCCTAGAGGTGCTTTCTAGTCCTGTAGAAGGTAAGGCACACGCGTTAGGATTCACATTTTATCTAGAAGTGGTTTCAGCTTTCCTAGTCTCTTTAGAGTGCTTTTCTAAACTTATGTCGTTTGTTCCATATGTTTTAGATGTGGAGGCAGACGCATTAGTGGTACTCATCTTAAAAAGGCCAGGTGCTAAAACTTTTGGATTCTCGATAACCGCTTTTCCTTTGTCAACATTTTGTTTAGGCAAGGCAGTGGAGTGTGACTGGTTTCGATAAAACATTTTCTCATTGAGTTTTGGAGGAGGCATAAAAAGACATTTTTGGTTTGACAAACGGTTTGGGAACATTTGCTTTCTCCTCTGTCAATGGGTTTGTAATCTTAGTATCCTTGCCTTTCCTTTTGACATTCAGTTGAGCCCTCAAAAGATCATTTTTTCTTTCATGTCATTATAGGCACGCATAATGACAGTTTGTCATACTTGCATTCCTCGGATTTCGATCAAGTTGTTTAAAATATGAGACATTTTCTTTTTCAAGTTTTTCAAGAGCTTTTTTCATATTTTGAAACAATTTCGGAGGTCTCAGACTGGAGTCTTTCATGATCTTCAACAGAATATGTTTTTAAAATAATGGACATAATATCAGTAGTCAGAACATCTCGAAGAGAATCATTTAAATTTTCCAAAACTTTGATGTGTTCACACTTTCATTAGCTTGCTTTACCAGGGATTTATGGTCCTTGCCAAAGTCAGCTGTTTCTTTCAAAAATGCTTGTTCAAAATGAATTACCGGAGTTGATGTTATTCAGGTGAGGGGCAATTTCAGTTTCAAAAAACTTTTATTTTCATCATCAAAACTAGAAAACCAGATGTTAGTTGTAATATTGGTTTTAGATTTAACAATCTCTTGAAGTCTCCCAATTCTAGTTTTAACATCGTCTAAAATACTTCTAGCATCACTTGTGTTAAAAGGTTGTTTTGAAGACATTTGTTCGATTCGAAAAAATATTTGAGACAACTACAGGAGTTGCAACTGGTTTTGAGATGGGTGTTGACCCACTGTTTGAAACACGGGTGTTATGGAAAACTTTGATTGTTCTTTTTGAGAAACAAAAGAAATACCATTAATTTTGTTCCATTTGTTATAATCAATTGGTTTGATTTCCGAATGATTTTGTTTCATTTTTTATCAACTCTCCTCAGATAGTTCTAACGTTTCATGAGAATCATGAACAATTATGGGTTCATGCAAAGGTTTTCCATTGTTCAACACATTCCTTTGTTTTCGAGCTTTCTTGAGGAAACAGGAGGTGTGTTACCAAAAGCCATTTTTTGTAGTATGATAATACGGATTAACTTAATTAATCAAGCATATTGGTTGGTTTGGCTGAATGACCGTTGTAACAAGCAAATTTTCCAAATTTTTATCTTTCATTTTTATCAGAATTTCATCAAGAAGAGAATCTTCTTGTTTTGAAAAAAGCAATCAAACTGTTCTTCTCTTTTTCAAGATAAGAAAACGCTGCTTTTTGTTCGAAAGTTGGTCATTTAGATCGAAATTTCTTGTTTAAAGATTTTATTTTCAAGTTCAAATTCACATCAAGTGTGTTATACTTGATTTGCAATTGTTGTTCTCTTAAAACGGAATCTCGATAACCAATTTCTAATTATGACTCTTTGTTTTTGTGAAATTCAAAAGCTTTTGCGTTCTCCTTGTAACTCTCAAGCTCACGGGTAATTTAGCATTCGCGGCCTTAACTTCGCGATTGCCGTTTAACTTTCTCGATTTCAATGCCACAGTTATTGATTAATGTTTCAAAATAAGCACGTGTTTCCTCATCAGTCTCAGTATTTTGTGCCACACAGCCTCCACTAGGATCCACATCTGAAGTATCAGAGTTAGTATTACTATAAGTCGGATTGTCCAGGTATGTATCATAAGTAGGTGCTGATATCACAGAATGTTGTTCGTCATGAGTAAACACATCAAATATGACATTGTTATAGCATGGATCAATGATTGGTACCTCAGATACTGCATTGGCATCGTAGACAGGAGGTGCGTCATAGTCAGTGTCATACTTAGTCTCCTGAAGATTTGCCATGAAGATGCAATTCGCATTGATTTCCTCTAGGTCTTCCAAATCATCCATAATAGCCATAAAGTCATGTTCCTCAGCACTCAATTGAAGTCCAGATTGTTCCTTTTGTACCAACATGATAGCTTTCTGAAGATACGCAAAATCCTTCTTTTTCGGCTTAGTTGGACAATTCCTTGCCATGTGACCCACTCCTTGACAGTTATAACACTTAACCTTATTACCCTGATTCATATTTCCATAATTCCCAACGACTGGAGCTGCAACATTTCCATTCTGATTACCCACTGCTCCATTCCCAACATTCTGTCCCATCTGATTTCCAACATTCTGACCCAACTGATTACCCTTGGGAAACGCCTGATTCCCATGCGAAATCCAGTGCTATCCCTGCTGATTCCAATAACTCCAACCATTTATCCTTGATGACCCATATTCACACCCGGCGGTGCAATTTGCCTGTTGCGAGTGTTTGATGAAATCCTTTGGTTGTTGTTAGTTGGTGTAGAATAGCGACTTCTGAATGCTTTACCCAAAAATGCAAATGCATGTGACAAAGCCTCTTCTTGTTCAGTTTCAGGATCAGTGATTCCTTGTTCCTGGTATTGTGGATATTGTTGTTGTTGAATGACTTGTTGTTCTGGTGGATAGAATTGTTGTTGAGGGAAAACAGCTTGTGGTTGTGGAATGTATTGCTGCAACTTGTTGTTAGTGGAAGATGATGAAGCTTGTTGTTGTGTATTCATGATCTGTGCTAAACCGTCAAGCTACCTCACACAAGCTAGCCACTTGTGAATGGCTAACCGTAAGAAGCTTAAAACTGCTTAAAACACAAATACAATGAAGATTAGAGAATATAATGAATTCCCGGGTCGTTAAGTCCCACGGAGACTCAATGGTGTGTAAACACTAGATCAGATGATAGAATGATCACTAAGGATAGTGATCAGTAAAGGATTTGATGAATTATTACATATGATGATTGGAATGGAATTGGAAACAAATTGGAAACCACAACAATCAAATAAAAGAAAGAAACGTAAAAAGCACGTAAAAAACTACGTATACGTCGATAAAAACAAAAAGTGATATCTAAGAAATAAAAGACCTCAAAAATATGAGAATGACATTTTGGAATCCTAAAAGAAAATTATTAGAAAAAGAAAATTATTTTTACCACTATTTAATTAATTATTATTAATTAAAAAACTATTTTAAACTATTTAAAAATAACCTAAAATAGAAGAAAATATGAAATAAGGCTAGAAAAATAAGATTATGATTCAGAAAAATCTAAATATATATAAAACTAATTTTAAAACTAAAATATATTTTCAAACTTTTTATATATTTATTACTAATTAATTATTATTTAAAATACACTTAAATAATAGAAAATATCAAATAAACCTGGAAAAATGAAATTTTAACTTGGAAAAATCTAAAATATGATAAAACTAATTTAAAACTGAAAAGATATTTTTTATGCTTTTTAATTATTTATTACTAATTATTTAAGACTTTTAACTATTTAAAATTCTAATAAATACTAAAAAGATTAGGAAAATTATGAAACTTTTTCTAAAAATAACTTAAGGTGACAGAAAACTAAGAAAAGTATAAAAACAAGATTTGCTTATTAATAAGATGAAAAGAAAAATCAAAAAGCTAAAACCTATTAAATAAACACTATCACTGTTTTTAAAAATGAAGTTTTTAAGATTTTCTTTTGAAAACTACTTAACTACTAATTATAAGCTACTTTTATAAAAACACAATTTTACAACTCCAAAAAGCTTTTGACAAGCTTATGGGCTTAAAGATTTGTTTATGAGCTTATCTTGGTAATTTAAGACAAACAAAGGTAAACTGAAACAAAGATGAAATAAGCTATAAACAAGCTAAAGTTACTCAAATGAAGCTAAAAGACAAAGATAAGCACATGAAAGCTCTAAAAGAAAACAACAAGCACAAATACTAAACTTACAAACCAAACGACTTGTGGACTTTTTGTAGGACAATTAAGCAAGTAAATAAGCTCAAAAGTTCAAATCAAAGACTGAGTCAAACCGAGATTAGTGGTAGACTATCCAAAAGCCAAACTCACACACTGAGGGCAACTAGAGAGCTTATGGTGAGCTTGTGAAAAAGGCCATAAACACTGATACTCAGGTGTATACGATTAACTCATATGTACTGATGAATGGGAAAGTTTAAGCTGATAGCAGCCCTAGCAAATAAGCTACAAAATATAAAATTAAGCTTGGGATCTCAAGATGGCTAGGTTAGCTACCCAAAGAACCAAAATCACAAGATTTGAGCAACTAATAAGCTCTATGTGAGCTTATCAAGTTGGACCACCCAACTGTGCACAGGGCACCATTTTCAGACAAGTACTCAAAATAAGCTAGTAAATAAGCACTTAAAAAGGCTGATTCAAAAGAACTAGTAATTTTCTAATTAAGTTTAGCAACTAAACTATAATACCCCAAAAGATTTTAAGCTAAATCTTACTATTAAACTCACACTAAAAATTTCTTTTTTAATCAAAAACGACCAAATGCAAATTTTGACTTTTTATAAAAACTAGTAGAGTTGACTAAAATGAACTTTGATTGATTCTAGCTGATTGTGTGTTATTAAGGTAAACTAAGACTGTCTTGAGCAAATTTAACAACTTATAAACACCAAATCATGATAATAGATCATAAAAATCCAACAGTGGACACACAAGTTTTGATCAAAAGGAATTTTGACTTTTCACCAAATGACCACTGGTTTTCTTGCTTTGTTTGAGATATTATTGACCAATGAGACACAGAACCACAATAAACAATCAACACAAACAAGTCTTGTTACAGTTTAAACAAGCAAATCCAAACACCCTTTATATGACTGTTTTGATGATTTTTCAAATCAAATCACAAATTTAAACCATAAAACTGATTTCAAACTTTGTAATATCATGTAATGAGACTAAATGAACATTAAACAACAACAATAACAACATACAACAAAGAGATTACACTTATGCTAATAAAACTGTCAAAGTGAGATTTTTATAAACTACAAATCTAAAAGAACAACCAACTGATATTAATGATTAATTTCACTTAACTATAACTAATGATCACTAAGAAACATAAATTCAAGCTAATGAACAACTACAACAGTGAAATGCAAAATGAACAAAAAGGCTTACAAAAGCTTCCAAGCTCAAAACTGAGAACAAGGACCAATTAACACCCCTATTAGCTTACCACTAAGCTTCTAACCCAAGGTCATCCAAAATTCACCTGCTCCAGCTGTTGAACTTCATTTCCATGGGATTTTTATTTTTCAACTTATTTGGTATTTTGTGATTTTCTTGTTTTTGATTCTAAACTGGTTTTTAATGTTTCTAAAAGCTTGAAGAAGCTTTCTAGGAACTTATGTGATCTATTTCAGTCCATACAAACAACTAAAATCAATATTTGAAGCATATGAGATTTTTTAGGAAAAATTGCATAAACGAATGGGACTTTAAAACTTGAAATTGCTTATTAAGAGAGATTCACAATACACTGAAAAACTTAAACACAATGCTTGAAAGTTTTAAAATACACTGAAAATTGAAAAGTACTTAAAACGACATAAGAAAACTAATTTTACACTAGATACATTGATACATTGCTTCCTCTTTCACTTTTATAGACTTTAGAGACTCTATGTTGACCTCTGAATGCATCCCACCTCATCTCAGCCATTGAAATCAACCAACTCATCTTATCCGTCCAAGTGGATTTTGGCGCCAAAAGTCATATAGCAGGTTTAAGCTATTAATGGGGTGGGTTTGAGTCAATTAAAGATTTTTGGTGTTAGTGGAGGTGGAGGGGACAAGGTAAGGTGAGTTTGAGGTGATAGGAGCAAGTGGGATTGAAAACTGCTCTGGTTTGATGAGTAACTGGTTTTGGCGGGGATATGTGAGAGAGACAAACAGTGTCTGGGATTTGACTTTGTTGACTGGGTGGTTTTAATAAAGGGGGGTTCACAATGGGTAATGACAGGGGGGTCAAGTGGTATATGGCAGGGTTCTTTTTGGATTTGGATGGGGTTCTAAATACAAAAAGGGGTCCAATTGGTATTAATAAAGCATAAGGACCATTTTTTGTAATTCTGCAAACTAGAGGGACCAAAACTGAACTTTTTACAAATTATCAAAAGGACCAATCTTGACAAACTTTGATAGTATAAGGACCCTTTTTGCATAAATTCCATTTTAAAATATCCAAGGACTAATTTTGCAAATTTTCAAACTCTAGGGACCTTTTCTGCCATTTGACCAAAGAATCATTCAAGGACCAATTTTAACAACTTAGAATATTTCAGGGACCTTGAATGATAAAATTCCACATTTTTGAATTCCAGGGACTAGATTTGACAACTTTTAAAACTTGGGGGACTAAAACTGCCAATTTTGCAAACTTGAATCATTTTTCATCTGATTTTGATCTTTTTGCATTTAAAACACATAAAACACTGATTTGTGATATTTTCATCATTTTGATGCATTTTTGAGTGTTTTCAGATGATTTTGCAGTTTAGATTGTACAAAAATGATGAGTATTTAGACACTCATCAATTCACTGTAGTTTGAGTCTTTGCAATGAGTGCCAATGGATCATGATTCTTAGCCAATATTTCTTTCCCGACTTCATTCACTTCAGTTTGGTTTTGTTTCAGAAAATCGTTGAGTTGATCAAAGTTCACCTGATGTAAGTCTTTTGTTTGGTTGACAATAGTGACATATCGTCCCCATTCTTCTGGAAGATTGTTGAGAAGTTTGATATTGGTCACGATAGTTCTGGGTGCCAACTTGTTCTACGTCAGCTCATTCATCAAAGTGCAAAACCTTCCATAGTAGGATTCAATGGATTCTCCTGGAGTAGATGTAAACCTCTCCCATTTAGTTAGCAGCTTGTTCTCCATATCTTGTTTACCAATTTCGGTTCCAAAACATAGCGTTAACACGTTCCCACATATCGAAAGCAGTTTCACAACTGTCTACAGCAGAAAAAGATCTCTTCGGTAAACCCAGTTGGACAATGTGAATTGCCATGTCATCTGCTTCGACTTGCTTCTTATCCTCTTTAGTGTATTCTGATTCATCTTGAGTACGAAAAGACGGTGGGCCGGGAGAAGTTGCATTAGGATTTCCAGGGTCTTGGACTTTTCGAGGCTTGAAGGGTCCATTCGTAATGGATTGAATCATCAATTTTCCATTAGGTTTGATCTTGATGTAGCGAAGCATACGACTTGTCCATTGAAGATAACCACCTTTTTCAAATATAGGAGGACGGTTTTCGGCACCGGCTGCATGAATGTCTTGTTGAGTTGCCATTGATGAAGGTATTTGATGATAAAGTTGATGTATGATCGATTCAACGATAAAGGAGTTGTGTTTGAAGAAGATTAAGCTTGGTTGTTGTAGTGAAAATTTGCTCTAAAAACTTAAAAACCTCAATAACTTCTGTTTGGAGCGTTTTTAGGACTTGAAGGTTGACCCGAAATTAGTTCATTCGGCGTGTCATTCTCCTCGTTCTCACGGTCATTTTGATGGGTAGAACGCTGAGAAAACGAGAGTTTACGGTTCAAAAGTTATAGCCGTTTGAAGTTTTGCTCAAAATCTTACTCGTAAAACTGTTCTTAAGCGTAGAAATTAGTGCTTATGCGTAGGATTCTTATGCGTAAGCAGTATCTTACGCGTAACCTTTAGGCTTAGCGTAAGCTTAGCGTAAACAGAATGCTTAGTCGTAAAAAAAACCTTACGCGTAAGTGTTAGCTTATGCGTAGAGTGTTACTCGTAAGTGTTTATGCTTATGCGTAAACTTAGGTTTAAAACCAAAAATTCTTTACACTATCACAGCGTAAAAGATATTCACAAGTCGAAGTGTTCCACACACTTATCCAAGTGAGGGAAGCACTGAGTAACCGTTGTTGCACGAAGATGGTTCACCAAAAAGGTATGCTGATGAGTGTCTAAATACTCATCATTTTTGTACCATTTAAACTGCAAAAACATCTGAAAACACTCAGAAATGCATCAAAATGATGAAAATATCACAAATAAGTGTTTTATGTGTTTTAAATGCAAAAATTCCAAAATCAGATGAAAAACGTATCAAGCTTGCATATTTGGCAGTTTTAGTCCCCCAAGTTTCAAAAGTTGTCAAAAACAGTCCCTGGTAAATCAAAATTAAGCAAAAATATCATTTAAGGTCCATGGGATTCAAAATTTGTCAAAACAAACCCTTCAAAGTTTAAAAATCACAATTTACAACTTTGGTCCTTCAACTTTACAAAAATGTCAAATCATGGGTCCCGGGTGTTTAAAACGGAATTATTCAAACTACACCCTTGTACTATTCATAAATGACAGAATTGGTCCTTATGGTGAAGTTTTGAGGAAATACAAAGTTTGGTCCTGGAGTTTGAAAATTGTCAAAAATAGTCCTTGGGTTTATAAAAATGGAATTTTATGAAATATTGGTCCTTATACTAACCATTAATTACAGGTTTAGTCCTTGTGTTAACTTTGGAATATTGGCATTTTCAGTCCTTCAAAATCCAGAAATTACAAAATTGGTCCTTGTGTTATATTTCTACAAACCAAACGGATCCCTTTATATTATTTATCCAAATCCAACCCAATCCCAAACCCAGCTGGCCCAACACCAGTCACAAGCCCACGTTTTAAAAATATAAAAACCGCCCAGGTACTGTTCATCCTCCTCACCTATACCTGCAAATCAAAACCAGGTGGTTTCACCACCTCACCAACACCTTTCCACCTTATCCCCCCAGCTGGTTAACAACTCCCCTCCACCTCCACATCCTCCCAAATCGCATTAATTATCAAAACCTGCTCAAATACTTTTTCCCGCCAAAATTGACAAATGGACGAATATGGTGACTTTGAAAGATCCAATGGTTGGATTGAGGGGGGATTAATCTGATGTCGACAAAGGAAGCTTTGGATGCCTATTAAAAGGAAAAGAGAACAGAGAAAGTTGTCGCATGTTGAGACCACTTTTTAGTGTAAATTTATTTAAATGTCGTTTTAATTTAAATTTAAGCTATTAGTGTAAAATCAAGTTATTTCAAGTAAATTTCACTTTTGTATTGTAATTATTCCAAGTTAATAAGATTTCAAGTTTTTATGTTTCTTGGTAATTCGTATTAAATCATTTATACTAATTAGAAGTCACAAAAGCTCTTTTACCCTTCATACAAGCTCAGACAAGCTTATTATAGCTTTTCATGAGCCTGTATTAGACTTTAGTATTTTAAATTAGAAAAACCAAAATTGGTCAACGAAAGTCAACTGTGATCACTCTTTGGTTCAGAAATGGATTTGGGTTGATCTTGATGCTGGAGTGGGTTGGTTTTGATTAGTATAGTGGTAGATTGGGTTATGTTTTAAGCTTCTCAATAGCTGGATCACTTGTGAGTACTTATTTTATTTTCATAATTAATATAGTTTGCATAATGTGCTTGTGTTTAAATCTGTGGTATTTGTTAACTTAGATCTGTTCATTTAGTGGATATTAGGATGTTTTTGATCCAGTTTAATTGTTAGTATAGGCTAGTTCAGTAGTTAGTTAAGTGAAATTGCAAAATCAGTTTCATAAACTAGTGTTTGGATCTATGGATAAGTCTGAGATAGAGGTTCAAGCATAAGTAGGTTTAGGTTGCATTAGTCTACTTTAGCCTTATTAAGTCAGTTTCAGTCATTAATTTGCACTTAGAACTTGTAAGTCAAAATCATATTAAACCTGTTCTGAATACGCATCTGTTAAATCAAGTAGGTATATTCTTGCATTTCAGGTATAAAAGCATCATAGATAGCTTCTTTAGGTCATATTTCATCTTTAAACAACATTTACAATCTGATTTGCATGATCAAAATCCAATTTAGTCAACTTTTCATTTCTGTCAAAAAGTCAAAAAAGTGAAAAACCAGTTTTTACCCAACCTTTGTTGAATTTTCATGGATTCATTTCTGGTTCAAAATCATTAAAACTTTGGGCTTAACAAATTCAATTGGTCAAGAGTTGAAATATGATTTTGTAGACTTTTTGTAATTTTTTATAAGCTTCAAATCAGCTGCTCAATAAGTTGAAAAGTGCCCTGTGCACACTCAATATACACTGAGTTGTGCGACAGGCAACTCCAGACCTTGTGAGGTCTTGTTTTTAATCACTTGGGTCTGAAACTTGGTCTTGAGATAGCTAAGCTGATGGTCTTTAGGTCTCTAGTTTTGGTTTTCACATTGGCTTATTGAATAAGCTTGTGCTTAAGCTAGAAGTTAAGAGAAAAAACTGTTTTGGCACTTGAGCTTTTAAATCACCAAATCATTGTAGTTTGCAATTCAGAGGTTAAGCTTAGTTACTTTAGGTGCACTTAAGATGATTTTAGCTTAATCTTGCTTCTGCTTTCATTTGGTGGTCTTTTGTGCTTATTTGCTTAATTTGAGTGCTTATTTTTAAGCACATTCAACTGCAGCTTCATAATCTTGCACACTAGTATATGTTTTTATATTTTTCTTAGACTTAGAATATTAATTTAGACTTTTCCTGAATTTTTCATAATTTTTAATCACTGTTTGCTATTTTTCTTATTTTAAATCAGTTTTTAAGGCTTTTTAATCACTTTTTAATACAAATAAATCAGAAAAGCTTCAGAAAAAATAATTTTCAATTTTAATAGCTTAAGATAAATATAAAAAGCAAAAAATAATTTTCCAGAATTTCTTAACTTAAATAGTATTTTCTAGCATTTTAATTAGTTCTAAATAGTTTTAAATTTATAATAAATACATAAAAAACATAAAAAAATATCTTTTCATTTAAAAAATTAATTTTATAATATTTTAGATTTTTATAAGTTACAATTCTTTTTCTAGCTTTATTTTATATTTTCTTGTATTTTAGTGCATTTTAAATAATTAACAAATAGTTTTTAATTAATAATAATTAGATAAATAGTTTTAAAAATAATTTTCTTTTTTCAGTAATTTTCTAGTATAATTAGGATTGTAAAAATGTATTTTTATATTCGTAGGTATTTTCCTTCTTTATTTTCACGTTTTATTTCGTACGTTACGTAGTTTTTTTTAAATTTAAACGTAAGTTTTAGGTTTTAAACGTTAATCAATTTTAAAATAGTGATAAGCGTTTATTAATATAATTTATCATTTTAATTTTCTTTAATTTGCATTTAAGCCCTGTAATTTACAAACTTTCTCTTTAGGTATAATTATTCCAAATCTACAAACCTTTTTCCATTCAATATCACCCGATCACAGATTCGTTTGTATTACAGTGTTGCCACTCGTTGGGACTTAACGACCTGAGGTAACACTATACTCTCCAGATCATAATTGTATTGGTTTTAGACAGTTTTAATTTTATTACGGTTGACCATTCACAAGTGGTTAGCTTGTGTGATAAACCTGACTGTCTGGACCCAATCATATGCGTAAAAAACTAGGGTTTTGACTTTCTTATGCGTAACAAGAGGGTTTTGACCAAAAGATGATTACGCGTAGAAACAACCCAGTTTTGCAAAAACACTACTTTTTCACCAGAAAACACGTTTTCAAACGATTTCTTTTGCACAAACTTCTTTCAAAAGACTTAAAGACTTAAAGATCAATAAAGTCTACAACTTTAAGCTTACCAACACGTAAAAATCAAAACTTTATGCAAAAAAGCCCACGTTTATAGAAAAAAAACGCAACTTTCTTTGTAAAGCTTTAATAAAAAACGTAACACAACACTCCTAAACCATTGTTAGGCGATTGATACCAATTGTAGGACCTTAAATATATCAACCTTATCACGTTACCCAAGCTAACCAAACGTATACCACGTTAAACAAACACGTTATGCGTAGAATACGTGAAACACAAACACAAAGCTATGCGTAAATAAAGAAGAAAGATTAAGATGGAAAGATGGTGACTTGATGTATAAATGTTATGCGTATATGTGTGTAGAGAGAAAGATGAAAAGAAGAACTTTAATATCAAAGGAAAACACACACACACACACACACTTTCAAGCACACCCATCAAATGAGACTTTGAGGGGTTTATATAGTACAAGCACTAGATGCCCTACAAGGCTTTCAATGGGCCTCGTGGATGGGCTTGGATTGGATTGGGTTAAATGAACTTATTCAAGGCTAGCTTAACTAAACTAATACCCATTTAGCTTATTCCAATCCACGAGCCCGTTGACTATTCTATCACTATAGAACACACGTTACAAAGTTCTTAAATGTGAATGACCATCACTTCCAATAAAAACTATTAAGGTTAACATTTTTATTTTACTTTTTGGTAAGGGGTATTTAATTGGTTGTTTTTATTTGGTAGATGTGCTTTTAATTAGTTGTACAATGTAAATAAATTATTGTACTTTTAAGTAATTGAATGTTTTAATAAAAATATTAATTATACTATGCATTAAAAACTATTAATTTTATATTGATCTCAACTCTGCCCGTCCATTATGTATTAAAATCTAATCATTGACATATAAATTGCCTAACTTATTCGTTTACCATTTAGTGTATGCAAGATCTTTATTAGAGATAAAATTATACATGTAAATTTCGTCACTTGAAGCAACCATAAAATATAGGAGGTGATACTCACATCACATTTTTTGATGCATGCATAATAATTTGTGCATTACAGTATTGTACGATATAAACTATAATGCATAAATTGTGATGTATGCATAAAAAAAATATGATATAGGTATCAATTCCCATAAAATATATGAATGAAAATTTCACGAGTTACAAAATATCTAAACGTGGTTACAAGATATACGAGACGACTTTAGCTATTTTTCATGTTTAATGAATTTAGCTATTTATTTCATCAACCAAATGACTTTAAAGCTTTTACTGAACTTAGCTAGTTACCTTAGTTGCTCAATCGACATGGGGCACAACTATTACAAAAACAACTTTGTGTGATAACGTTTAGCGCTTAAGGCGGTGCACAGTGGTGACTTGGGTCATGTGTGCCACATCAGCTTTTTTTTTGACGATCTAGTTGCCACAGTGGTGACCTAATTAATTCTTTTTTTTTAATTCAAATATTTTTAACAACAAAATTAAACTTCATTAATAAAAATATTTAAACATTACAACAATAATTAAAAACTTAAACTAATAAAACGTAAACATTATAATACTTATTAAAAACTGAAACTAATAATCTAAGTTGTGTTGTGGTTTGATAGTTACAATTGATATTAGGACGACCCGATGGGAAATATGGACGATTGACGTAAAATGAGTTTTGATTTTGGTTGGGTTGTGGTAGTCATGTTTGATATTCAAAACCGGGTGCACGAAAACGAATACCCCGATTTTGTGGTGGTGTTACACCGGTTAATTCAACCGATGGATTCGGTGAGAAATTCAAATTCGGGGAATTTTGGGGAAGTCGGGATCGTCGGTTTTTTGATATGGGAGTCTTTTTTTGTGATATGATGAATATTGATGAGAAGTTGTTTGAATTGTGTTTGAAATTGTCTGTTTAGAAATGTGTTTAAGGTTGGTATTTATAATGTTATAAAAGTGGTAATTTTTATTTATTTATTTTTTATTATTATTATTACTCCGTATTTTTTTTTTGCCAAACGGTACACAATTTTTGTCTTTTCAAATTGGTTGCCGAAGAAACCTAGTTCGCATGAAATGGGAAGCTTGACCGATCATCACCCAACACCCACAATGGTCCAACCGAGCTCGACCGGTCGGTTGACCTGAGTGTCGACCGACCCACTGTTGTTAGCCTAACTAAAGAAGGTATATAATGTCATGTCAAAGGAGTGATCTCGATAAACTAAGGGCCCGTTTGGTTAGAGGGTGTCGGATTTGAATTTGAGTATGTCACATAATAAATAATGTTTGGTTGATTAAATCATTTCAAACCCATTGGGCTCACTACTTTTTCATTCCACTCTAATAAGGTAGGTTTTATACAAAACCCGTGGGGCCAACTATACATCTCTCACAACATTTTCTTTTTTTATTAAAATAATATAACTAAATACAATTTAATTGTTATATCAAATAAAATATATTTTCTCTCTCTTAATTTTTATTCTCTATAAAACCAAATCTAAATCCAAATTCAAATACAAATCCTAAACCCATCTACAAACCAAACGGGCCCTAAATGATATTCGTGTGCTGTTAAATGGGTTATGTTACAACATCCTCAATGGGGCTTTTCAAAAGACTTGGCACTATTTCATCAAGTTACAACAATGTTATAATCAAACACTTACTTCCAAATCTCATCATGCAATGACTTAAGACTTTTAAAATGATTTTTTGCACTGGAAAGCAAGTTTACAAAATGACTTTTCATAACATTTTTTTTTGAAAAATGAGTGATAAATGCATCAATTCTGAAAGACTTGGTGCAATGTGGATGCTTATACGTACCCCTGCTTCACTAGAAACGAGGGGAAAGGTAGAAAAGATTTCCTTTGCCCTCCAGTTTACAGTACAACACATTTTTTTATCATGTTCTGTTATGTATTTTCTGTCAGTTTTAAGCCTTTAACTTATTAAACTTTATATTTTATGTTCCATACTTTCAGGTTTACAGTTTTTTACTATAAACAAAATTCTAAAAATAAAAAAAGTAAAAAAATATGGAAAAAAATGGGGGGGGGGGCGGGGGGGGTAAGGGGGACAACTTGTAATGTTGAGTAGGTATCTATATCGGTCCCTTGTTAAATATGTCAGAAGGATTTCTAACACTCAAAGTAGACTGTGAAACTCATTGGCAGGATATAGGGTAAAAGTCATAAATGCTTAACGTACTTACAAAATAGAATAATTCTACATACTAAACTTTTTTTATTGCCAATATGCCTAATTAATTTCATATTTTTTTTCATTACACATAACTTATATGGTTTGTTAAGGATATTTTCGTCATTTCCCACGTCTTCATCTTCTACCTCCTTTAAACAAAGGGTAAAAGCAATAAATACTTAATGTACTTACAAAATAAACTCATTCTACATACTATACTTTTTTTTATTGTCAATATGCCTAATAAATGAGAAAGAGGGTATTCAAATTGAACTTTATATATATATATATATATATATATATATATATATATATATATATATATATATATATATATATATAGAGAGAGTGAGGATCGAGGTGCGGATGTTTTTTTTTAATTCGTGTGGGATGTGCGGATGGATCTGGACCGCCCATTCTCAGACGATCTTGACTTTTGTAAAAAGTCAAGATCTGCTTAATTTCACTAGAGCAATTGACCATGTAAACGATTTTTTTTTAATTTTTTTCCTTTTGAGGGATCGTTACTATTGTTATCTTTCATTTTTAATTTTTTGATTTTTTCGAGCAATTTTTGTTTTTGATTATGAGTTCTATCGCGATATTAACTTATATTATGAAGTCTATCACGTGATATATTAACAATTTTACTTAATATCACCGCTTTTTTATTACGATATTAAGAAAACTTACGGTGATATTAAAAAAGTTAACTTTGATATTAAGAAAACATGTAAAAGTAACGGGATATTAACAATTTTACTTAAAAGTTACTTTGATATTAGAAAAAACTTAATATCACCGCTAGTTTAGAAACTATCTAGCCTTAGTGAAACTACTGCTAGCCTTAGGAAACTACTTGCTAGCCTTAGTTAGTGGTGATATTAAGAAAGCTTGATAATTACGGTGATATTAACAAAATTCATAATATCACTGTACCTTTTAACCATGAAAATGATTTTTTTTCCTCAATTTTTTTCAACATTCTTAATAAATTGTTGTCCTCTTTCTTTTTTAATTTTTTTTGATTTTTTTTGAATTAATTTTTTTTGAATATTACCGTGATATTATCCGCACCATCCCTACTTAAAATGTAATCCGACCGTTCTTCCTTTATATATATATATATATATATATATATATATATATATATATATATATAGATATATATATATATAAACCTCTTGGCCGTTTGGGCGTTTTATAACTTTTTTGAATTAACTAGCCGTTGCATAACGTTTGCAAGATGAAAGTATAATTTTTTTTCTGTGTTTCAACTCACGTTGTTGTGGCAACTTGGAGCCAACGCCGGAAGGTGGTACCATAACGCCACCCAACGCCCAGCCACGTGGGTATAACGTCGGGTGGTGTATTATGGTACCCAACGCTCTAAGTGCATCTTATAATTATTATGCCTTATGTCTTACTCCATACATAATAAGGGGATGTTTAGCAAATTAAATAGTTATATATAAAGATCTATATTAGCCTATTGTTTGAGAGAGTCAAGCTTTAATGACTCTTTCATTTAAGAACCATTAAAAATTTTAGGCCAATTTTTCTCTCCACTAAAAGAAAACTAAACATCCCCTTAAGTCATTCTTATACTGTTATGTGTACTGTTTTTTATATTATAGAATTTCTAAGAATTTTTTGGTTGAAGGTGAAATTTTTGGTATTTGAATCTTCAAATTTTGAAATATGAAAAACTAGATTCAAGGCTATTCGAAGAAAACACATTGCTATTCGAAGAATTTTTTGCTTGAAATTTAGCTAATACTGTTGTTTGACTACAAAGCATATATGGTTTTCTACATGGTTAACAATGATATATCCTTATAACATTATATATATAACTTAATCTCCAATGTCGGTGGACTTAAAAAACGTTTTCATACTCACGTGCGATGCAAATGCTGTATATATAACTTAATCTCCAATGTCGGTGGACTTAAAAACGCTATACTACGCATGCGATGCAAATGCCGAGTTTTTCGATAATAAGTAAGTAGCTTGGTGGTCTGCGAAGATGTAGCCCTACAGGTTGTCCGTTATAGTGTATCCGGCCCGGTGAGTCGATCGATATCTCTAGAAATTATGAGAAGATACCACCGCCTCTCTCATTCTTAGAACAAATCCTTTAGAAATTATCTCAGACCGACTTTTAGAACAAATCCTCCATCGAGTGGGGAAAAAATAATTATATGTAGATTTCATATTGAATTGGTTATGTGTTTCTTGATGATGCTTATTGTAACAATGACGGAGGTAGCGTAGGGAAGAAGATAGGAATCAGTACAAAATCGAGAAACACAAAAATAAGGTACCAAATACTTCGTGCGAAATTAACTCTTATTCCTTTCAAGTTTAACAATTTTTATAGCTTATACATATATAAAAGTTGAGTTTTGAAATTAGGGTTTCTCATAGTTTGGGGGTTTTGTTAATTGCATATTTTTTAATTTGTTGAACAAACCGTAATCACAATAGCCAAACTCTCACAGGGAAACAATCATCCTCTCGTCCTCTGTTCAAATGACACCACTATTATTCATATCCGGATAGATAAACACACGATGTCCTTATAAAATCCTGAATTCTTTGAAGACAACAATGATATCGACTCAAAAACCGAATCATATATAGTAAACATCGATCAAAAGGGGTTACGAAGAAAATGATTTTGAAAATGATATCTCTTCCAAAGGTGCAATCTTTTCTTTATTTTTATTCTATTGATGTTTTAGCTAGCTTTTTTTTATTATTATTTCTTCATAAATTGATTAGATTATAGAAATTTTTTCGCACAAGGTTATGCCGGATAGAGATGAAATTGAAGGTATCATTAATTGATTGTTAAACTAATTACTTAATTGGGTATATTGTTAATTAATTATGATGGTATTGATACTTATTGTGTTTGTTGTTTTTGATAGTTTATGATGCTAGAACATTGTTGGATGGGATAATGGGCGTGATCATAAATGTTAACAAATATAATGATAATGGGTCGCTTCATGAATGTTTTATGTACTTAAAGTCCGCCACCAAGCCGGTCCATAGAATGAATTATGCAAGCTAAGACCCACACTGATACAGTGATATGTGATGGTTAAATACGTTTTCATGCTTTTGGGTAAAACTTAAATTTTATTGATTTGATTGACAAATTTGTACCGAAATAGAGGTTTGATTTAAACGACTGGTACATCATCACATTTACACTGAGGAAGGTACAACCCAAATTTGACCAGGTTGTCAACTATAAGGTTGTATGCAATTATACCGTTAGATGCCATGTTTGTTATATATGTGTACACCGTCTAATTGCAGTTTCGTTGTTTTCATCGTAGGAGGTGACAAGAAGTCGGAAGCACGGAGTTGAACGGCGATTTGTCATTTATTTTATAGTTGCATTTGCCACTACCAAAGGTTTTGTCCCCACAACGACAAAATACATATACTATTGCTACCGTAACTTCAAGTACGGGTTTGTCTTATCATTGGTGGTTTTACTGAGATGTAATACATTCATTCGTATAATTGTTTAGTAACTATACCTTCGACATAAAAGCGCCAACACACGTGTGTTGTTCGCAATAGGAAGTTTAAACGCGTGCACAACTTAGTGAGGTTTTCAAAAAGCTAATTGCCTTAAATTGTCTTAAATTTTAAATATACCGGTAAAAATGGAATTTGTGGGCTTATACTTTTTTTAAATGAGGGAATAAGTATTTATGGTGTGGCAATATAGGTGTTCAAATTAGTACATTTAGTAATCCGCATGTTCTCATGACTAATTCATTTACTTGGACACATTTTTTACAAACTGCTTATAATCTCGCAGATATGTGACTCTGAAATGAATTCCTAACGAGGGTGTTTGAGCGTCATTGTGGAATCGGCCGTGGGTTAATGTTAATGAGGAAACGGTATGCAATATGAATTTTCAAATATCTCATATTAGTATATTTTGTTGAGTTCTGCTGCAAAAGAGGAGCTTAATGTTTTCGCTTTATTCAGGTGAGGATGACAAAGAAGGAAGCGAAGCCAAAATGGTTTGTTGAGTCCAAGCGAGAAACAAGAAAATAGTAGCCTCAAGGTTTGTGTATGTACTATTTTTTTTATATGGTGTCGGTTAATGAACACCTTATCGATCAAGTGGAAGTATGTTTATATAATAAATTTCATATCTATTAATGTCATTACCAAATTAAATGCCTGATCCTGTTATGGGTTCAATTTGGCACGGTAATATTCGTCGACCTACGCATTTTTGGAACATCAGTCCCGGGTTTTTACATTTACGAGTTATTGTTCCACAAATACGCACCATATTCACTACAGAATAAACACTAGGAAGTGCAGACATCTCGATATGTAACACAACTCTTGGCTTTTGGGAATGTAGGACTCGGGGATGACATGACTCATGATTTGTTTCGCGAATACATGGAACGTTTTGGTGGCGCAAGGTCGTAAGACGTTGTGGATGCATCTACTTGTTGAAAACCGCAAACGATTTTCAATGGTCTTGCTTTTAACAGGGCGCCGCAACCAAACAACACCATAAACTTCTATGGTCGGTGGAAAATGCGTATTTCCTGGTAAGCGTTCTTATATTGTATTATAGTTCATAAAGCGATAATCAAACGATCTCATGGGCCCTTCATTTAGCTTTATATTGTAAATTACGTAGTACTTTTTCATTCTGCAAATTCCATTGAAGTAACTTATAAATTCAATCACTTCAGAGAAGTTCTTTTGTTGTTTACTTTTTTTTAAAAGAAATCATAAAGATATAAAGTTTATCTAACGATATAATTTTTAGTGCATTAATGATGGTCGTGATATTGCTAGGTATAATCTTTTTTAGGCTTATTGTTTGATACAAATTTTTTTATACGTTTAATGAATCGGATATACGTGGTATATTGTGGTTTGTTATTAAGTTGGTAATTGAGGTTTAAAGATCAAAAGCTAAATTGGATATAAGGAACATTATTGCTCATGGAGATGTGTCCTTTTTATATATCGTTTAAAACACCACTTAGGCTTATAAACTGCTGGCGAATCCAGATTAATGAACCATGTGGTTTATGAGTCGGTAGTTAATGAGGATAAAAAGG
Source organism: Chrysanthemum makinoi (assembly GCA_910596185.1). Classification (NCBI taxonomy): domain Eukaryota; kingdom Viridiplantae; phylum Streptophyta; class Magnoliopsida; order Asterales; family Asteraceae; genus Chrysanthemum; species Chrysanthemum makinoi. The sequence goes on along the minus strand of OU343224.1, from coordinate 319,031,445 downwards.
TTGTCATCTTTACGGAATCCTTACATGTTTTACCTCGAAACCGGCAGATTTGTTAAAAACTTTAGAAGATATGAATGAGGCTATATTAAAACGCACGCGACATTCTTTTCCAAAGTTTCAAGCCTTCGCGACTAAAAGTAGTCTAGGACAGGATTTCGTTCGATGATGCGGGATTAAGAATAATAAGGGTTAAACAGTTGAGAATAATTTATTAAGCCAAAACAAGTATGCTTTTATAATCGAAATTTCATTATGTATAGTTTTCTTAAAAGCCATTTGCTAATTTTCCTTACCTTTCTAAGCCCTGGCCGCGTTGATGCGTTCTGCTAATTTATGGCTGCTGAGGCGAAGTCGGAAAGGTGGTCCTATCGCTATATCGACCCGAAGATTTTTACACAATCATTCTCCAGAAAAACCTCTTTAACTCTATGAGAAAATCATCGGAAAAACTACGCAAATGGCGTTGAAAGAAACAATATCATCTTGAAAGACAAAGCGAATTTGAAACAACCGCTTTCAAGACATTGTGAGAGTCATATTTTTGTTATGAAAATATACAAAGTTCTTTGGATTGTGCTATACTATTTATTTATTTGATAATGATTAAAGAAATGAGAGTTGTATGAAAACCCCATTTAGTTGTGTTGCCGACACTTGCAATAAAAACCGAAAGGCCAAAGACCTTATATATGTTGCGTTTCTTCAAAATTGGTTGATCTTTCATTGAGTTATGGATCAGATCCGGCATTTGTGGGTTCTTCTTTCACACGAGTCGCACTCGCAATAATCAAAAAATATTCAAAACGAGGAATGGGCAAAAATAAATATAGTCACGAAAAAACAACTAAAAGGTATATGAAATAGTCAAAGGTTGACTAACTAAAATTTTCCTAGAAAGTGTTACGTTAACTTAAAAACTGCTAACTTAAAAATTTTGGGTGACCCTAAAAAATCTCTTTTGTTAAAAAAATTTTCCAAACCAAAAATGGTGAAAAAAATAGAACTACCTAACACCCAAAAAAGGTAAATAACTAAATACGATTTGTAAAACGTCCGCCGCAACGCGGCGGGGGTCATCACCTCGTTCTATATATTCTTTAATAAATCATTATAAAATGTATACAACAAACAAAACAAATGAGTTGGGATGCACCTCGGTTGCAATTTATTGCACTTATCAATTCAGTAACAAACACCCCTAATGAATATGCATCATGGCTGGAATTTTACATAGTTAACATTTATTAGTGGTTATTTATATCATTACGCATAAAAAATGGAAATGTAATATTAAACAGATGTGAATAAAAGTTTTCCCTAAAAGACGTACACGAGGCTCTAATTATTTGGTATACATTTAAAATAGACGATGGAAATTTAAGAAGTATATGGTCATGATATACACAATTAATTAAAGGAAAATGATATAATTAAGACAAAGTGATAACAATTTTTTTAACACTAGCCGGATACCCGCGCACAGCGGCGGCAAAAAGTATAGTTATATGTGTTAGTTGTATGTGTTTGTTTGTGTTACCCGTACCTTTTCTGTGACATCATTATTCCCGTATGTAGAAATACCCTCGCAATCTCTTACACGTCAAATACTCACCCCAAAAGTATATAATTTTGACGAATTAAGATTGTATTGATTGAAATAAAGGGCAAAGTTGTAAAAATTTGAATTAAAATAAAATAAACCCACTAAAAATATAAAAAATAAAAACTCATAAAAATGTATCAAAATGGATGTTAAATTAAAGAGCACAAAATTTTAGAAAATATTGTGAAATTAAATTATAAAAAAAATAAATAGATAAAAAGATATTTCGATTTGAAAATAAAGATGAATTTTATTGTAGGTGTCGACATCGCCACTTTACAATCGGACTCTTTATCTTAATTTTTAGTGGTTAGGAGTTAGGCTTGAAATTTGTTAAGAAATGACACATGTCATCTCAAGATTGGAGCTCCTTATCTTAATTTTTGGTTAGGAGTTACGCTTGGAATTAGGATTGAGATATACATCTATACTACTATACTAGTTGGATACCCGCGCACAGCGGCGGCAATAAATATAGTTATATAATAAATATAGTAAATGAATTGATAATCCAACTCTCCTCGTAATTCCCTACCCGCTTAGTGAATTATTTCACAACACTCCAAATGTATATGTGTTAGTTGTATGTGTTTGGTTGGGTTTTCTGTATCTTTCCCGTGATATAATTATTCCCGCATATAAAAACTTCTGCAATCTCTTTCCCGTCAAACACTTTCCTAAAAGTAAATGATTTTGATAAATAAAGTTTGTATCGATTGAAATAAAGGTTAAAGTTATAAAATTTTGAATCAAAATAAAATAAACCTACTAAAAATGTAAAAACTAAAAACTCATAAAAATATATCAAAATGGATGTTGAATTAAAGAGCACAAAGTTTTAAAAAATATGGTGATTAATCATTTAAGTTGTGGGCTCCACAAAAAAATAAGATAAGGAGCTCCAATCATTGAGTGACATGTGTCATTTCTCTAACTAAAAAATAACAAAAAGGTTCTAACAAAACTAAAATAAGGAAATCTCCATAAGGGTGACATTATGCCACTTATTAACTAATTAATCACCTTTATTTTTAAATTTAAATATTTTTAATTCGCTTAATTTTTTATGATCTAATTTCACCATATTTTTAAAACTTGTGCTTTTAATTCAACATCCATTTTGATATATTTTATGAGTTTTAGTTTTACATTTTTAGTATGTTTATTTTATTTTGATTCAAAATTTTAAAACTTTAACCTTTATTTCAATCAATACAAATTTAATTTATCAAAATCATTTACTTTTGGGAAAGTGTTTGACGGGTAAGAGATTGTGAAGGTTTTTTACATATGGAATAATGACGTCACGGGAAAAATACGGAAAATCCAAACAAAGACATACAACTAACACATATACATTTGGAGTGATGTGAAATGAATTCACTAAGCGGGTAGGGAATTGCGAGGAGAGTTGAGTTAGCAATTCATTTACTATATTTATTATATAACTATATTTATCGCCAAGGCGGTGATCCAACTAGTGCATTATAATATAGTATAAATATAGATATAGATATACATGTGCATCTAAGTTTAGCCATAAGCATTTGCAAATATGCATTCAAGTACCTCTATATGCACCATATGCATATGTTAGTAGTAGCCATTTGATTTTGATAAAGTGCTTGAAGAAGCACAGAATGCTATGATACTTCTGGTGCAACCATTTGATTTTTTCACCATGACAAACACTAAGGTTTTAGCTGATGACAATTGGTTTGCTGCAACCTCCCCTTCCCCCCCAAAAAATGAACCACCACCGCTAAACCATCGACCTCCAAATGGTAGATTTAGGCCTTATAGATAATGATGACTTTTAAGGTCAGCCAAACTACATTTTATATGCAAAAGATATAGATCAGTTAAGACTATAACAACTAACTTTTTATGTTTAATGTAGTATGCCAGTGCATACTATAAAGCTTGTAGTACTTATAATGCTAATATAGACATAGTGACCCAAATGTGGTAGTACTGCACTACTACCTTTAATGCAATATAAACCTTTACTTTGGTCAATTAAAAGTATTAATTTAAGATTACCTGGTGATGGAGCACCCGCGAAACAAAACATCCATTCCCAGATCCATTTTCATCATCCTCTATTGCCAATTAAAAACCTCATCGTCTTAAGACAAATACAGAATAGCAAAATCATGCCCATTGTTCTTGAATCAATCTGCACACACTTGCATTTTTGGTTGTCAATTGCAAAAATGCTAAATCTGTGGCCCAAATCAACAATTTTTGCTTAAAAATATCACAAAAGATGTGCAATTGTGCGGTTTGGAGCCAAAACATATATGCAAGAACTTATAGGATAATGCAAAAAACATAATTCTAAAAATATTCACAAAAAGTGAAGTAAGTTATATATGTACAACGTAAAAAATGGTTGGATCAGTTACCGAGTAAAAAAGGGTCATTATGAAGTAAGTCAAAATGGGTCGGCCAGGCCTGGCTAACACACTTGTAGTATGTTTTTACAACCTTTTTTGGAAGCCAGTAAAAGATTATACTTACATGGGGTGAGTTAAAAGATGAGCTTCTAGTGCTTTTCATAAGAGATTATACTCAATAATATCATAAGTTTTCGTGTCATACAGGGTCATGTTTCATTATGCTCAAACCAATCATACAAGGTCATGTTTCATTATGCTCAAACCAAAGCATGATACACTTTATAAAGGCTTCAGTCAGTTAAAGACATGTTCAATCATTAAAAGAATACCTCTCATATACTTGTTTGAAGCATTCGAGCCATGAAAAAACACACTACAAACTTCAATTAAACGCCACCCTTCTTAGGACTTACAACAATAAAGATTCCATTAAACTACTAATATACAATAAGAAACGATAAGAAAATTCTTTAATAAAAACAATAACTCTAAATATTATTGTAACATATATCATATGACGTAAGTAAAAGCTGAAATTTTTTGTAATGTCCATGTTATTTAAAGTATGCACCACAACATACATCCATATAAATACACCCTATTGAGCCACAAAAGAGAATACAAATAATACTTGTGAACTACAAATGTGAGCTTATAGTTAAATTTCAACAACAAAGAAAAAGTATTTATAGGACTTTCCTCTGGCCAAAATATAATAACTTGAAACAAATATGAAAAAACATAAGGTTTTGATCAATTTAGAAGTTAAGAGACTTGACAAGCAGCTTTTTTTCTTAATCATCAAAGCAAAAGCAATCATAAATGCTTATTAGCTTTATTGGGCCATAGAAATTGTTAGTAAATAGTAAGTAGATAGATACCATCACGATATAGTGAGCGTTTGCTAAGTAGATAGATAATATAAGTGCAATTATGATGTTCTTATTCAACTCAGTTAGCTAACCTTCTGATGTAGTCAACTCAGAACAAATTATAGTATCAAGGTTTGGTACCAAGTTTTTTGAAGGTCGTTAAAATAAACCTACAATGCGCTCTACTAATGTTATAGCGGTGCAACTTAAAACCATTTATACTTAGTAATGGGTGAATTTAAGTTGTATTAAAACCCATACGGGTTAGATAGCAAGTGACCCATTTCGATGTCCAAACACAACACAACAACATATAAGCAATTTTAACAACAATTCCAAACACACTTGAATCTATAATATAACTGATTATGATTATCTTAACACTTATCAAAACTGAAACATAATATCAAATCAACAAAACCAAATGAGTTTAAAATGAATAAACGACAAAAATATGAAAATAAATTGATTGGAAGTTACCTTTGAGAATGCACACTTTTAACTCATACACGGAGAGAGCTATAAAGGGGTACTTCCATTTTCATTGCACAAAGGATATTTACATTTTTCACAAAATTGTCTTTTCTGTCAGTTCATATCAGCATTGGCCAAACACTCGGATAACAGCTTCAAACAACACAGGCACATCCCAACACTAATTTCTACATCTCGGTTGATTAATAATCTTATTTGATTATTTAATGTAACATGGCCACTTTTAAAATGAACCTCCAAACACCCTATAAGATATGAAATATGCATAAAGAAAAATAACATGCGTATAGCAAAAAATGTTTGAGATCTTAATAATGTGTTGCACTTATACAATGAAAACAATAAATTTGTAGAGTTTACCTGGTTTGTAAGCTCATGGCTTTCATCTTCAGCTTCATCATCATCAAGAACATCATCTCAGGCTGCACAAAAATAGTTTTGTAGAGTTTAACTAAATAGTTTTTTAGGTAAAAAAACTATTTTGTGCACAAAAAATAGTCTGCACAATAATAGTTTTTTTAGAGTTTACCTGGTTTGTAAGCTCATCGGTTTCATCTTCAGCTTCATAACCATCAAGAACATAATCTATGGCATTTGACTTCATCTCAATCTGCACAAAAATAGAAAAAAAAAAATCAATTTTAGGGTCATGGAGGAGCCGGTGCTTCATGAAAAACTGCACAATAAAAATGATATAGTTTTATAAACAAAAATAGAAAAATAATCAGTTTTAAGAAGGGTGCACTATCATACAGTCGTATCCATTTGTGCAGATTGCTTCTGGAATTCTTGCATCACTTTCATTTGCTTTGCTGGTGCCCTTTCATGCAGAGGAGAGCATACTTGCATCATGAAAATGACAAAATAGTAGTTTATCATAGGGAATTTACTCCTAGTTATCATTTAGGCACATTTAAATATTTTTTGTAGTGGCATAACCCATAAACATTGTTTGGTACTCACGGGCGAATTGAAAAATAACAATAATAATATCAATGGTTAGACTCCAAAAACATGAAATTTTAGAGGTTTTACCAATATTAACCCAGAAAGTAAAACATAATTATTTGATTCAATTAGTAATGTGAAAACATATCAAAATTAAAAAGTTACAACATAGTATACATACATAGTTCCGAGTCACCATATCCATGTATATCAGCATATAGTCACCTGTTCCCATTCCCAGTTTATGCTTATTAGTGAACGCCCTGTAAAAAGATTAATGCTTTACAGGAAATAAACATGGAACAAATAACCAAGCATCGGTTTAAGAATGACAAACTTGTGCCCTCAAAGACATAGACGCGGCTCTATTTATTTGCCCAATACATGTACAAAACGCACACTAAGAAGATGCCTATAAAAAGTCTAGAACTAAAACCAATATAGTTAACTATGTAACATGCCATTTTTGCATATTCTGTTCTATGCAGATATAGGTAACAGTCCCAATCTCATTCAAATATCCAAACCATTAATTCTTCAATAACTCAATGTATGTCCCTATAAATAAAGATTACTTCTTCTATACGCTTATCCAAACACTCTCAATATCAAGAATATTAACCAACAATAACACATATCATACGTTTGAAAAACTATACTCAAACTATTAGCTAACAATCACACAACTACTAAAGCAATCATCTGCAAAAAATAAATTGAATAATAAGAAGAAAAAAAATGTACAAATCGGACCTGTGTTGATAATGAATTTTGTTCCAGCAGCATTGATGTGTTATTTCATGCTGCTTTTAATATTTATAAAACTGAGATATACTAGGATAAACACATACTAACGGGCAGAGAACCCAATCAGATGAGGTAAAGCCTTAGGTAAATCCGAGTGTAGTCCCAAGAGAATTGTGATATGAAAGAACTAAGATACTATGAAATAAATAAGATAATATGATAAAATAGATAGAATTATCCTAATTAAACAAGGTTTTAGATATGTTTTAATTCTCTATATTTAAGCTCAATATAGTTGGTAAATATTACTAGACTCATTTGGTCAATTCGTCTTAGCCTATGATTCTTAGACCCCTCACCAAGATGATCAGATCACCCAGGATCATTCATTAATCTAATAAATGTTAAGTACCAAATCTACTAGACCTGGTCTATGGAAACCCGACCGTTAGGAACTTAGATTTCCCTTGGCTTCGTAAATACCTCCACTTAATAATTTGGTCAATTCCCACACAAAGAATGGTTGTACTATGGCCAATTCCTTCCATACTTTGCAATCTAGTGAGTTGGGGTCAGTTGGTCAATTCTCCCAACTCCCTAGATACTAACATGCTTATAACATTACCGAAACTAGTGATCTATGAAAATACTAAGTAGATGTCTATAAAGAGTAATAAAAAGGATAAATAACATTTAAAAAAAAAAAAAAAAAAAAAAAAACTTGAATTAATAACATGAAATCATAGTATGATCTCTAGAAAAACATAAAAGAATTCAAACTCGAATACAAAGGAAATCGTAGACGAGAACTTCGTTCTTCATACTCCTAAGCCATGATTCTTCTTCTGTGGCTGCTCTCCCCAAACCCTAAAAAGGTTTGGGAAAGGGGAGATATCTCAAAAATGCAGAGTTTGTCTTGTATTTATAGACATGAAACCCTATTTTAAGTTATGGCGTAACTCTATGAGATAGTTACGCCGTAGTTCATCATAAGCGGACATACTTATGTCAATCTAGGATTACGGCTTAACTCTAGCTGATGGTTACGCCGTAATCTTCATAAAATGTCATTTACGCCGTAACCTTGCTGATAGTTATGGCGTAATCTTCATTAGCTACGTTTGGTGTGGTAACTATGTCGTATCTTGATCAGTTTGTTACAGCGTAGTCTCATTACGGCGTAACTCCATTAGCTTGTTACGTCGTAGTCTTTGTAAATATAATTACGGCGTAACTTCATCACTTAGTTACGCCGTAGTCATAGTGAATATAAGAATAATCCAATCTTGAGTCCAAAATCGTCCAAATACCGCTTCTTCATAGCAAATTACTCCTGAAACGGAATAAGAATAAATAAGGACGATTCTAATAACATTTTAAGCATAATATGTCAATAAAGGGGGAAATTAACACTTAGAATATCAGGATTATTTGATGTTATCAAATATCCTCCCACTTTAACTCTACTTGCCCTCAAGTAGACCTTTAGATTATAAGTAAAATAATACATTCCTCGAATAAATCGAAGAACATGCAGTTAAGAGTTCCTATGCTAGAATAATTTTAGAGCCGAACACCTCATCAAACGGGGAACAAAACACTCTCACTCTCATCCTATTCTAAGTGTTTAATTTCGGGGTGATCACTCAATTGCACAAACATAGTAAGTATTCTATCATAGGCTTGGTGATTACACAGATCTCCACCACTAGAGCTAAGTTCAAGACAATCTTTAGAAGGCAATGTTGAGTTATAATGCTGCATAGGTTTAGGGTGATGTGTCATTACTACCGTGTCACGGCAAAGCGGACAAAATCAATGATACATGACCAAATCCATGGCAAAGACACCAATGATTGCTCGCTTTATCACCTAGACATGCTTTATGACAAAATGGTAAGGTAAAGTATGTGATAATTGAATGGGTGAAAAATAAAAATAAAACAAATAGTCTTAGCTCAAAACCAAGTTATCACTACCCACCATTCATCCAAAATTCAAGCTTCAAGATGAAGAAACCGGATCATGATGTGTTAGGTGAATGTGCCATTAGTGGACATCATGATGAGCCTATTACCCGTTCTTCGAAACGTTGGTATAGTTAACTTAACCAACTCAAATCATCAAATGTGATCGAGGCGGCCTCCTCGATGCTAATATCTCGTAATCTCATAACATAGTGCTATAACTTTGCACTTTATCAATAAGAACTAGTCGATCGAATAATTAATTTTTTTAAACATAAACAAAGATATTGAATGATAAATTATCCCCCCACTTGAGATGAACATATAGAGGATGTGGGGGATCTTCAATTATCTTCAAATAAATTACTTCAATGTAAGCGTGATTTCCGAACCTCTTTGCTTAAACCTCGAATTTGGGTAAACAGTGACTTCCCAATCATAAACTAAGACTACACGGTAGGCTAAGATGAAAAGGTGTAACGAAATAAGAGTGTAAATGAGTTAAGAAATGAAAAGGATATTCTCAAATGGGTGTAACTAGGGGTATCTTGCACTAATAATGAGTGCAACAAAAAGGGTTTACCATGGTGGTCGAAAAGTCAATGTGACTAGTCGATAAACGCACACAAATGAACACATATGGGTTATTTGGTTTAATCCTAAAACATTTGCCTCTTCGAATTGCCTTTTCCAAATGTATCAAGCTAACTGGACACACTACTCGTCTATGGTCTCGAAATGATGTAAGGGTCAAGTTCTAAAGTCTACAATACTATCGGCACACTCAACTTTTGGTAAATTTGGGTAAAATAGGGGAAACGGAAAGGCTAAATCTCACCAATTACATTAAAGGTTATTGTGTGCTCGATTTCATATAATTCTAGTTTGGTTAAAAACATGTCATAAAAATTTTCAAAATAGCTTCATTTTTCAAACCAACTAGAAAATTTAGGGCAAGTAGGCTAAGTAAACGCAAACTTCATTTCTATTCCTATCCCCCACCCCCCACTTAAGGTGTACAAAGTCCCTTTTGTACAAAAATAAAAGGAAAAGAAAATAGAAATGAAAAAGAACTAAGAAAGAAATAAACTCCCCTCTCAGTCGCTTGCCAAGGAAGTCTCAACAATGGTCAGAAGAATAGCTACGGCGTAACTAAAGGAACTGGTTACGCTGTAATTTAAATAGCCTCATAAGTCAACTCTCGCATTGAAGAGTTACGGCGTAACTCTATTACTTAGTTACGCCGTAACTGTCTCTCCAGAACAGAATCTGCACAAAAACATACTGAAAAATTGTACCCATTGGTTCTTAGATCGGCATAGTAATAATAATAATCCTAAGAGTTTAACTATTACAGACATAATAATAATGTTCAGAAAATAAGGGAAGAGAAATTGTTCGTGAAACAAGGGAGTTAATCCTCCCGATCAAGATCATGGTCCATCGATTGTACTGGGTGGGGTCAAACGGGGTGCTAATCTTTGCTTACCATTGGTGAGGATGCATGTAAGCTACACCATGCTGAACTCCAATATCAAGAATATCCGGTTGATACACGTATGGAGCTCCATGCCAACGGGGGTGGCTAAGGTGCATCTCTTGAAGCATCTCGCTTGTGCAGTCTGCGCTCCATTGGAAGAAGTCTTGTTGGTGCTCCTGTACTTGGTTCAAATCATGAGAAAAACCATCAAATTGGTACGCTCAACCAATACAAACCTGCAGCCAAATCATCAATCTCCTCATTAAAGTGGCTCTCCATACGGTTGAGCCGTCCATTGATCCCCTGAAATCTATCCCTAATGCTTGTGGTAGCCCTTGCTCGAACTCTTGGGGCCTTCTCCTCGACGCCCATTTGGCTACCACCCATTTCACTTCCACTGGCTTGACTTCCACTTGCTCCCTCGCCTCTTAGCGGAGCATTCGACATCATCTCTGCTTCACCCAGACCATTAAACCGAAAAATTCCATACTCAACTAGCTTGCTCGACCCAATCAAGCTAGTGTCCCTACCACGAGTAACCAACGACAATGCTTGGGGAGACATCAACCCAAAACTCCTCGCAAGCTTACCAATCAAATGTGCACCTTGAATCATGCTCTTTGTAGTGAACCCCTTCGCTCTAGTCACCATAAACTTAGCCAAATACCAAGGAACATCAATCAAGTTTCCTTCATCCATTCCCTGTAATATACAAGTCATCCATCGTCATCTTTTCCCTTGCCGAATGTCTTCCTTTGATGGAGCATGCAATAAGCCTATGAACTAGTCGGCGAATGAGACTTCTGATCATTGTGTATAAGGGAGGATGCCTTGAGTTATAACCAGGAGTGGTAGAGATTCTATTGAAGTAATTGACGGGGTTGTATTCATTTTGCCTAAATCTCCAGCATTGATCATAAAATTCACACCACATATTAGACCCAAAATCCCTTTCGTTGTACAAACCCATATGGAGCATGAACTGCCTCAAAGTCATCTCCCTTCTCACCCCTCCAAGTTGGAAATAAAGCGAAGGTACATTAATGTCGGAAACATCTTCACTAAACTCCACGGATGCCAAAAACTCTCTTACATACTCCGGAATGACGGGCTCTCTAATCTTGAAGAACCTTAACCAAGTTGAGCAAGTGAACGAACCTCTGCTGCTAGTATACTTCACCTTGCAAAATGATTTAGTGACCTACCCGCTGACCCATTGTTTATTGTTTCAAACTCGGAGAAATCAAGAGCCTCCGAAGTGTCGATTTCTTTTTTTTAGCAATTTTTCATAATCGGCCCTGCATGATTTTCTACCATGATCACCATAAGCCATGAACCGCACCCATTGGGCAGGGGTGGTGTTGTTGTTTCCTGAAATAAAAACACAAATTAAATAAATAATTCAATATGTTATGTAATTACGGCGTAACATTTGGGCCAATTACGCCGTAACTGAAAATATTACGGCGTAATACTAAGTATAGGTTACGCTGTAATCCGTCCACATAATATAATTTTCAATCAACTATGGCGTAATCTAATCCCATGATTACGCCTTAGTTTCCCATTTTATCAGAACAAAAACAACCATGGTTACGACCAACTAATGATTACGTCGTAACCACTAAATTTTACCCTAAGGTAAATAAAAGAACAATTTTTACTTATATTCTATTACTAGAGCATGCCTAGACCATTATACTCACGTTTAACTAAAAACCCATTAAACTAATCATTCTGAACCCAACAACCAATAAGGTTTTTAAATGATCAAAGAAAACACGAATGATTAATATAAAGCTCAATTAAACAGGTCAATAGCATTAAATAACATGAAAGAAGCAAAATGCCCAAATTGATAATATAAACCCTAATTGAAAAAAAATAGAAGTAAAAAGGGTTAAAAAGAATCTTACCAGCCATTTGCAAATGTAGGTGATGATTGAGATAACACAAACGAAAATTTTTCAGAGAGATTTTTACTGTAGCGATCGTCGTTAAAAGGTGTGGTAAAAACCTAAATGTTCAGTTGTAGCTGAGTTTTTATACCCATGAAAGATTTACGGCCTAATTGAAAATTAGGGTTACGCCGTAATTAATTTTTATAATTAATTTTTAATTACTAAAACATTATTATGATATTATTTTTATATAATAGTTACGCCGTAATTAATAGCTTCAAAATAAATATTTTAGGATATATCCAATAATTGCAGTACGCGAGAGTGAAATACGTACCTTACAAGGAACAGGAGGGTACACACGTCTCTTAACATAAGTCAAATATTATAATTTCATACCTTAGATCTAGAATTAAACTGCTCCCCAGCAACGGCGCCAAAAAGCTGATGTGCTATTTCATCCTGCCTTTAATATTTATAAAACTAAGATATACTAGGATAAACATATACTAACGGGCAGAGAACTCGATCAGATGAAGTAAAGCATTAGGTAAATCCGAGTGTCGTCCCAAGAGAGTTGTGATCTGAAAGAACTAAGATACTATGAAATAAATAAGATAAGATGATAATGATATGATAAAATAGATAGAATTATTCTAATTAAACAGGAGTAGAAATTAGGACAAAGTAATAGAAGAGTGAAGCTTAACCAAGGTTTTAGATATGTTTTAATTCTCTATATTTAAGCTCAATATAGTGGGTAAATATCACTAGACTCATTTGGTCAATTCGTCTTAGCCTATGATTCTTAGATCCCTCACCAAGATGATCAGGTCACCCGGGATCATTCAGTAATCTAATAGCAGTCACTAAGTACCAAATCTATTAGACCTAGTCTAGAGAAACCCGACCGTTAGGAACTTCAATTTCCCCAAGCTTCTTAAATACCTCCACTTGATCATTTGGTCAATTCGCACACAAAGAATGGTTGTACTATGGCCAATTCCTTCCATACTTTGCAATCTAGTGAGTTGGGGTCAGTTGGTCAATTCTCCCAACTCCCTAGATACTAACAAGCTTATAACATTACCGAAACTAGCGATCTATGAAAAGACTAAGTAGATGTCTATAAAGAGTAATAAAGATGATAAGTAACATAAACAAAAACTTGAATTAATAACATGAATTCATAGTATAATCTGTAGAAAAACATAAACGAATTCAAACTCGAATACAAAGGAAATCGTAGACGAGAACTTCGTTCTTCATACTCCTAAGCCATGATTCTTCTTATGTGGTTGTTCTCCCCAAACCCTAGAAAGGTTTGGGAAAGGGGAAATATCTCAAAAATGCAAAATTCGTCTTGTATTTATAGGCGTGAAACCCTATTTTAAGCTACGACGTAACTCTATGAGATAGTTACGTCGTAGTTCATCATAAGCGGATATGCTTATGTCAATCGAGATACGCGTAACTCTACGATGGTTACTGTAGTCTTCATAAAATGTCATTTACGCCGTAACCTTGCTGATAGTTACGGCGTAGTCTTCATTAGCTATGTTTGGTGTGGTAACTATGTCGTATCTTGATATGTTTGTTACAACGTAGTCTCATCTGGCGTAACTCCATTAGCTTGTTACGCCGTAGTCTTTGTAAATATAATTATGGCGTAACTTCATCACTTAGTTACGCCGTAGTCATAGTGAATGTAAGAATAATCCATTCTTGAGTCCAAAATCGTCCAAATATCGCTTCTTCATAGCAAATTACTCTTGAAACGAAATATGAAGAAACAAGGATGATTCTAATAACATTTTACGCGTAATATGTCAATAAAGGGGGTAATTAACACTTAGAATATCAGGATTATTTGATATTAACAAGCATTTTCATCAAGAACGAAATATACCAATCTAATTTCCCATCGTATTTATGAGAATAATATAACCCAATAATCATTGATGCAATAAGAACACACACACACACACACATATATATATATATATATATATATATATATATATATATATATATATATACATACATATATATATATATATATATATATATATATATATATATATATATATATATACATATATATATATATATATATATATATATATATATATATATATATATATATATATATATATATATATATATATATATATATATATATATATATATATATATATATATATATACACTAGTGGCAAAACCCGTCCGATAGACGGGTATGACTTGTGGTTTTTATTTTTAGGATTTAGTAGAACAAATATATACTAAAAAGTAATTAAAAGTTAAATGAAACGGAGATTTATAATTGATGCTACCATAATCCATAAAACGGCTAAAAGCAGGTAAGTATTTTGATTTTTGGTTTTTATAACAGATAAGGACTTGGATAAGCAGTACCAAAGCTCATTGTTGTAGTTATCTTACATTGATTATAGTAACCCAAACCTGCAATAATTAGTTTCAAACACAACAAAAGACGTAGCGAATTAGTACCTAGCAATAGCTTCAATCCGATCTCGGATAGATGCATTCGGAGGAAGCCTGGATTTGTATATAGAAATAGTCAAAGCTACACGAAGATGATGAGAAGCCAATAGTTTAATAGGCCTCGTGAGTACTGGTTTCCCGATCAACTGCGGCCTCAACATATTTTCTCCAGTCCTCCTGTGATCAAATTCAAGATTCTTTCTATTTTAGCTTTCAATCAAAATACTCATATACCCATTAGATATTTATGAACAATAATCCGTAAAGCTAAAGAGTTTCACGTCTTTTTTCTTCCATATGATATTATTAAAAACAAAATTACACATAAATCAACCTTTATGCATTATAACAATCAACAACAATATACATAAACTAAAAAAAAAAGGATGAGTTCAACTACAATGGATTATTGAAAACTGAAAAAGCCAATAACATATAAGCAAGACCTAAGAGACCAATGCTATTCAATTAAATACAATTTACTTAGCGTATATACTAACGCATAATACAATCAATCAAGTCCAAGAAGAAGTGAATCATTTTCGTAAAATAAAATTGATTAACACAAATCAATTTCCTAAACTAAAATTGCATACTAAACTATTATAAAAATACCTTGTATCCCTCACCTCAAATACAGTAGCCCGTTGAAAGAAGACTTGACCACTCAATATATAACATGTTAGTTTTGCAAGTTTTAGTAATCTAAAAGTTTATAAATCCAGTATACTTTTCCAAATAATATATATCTACCTCCTTTTGCAACCACTCCTATGAGTAGTTTTTCATGTGTGACCGAGAAGGAATCATGCTCTACATGTCCTTTCTATTCTATCTTTATATCTAAAAATAAATTCCATTGCAGATGGTTAGCAACGCGGACCTAAATATTTATACGTTCAATGGAACATAATTCATACCAATATACCTAAGTTCAAATGAATTACCGTGGTTTTTTCTTTCTTTGCATCACCCTTAACCCGTGCCAATGGTTTGACTATGATTTTTTTTTATATGCATTGATACACTGTTTGGGTTGATACAAACATATTTAGTACCCAATTTAATACTAATCATAAGCTTGAAACCAAAACTGACCATTTATTTGGCTTCGAAACCTAAAAGCTAAAGAACATTAACAAATACTCTATAACCAAAATAGTTACTTATAATTATCGTTGTTATATTTTACTATAGCGAAAGAAAATGGGTAAAAAATGGCTCGAAAAGTGTCCAATGGGTGAAAGTATTTTGACATAATAAGAAGAATTGGTAGATTATGATTTTAAGTTAATGCGGTTATAATGACGTGTACCTTTGTTGGGCAATCATTCTTTTACTCTCCAGCTAGCAAGTGCCAATAACATAGGACAAATGCAGATGTAAATATGAGTCATATATACGAAAGTGAGATGCAATTATATATCAATAGCAATGTCAATTCTTATACTATATCAGTAGAACCAATTAAATAAAATGGTACTCCGTAGATCATAAACGACCAAAAGTAATAGAGTTTTATACTGCCTCAGCTTAAATGAAAGGAGGGTTTATGTAAAAATTCTAATTATTAATAGGGTGAAAATTTAAAAGACGCAATGGCGTCTTTTTCAAAATACATTCATCTATGATATCTTTGTTAAGGGTCAAAGCTAGTAACTTATCTTTCAATTTTTTTTCGATCGAAGAATATGACTGTTGGTAGTAGGTTCTGCAGTCCTTTGAAAAAAATTGCTTGAGTTAGTTCCTACATGATAACGACCGTTAGCTAGATGATAACGACCGTTAAAAAAAATAATAATAATAAAAAATAAATTTTTTTAAATTCATAAATTTCATAAAAAATGGATAAATTTTTATAAACTATTTTTTTAATTAAGTAATTGGTTTTAACTTTTTTTTAATTCGTAATTTTTTAAAAAACGTATTTTTAAAAAAGCGTAATTTTATAAAATTTTAAATTTAAAAAGTATTTTAAAAAACGTATTTTTTAAAAAATACGTTTTTTTTTAAAATACGTTTTTTTATAAAAAATACGTTTTTTTTTTTTAAAAAATAAGTTTTTTTATAAAAATTTAAAAATTTTATAAAAATTACGTTTTTTAAAAAAAATACGTTTTTTTAAAAAAAAAAAAAAAAATTTATAAAAATTACGTTTTTAAAAATACGTTTTTTTTTAAGATACGTTTTTTTTTTATAAATTTAAAAATTTTATAAAAATTACGTTTTTTTTTTTAAAAAATACGTTTTTTTTTTTTAAATTAATAATTAAAAAACGTTTAAAAAACCAATTACAATTAAAAATATTTTATAAAAATTTATCCATTTTTATAAAATTATAATTAAAAAAAAAATAATTTTTTAGCGGTCGATATCATCTAGCTAACGATTCAGTTATCATGTAGGACTAATAGCAGCAATTTTTTCAAAGGTGACGGTGCCTAACAACAGGTCATATTAATTTAGATCGAAAAAATTTGAAAGTATGTTAATTTGCTTTGACCGTATATGCGTAGAATGTGTATTTGAAAATGCGTTAAATGCGTCTTTAAACTTTCCACTTATTAATATTAGTCCGTTCCACATCGTGTACCGATCCTACCGTTTTTCTTAAACTAATTTTTTTTATTTACTCATTAGAGATAAACCATTTACATGAACTTATCCAATTATGAGTAAATTGGTTAAAATGTTCAAAATTGCCACATTTACATGTAAAAAGAAGTTTTTCCCACCAGGGAGGCTAAACATACCTTCTCTCATGGGTGTGGTCGCCATAAAGAGCAATGATAGCAAGAATCTTGGCGACATTTGACCCTTTGTTCATGTTCGAACCAATCAGCAAATATCCCCCATCTATTCTGACTGAGTTCTCCGTCCAGGTTACTACAGCTAAGCATCAATAATCAAGTACCTATAATATCTTAAGATAAGTGGTAACATAACCAACAACATCAATTAATAAGGCAACAAATGCGTACAAAAAGAAGGCCATGTGATAAGTCTGTGCAAATATGGTCAATCACCATTGATTTAGTTTTCCAATGGACAACGATACATCCGTCTCTAAGAGTGGTCACCAATACCATTTGAGGTCTAACTATAAAGATGTTGGTTTCTAACTGTTCCAAAGCAGCTCCAGAAAAGGTTTAGAGTATTGCCTTTTTAGTACACCGTAAGCTACAAATTCTTGATAAAAGTATGCTATTGTCTATGCTTAATTTGTGTTGGGAAAAGATACCTGCATTATACTTTGAGGTGACTGCTAAACATGCTAATAAGAAGACACTTAGGTGGTACACAACCTAATTTTCCTTTATAATGACTCACACGTGCTCATGGGTTGATTTAGGTTATCATTTCAAATAAATTGTTACATTTACTTTAGTGTCCATCACTTTAATGTATCGTAGTCTTGACCATCAGATCGTAGAAAGCAAACAAAGTCCCCGATATAATTCAAATTGTGAACCTAGCTAAATCCTGGTCAAAGTTGCCAACTTTTGATCATTATGTGAACAGTGAGCTGATAATCACAAGAATTAACTAACCAAACCCAAAGCACACATCCTTTGAATGCTACTGAATCTCATTTCTGAGGCCCAACCACAATTACTTATGTGCAGCACTTTCGGTAAAGTCTATTTTCCGACCCTGTATCTTTGTTGTAAGAAGTGTCATTTCTATGAGTGTAGTGCTAACGTATTTCATCTTCCTAATGTACGCATAATGTTGAAATGTTATGACAGGATATCATTCAAAGTTGTTTTGCTCCTACAAAAACCCTACATAAACAAAACTCACCTCATCTGTTAGGGCAACAAAAAGTAAAGAAGCGCATGGCTACTGCTTCGATTAGGGAGTGGTTCACCTCTATAAAATATAACAAATCAGCAGCATGTACAATATTAGATTTTGGACATTTTGGTTGTTGTTCAAGTATGTACCATAATATTAACCTCTAGACAGAGCCACAAGCTTTAAATACCCTTAAAAGATTAAATTATTCAAAAGCAACTCAAAAACGAATAGCAACTATTTTCTCTCCTTACAAAGTTTGTATTGCCTTTATGTTTACAAACACAGATTCACAAGACTGGCATTCAAATCACCTACATCTAAAGCTACTAAATATTTGGAGTTGGTTCTGGTTTATCAAGTTCTACATTTCACCAAGAGTTATATTGGCTTTGATTTAAGTAACTAAGCTTCAAAGTTGATAGTGTTTAGGTGTAAATACAAAAGTTACTGCATATTTAGCCATGTCTAATTTCACACCAAGTAGATCCCGGATTACATCATGCGTCATACTCTTTGCTGCCACCAGTTTAGTGAACAATTAGACCGGCTAAGATTTTCAAGCATATTAGCAACTACATAACAGTTTCCTCTAATAAATAGTAAACGAAAAGGACAATTAAATAGTGTATCCATAAATGCATATATGAAAAACGGAATTGCTACTTGAGGTGTCATCCCATCATCAGATTTCTTATACTATGTTCAATTCGTGTGCTTTTAAAGTCATTACTTTCGAAATGATTATGTTCATAAACATTCATTTTGCAGCTGCAAGAAAGCCTATAGTAGCAGCGATTGATGGTCCTGCATTTGGTGGTGGACCGGAAATAGAACTGGTATAAAACATGATTCAGAGGGTCTTTGGGACTGTTAGTTAAGTGCTTATCTACATTCAAGCACATAAGCACTTTTGAGTGTTTGCCTGTTTGGATAAAGTTGCTTGTGTCCTTTTGGAACATGATGATTTTTAAGTAGACAAACAGATTGAATAAAGTAATCCCAAACACCCCATATATATGTCACAGTCAACCTTCCTTTCATTTCGAGTACAGTACATCATGACTTATATTCTCTAACTCTTTTATTAGCATCTCATCCAGTAAATATAAGTGACTTCACATGCCTTCTTTAGGCTCTTTCTCCTGAGCCACTTATATAGTTTTGCCTTTGTTGGTGTCGGTTGCATGTTGTTTTTCGAGTAAACATTCTTTTTGGTTTCAGCAACAAATTTCTGAGACCCTGTACAAACAATTGACACATGAGTTATATGGAAGCTCACTAAAAATATGTAAATTGCCAAAATGAATTTGTTTTTGTGAAATTTGTGAAAGAATACGAAGGAGTCTGCAGTGATAATTACAAACCAACCTGGTAAAGCAATAAAATAATCAGAATGCTTAGTCATTGCCGAGCCTCTGATGCATATCAGTCACATCTTTCACTTCAGCTACTGTCTCACCAGTTAACTGCACAACACACACAAAATTCATTCAAGTTTTTGAACCTACAACACCTACACAACTCCCGCAAAAGAAAGAATTGTATCCAAGCTTTTTGGGCAATTTAAAACATGTGTATGGATTTTGGCCTCTGGTTCTATACGCTATTAAACATGTGGGTTTCAATGTCTCGTTAAAAATGTGATCTCAAACCATAAAAAAAACTTATATGTAATATGCATAGTTTAGTGTCAGGAAAATATAGCTACGACTAAACGAAAAGTCAAGTTAAAATATAAAACATAAGAGGACTGTTACCTACCCGTAGCAGTAGGAATTCAGGGGCACTTGAGAAGGGCTTCCTCAACAAGTTTAGTACTTACGATAACAGCAAAGCGTAGAATACGCAACACAAGAATAAAAAAAGAAACACGTCACTAAACGTATAATGTCAAATGTACAAAGTCAAATCAAAAGTTGTTGGTGATTAACCAAATAGAATATAGGGTTACCTAAAGATGATTCTACTGCTGCTAATTCTACTAATTCAAGTTTGTTTGTTTTCTATCTCTCAGCTCTATATTAATCCCATTATAACATCAAAATTTATGAATAAAATCTTAAATTGCATACCAGAATTATTAGTTGGAGCGAACCCAATAGGACCGGCAGAAACTGATTGATGAGGCACAGAGGATGGATGTGCGATCCAACATGCAAGAGGTGAAGCCATGGTACTAAGACTAAAATGGCTACAAAATAAAAACATTAAAAATAGTTAGAAGCCTTAATTTTGGTGCGTGAACCAATTAAACAGACAACAAAATTTCACTTATGTATCATTAAGAGCCTCTATAGCGCTTTTAGCATTCTCATGTGACTCAAAATAGACGAATCCAAACATTCTTACTTTCCACTGAGTATCAATTACAGTCACATCAGTCGTGCTGTTTTTGTATTCTGAAAACAAAATCTATCAATGAACTTTCATTGAAATCCAAATCAAGATTTTTTATGCACACATTTGTATACTGTGGTTTCTTCCTCCAAAAGTTGTTCAGTTATAACTAAGGTTCTAAATAGAAAAGTTGGAAGACATCAGTAACACGTGTTAGAAGCAAGATATTCAAGCAAGATATCATATTGAGGCTCACCATAAATGGACCTGGACATCTAGAACGCTCAGTGTGGGTAGAAGATGCTAAAAGATGGCAGGCAATTAGAGAATATCCAAAAGATACATGTGATACTTACAACACCTATGGCGCTTATGAAATATGTTTTTCTGTATAGTGATCATGTATTGTTTGGACTTATGCAGCAATTAAAGGATGCTGCTCCAGTTGCCCCAACCCCAACCCCTACCCCTACCCCAGTTTCAACAAACCAAAAGGTGGCTCTTGAACCGGCGTTAAAGTACACTACCCTTGGATTTTTCAGCTGGGATCAAGATAATGACAAAGTCAAGGTGAGCGTGTGAAGTAGTCAAGAGGCTCTTTATTCTCAATTTATGATTCTTGATTTTATGCGCAGATCTATGTCTTTTTGGAGGGAGTTGATCAAGAAAAGGTTCAGGCTGAATTTAATGCTAAGTCTGTTGACATCAAATTCCATGATGTCCAAGGGGAAAACTATCGATGTGCCATACCGAACCTAAACAAGGAGATTGTACCTGAGAAATGTAAAGTGTTGGTTAAACCAACAAGGGTCGTCATCACATTGGTTAAGGCTTCAAAGGGTAACTGGTTGGATCTTCACTTCAAGGAAGACAAGGTATTTTTATTATTATTTTTACTTAATGAATAACTTACTTTGTTTGCAAATAAGTGGTGTAATGTACTCATATTTTGTTTCTGGTTTTAGTTCAAGCCAAATCTGGACAAGGAACGTGATCCTATGGCCGGAATTATGGACTTAATGAAGGTAATTTTTCCTCATGGGCCATTCTATCTCTAAGATTTATAGTGTGTGATACCAAGAAATTAGCTCAAGATGGAACGATTAAATGAATCGGGCACGTCAAACGAGTTGAAAGTCACCAAGAGTGTATTCTTATAGTGTATTAAGCCTGAAATTTCATTTATATCTAAATTTTAGATTATTTTCAAATAATATAGTCTGCTAATCATATTTGAATTATAAATTAGTTATAAAAAATTGGGCCAAAAGTGGTTTGGTTCTGTTTTTACTACCCAAATCATCTATGTTGTCTATTTGGCTGTGGGCTCGGTCAAGAGGTGGGAAACCACGGTTGCCAAAAAAAAGATGTTTTTTGTCACCTCTAATAGTTGTTTATTGGTTTCCTGTATCTATTGTAATCACAATGACTGGATGATTTTCTGCAGAATATGTATGAGGACGGTGATGATGAAATGAAGAAGACAATCGCCAAAGCATGGACTGATGCTAGGTCTGGCAAGGTGACTGATCCAGTGAATAAGTACAGACAGGTACATTTTTTTAGAATGAAAGGGTTTTGTATGGTTATGGTGGTATCATGTAGACTTTCATGCTCATGTTAAGAAACATTTGTGTTTGAACCATAATTTTGCAACCTTTGTTTTTTTAAGGATGATGGTTCATTTGACCATAGCTATATAAGCTAAGCTTCACTTTGGTTTTTATGGGTTGTGCTTTAGTTCAACAGTTTGTGAATCCGTATAATTGTTTGCCTCAGTTTACTGTTTTACAACATATTAATCCCCAATCCGACAAAAGAACTTTCGCTTGAAACTCATTTAACATAAGTATTATTTATCCTTTTCATGCTTTCAAATTAAATAACACTCAAGAAGTTAAATATGCTTTTGTGAACTGTGAGCAAACAAAAAAGTTTTACATAATATGAACCAAGTAGCCATATTGCTGGCTGGTCATTTATATTGAAAACTGGCTTAGTATCACCTGATAGATGTTCAAGGCAGGCTGGAAAGGACTTATATAAGTTTAATATTTCATAATGCACTTATATAAGCCGAAAAGTTCAAAATAAGCCACAAAAATTGAGCTTATGAAACATAAGCCCACAACCAAATAAGCCATAAGCCGGCTATATAAGCTGAAACAAACACCGCCTAATACGAGTTAAGCAAGAGATATTGCCACAAAAAGGAAAGGACTCCTATTGTGATATACGGAGTACAGCGCTATTTTCTGATAAACGGATGATGCTGAAATGTAGTATGCACTCAAGTTGCAACAAAGGTATATTCTCTAGAACGGATGCAACTTTAGAAAAACCAGCAAAATCACAACAATAGACACTTATCTTCAGGAAAGATAAAAATTTCAGTATCATACATCGCTAGTGAAAGGATATGGAACAGGGGTACATGTATGTACTATTCAAATATCAACAATTCAGATGTGTATTAAGTTATTTCAAGCTTCACTCTGTCACAACAGCAGCCTTTAGTCCCTTTTTAAGCTTAGATTTTAGGTTAGTTAAAATTAGAATTAGGATTTAATTTTTGTTGCACAAGTATTTAGTAATGCTGAGTTCATTGGTCTATGATTATTTTGGTGATTGGAGCTTATTGCATGCTTATTTTTAGCCCTAGACTACCCCCATTGAGCCTTTTTGTTTCTGTATTGCTGTAAAAAACAGCCCCTGCATCCCTTTTTATACAGCCTTTTAAGGCCTTTTGAAAGCTTCTCTTTAGCTATGATGTGATTTTTAAAGTTCTTAGACATATGGAATTTACCTTGTTGCCCTTATTTAGGATTTTGGAGACCTCTAGACAGCTTATTTTTAAGCAAAAACAGTCCCTTATGGACTGTTTTGGACTGCAGTGTGCAGTAGTAGACCAGGAAGTAGTTAGAGCTTATTTCTTTTCTTTTCTTTTTATTGCTTATCATGTACCAATTAGTGCTTATTTAGTTATTTTATATTGAAGTTCCTAGTAGTAGCTTATTTAGTGTTGTATTCATAAAAAATAAACAAATATAATCCATCAAATATTCAAGCTTAACTTTTTAATAACAAAAAGACACATGTGCATATGTTATCATCGAATACTACGGTACAATATCATCAACATCATTAATAAAGATTATCATGTACCTGATGTTGATATTACAAAGAGAATTGTTAGTTACTTTAATTGAATGGATAGAAGAACATGCTAAATTTTACCCGATAGAGGTGTAGCTTGCATACCAATATCACAACTTGATGACGGCTACCAACAGGAAAGATCCGAAACCACACCAAAAGCTTCCACAATAGTTCTGCAAATACAATAAACCAACATATGACACAATTAGTGGTTCCACTTACAAATGAGCATAAACTTGTTACCTTATTTTAGAATAAGCTAATTTTCAAGGCGTTTAGATAAGCTTATGCGCAACAGCTTTTAGATCCTCAAATAGCCAATTAGCCATTTTTGTCATCGTCTGCGTCGGTAACCTAGAATGGCAACTTAGCCGTAATAGAATTCAACACTTGAACTTTCTCGACAATGACCTGAAGTGGATACAGACCGAACATCACGACCTGTTCTTATTTGGCAGCAAGCAACTTTTGTGGGGCCAAGTTTTGTTATTGCAACAATACAACTCCATTCAAATAAAAGAAAAGATCTGTCACTTGCATTCATGAACTCAAGGATGTTCCTGTTTTGATCCTACATAAAGGAATAAGTTAGCATGAATTAACACAAAAAGTTCCCGACACTTGAGGAAACTACTTACACTATTGTTGCAGCAGCAAATCGTGGCCTTTCTCAAAATAATTGAAGCCTTTCCGGGGCAGTAGCCTCATCGTACTTCTTTCCCATTGCCTCTTTCACAGCCTCCAAACCTTTACTTGCTTTCACTTTTGTTGCTTCGTACCCTTTTTTGGTCTTCTCATTAGCCCACTCCATTCTCCCTTTACTATACTGCCACGTGACACACCCCGCACCCTCTTCAGATTTTCAGTTCTGGTATGCTCTTAATGCGCCTTTCAGTCGTGTTCTCATGATCCCGTCTGTCGCATTTTGAGCCTTTTCGCTGGCTGAAGCTTATACAGATTGTATGGCTTTTCCAAATGCGATATTGGTCCCTATAAAGAGGAATTAAGCAAGAATATAACCGAATAAAAAAATTGCTACATACATACCTCTGTTCCAATTCTACATCTCACCTGCTGGCCTGCAATCATGGCATAGTCCAACAAAATTTAAACT
Source organism: Chrysanthemum makinoi (assembly GCA_910596185.1). Lineage (NCBI taxonomy): Eukaryota > Viridiplantae > Streptophyta > Magnoliopsida > Asterales > Asteraceae > Chrysanthemum > Chrysanthemum makinoi. Next base: position 319,006,111 of record OU343224.1, on the reverse strand, counting down.
TGTTACAATTTATTAATAGCTTAAGAAACAAAGAGTAACAAACTGCAGATAATGTTTTTGAAATCCAATATGTTACTGAAAAAAAAAAAAAACTCTTCCACAATCATAAAACCTGTAAACCTATCAAACAAATAAACAAAAAACAAACAACATCTGTTAGAAAAACTAAAAACACCATGCATGCATTATAGTTGATCATATACAATGTATTAGAGTTTTAGGAATTTAGGAGGATATTAATGGTGCATGAATTGAAAAGAAGGACATTAGGATTTTCTGGTGACGCTCACGATTGAAGTTCAAACCTGTGATGAAGAAAACAACGGATCATTAGAGGAGATTGTGAGGAAAAAGGATATTAGGGTTTTTGAGAAAAAGTAAATTATGAATGAACCGTATATTGTTTTGGTATAAGGGTTACCTAAGTTGTAGGGATTCTCATACTTATCTCATATAATTGGTTGCGAATGGGTTTATAGATTTAAATTTGCAGGATATAATTCAAAACATGTGTTGGTCTAGTGGTTATTATGTTTGTTAATAATACCAACACCCTAGGTTCAAATCTTGCAAGTAGCATTTTTTTATAAACAATTTCGGAATTTTCAAATTTTAGTTCCATAAATTCATGCTTAGCTGGAATTATGACATGCTTTAATTAATCCGAAAATTAGTAAACTAAATTTACAAAGAAAATCAAATTAAATTTATAAAAAAATGCCACATGTATAAAAAAAATGTCACATAAATATAATGATGACATGGAAATATGACTTGGCATTATGGGATGCCAAGTGGATTTTATGTGGCATGCCTCCTCTTATATATAATGTGTGTGTGTGTATATATATATATATATATATATATATATATATAAACTGCAATCATTGTATTTCGCAAAAATTAGGGTTTCTGTGATTTGGGGATTAATTATTTTGATTGTCAATAAATTTGTATTTCGCAAAAATTAGGGTTTATGTGAATTTGGGGATTAGACGAATAACATCAATTAGGGTTTTTGTGATTTGTGGATTCTATGATATGGGGATTATATGATTTATGCGACCAAAATTTTTGGATTAAAGGTTAATTCCAACTGCGATTGGTTTGGATGATAATTTAGGGTTTAGAAAGGAGATATTGAGAGAGAATTGTGTGTGTTTTTTGTTAGATGTATTTTGGCAAATGAAAATGCAAAGACGAATGCCGTCATTTTTTTCCGATTCAGGGGCTTAGAAACGAGAAATCCTTTTACCACCGTCGGATTGGTTTTATTTTACACGTAGCGAATTTTAAAGAATTTTGAGAGGCAGATCTATTTTCAAAACCCTACTTTATATTGTTAGTAGGTTCTAATATGAAAAAAAAAATGTAGTGGGTTTCCTCGAAGGAAACATAATGAAATCCAAATATGTAAAGCAAATATTTACAAATAAAGTCACAAAAAAATTATAATACATTTAAATTTGTATTTAAGTAGCTATATTATAAAGTTTAAATATAATACTAAAAGTTATAGTATAATATAACTTTACTTATAAAGTTCAAAGACAAGGAATTTTATGCTTTAAGAAAAATATAATCATCACTATATATTTTTGCATAATAATGCATCTTTACTATGCACTGATAAATAAATAAATGAGTTAAATTTTGTAATAATTAATTCAAATATATTAATATGATAATTTTACTTATATGTGTAAACTTATGGCAAGTAGCAAATAATTCAGTTGAGACAAGTTGTAAAGAAAAATATGATTATTTAAAGAGAAATGCTAAATTCTTCTATCAAAACCTTATACTTATCCTATTACTAACAGAATCTTAACAAGTGTCATGTGAAGGTTTGGATGCAGAGAGAAAATGAGTGAAAAAATATATATAATATTGTTGTGTGTGTAGAAGGATTAATAGATGATATTTTAAGATACTTTAGCAGTGCTCTTATTTAAATTAAAAGAAAGCATTATCTATGATATTGTGACATAATATATGATGGGGAGGCACTTTATTTCACAAAAATTAGGGTTTCTGTGATTTGGGGATTAATTATTTTGATTGTTAATAAATCTTTATTTCGCAAAAATTAGGGTTTATGTGAATTTGGGGACTATACGAATAACATCAATTAGGGTTTTTGTGATTTGTGTATTCTATGATATGGGGATTATATGATTTATGCGACCAAATTTTTTGGATTAAAGGTTAATTCCAATTGCGATTGGTTTGGATGATAATTTAGGGTTTAGAAAGGAGATGTTGAGAGAGAATTGTGTGTATTTTTTGTTAGATGTATTTTGGCAAATGAAAATGCAAAGACGAATGCCGTCATTTTTTTCCCATTCAGGGGCTTAGAAACGAGAAATCCTTTTACCACCTTCGGATTGGTTTTATTTTACACGTGGCGAATTTTAAAGAATTTTGAGAGACAGATCTATTTTCAAAACCCTGCTTTATATTGTTAGTAGGTTCTAATATGAAAAAAAAATGTAGTGGGTTTCCTCGAAGGAGACATAATGAAATCCAAATATGTAAAGAAAAAATTTACAAATAAAGTCGCAAAAAATTTATAATACATTTAAATTTGTATTTAAGTAGCTATATTATAAACTTTAAATATAATACTAAAAGTTATAGTATAATAAAACTTTACTTATAAAGTTCAAAGACAAGGAATTTTATGCTTTAAGAAAAATATAATCATCACTATATATTTTTGCATAATGCATCTTTACTATGCACTCATAAATAAATGAATGAGTTAAATTTTGTAATAATTAATTCAAGTATATTAATATGATAATTTTACTTATATGTGTAAATTTATGGCAAGTAGCAAACAATTCAGTTGAGACAAGTTGTAAAGAAAAATATGATTATTTAAATAGAAATGCTAAATTCTCCTATCAAAACCTTATACTTATCCTATTACTAACATGATGTTAACAAGTGTCAGAACTGACGGTTTGGATCTGAGATAGAAAATGAGTGAAAAAATATATATAATATTGTTGTGTGTGTAGAAGGATTAATAGATGATATTTTAAGATACTTTAGCGATGCTCTTATTTAAATTAAGGCAAAAATGCATATATATCCCTCTCAAAATGAATAATTGCATATATATCCTTTGTACAAGTTTTTTATGCACATAATACAATGGTTTTTATGCATGCTTTGGATATATATGCAATTTTGTATTTTCAGGAAGATATATATGCAAAAGCCCCTTAAATTAAAAGAAAGCATTATCTATGATATTGTGATATACTATATGATGGGGAGGCACTTTATTTTGCTTACCAACAAATCCATGCTTACCAAAGAACAAATCCCATCATCCATTTAGTTTGATCTAATGGTGGGATTAACCTAAGATTTAAAAGGTAAACCTAAGTCCATGTTTTTTTTTCATTGTCTTTTTGTCTTTCTTTTTCATTCACATATTTTTTTTTCTTTTTTGTTTTTTTTTTACAAAAAAAAAAAAAAAAAAATCACGTTTCTTTATTTAATTCACGTTATTTTTTTATTTTTTTTAATTGGCGTTTTTTTTTTTTTAGAAATCGCTTTTTTTGTATTATTCACGTTTTTTTTTCATTCGCGTTTTTTCTTCTTTTTCGTCTATTTTCGTACGTTTTCGTCCGTTTTCATCAGTTTTCTTTTGTTTTCGTCAATTTTTCATACGTTTTCATCCATTTTCAAACGTGTTTTGACGCTTTCATACGTTTCGTCTTTTTCATACGTATTCGTCCATTTTCTTACGTTTCTGACTATCACAAGTGATATTCTGTGATATTCTGTGATATTCAGAATATCACTTGTGATTTTCTTATTATATCACTTGTGATTTTCTGAATATCACTTTGTGATATTATGAATATCATTTTGTGATATTATGAATATCACTTGTGATTTTTTGGATATCACTTTGTGGTATTCTGAATATCACTTGTGATTTTCATGTTACAAAACATTAGTTGAAAATCACTTGTAATATTCTGAATATCACCTGTGATATTCTGAATAGAATATCACAGGTTATTCAGAATATCACAGGTGATTTTCTGAATATCACAGAATATCACTCGTGATCATCTGAATATCACATAATATCACTTGTGATATTCAGAGTATTATTTGTGATACTCAGAATATCACTTGTAATATTCTGAATATCACAGAATGTCACTTGTGATATTCAGAGACATATGAAAACGACCGAAAACATTTAAAATAGGAAACGTTATGAAAAGCAGAACTAATTGAATATGTATGAACTCTAAACCAAAATTTGACAATTTTTCTCTTTATTATACGTGGTAAATATAAACTTACATATTTTTATAAGTTTCAAAATAAGCAAATTAAGCTTGTGAAACATAAACCGAAATCAGATAAGCTCATAAGCAAATAAAATAAGATTAAACAAATAGCCCCAAACCATGTAGCTACTATTCAAATTATATATTTGTGATATTCTGAATATCACTTGTGATATATCACTTGTTATTTTCTGAATATCACTTTGTGATATTATGAATATCACTTGTGATTTTATGGATCACTTTGTGATATTCTGAATATCAGTTGTGATTTTGATGTTACAAAACATTAGTTGAAAATCACTTGTGATATTTAGAATATCACAAGTTATATTATGAATAACACAGAATATCACTTGTTATCATCTGAATATCACAGAATATCACATAATATCACAGAATATCACTTGTGATATTGAAATATCCCAAACGGCCGAAAACATTTAAAAGCGGACGAAAACAAAGCTAAAAGCGAGGAAAATGGGCGAATATGTATGAAAATCGAAAACGTGATGAAAGCGTAAAACAAATATGAAAAAGAAGTAAAAGCGATGGGAAAAGCCATCTATGAATAATGGAACAAAAACAGAACAAAACCTATGTTAAAACTAAGCGAATATGTATGAAAATGGGACGAAAATGCGTATGAAGCGTAAAACAAGTAGAAAAGCGTGAAAACGATAATTATAAAAAAAGACGAAAAGCGTGAATTAAAAAAAGCGTATGAAAGCCGTAAAAACGCTAATTAAAAAAAAAACGAATTTAAAAACAAAAAAACGCACTAAAAGAAAAAGACAAAAATGAATAAAAAAAGAAAGACAAAAAAAAACAGGTTTATCTACTAAATCTTAGGTTAATCCCCACCATTAGATTAAACTAGATGGATGTGAGGATTTGTCCCTTGGTAAGCATTAAAATAAAGGTAAGCAAATGAAAATTGTTCATGGGGGTAATCATTTTTGGATATATTCAATCAGCCATTGTATTTTTATTTTATCTTATTGTCTTTTTTTTTTCACGTTTACATACAAATTTCTAATAATGCTTTTTGTGTTTATTGTTACAAATATATTATGATGTGGCACAACAAAATTTTTATCCGTTATCTTAAATCATAACATATCCCTAATGATACATAAAAAAAACATTTATAAAAAGTTCATATGTGAAGAAATTAGATACACATAAGAAATTTTATAATGAGTAGTAGTATACAGTTAAAAACGGATATCTCTACAATGATATAACATAACCAAATGTGATTGATCTGCGATACAATGCGTTAGAGTCAAAACTTCATTTTAAATTGAGCGAAATGCAACCCTGAGCACTGTCGTTGTAGTGTAGTATTAGGGTAACCTCGGGAATTGATATCGTTCTAGGGAATAGGAATGCTAGTGAGTTACTAGGGTTGGGAAGGATTATTTTTTTATCTGGAAAGGTCACGAAGGGGTTTGGATTTGGGGTTGTATTTCTACCGATTACTCTACTATTCTAATTATCTAATTATCTAGACTAAGATGAGTGTAGTCTATGTCTATTGTTGTGTGCTCTTATGATGATTAAAAATGTTTTGCTTAGATGTTATTACTCCTAGTTATCTCTATTGATGGTTGAATTGTCCGTCCTTATTAGCGTTGTGTTTTAAGGATTCATAGGGTATGCGTTTATCCTAACTCTTTGAAGCTACCAAATGTTAACTACGAAATCTCTAGGATTCATAAACTTAACACTAAGGTTATCTTTGGATATCTAGCCTACAATTCCACTAGTAACTATAAGCTAAGGTTCAACAAAGATTAATCAAGCATTAATAGCACAACGAATGACCTATCGCAATACTAGGTCAATAACAATTAAGATGAGACAACCGTCAATATTCAATAACTAGGTTCATATTATCTAGCAAACACAGTAAATTAGCGGACATGGAGAACATGCAAGCATACACACAATCAATTGAAGACATGATTAAATCAATGAAGTAAAACGCTTATCTTGTTGTAAAATAGGGTATGGAACCCTAGATACTACACAAGAACAACCTTGGTTGGTTTAGGTTTTTTCCACAAAACTACTCTCTAAAAACGAAAAATTAGGAATCTATATATAGTGTTACAAAATCACGGTCGCTCTTTAGTAATGGCAGCAGTGTCCTTACTCTCATAGGGTTTCGTCTTGGCCATGTCAACTCACGCCTTATGCTCGTGGCAGCGTCGATTCAATCTCGGCGTGATGCGGATCCAAATCTGGCGATGCGAGTTGCGGCGCCTCTTTCTTTTTGATGCCGTCACTTGTAAATTAGCAATTTGGCTCTTGAGTCGTCTCAAAATGTGTCGCGGCGTGCAAATAAAAGCACGCCGTCCCTTTCAATTCAGCGATTTCGGTGTCTCGATTCTTGACTTTGGCCATTTTCTTCGCATATTCGCGCCTTTTCATCCGAATAAGTGTCATTCCGACATTTTCAAGACCAAAAGTTAAAAGGCAAAATTAAGTAATAGCGGATAAAAAGTGGAGCACAACTACCATAAATTCATGCTTACCAAGGAAATCCCACCATCCATCTAGTTTGATCTAATGGTGGGGATTAACCTAAGATTTAGTAGATAAACCTAAGTCCATGTTTTTTCTTGTCTTTTTGTCTTTCTTTTTATTCACTTTTTTCCTTATTCCATCCGTTCTTAATTAACATTGTTTTATTCATTTCATCCATCGTTCTTTCCTTCTTTTACGTTTTGCGTTTTCGATCATTTTCGTTAATTTTTCATACGTTTTCATCCGTTTTCATACGTTTTAGCCAGTTTTCATACGTCGTCCAGTATTCTTACGTGAGTTTTGTTCGTTTTCATCGGAATATCACTTACTAATGATTATCGAATATCACTTTGTGATATACGAAAACCGTGATATTTTGTTAATATCACTGATATTCGAATATCGCGTTGTGATATCGAATATCACTTGTGATTTTGTGAATATCACTCGTGATATTGAATATCACTCTATGATATTGAATATCACTCTGTGATATTATGAATATCATTTTGTATTACGAATATGAGTTTGCGATATTACGAATATCACTTTGCGATAGATATATGAATATCACTGCGATATTATCAATATCACTTGCGATTTTCTTGATATCACCGTGTAATATTTTGAATTTATTTCTTATGTGTATGTGTAGCAAAGTAGGAGGCAAGTCTTTTCTTTCTTTCTTGTTACTATCAACGAATCAAAACCAAAAAGCCACAAACATAAATGAAATCCTTGGTCTCTATCCTTCGCGTGTGGTATGGAACAAAAGAAACACAAAGGACGTGCTAAGATCTTATTATATCAACCTAGGCATAACATGGTGATATTGAATATCACGAATATCACTTGTCGATCACATAACATCACCGATATTCATATCATTTGTGATATTGAATATCACTTGTGCTATTGAGAATATCACTTGTACTTAAACGGGGAATATCATTTGGCGATATTGAAAACATAAAGCGTTTGAAAGCGGCCGAAACATTTAATAGCGGGCGAAAGCGTATGAAAGCGGACGAAAAGGGCCAGACGTATGAAAGCGGACTGGCAGTATGAATAATGGAAGTAAAGCGGTAGCGGTATGAAAGCGGACAAAATGCGGACAAAGCGTATGAAATCGGTAGCGTATTGAAGCGGACACGAAAGCGTATGAAAGGGAACGCAAAGTTACGCGAATTAAACAAACAAACAAACAAATGAATATTAATACAGTGCGGAAAAATTAAGCGTGAATATTAACAAAGCGTTTATTAAAAAAAAAAATCTTTTGGCAAAATTCGAAAGAAAAAAAAAAAAAGAAAAAAAAACAACAATGGACTTAAGTTTTCATAAATCTGGGTTAATCTTAATTAGATCAAACTAAATAGATCTCGTAGGGATTTAATCATTGAAAAATGCATGTCGAATAAAATTAAGCATTTGAAAATCATCTACAAAGTGATCAATTAAAGGCTTAAATGAGCCTCAAAATTATTTTAAATCTTCGGTGATATATGACAATATATTTAAAAACTAAAATATACTAATATACAAAAAATATACATCAACATAATGCTATATAAATATTTAAAAATAACATAGTATAATATTATATAAGTTTTAGACGTAATAGATTAGTACACTTTATTTTAATTATAAATAAATAAATTTTAACTATAATTAAGAAAATACCATAATATACTAATAATGATAATAATGTCATTTTTAAAAATTTGTTGCTTTTTAGTAAAACCTTAATTTCGTTGAATCCAAAACATTTTATCTAAGATGTTATATAATTCAAGATTTCTGAAATTCTAAACTGTTGATGATTTTTTTGTTGATCAAATATGCTATACATGACATGCATGCAATATATTATGCATTACTATTTCAATAATAACATTCATCAACTTCAAATATGTTGTAAATGGTATATTGAATAAATTTTAATACACACTTTAAGTTTAGTAAAATAAAAAATTAGCATCAAAACTTATTTAAATCAAAATTTTAGCACCCATTGAATTTTTGAAACACTAAAGTTTTGATGATTTTTTTTATTATCAAAGATGCCATGCATGACATGCATGCAATATATTATGCATTACTATTTCAATAATAACATTTGTCAACTTCAAATATGTTATGAACGATATATTGAATAAATTTTAATACACACTTTAAGTTTACTAAAAAAAATAGCATCAAATTTAAATTAAAAATCTAACACATTAAATTTAGTAGAATAACAAATCAACCCCTAAAACTATTAAACTCTATATTTTATCATATAACAAACCAGCGAAAATTAGTTGCCTGTCAATCTATCGAGAATAACACAACTCATTTTTAGCGGATTGTTTGGTGTTTAGATTTAATTACAAGTTACTTATGTACTTATTATCTTACTACTAATGGTAAAATTGAATAAATGATATTGTTAAATATTTTAAGATCTTAAATTCAAAAGTTAATGTTGTTTAAAGTCAGCTCTAAGCACGATACTTGTTATTTCTATTTACCTCCAACGAGGTTGTGTAATGTAATTTGATTCCAATTTCATCATAATCATGAGGATTTAATTGAACCAAAACAGAACCTTAGTAACTAACATTAACAAAAGAATCATCCCCACTAAAAATTGGTTTATACTTTATACTAGTAAATTACCCCGAATTCGTGCTTCCTATTATTAATAATGTGGTCAAATTTGGTTGATTACATTGATAAACATGTCTATTCTCAAATAGTGAAGCACATTAAAAATCGAAAAGGACCAATAGCATGCATAAATCTGACACAAATATACTTAAAACAATCACAAAGTCCACATCAAATCTTTGTACCATTTCACAATATAAATGAACAATGCTTACTACTTTGTATCATTTTATTCAAGAGTCTCATTACTCTAATATACACATAAAAAAGACAACAAAAGTTAAATATAAACATGAATGAGTTTGCTCGTTCTTGAATCTTTTTTATTTCATCAACAACCGAATAGACAAATACATCATTTTGCCTGAAAATGTAAAACGTATACGAGTATTTAACATCCTAATAGCATGAACTCGTTACCACAAAATCCAGTATAAATTTCCACGTTGCTTGATAATGCTCCAAAAAAGAATCTCCACAACCGATTTAATTTCTCGAAATATTATACACTTAGAAAAACAAACAAACAAACAAAAACCTCATGCCCACTCAAGGTTTGCTCAGAACCATAACCTATATGCTACAACTCTACAAGGGACTACATTCTTTAAATTATCTTGAACTAAGTAATAGGCGAACTCACAAAAACATCTAATTTACTTGATTTTCTAAAAATGACGACGAATTGAGTTGTTACTTTAAAGGATTTGATTAATATTGCTAAGAGGTAGGATTTCAGTTTAGCCTATGACGTAGAACGAAAAGATGGGTTAGTCGATTACCATTCTTGTGTTCTTGTGATGAGGTGTGATTTTGAGGTTTTTTTAACGACGACACGTAAATAATAGATATCATCATAAACTCACAAAAAAGTGGGATAACTATCTATAAATGTAGCCAGATTGTCACTTTTTCTTGAGTTATGTAGCTTCATTTTTTTATGCTTTTATAAAACCATACTTTTGAATTCCGTTTATTGTAGTATTTTATAACCATTTTTTAGCGCTGAGTTTGGTGCAATGGAGTATCTTGCGTGCCACCAAGGCATCAAGTCTCCGACGAGTTGAATCATCTGAAGAATAACAACCCGGCCTCAGTCAGTTTCCCATTAAAGGGCTGGCATCGTCTTGGGATTGAACCTACGCCAATTGGGAAAATCCTCCACATGGGGAATAGCGAGTCCCGAACTCGCCTCCTACATGGAGACTATAACGGATGCATCAATCCAACTGAGCTGGACATAAATGTGGAAAGCTGGTCACAAGATAACACAATAGACGAAATCAATAGTATGGTTTCATAAAAAGACAAAAGGCTACACAACTCTAAAAAAAAGACAAGTTAGCTACGTTTTCATATAAATATCACAAAAAATCATATTTGCTAGGTTTTGTTCACCAAAATTTTTAAAGTCATCATGAACTTAACAACAACTAAACCAACAAAATATCATCAAATCCATGTGACACTTCTCAAAACGATATCCATAAATGACTATAATGTTTAAATCACCATGAACTTATCAACATTTAAACTAACAAAATTATCAAATCCACTTGATTTTGCTTAAAACAATAACCTATATGCCATAGCTAACTCAATTCATTTAAAGTAAATAACAATCGAATATAAAATGTAAATCTTACTTGATTCTCAAAACAACAATCCATATACCACAAGTAACTAGATTATTAAATCATCATAAACTAAACCACCTTGCCGACAAAAACATGTATCTAGTTGACTTTGTGAAAAGATTGCCACAAGGTTCAATATAATGAAGTCAGCATAATGAACTCAACAACATCCCAACGGTAAAAAATCAAACCCACCTACATTTACCCAAAAAAGTAACCAATATACCATAAGTACCTAAATCTCCTTAAATCACCATGTACTTACCAATATCATAATCCGCATAGCAAGATGTTTATTTGATTTTACTCAAAACGATAAACCACGAATTATAAGTTACTAAACTCCATAAGTTAAACACAATCACATCAATAACTTAACCGAGAAAAACATTAAATCAATTTTACTCACAACTATAACCCAAATACCATAATCAAGTAACTATCTAAAATATATATCGACTCTTGAAAAGCGACCTTACAAAAAAATCACATCCGTATGATGGTATTTTGTTAGTTGATACATCCACTTGATTTACTTGATACACTAACACATATACCATAACTAACTAAATTTCTTTAATCATAGTGAACTATTTAACAATCAAACTGAGAATGCACAATCCACTTAATATTTGCTCAAAACAACAATCCGTATACCACAAGTAAATAAAGTACCAAATCACCATAAAAATAACAACCGCACCGACAAAAACACACGTCTAACTTACTTTACTCAAAATGATAACCTATATACAATAACATAGTAAATTATTAAATCATCATAAACACCTAAATAACCCAAGCTGACAAAACATCGAGATCCATCTAAATTTCACGGAATAACCCAAATATGAGTTTACTCAAGCTCTTAAACTAACTATGAACTTGTTAGCAGTCGACCTTCACAACCACCATTTGAATGAATTTTCTCAAAACTTTAACCCATACCACCGTAACTAAAAAATTATATCATGGTAAGCTTATCAACAATTGCACCGACAAAACATCACATCCACATACATTTTAAAGCGATAACCTTAAAATAACTAAAATCTAAAATATTCACACTCTCAACAACCAAACGCACAAAAGCATCAAATTCCCTACACATTTTCTCAAAGCACAACCAAAATTCTTAAATATCATCACAAATCAAATAACATGCAGTATAAATCAGATCCACATAATCTTACTTAATACACCAACTCATATACCCCAAGTAACTAAATCCGTGAATCATCACAAACTCATAAACACCAAACATACAAAACCCATCAAGTCCACTTGACTTTCCTCAAAACACAACTGAAGTTTGAAAGCGAGATCAAGTGAATACTAATCTCGTAAAATCCCTAAATAATACTCAAAGCGATAACAGGACTCATCAACAACCAAACCTGAAAACCATCTAATCCATGTTGTCTTTCCTCAAAACACGATTGATTTTTTGAAAGAAAGATCAACTTAAATCTAACCTCGTAAAATCTCAAATATATCATATCGAGTTTAAACGATACAATACACAAATACTATCAATAACCAAACGCTGTAAATCATCACAAACTCATCAAAACCCATCTAATCCAAAATTTGAAAAACAAGATAAAGATGAAATTGAAATCAAGCATTAAACAAATCTAGATATCATATCATAACGTATACTAGTATATCATATTACCATAATATCTAACATAACAAAAAAGACTTTTTATAGTAAAGTGTAAAAACTTTTTTTATATATTTCAACTTCAACTCACAGTCAAACAAAACATAAAAACATTAAAAAAGAAAAAAACCATCTAAATCATTTTTGTTTTGTTGTTGTTGTTCTTGATGAACCACCAACACCAACAACATCGTTTGAAATACCGTCGTAGAATCACTCAGCTTGTCTACTTAACATTCTCTCTCATCAACTTTCTCTCTCTAAAAACCACCACCTTTTTCTCCAAAACCCTTGATTTCTTGAAGATGGACACGTTGTTTTTTGGTGGGGATGATGACGTCAGCAGCGGTGGTGGTGGTGGTGATGGGTTTCGATCGATTGGTAGTGTGGATGAGCTTGATGATGAGGTTTTGTATCTGGTCAATTATAGGTGGGCTTTTTTTTTTTTTTTGAAATTTTGGTTATGAATTTGGGGTTTTGGTGTTGGTTGATCGTTTTTTTATTATGAATTTTGGTGGTTTAATGAAATTGTTGGTTACTTAGTTAGTTAAGTTAGTTAGTTGATGAAATTTGAAGTTTTGATTGTTGATTTTGATGTTTGTTGTTATGTCGTGTGGTGTGGATTCTTAATTTGATGAATTTTGGTGGTTTAATATGACGGTTAAAATGCTAGTTGATTGGTTTTTGAAATTTCGATGAATTTGGGGGTTTGGTGATGAGTTTAAGGGATTTGGTGTTGGTTGATTGTTTTTTTTAATGAAATTTGGTGGTTAAGTTATTTAATTAGTTATGTTTTATTGAATATGAACTTTGATGAAATTTGGTGGCTAAGTTAGTTAGGTGATGGAATTTTGAATTTGATGGTTAATGTTGATGAAATTGTTGTTTAAAGGAATAATTGTTTGAAAATGTATCTTACTTGTCACTTTTTTGCGTTGTATGACTATTTAATAACTAACTTTTTGAATTTCGCACCGATTCACAAAAATACGTCAATCGATACCCAAAATAATCAAAATTCAAAATGTTAGTTATTAAATAGTCCATCTTAACGATGGTACATACCATTCAAAAAATTGACAAGTAAGATACATTTTCAGACAATTAGCCCTTGGTTAAATAGTTTGTTAGTTGATGGAATTAGGGTTTATTTGTTGAATGGTGAATTCTGATGAAATTTTTGGTTAATTTGTTGATTTTGATGAATTTAAGGTTTCGTTGGGTGGGTAAGTTAGTTAGGTGGGTTGAGTTGGGGTTTGATTGATAAATGATGGATTTTGATGTTTTATTTAGCGGTTGATTGTTTTTTTGGAATTTGGTGGTTAGTTGATGAAATTATGGTTTAATTTATGATGAGCATTTTAAGTTTGATGTTTACGTTAAATTCCGATTATAGCATATATTGAATTTTGGTTGATTTTAGGGTTTTGTTGTTATGGCATGTGTTGTTGATTGATGAATTTAGTTAGTTAGGTGATGCGTTCGATATTTCATTGAATGGTTGAGATGCTAATTAGTTATTGATTGTTTTTTTGATTTTGATGGTTGATTAGTTACTTAAGCAAGCTAGCTGCTACCTAGTGAAACTAGGGTTTAGGATTGAATGATGGATTTGATTTTATATTTAACGGTTAAGATGTTAGTTAGTTAGTTAACTTTTTTTTGGGTATTTTGATGAATTGGGTGGTTGATTAGTTTGTTATGTACTTATGTTTGTTCAAAAAAAGGTTATGTACTTATGTCTGCATTTTAAAGAGCTTGAGGTTTTAATTATTCGTTAATTAGTCGGTTAATGAAATTAGGTTTTAAATGTTAGACAATGAATCGCTGATTATCAGTAATTTTGAATTTAATGTCAATCTAAGGGTATGGTTTTAATTGTTTATTTTGGATACAGTAGCTGTGTATTTGTGATTATTAGGGGTTTATTTGTTAATTTTGGATTTAATGTTTATTTTAATGGTCAAGTTGTTAGCTAATTAGTTTTTTCATGTGATGAAATTAAGGGTTCTAATTGTTGGTAATGCAGGTGGTGGAATGAGGCTCGTGAGGCTTTGAAGTATGGGGAATTGGGTGGTGATTTATGCGATGCTCACAGTAGTTATGTTAATGATTATATGGAATCTCAGATTGTTTTGGATATGAGAAGATGTAGTAGATTTGACGGTGATGATTTTAATGGAGATGAAGAAAGTGGTTCGAGAGAGTATCGTTGGTCTCGAATGGATGTTCTACCGGGCTTTGAAATGGTTAGGATTTTTGATTATTGAATTGTTTTTGCGTTTACCTAATTGTGATATTATTTTGTTGTTATGTGTAAATTTAATGAATCTGGATCATTGGCATTTCGGTTGCATTACCATTAGTTACATGCTAAAATGCCAATAGATATTGTTTATGACGGTTGAATTCACATGAACAATAGTAGTTACATTATAGGCACGAGTAAGGATATGAAATGGTATGGCTGCTTTTGGTATTAACTTTATGTCAATAAAGTTTTAAAAATGCAATTTCATTTGTTAGTACGCCGCGGATTTAGGGTTGGTGATTGAAGTGTATGAGTTGTGCTTATTATTATATCTTCTTTTGCCACACACTTTCACACATGTTATGATTCCGTATCCTCTGTGCCATTGATATATGGCGAACTCGTTGTTCCTCTAAGTGTAATTAACCAACAACCTAGCTCATTTGTTTTGTAAACCCTATGCATCTGGATTTGGTTCTTATGACCGAATTGATTGCGTGTAAGTTTCTTAGCGCTAAATAGGATAGAATATTCATTAATGCTTACTACTTACTCTGTACTATATTAGTGCGTTAACAATCTTCAGCTGGTTTGCGTATCACTTGGGAAATAGAAAGAAAAAAAAAAAACTCAGTTTAACAAGGGTAATAGAATCCATTCTTCAAAATGGGAGGTTCTTTTTTAGAATACATCAGTTAACTAGTTGCTATTAAGGATATCTCGTAGCAAAGTTTCATTGAACTTTCTTTTGATGTGATAATTACTCGTTTTTTTTTTTTTTTTTTCTCTCTCTCTCTATCGTAAAGCATATTAAGCTCTCTTTTACCCCGATTTGGGCATGCTACTTTGAACGATATCTCACCATAATTTAACGTGTCATACAAGGACAGTTCACTAGATTTAGTATCTCCTTGTTATCGTGCATTTTTGTTGTCGCATTGGATAATGGCATGCTAAACTTGTTGCAATTTTGAGGAAAACTAAAAATTTCTTGTGCATGTAGCTACATTCTTTTTCTATCTTTGATATGGCTCAGGATTGCCTTGCCGCTTCTTGTGAATGTTCGTTGTTCTGATACAAACGATTTTCCTTTTCAAATTACTCTTCGTTCGAAATATGAAGTTTGCTCTAGGGTTCATTTATTTCCATTCATGTTTTCAAATACACGATAAGTGGCTTGAACAAGCTACCAAAAGTACTGTTGTAGATATTCGCGTCTTTTGATTATATGTTGCAGTGTTACACATTCTAAAAAGATTTATCTGTCAGAACAATTGACATACTATCCATATTCCATAATATTCCCAAAATTCATCTTTCTCAATGCATCACGAGTTTAGGTGACTTTTTTGCATCTGGTGATCCTTGATCCTTGAACTGCCTTATGATTTGTATTATTACCGTACATATGGTCTGTTATGCAGGCGTTATGATATGAGAAATGCTGGCAATTTCGTTGCCATAGAAGACAATAAAGCAGACTTGTTTCCGTTGCATGTCAGTCTTTCAATTTCCGGGGCAACAACATCATTAATTGTGAGGATTAGCCAAAAGGTACATGGTTATAGTCCTGATATTGTAAGTTTTGCCGATGACCAGTATCTGGTTTGCATAATATTCTTATCCGTGTTTGGTGTTTGTTGTTCAGGGCAATATGATTGGAGCGTTTAAAAAATCCTGCCAAATATTTTCAGTAAATTCTTGTGTGGTGAGTGATTTTGATATTTGATCTTTTCCTTCTGTGTTTTGCTCTTTTCGGATTTATTAAATGACTTCATATGTTTTGCAGTTGAAGATTTGGGACTTTTCAGGCCAAATAACCAAGTTTTTTCTTCAAGGCAGTATGTTATATGATAAACCTGAACAAGTGAATGCAGAGGTAGTTACTTATATCGACACTTTTCTACAACAGAATGCTAACATTCCATATTTACTGCACTGCAGATTTTCTTGGAGTTGAAAGTTTATGGATTATCTTATGATGTAACGCGGCAAGAAAATGGGATGGAAATTGAAGGCATGAATGGCTCTGTAAAGGTGAATGGCCACTCGAACAGAGTCAACCCATATGTCAGACTTGGTCAGGCACCACCTACTACTAGTTCGGTGATGCATTATAACTTGGTTTGACTGGATTGTATAATCTTGGAAACACATGTTTTATGAACAGTGCTATCCAGTGTTTGGCGCATACTCCACATCTTGTTGATTATTTTCTTGGGGACTTTAGAAAAGATCTAAACTTTGAAAACCCACTCGGCATGAATGTATGTAGTTTTTACTTATTTTTTTGTTAGTTATAAAAAACGGAAGTGTATGATATTAGCTTGATTTATATGTTGACCAGGGTAAGCTTGCTTTAGCATTTGGAGACTTGCTAAGGCAACTATGGACACCTGGAGCTACCGCAGTGGGCCTGAGCATTTAAGGCAAGGCTATCTGCTTTTGCACCCCAATTCGGTGGCTATAATCAGCATGATTCCCAGGTTGGCGATCCTCAATTGTTGTAACTATAATTTTCTAAATTTTTTATTGAGATATCGCTGACTTTTCGCGTTGAATACAGGAATTTCTTTCTTTTATACTGGATGGGCTTCATGAAGATTTGAATCGTGTTAAAATCAAGCCTTATAATGAGATAAAGGATGTGGATGGAATTTCAGACCAACAGGTAGCAGATGAACACTGGCAGAACCATTTGCTTCGTAATGACTCCATAATAGTAGACATGTGCCAGGTCAGCAGACTTATGTTTGCATCATCTTTGCAAATCAATATTATATTTTTATTATATAGTATCTCATTTAAATAATAAGTGTGTGTATGTCGTTTGTAGTTTGGAAAATGGCTATAAAGTATTGTCATTCTTTTACATTTAGTCTGATTTGCGTTTCGTCCTTGTTATAGGGGCAGTACAGGTCAACATTGATTTGTCCTTCTTGCAAGAAGCATTCTGTTACGTTTGATCCATTCTTATCTGTATCTTTGCCATTGCCTTCAACAACCATGAGGATTATGACATTGACCGTATTAAGCACTGACGGGTCTATGCAACCGATTCCAGTTACTGTTACTGTTCCTAAACATGGAATGTTTAGTGATCTTATTCAGGCTTTGAGCACTGCTTGTTCTTTGGGTGATCACGAAACTTTGCTGGTTGCTGAGGTATGTACTGAAGCGTTTAATCTTAACTTTCAGGTATTTTCTGATGTTGAAAGCTTAATTATGGATTTTGTGCAGATATACAACAACTCTATTCTTCACTTTTTGGATAAGCCAGCTGACTCCCTGGAATTGGTTAGGGATAATGATCGGCTTGTTGCTTATAGGGTACTTAAAGAGGAGGATTCTTTGCCCTTGGTTGTGTTTACACATCAGAATTTGGAAGAGTAATTTATTTAAATTTATTTTGTATCAATTTTTCTTGATTTTTTTTTTCTCTTCCATGCAAAATGGACACACAATTCTTATTTTATAATATTATTTGAATTTTGCATAACATAGGCTTACTATGTTCTTTATGTGCTTCAGGTCAAATGGTCAAGGGTCAAATGGACACACATCACCTATGAGAAAATTTGGTATTCCTCTGGTAGCTAGGATTCCGGATGGCAGTGACGGCTCCGTGATGCACCAGAAATTCCTCCAATTACTCAATCCGCTTCGTTATGCGGATGTACTAACTATAGATGTTCCTGATGATCTTGTAATCACCGCCAATCAAGACACTGAAATGGGTGATAAAGATGATGATGTGACAATTATCGATGTTCTAAACAGTGAAGCAATTGAAAATTCTTCTGTGGAAGACAACTTCCAATACTCTCTTGACACACGATTTTTTCTGAAGGACCCAAGATTACGATGGATGAACAGTTGGTAATCCCAGACTCCCGTAAAATTATGGTTCTTGTTCGCGTGGCCAGATGAAATGTTGAGGCGGTATGATACTATCATGTTAAGCAATTTACCAGAAACGGGTGGGTTTGCATTAGTTACAAACAAGCCTCCAGAAGCGGTGTCTTTGTATAAATGTCTTGAGGCGTTCTTGAAGGAAGAGCCCTTGGGACCTGAAGACATGTGGTACGTCATGCTACTTTATTGTTACTGAAATCTTGAGGTGATGATTTCGAACCATTTACTATTGAATCGGTTGACTGGGGCTATATTTTCTCTTACATAAACGGGTAAAATAAGTTGGCTAATAAGGCAAAATGTCAAATGGGTTGAAACGACCCAAAATGTGTTTTGGAATAAAGGTGTTCCTGCTCAAGCCATGTAAAATTACCTATTTTTACCCGTTACTCAATACGCCCATTTTGCCATTCTTTTTGTTTTTACTGTCTATAAGTCTATTTATCATTCCGGTTGCCTATCTTCAATTCACTTCACGTTAATTAAGTCCCATTTTTGTATTCTAGACTTCGTATGAATTAAAACCAAATAAGTTTTTGTGACTTTTGAGGATATCTTTCTATAGAAAATCTTGGAAGTGAGATATCTCAAGTGTTATGTGCTTTATTAGGGCTCTTGATCCACATTCCCACTAAAAGGAATTCGTGTTACAAATTTCAGGTATTGCCCTAAATGCAGACAGCATCAGCCAGCTAGCAAGAAGTTGGATCTGTGGAGATTACCCGAAATTCTGATTATTCATTTGAAGAGATTTTCATACAACCGGTTTCACAAGGACAAGTTGGAAACTTTTGTTGACTTTCCTATTGATCACTTTGACCTTTCAAACTACACAGCCCCCAAGGTTTCCCAGCCTTCTTTTAAGCTACAAGCTATATGGAATAAGTAATCACTTTGGTGGAATGGGTGGTGGCCACTACACTGCTTTTGTGCAAGTAAGTTTCACCTTTTAGTTACTTATTTGCTTATTACATATATTAAGCAGGAAACAAATAATTTTATGTGCATTGTGGTATATTATGCTGTTATAAAGCGTTTCTTCTAGCCGTTTCAGTGGGTTACTAAATTTTGTATCCAAATTTGCCTTTATGTAGAACCTATACATTCTGATGTCAAAGAAGTTATATAGCAAAACATAGTATGTAGGTAATTTATGACATTAAGGGGTTAATTTGGTTAATGTTTGATCTCAAATAGATTAAGCTAAAAGTTTAACTAATAATAAAACAGGGCGAACAGGTTAAATAGATTAAAAGCTGTTTGGAATGTGTTCATATACATAAAACAACCTTAACCCCTTTACCGATCATAGTTAGATTACCATTGCAGTAATATAATATTTTGTGATTAGATTTAGCACATTAGTACTTATTTGTGAACTTCAGAGAGATTAAGGAGTGTGTGGGTCAGCCCAAACCAACCCAAACTGTTTTGAGCCGTTACTCAACCCATCTATTTGCTACCTCACACCAAACCATTTGTTTGTGTTATGGAGCGATTAACATCTCTGTTTCTTGATGCAGTGTGGTCAGGAATGGTATGAGTTTAATGATAGCGATGTGATCTCTGTCACTGAAGACCAAATCAAGACGTCTGCAGCATATGTGCTATTTTATCAGAGAATTTGAGGAATTTGTGTAGGACAGGACAATATCCAAAGTTACCAACTGATTATGGCCCATTGGTTAAAGGTAGAAAGGAAACCGAAAAAGTGGGAGTTACCTGTGTGCAGATTCGGGGCCGTTATACATTTTTACATCAAACAGATATAGGAGGAAGGGTTTTTTTATTTATTACATGGGGGAGGCCTGTGATGTACATGGTACTTAGATTAGACTAAAGTTTTTGCAAGTGGCCACCCTTGGATCAATAGCTTTTGTTCAGCTTCTTAGACGATCATTTCTTTAGTTTTTAAGTTATAACAAGCTTCGCTTGCTTTTTGACCGACAAGTTTTGTTGTTTCTTTCTTTGCTTACCTTTTTCACATTTGTCTTTGTTGGCTGTTTTTCTTTCCTGTTTTGGTACTTTACTAGTTTACATGCAATTAGAGTCGCCAAACTTGAGGTGAAATGGTACATGTGATGACATAGTTTTGGGTCACTACCGGTCACTGAAGTGGCCTGTTTAGTCACCTTAAGTTTAGTGACCCCATTGCATATAAGTTAGTAGTGTCTAAACTGGAAATAGAAAGTGAAAGTAGATAGTATGAGTTGGCTAACTCTATTGCGACTTCTCGTTTGGTGTTTTCATTCTATCTATATGCCCTTTGGATTGAAGATGACCCTTTAAAGACACTGCCATGTTGGAATTCTAGCACCTTGTAGCAGGCAAGAGTTGGGATGTTGGAACTCTGCACTTTGTAACAGGCAAGAGCAGGGGTGTTCACAATTCAGGTTTTACCCACATGAACCGAAAACCAAGATGACAGAAAACTGATTTGTTATAAAACCGAAATGATTTTTATAAAGCGGTTTTTGTTTCAAAAATGAACCAAATTAGCTAACTCATTTTCGGTTCGGTTATTGTGTGCCAAAATCTTAAAACTGTTTTCGTTTAAAACTTAATCAAGTTTGGTAATTGATTTTCGGTTGGTTATGGTCCATAAAATAAACCGAGTTGAAACTCGAATCCATTTTCATATATGTAAATTTGTTATTTTATTTTATATTTCTCTACTATAAGTATAACATTTGTTAAGTTTATAATCTCATTTTATTTTTTATATCTTTCATTATCTATTTGAGTGTATTTGGGACTACAAGTTTGTATAGTGGAAATGAGCGTGCCCGAGCACGTTAGTGCGTGATCGGGTCATTTATGTTTATAAGGTTGTTTATACATATAAGGTTGAGCTTCGGGTTCGTTTTGAGCCTTATGCTTCTAGTTTGAGCTCGGCTCATTTTCATGATCGGCCTGAACGAAATATAGCTTGACTTCATGTGCTAGACTTCACACTTCACAGTGTGCATCATCCTGTTTGTGTAAATGTGGAACATACCAACTAGAGATGGAATGGTGCACATTTTGAAGTTTAAAACCCATGAAGGTAAACATTACTCGGTGTGCAGCTCAGATTAGGAGACAGTTCCGATGTCGACAGATTGTGAGGCAGGCAAGACCAACAGCATCAAGGTGGGGGGAAATATTTATTTTAGTTGGATTCAGTTTTTACCTTTGTAGATGATTTGGAGTTGGATTTGGATTTTGTGTAGGATTGAATTGGTATATCTGGCGGGTGATTTAGCGTGTTGTTGGAAGTGCTATGGACCCGTTATTTTTATAAATGTATATATATGTATTCATGTATCGGTCCTTAAAAGTTTAATTCTTTACATCGTTAGTCCGAACGGTAGAGTTTATGAAAGCGGTTAAAGCCAGGATAGTTTCAAACTATTACCAAGGTAGACTTTTCTTTTTTTAATGTAGCACTTTTCTTTATAGTGCTATGCATTATTAATATTCTACTATTTTAGTATGGGATGTGATTTATGTATTCTTTCGATTGATTGGGACACAATTATAATGTTTGGACATATATACCTACGAGTGAAAACATGTGAAGGTGATATGAGGGTATAATGTCCACACTCTTTCTAATTGCCCAATAAATTGGAGGAGAGTTAATAAATCAATTCCTTTTAGTATATATGATAATTTGTAAAATGATTAGGATAATTATTTATTTATTTATTCTGAGTTTGAAGGTATGTAAAATATGTGTATATATTTGTAAGAAAAACAGAGAAAATAATAGTGTGCGAAAAGCTCACTATGTTTCTCACTTTTGTATATTTTTGGTCATTTCACTATTTTAATCCTTAACTCCTTCTATTAAACTGTAAAATTTTAGACTCAACCCAAATTCTTTAGTCAAAACTCACATAAACCCTTCCTAATAGGGATAATGACGAAGTGGTTTGGAACAACGATCATCTCCATTCTCAAACCGTTATCAAAGTCTTCCCAACCCATTTCAATTCCATCGAGAATCTAATCAAGATGCTCATTGAATGTTAGATTTAGTGAGATCACCTAATGCTATATTTTTCGTGTCAAACATCCTTAAATGATGTTTAAACATCCTCTTTAGAGAAACACTATTCAAACACATCATTTTAAAGATGTTAAACACAAAAAATATAGCATCAAGTGATCTCATTTAAATCTAACATGCCAATAGCCCAATAAGTATAAAAGATCAACATCTTTGTTAAACCTTTTGTACAATCTTTTTCAACCCGTCGTAATCATCTATATAATCAAATCAAGTTCATGATTTTATTTGATTTTGTTCATGTACTTAAACATAAATTAATAATTACTCAAATGTTAAATTAGTTTTCATTAGATCATTGTTAGTCCATTTGCTTTAAATTAACCGGATATTAGTCAATTCAAAATGAATATACAAATAACGTGACCAAAGTAAGCAAACTATTTTTAAAACTAGCTAGACACCAACTAACATAAAATTATACACACAACATATGGCCGGTAATTAGCATGTGTTTAGTATGACATTAGGAGCATTTAAAGCATAAAGCGATGAATTGTGGCGTTGGCGTTAATGATCTTTAATGCGGCGTTTGGCAAGTAACAAATAAACTACATTTATTTTTACGGAATGCTCATTTCTCATTTCCGGTGAAGTAGCATTTAGGGCGTTGAACATTTAAGTTGTTTTCTACATAATGAATATACATAGAAGCTACATTACCAAGCAGCTTTATGAATAAAATACCAGCTGCTTTCGCTACTCTTTCAACTATTGTTCACTACTACTCGGGTTTTTTTTTTTTTTTTTTAAACACACCCAATAAACTTCTACAACTATGTTATCAAACTTGTGTTTCAACTTTTACAAATACACCACCACCTAGTGTTGCCAAAGACATCCATATTTTTCATACATTCTAAACCGATTATTGCCAAACTCAAAGTTTAGGCTAGTAATATAAGCTTAATTTACTTATGAAAACAAACGAAGTCTAACTAAAACACACATTATATTATTTAAACCCGAAATTTGTAAATTATGATAAAAACGTCCGATATCATGTTTCCACAACATACAATATTCAACACTTTATTTCGTTTCATTTTGTAAAAGTGGCAGTGAGATTTCAAACAACCATATTAAAATATGAAATATAACTGAAGGTGACACACGGATTTAACGTGAAAACCCCAATAAGTTAAAAACTATGGGCAATAAAAAATAACATTTTAAAACATCAAAGTTTGCAAAACTCAATAATAAGATAATCATACCTAAAACACAATCCGAAACACCCCTAATCCCAAGTCCCAACATTTCACAAAGAATTATATATTTCCAATAATACCCTTCTCCCCTTTCATCTTATCAAACCAAACCCTCTATTTATTGAAAGCTAATAAAGCCACCATTTTTATACCTCATTTCTTCATTAACTTTTATTGGTACGTTTTATTCTAAATCCCCTTGTTAATTTCTGTATTTATTTGCATAATTACCCTTGTTTTTTATTTATGCACACCAGCTGTTTGATGAAAATCCCAAGTGAAAGAATTTAGTAATTTGTTAATGTAGTGCACATATGGATGTTTTAAGTAGATTGTAATATTGGGTTTTTTGGGTATTTGAGTTTTAGGGTGGACTTCTTGTGTTGATTTGCTATTGTAGTAGTTGTGTATTTGAGTTTTAGGGTGGTCCGATATCGAAATTAATAGGGGGCCATTTACGAGCCGAAGTTGTTAAGTTGAAATCCCGTGGGTAGCAACTTTGGGGTGGACCTTTAGGCGCAAAGGTCAGTTTGCCGGTTGTTAATGTTTTGCAAGAATAGGGGTCCGTTTACAACTTGGCACCCTTCAGAAAAGAGTGGGTTCACCCTTGAAAATAGGAGCTATTAATCATATGTGTTATATAATTGATTTGTTTGTTGTGGATTTGTGACATTTTTCGCATTTATAGTTGGTTCATTATGATCTGCAATTCAAGCATTTACGTGCTACTCCATAGATGATGCTTGTGGCCTTGTTCTTTAATACTCACTTAATCTCACATGCATGCGGGTCACTTAGTCATAAATTTTTAACACCAAAGTACAAGTAACTTTTCCTATAAAATGCACATCATCTGCGTCTTAAAGATATCTTTTATTGTTTTTGGGCCTCGTGATTTCATTTTGTACATTGGCATATGATATACTGGTGTAAGTGATTGCTATTAATGATTCACCAAGTTGTTTGTAGGACCTTAAGGTAGATATAGTAGGCCTGATTCCAAGATGAGTTACATCCTTATAATGAATGTCATGTGTTATATAAAGTTGATTGTAAACGCTTCTTTCTTACCAGTTTTTTTGTCATTTTCCATAAAAATATATTATTTTGACTATAGTTGTGAAATGATGGTTTTTAATGACTTTGTGTTCTGCATCAAATGGGTGCTGAAAATGTCACTCTGTTTGCAAGTGTCTGACAGTATGCATTTCAGAAGCAGTATTCTTTTAAACCCGTTGCAGCACTAAATCATACAGGCCTTTAACAGTTGTATTCATACGGCTAAATAATAAATTTTACCTAATATGCATACATTTAGGGCAGATTGAGTGGACCTTGAGCAGATTTAGAAGTTGGTTAACAAGTTTTCCATGGTTTTAGATACCAATAACTAGAGGTGGAAGTTTTGACATACTTACATAAAAATGGGACAGCTAAAGGAAAGCGGGTAAAATGGGTGGAGGGGTCAAAGTGTCAGACTGATTAAAAGTTTTCGAAATGTATTTAAATGCACAAAACCTTTCCAATCGATTTGTTATAAGAGTTTAGAGTTTAGCTATTTGTGCAATATTTAACACACAAATTAGTTATAACAAATCAAAGAAAGTGTTTTATTTGCCGACAAACCCAAATCATTCTAGTTTTATAGTTTCAATACTCCAACCATTTTCCATTTTATCTTGCCATGCACAAATGTTAATAAGCTCCCTTTCAACTGGTCGAAAACTGCCCTAAATGTATGTGTGTATTTGCTGATGATGACAATACCGCAAATGAAATGATAACTGTTAAACCTGGATGCTCCTGCTCCAACCCCCAAACATACAGCTCTATAGTCTCTAACCCTCTACTGATCAATTAATTTCAGCCTTTCATTGCGCTGTAGCAAATCGTGTTTATGTTCATTTAAGTATATAATGATAAACAATATAGCCAATATTGTAAATGTGCTAGTGAGTCCGGCGTTATTGACATTAGTTCATTTCGTATCTGTAATTTCTTGCCAGTTATCTAGTTAATATCAAGATTTGTTATGTTAATAATAGAACCTTGGTAGAAGCAACGTGATGAATCATTAATAACGCCAGTATATGCATATGCCAATGGCAAAATAGAAACT
>OU343224.1:318855781-318979643 GCA_910596185.1 Chrysanthemum makinoi | reverse complement strand
AAAGAATTTGTGCAAATGTGTTGAGGAGTAAGGTAATGCTTTGGTTGTTAACAATGAAAGTTATTGAGATACTTTCATCATTGTTTTGAATGATCCTAACACTTTTGTAAAACTCAAAGATGAAGACCGGACAAATTTGCTCGTCAATTTCTAAGAGACAATCAAAGTTAATTGCCGAAAAGACTGGATGAATGTCGGTATTTTCAAGGAAACATTCCTTAACTATACGACCTTCGTGGATAAGTCATTTTTCAAGCTTTTTGAAGATTTTGCGACTAGTTTTTGAAAGCTCTTCTTTTCAATAGTATCTAGAGAGATAGTGGACGGTGTCATGGTGATCTTGTTGGGTAGCTTTAGGCATGATTGATCCTAGAAAACAAATATTCCAATTAGGTTAGATTTTTCAAGATGGGTTTATGGTTTTGATTTGTATTAACAATGTTGTTTTGAAAAATCTTTACTTTTATAGAACCTTTTTGTAATAAATTTTTGCAATACCTAATTTCTTCAATTGGTGATCAATTGAATCTTAATTGAAAAGTCTAAAACCATAAAACCTAGGATGAAGATGATGATGAATGGAACATATGAGTGTAATTACTTACAATGATATTCAAGAATGAGATGCTTGAGAATATGAAGCTCTATGGAGATGGAAGCAGAAGTTAGGTCATTTTTGTATTTGTGAGGAGAGGGAAAATGGATTATTTTGGTTTTGAAAAGTATAGTAGTGATTCTCTGACATGGTTCCCCGGATCCTTTGTTTTAGGGATTCGCTAGTACAACTTGTGGGATCCCAAGAATCAGACGTAAAAAATATTTGGATTTATTCTTTTTACTTGTGATAAGTTATACAATAACTTATTTTGAAAAAGAACTTGTAGAATGAGGTTCCTATTTAAATAGACGTTTGGCCAAGGTGTTTTGATGGTCAATTGATTTTGATAAGTTAACCATCAAAGATCAATTTTGCGAAGACGGCGTAGATTTGATGATCTTTAGTATAATTGAGAATATCAAAGAGGAATACTATTCCCGATGTTGAGTAATGAAAGTGGTGAAGAGAGACTTTTTAGAGACTTGTGACTTTTGAAGTTAACGT
Source organism: Chrysanthemum makinoi (assembly GCA_910596185.1). Taxonomy (NCBI): domain Eukaryota; kingdom Viridiplantae; phylum Streptophyta; class Magnoliopsida; order Asterales; family Asteraceae; genus Chrysanthemum; species Chrysanthemum makinoi. The sequence goes on along the minus strand of OU343224.1, from coordinate 318,978,541 downwards.
CCTAATACATGTGTTCATATAGGTTTATAAGACAATATTTAAAAGCATGGTTTTTATCATAGGAGAAAGACACATATCATCAACATATTCATATAAGCGTATTATAGATAAAGATCAGCTAGTTTGTAGGTAAGTGAACATACCTCTAAACTCTTGATATGGTTTTTAGAGACCATATACCCGAAATACTTCATGAGCTTTTAAAGTAATCCATTGTACTTAGTAGAAGTAGGTTGAGATTACTTTTGGGTTCTTCCTTGAGTGTTGAGTTCATTTTTCTTTGGATAAAAATGAAGACTTTGGAAGAGTCCTAGCAAGAAGATTTCTTAAAGAGAAATTGTTAGAATAATCTATCACTATCCAACATCAAAAAAATTTGTTTTAAAAGATTTTCTTCTTTATAGTTTTCAATCATACACGGATCATATCAAGTTTTAAAAGTACAATATACTCTAAGAAACTTGGTAGCAAAGCTCTGATACCAATTGTGGAAAACTAGAATGGGGGGTTTAATAGTTTTACCGATTAAATCTTTGTTTTAAACTATTTAGATCGACTTACGTCAATCTATTTAATATGTGTGTTGGATGTTGATTGATAAGCATATAAATAAGCAATGCAAAGATAAAGAGTAAGAAGCACAAAACCACGACGCTGATTTATTTATAGTGGTTCCGCTACAAGGACACCTTCTCTTGCTCTACTCCACTCCCCGTCACCTACTCGAGTTCGTAATAACTACACAACACAAGCTCCTTGCGGCGGAGAAGCCTTCACAACGTCGCCTACTCTTTATCCCGTTAAGGTTGATTACTGGGTTCTTCCACGAGGTAGAACCAAACCTATCACAACGTCGCCTACACTTTATCTGGTACAAGGCTAGATATCGAGTTCCATTACAAAGGAGGAACTACTACCCAACACTACACAACACCTACCCAAAGGAGATACACTCCTTATTACAACATCATCAAGGATATCAATATCCTTTAACCCAAACTAACTATCTTGTATATCGATGCACCATATCGATTGTACACTCTTGGAACCTTTCACTAATGCCTTCGACATGACCCTTTGGCACCTTTCACTAATGCCTTTGACATGACCCTTCGGCACCCTTCACTAATGCCTTCGACACGGACCTTTGGCACCTTTCACTAATGCCTTCGACACGGACCTTTAGCACCTTTCACTACTGCCTTCGACACGGACCTTTGGAACCTTTCACTAATGCCTTCGTCACAACACTTCTACGGAGGGAGGAAAGAACTATCAACAAGATTACTTCAGTAGTCTTGATGATGACGAAGCTTGGAAACCCATGGACTTGAGCTTGCTCGACTTCAAGACGTGATGATCTCGCCTTTAAGAGGAACCTAGAGAATCACACAAACACAAAACTACATAGAAAGATCCTTTGGATCTGAGGTTAGAGAGTTTACAATACTAAGAGAAAGTATGTGTAAAAGGGGTGAGTTACAATGAAGAAATGGCTCACTATTTATAGGCAAAAACCTCTACTGTTCCCTGGATCTCACTGATCCCTTACTTGAGGGATCCGTCTAGTGTAATCCTAGGGATCCGTGGATGCTCCTACCTATTTAGGTTATGGGTCATGGATCATGGGTCATGGGTTATGGACTTTGGGTCATGGGTACCCAAATAGATACAATGTATCTAGACATTGAATCATGGGTCATGGTTTAGGTCCGTGGGTCATGGATAATACCCAACATGACTTCATGCATGATGTCATGCAATGGGTCATAGGTTATGGATCAAGCTCCATGGGTACGGGTCATGGACTTTAGGTTTTACCCAACTACATTCAAAGTATCTAGTCAATGGGTCAAGTACTTAGATTTTTACCCATTACATTACCCATTACAATATATACTAAGTATATATAAGTACATATCCATATTATGTAAACACTAGTTGTTTATACATATGCATTTCTATAAGTTGTAAACACTATTACTTGTTTAGTGTTTTATATGAAAATGTAAGCGTGTTAGTAAATTATTGGCTCAAACTATTTACGTATTTTATTTGTTTCCTTAAAATGATTTTACGTTTGTTATCGACAAAACATTAGAAGATCGTAAAATATAAATAAACGTTTTTACGACTTATTTGTATTAACAGATAGGTTAGGACGAATTGACCAAATGTTGTCCTAGCAACTTAAACCCCCACTTGAATCAATTGGAAGTGATGTATAAAAGGTAGACATTACATGATAGGATGATTAATTAGGTTAGCACACTTTCTCTCCATTGATTACAACTTAAATTTACTCTGCGATTTTTATTTCTTGTCATTAGTTCAATTAATCATTTCAACGTCAAAACCAGTTTAAAACAAGTGACACTTAGACTTAATAAGATCCTCATCTACATAGCTCTTGGGAACGACCTCGGCTTTACCACCTTCTATACTACGCACGATCGAGTTCACTGCTCGTTAGTGCATTAGGTAGACCTTAGGTAGACGAGAACTATAAATATTAAATCCTGGTCAAAAATCCTGCATCTGAATTTTGGCGCCGCTGCCGGGGAGCTATAATAGGATTTTTAATAAGTCTGTTTTTATATTTTCTTTTTCTTTTCTAATGTCAGGATTCAAAACTAGAAGCTCCAAACCATTCCTGGCAACTCCATTTGACAATCCGGAGAGACAATTTCGAACAAGAAAAGACGACTCTCCTATTCCAATCCATAATATCTTCTCGTTTTATGAGTCTGATCAGTCTGATGCTGAGCCCGAAACAATTGAGGAAGTTAGTATTGACGGGCTAACAATGGAACAATATCTGGAAAAAACAAACACAAACTATCAAAGGGCTTTCACACAAAACTCTGAAATCAGAGAATTCTCTCTTCCAGAACAGTTCATCCGGGAATTGCACAAGTTACAGTTTTCAGGAGACATGAATGAATATGTGCAAGATCATGTTGAGGAAGTGCTTTATTTGTCTTCTCTTTTTGGCATCCGAAATGTTTCTAGGTACTCGGTTGTGGCAAAGATCTTCCCTATGACTCTCACGGGAACAACTAAAAAGTGGTTTAATAAACTCCCTGCCGAATGTAAGGGAATATGGGGTCGACTCAGAAAAGATTTTGTACAACAATTCTGCCCTCCTTCAAAAATTGCTAAGCTTCTCACTAATATCTATAGGTTCGTTCAAGGAAGGGAAGAAACACTTTATCAAGCATGGGAAAGATACAATGAGCTTCTCTATCGTTGTCCTACTCATGACCTTAATAAGCACCAAATTATCTACGCTTTTTATTGAGGCATTAACATCGAGACCCGTCAACTTCTTGATTCACATAGACCTATTCCAGGCATGACGCCCGACCAAGCTTTGGAATCTATTCGACGGATAGCTGATCACTGCTACAAATGGCATGTGGAAACCGGTTATGGGCCCAAGGACAATTTCCAGCACAAGGTCATGAAAACTATGACCAAAAAGGGAGATGATTATGGGACAAAAATTGAGAAAATGAGACTAGAGAAAGTTAAAGAAGATGAAGCTTTTAGGATGGAAGTGAAAATTTTAGTTGGGACCAAAGTAAAAAATGACTTGGAAGAAGTGATTCTTAAACACATTGAGGAATCCAAGAAAAGAGATGAGAGGGAAGAAAAAATGATGAGAGAATTTGTTGAGAGCACAATATCTTCCCTTACGATTCACGATGATCAGATCAAAAGCTTAGAAAAGAAAGTGGACTTATGCTCAAAAGCCATTACTGATTATCTGGATAAGCGTGATGAAGAAATTGTTAACTCAGTGACAATTGAGGCAGTTTCTGAGGAGCCTACTACCTTCTCCGAGAAGGTCAAAAGGAGGATCAACAAATAAAAACTCTTGCTTAAAGATCTAGGGGCTCTTCCGATAAATTTGCCTTTATTCAATTCCCTTAAAACTAATGAAATTCATATTTTGCAGGAATTAAGTGATGAGAAGAGTGTCCTTGATGAGATAGTGTCGGTCCAACTAAATGCTCGGTGTTCGACAATTTTAAGGAACAAATTGCCACATAAAGAAAAAGACCCAGGCTGTTTTACTCTCCTTTGCCTAATTGGCAATCTAAACATCTACAATGCTTTGGCTGATCTAGGGGCAAGTATTAGCATCATGCCCCATTCGTGTTTTTACGTATGGGAGTTGGGAGTCTTAAGCCGGTAAAAATGGACATCGAGATCGCAGATAAGTCCATGCAGTCGCTTTTGGGGATTGTGGAAAACGTATTAATGAAAATTAACAAGTTTATTTTCACAGTAGACTTTGTTATCTTGGATATTGCTGAAGATAACCGGATACCAATCACTCTAGGGAGGCCCATGCTTGCAACTGCTCACACGAAAGTTGATGTTTTCGCTCGGAAAATGACACTAGGAGCCAACGGAGAAGTTGTTACCTTCAGGGCAAATGAACTTTTGTCTATCCCTAAGAACGTTTGTGTGGTCGATCATAACGGTGATTTTGGTGATGCTTTGGAAGAATTTTTTAGTGAAGCTCCTAAGACTCCTTCAAATCCTAACGATTCTTCTCCAGGAAAAGATTTTGACGTGTTCGTTAACTTTGAAGAAGAGGAAAGTTTGGGAATTAGTCCCTATGACTTTTCTAGTGACATTGACATGGTCCCCTGGCACAACAATCATGAGGAAACGTTTTCACCATCGGACCAACCAATGTTCTTTGAGATGGTGATAACATCAAATTAGCCTGATATTTTACATATGAAATTCCCGTGTTTATGGTCTCATTTGTATTAATATGGTACTTAATTCGTTCATATTTTCATTTCAGGATAAATGAAGCATTGGAGCGAAAAAGATGTGATATAAGGCCAAAATATATATTCGGAAGACAAGTTACGGCGTAAGTGGCACTTTTGATTACGCCGTAACCCATACTACGAGGGCATGTGAATTATGTGTGAAGATTACGCCGTAATTAGTTGATAATGTTATGGCGTAAATATGATGTCATGAAGGATACGGCGTAACCTCCTCTTAAGGTTACGCAGTAATTTTTACTTTGAAGGTTACGGTGTAACACGACAAATTAGTTACGTCGTAGAGATAATTTCGGAGCAGATAAGAATATGTTGACAAAGAATTACGTCGTAATATTACTAAATACGAATTTCGGTGCTAAATTAACACATTTATGTGTTGATCTCCATCAATGGAATGAAGGAACTCAAGGTCCTAAGTTGCAATATTGCTATTATGAAAAGCTGCATCATATGCCATAACCTCAAACTCAGTTACGCCCTAACTAGTTATGGAGTAACTTAAACTTTCGTTACGCCATAACTAGTTACAAAGTAACTTAAACTTTAGTTACGCCATAACTAGGTTACGGCGTAACTTACACTTAAGGTTACGCCGTAACCATGTCACGACCTATAAATACAGCCCTAAATCTGCATTTTTAAGTATCTCTCTTCACCCCTCTCCTAGGGGTCGATTAGGGCACCACTCCAGGGTAATTTCCAGCAGTTCCAAGCCATTTTCCAAAGAAGAATTCACTTGCAATCATCATCATTATTAGCTCTACATCAAGTAATTTTTATCAAACAACATGTTCAATTCAATTTATGTTTTATTCATTTTTGTTGGTATAATTTACTATATGTTTGGCTAAGCACCTCTGGTGCTAGCCTAGTTATGATTCCTTAATTGTTATGTTTATGTTTACATTGTTTCCGTATAATTGTTTCTAGTATATGCATGCATAGTTTGTTGGTAGCTACCCTTATTTCGGTAGTTTTGAATGGCGGTAGTGTCTAGTTGCTTAGGAGAATTGACCAACAGACCCTAAGTAGGTAGGCCGGAGTGGGAAGGGTAAGAATTGACCAACTGACGACCCCTTTTCGCTTGTGCGATTTGACCAACTGATTACCTACTGTTTGGATGAACTTAAGAAGTTAGGGATGAGTGTCTAAGATGCTAGCGCCCGGGCACTCATTATTATGAATCTTGCATGTAGCGGAACTTAATGAGTTGGCTTAGGGGACTAAAAACAACTGGACTTTCAAGGGTAGTAGTTTGATCTCCGGTGGAAACCTTTGCTGATAGGTTAGGACAAACTGACCAAATGTTGTCCTAGCGACCTAAACCCCCACTTGAAGCAATTGGAGGTAATTAGATGTGAACATAACTTGATAGGATGAGTAATTAGGTTAGCACACTTCTCCTCTATTAATCACAACCTCTGCCTTTACTTGCTTTCTTTATTTTCTTATTTTATTAGCTTATTAATCATTTCAATCTTAAAACCATTAAATCTTTGACACCTTGACTTAATTAGAATCCGCTCACATAGCTCTTGGGACGACCTCGGTTTTACCGATTACTACACTACACACGATCGGGTACACTGCCCGTTAGTGCATAAGGTAGACCATAGGTAAATGAGACAATTATAAATATTAAAACCTGGTTAGTAAAACCTGCATCAGATGGGAACTCGGGTTCATCATCGAAACCCTTATAACCTTCAAATTTCTTGTAAAATAGGGTTCATCGATTTCCATCCTTTTATTGACATGAATTCTCAGGTAAATATCATATCAAAAGATTGTTACAACCAAATTATGATGAAAGAGTTGGAATATAAAGGAAATAATTTCCTTGGGATCGCAACTAATGTTCATATTTTCATCGGGATGCATACCTTTTTGACCGACTTCATTGTGTTAGATGACATTAGTGAATTTGTAGAGGATGGACGACTCCCGAGTGTTATTTTGAGAAAGCCTTTCAAGAATATGTTCAGATTAGACGGGGATGCTGAGAAAGGGATTGTTTGGTTAAAAATAGGAAATGACAAAACTATCTTTAAAATGCCAAGAACCGTTCCGAATTTCAAAAAATGGACCAAGAAGCAGTTAAGCCACGCCCGACCACTTCTGGAAATAAGCGAGGAGGACAAAGTAAATGGGGTTAAGCACCCGCACCAGAAGATAAGGAACTTTTATATGGGATGTTTAAAGCTTGGGGATGAATATAAAAAAGATGAAGCACTAATAGAGTGGATTCAGCATGGAGAATGCTTCATCCACGAAATGACAAATAATCACTTTTAAACCCCATGGCTTTGAGTCTAACTTAAAGACTCGAAAATAAAGAAAAGTTCTCTTTCGGGAGACAACCCGAATTATCCCTTTCATGTTTGTTTCTTTTTATTTGTTAGGGTTTGTGTTTTAACATTTTTGCAGGAATTGGAGAAGAATTCACGCTGATTAAAATGGGGACCTGTTCTGTCCTGTTATGAAGTTACGGCGTAACTCTTCTTAAGGTTACGCCGTAATAGCTCCTCGGTAGCTGAATCTCTCCAGGGTTTTAACTATTACGGCATAATATCCATCATTTGCTACGCCGTAACAGTCTTCTGTAGACAATTTCTAGGTTCAACCAAAATTACGGCGTAACTCATCCTTATGGTTACGTCGTAATTCTTCCTGCAGTCTAAAATTTTCCAATATTAGCACAATAACCTTGTATTAGTTTTAAATGAACTTTGTGGGTATGTTCCCTGTAAGCCCTCACGAGACTACACTCGTCCACTTGGGACACCAAGTGGTTTAAAAGGCTTGTTGCATATTCTAAATGCAACCGTGATTCCTACGAAAGTGAGTTAGATTTCTTTTGTTTTTGTTTTTCTTTTTTTTAGAATTATGCTTGTTGGTTAGTTGTGATTTCAGGGATCGAAGTTTTCTCAAGATGCTTAATGAAGGCACGATTTCCTTCGTGGGCCTTCTTTCTTTTTTGGAGCGAATTTCAAGGAAGTTCTCGCTCTAATTCTACTTTCTCTTCACCTTTATTTAACGTTTAGTACAAAAGGGACTTTGTACATCTCAAGTGGGGGGACGGGAGTAGAATTATTACTTATTTGCCCTCGTTTTTCTAGTTTATTTTGAAAAATTATGCCATTTTTAAAATTTTGACATGTTTTTCTTAAGTTAACTAGATTAGACCTTAGCCGAGCACATTATAACCTTTGATATTTAATGGTGAGATTAGCCTTATCAGTTTCCACTTATTTACCCAAATCCACCAAATTATGAGTGTGCCGGTAGCTTGTAAACTTTAGAACTTGGTCTTTGCATCATTTCGAGACCATAAACAAGGTATGTTGAGTTCGCTTAATATATATGGAATAATCAGTTTGAGAAGGCAATATTTTTAGGATTATCACCCAAATAGCCTATTTTGTGTGTCCATCGATTAGTCACCTCGACTTTTCGACCCCCATGTTAAACCCTTTTGTCACACTCACCTTTAGTGCAAGATACCCCTAAATAAACCCTTCATAGCCTTTCCTTTCATTTCATAACCTTTATGTTTGTTTCGTTACACCCATTCACCTTAGCCTACCGTGTAGTCTTAATTTGTGATCGGGAAGTTACCGTTTGCCCAAGTTCAAGGTTCAAGTAGAGAGGTTCGGAAATCACGCTTTCGTCAAAGACTTATATTTGAAGATCATCGAAGCCCCCCCCCCCATATTCTCATTATATGTTCATCTCAAGTGGGGGGATGTTATGTTTTTTGTTTTGTTATGAAAAAAAAACAAAAAAACAATGATTCGAAAAGAAAAAAAAATTGTAGTGTATTGTTTATTGTTAGTGCAATGTTATAAGCACTATGATAGGAGCTCATCGGATATTAAGCATCAAGGAGCCCACCTCGATCACATTTGAAGAATTGAGTTGGTGATTATGTTACGCCAACAGTTGGAGAACAGGTAATGTGTCCATCATGACGTCCGCTAATGGCACATCTACTTGATACATCATGATCCGGTTTCTTCACCTTAAAGCTTGAACTTTGGATGAACGGTAGGCAGTGACAACTTGGTTATAGGTAAAAACTATTTGTTTTGTTATTTTTATTTTTACACCAATTATTTCCCATGTCTTATGCTACCTTTTAGTCATGAAGCGTGTCTAGGTGATGAAGCCAGCAATCTTTGGTGTCTTGGCCATGGATTTGGTCATATATCATTGATTTTTTCCACTTTAAGCCTCATGTTGTGTCTACCCATATTTCCTTCAATGATTGTTTAGTCCTTAACTCTAGTGTTGGAGATTTGTGTAACCGCCAAGCTTATGATAGAATACATGCTATGACTGTGCTTTGAATGATCGCCCCGGAATTGACACTTAGACTAGATGAGAGAATATGAGTATTCGTTCCCATTTCGTGAGGTGTTCGGCTTTGATTTATTCTAGCATAAGGGATTTTTAAACTCATATATTCCAGGTATTGGGGGATATCTTTTTATAAATTTTTCTAATAAGGTCTACTAGAGGGCAAGTAGAGTTCAAGTAGAGGGATATTTGATAACATCAAATAGTCCTGTCTTTTTAGTGTCAATTTTTCCCGATTGTGCTCATATTTTATGTCATTTATATGGATTTACGCTTGTATTCCTTTATATTTCACTTCCAGGTAAATTATGAGCATTGGAGCTTAGAGACGTGGACTTGGAGATTTACCTAACGGTTTTATGATAGTATGCTACTTATGAAGAAGCTACGGCTTAACTCATACTCTCACATTACGCCATAGCTAGTGTTTTATCTCGGATTGCCTACTCAACTACAGTTAAGGCGTAACTCTCAACTAAGGTTACGCTGTAATCATCTAGGTCATGAAGCATTTTGCGCCTCCATCAACTACGCCGTAATTCCTTACAAGAGTTACATCGTAGTCTACTTAAAGAGAGTTATGTTTTGAAGATAAATAAGTTACGGCGTAACCCCACATCTACTATACGATGGAGCTGCTAACTACGGCGTAACCTTTCCCTATTGTTACACTGTAGTCTACTTAACGATAGTTATGTTTTGAAGATAATTAGGTTACGGCGTAACTCTCAACTCAAGTTACGCCGTAACTATGATCGTCCCTATAAATACAAGCCCTAAATTCTGCATTTCACATCATTCACTCACAACTCAAAGGCAGAGAACGTGAAGAGGGTTCCAAAGACAGATCATACGGAGCCATCTCAAAAGGAGGAATCATACCATTTCGATAAGCATTAGCGATCATTTCTATCTTTTACCTTAATTCATGTCTTTCATTATGTGAAACATTGAAATTATTGTTTCTTTTAATATGATCGGCTAATCACCTATGGTGCTAGCGTAGTTATGATTCCTTGAATGTATTTTTTGTGTTTTCATGCTTCCATATAAATGTTTCTAGTGTATGCATGCATAGTTCGATGCTAGTTACCCTAGCTTCGATAGTTTTGAAATGCGGTCGTATCTAGTTGCTTAGGAGAATTGACCAACTGACCTGATTGTACAATAATTCGTATGACTAGGCCTTCGATGGGGATCGAAGGGTATGAGGGGTGATATGCTTGCGCCAAACTTGTAGCCAATCTGCAATAAGAAATAGTAGACACTTCGTTAAGTGATTGTGCAAGGGTTGGGCCCTGCGAACCACCTCCTCCGCGTGAGAGTAAGTATGTGATATGTGTTGTAAATAATATGGAGTATGTGAAATACTGTGTTGAGTGAACATAACATTGAAATGACTCGTCCAACCTATTTATAGGTGAAGAAAATAGCTTGGAGAGTGTTAGCACACGTTTAGGAGATCATGGGGGCGTCCCCTGATTTGTGGTAACCGCTAGGGCTTCATCCCCACTATCTCTGCCTTGGCGAGGAAGCTAAGGAAATAGTGGGAACGTGGGGGAAGACCAAGTCAATGTTCTCCTTTGTCTTGGCGCCTTCAAGAGAAGACTCCGAAGGGCATAGGCCTTTGGCTGGCGAATTTCCCACTGGTAACCATATCAATGATGAATGGTTTTACGCCACCAATAACTTATGAAGAAAGACTTGGGTCTTCGTAATGCAAATTCGACTGAGGCCGAAGGGGGTCCTTCGACCTGATCGGAGGGTACGTCATCAAGCCCCCCAGTAGAAAGTGATATGTACGAACAAGAAATATAGCTTACGACTCAGAAATAAAAACGAAACCTCCCCTTCATCACAAAAAATGAACGAAGATGAAAAGTCTAGCAACTATTGACCGTAATTAATGCTTACATTTATCCTAACTACCCCTTTTCCTTGGTAAAATAAAACGTCATTTCAAAATTTAAAAAAGAGTTTGAAATCCGGAGGTAAGGGGATAACTTAAGACACGTGTAGGGCCGAGATTGAATATATGTGAGGGTATTTAAAGTGAAAAACAGTGAAACCCTAACACCATTTTATCTCACGCCCCATTTTTCACCTACTAAATCCTCTTCCGATCAGGCTTTCAACCAAACAGGTAAAGTACTCCTTCATATCTGTTACGTTTTCAAATACTTTATTGTCGATTTAGGAGGATCAATGTCTACAAATAAGAAATTTATAATCAAACAACAAGGTTGCACCTTGACAAGGGAGGAGCTCAAAGCGTTCCTCACCGATTATCCAATTCCCAAAGAGCATAAAATCATGTTACCTGGTAAAAATCAAGGTATTTTTGATGCCCCAGAAAACTATGTAGGCTTATACACCCATGCATTCACCACCTCCAATCTTAAGATACCCTTGCTCCCTTTAATTTTAGAACTCCTCTAGTACTACGAGGTACACATATCTAGGTTTAACCCCTTTGGCCTAGCCAAGCTTACGACATACATTGTGATGTGTAAAGCCGATGGGTTTGAACCATCATTAACTGTGCTTAGAGGGTTTCTGAACTTGTACCCAAACTCAAGAACATTAAACCCTAATTTCTAATTTTGACTTAATTAGTGTTTCTGGGTTGTTATAGGGCCTGGATAACATTAATTCAACATGAAATAAACATCACACAACAATCTATTTGACCAAAAACCTTCACATTTGAAAACACCCAATTCGACTCAAGAACCCTAATTTTGAAAAACCATCATTTTGTGTTTCTGGGTGGATTCAGAGGATAACAATAGTATTCTTGATGTTAAAGAACCGTTTTGACCCATTTATCTTAACCTCAAACACATAAGTATGATCATGTGTTCTTACGCGTATGCGTATAACACAAAATCAACCATACACGTAATTTTAACCGTTGGATTTGTTTGAAAATCAAAACCAATGTTTAAGAACGTGTTACAAATGCAAAAACACTTACAGATTTATGATCAAAACTTCGGATTTCTTGAATGATTTCTATGCGTAGGATTAGTTGGTTAGGAGTAATAAATGTGAAGTGAAATGTTAGGTGAAAGAGTTTTATTAAAATGACTTTCAACTTTTGGCAGTTTTGGTCCCTCCACCTTTTCCTTTTTCATACAAAGCCATTTAACTTCCATTTTGGTTACCAAACGAATATTTTAAGAAAGAAACTTTGACGACACTCCCCCTCGACTTAATAAATGATGAAAGGTTATAAATTTTAGTCCGAGGAGTGTCAGTTTAACCAGAAAAGTTTACCACCATTGATAAAAGAAACAACCGGGATATGACAACATGCAAGTACACAGATGATTTGAAACGGTTAAGTATTTATTTAATCCCCCTCAACACTTGATCGGAAAAATATTGAATTTTGAAATATTAGAGTGTTGATGGAAGAAATGTACTTGCCATGTTGAAAGAAAAAATAGATTAGAAGAATATTTTTGTTGTTTTATCAGATTTTATATTTTTGTATTTTGTTTTTGAAAAATTATTTACATAAGAGATTTTGGTGTGTGCGAGTTTTTAAGAGGCTGTTTTAGGAGGTCATCCCATTCCTCTTGAGTCAAACACCTCATACCAATCCGGTGGACCAACTCATTAAACCTAGCGGGAGGCAAGGCTTTGGTGAGAAGATCTGCCAATTGGTATTCTGTACCCACAAAATATAATTCAACAGTACCATGTTCCACGTGATCCTTGATGAAATGATATCGAAGATCGATGTGCTTTGATTTCGAATGTTGAACTGAGTTGCACGAGATCGCAATGGCACTCCGATTGTCGCAGTACATCGGGATTCTGTCAAATACGTAACCATAGTCTTTGAGTTGTGTTCTCATCCAAATGACTTGAGAATAACACGCCGACATTGCTACATATTCTGCTTCGGTTGAGACAGCGATGATGTACAATCCGCTTCTTCGATTGCCATGACACCAGTTTATCACCAAGAAATTGTAAAGCTCCCGAAGTACTTTTCCGTGAGTCTAAGCATCCTGCGTGATCAGCGTCTGAAAAAGCAATTAGTTCAAAACCAGAATCCTTCGGATACCAGATCCCCAAGTTAATGGTTCCCTTTATGTATTGGAGGATTATTTTAGCCTCAGAGAGGTGGGTTTCAGTTGGTCGCGACTGATAACGAGAGCAAAGATATACGACAAAGACAATATCATGTCTGCTAGCTGTTAGATACATGAGAGACCCAATAATACTACGGTATTTTGTAGGGTCCACCAATTTCCCATGTAAATCAGCGTCAAGCTTCTTGGTATGAGCCATGGGTGTGGCATAAGTGTCACATGTTTTCATTCCAAATTTGTTTAACAATTCAAGGGCATATTTGGACTGACTCAAGAAAATACCATGGGGTGATTGATGAACTTGTAGTCCTAGAAAGAACGTAAGTTCACCCATCATGGACATTTCAAAATGTTTCTTCATTAGTTTTACAAAAGCAATTGAGTACTTTTTATGAGTTGACCCAAAAATGATGTCATCCACATAAATTTGAACAATTAAAATATGTTCCCCGTGATATTGTATGAAAAGAGTTGGGTCGACCGAACCTTTGGCAAAATTATTGGCAATGAGGAAAGATGATAACTTATCGTACCACGCCCGAGGAGCTTGTTTGAGACCATAAAGAGCTTTGTTGAGTTTGTAGACATGGTTCGGGAACTCGGGATCAACGAATCCTTCTGGTTGGCTGACATAAACCGTTTCTTTCAGTTGTCCGTTGAGAAACGCAGTTTTGACATCCATCTGAAAGACCGTCATATTCATATGAGTCACGAACGTGAGAAATATCTGAACAGCCTCAAGTCGAGCAACCGGAGCAAAAGATTCTTCAAAGTCTATTCCCTCTTCCTGACGATAACCCTTAGCAACTAGCCGTGACTTGTTTCGGATAACATTCCCTTCAGCATCCAATTTGTTTTTCCAAATCCATTTTAGACCGATGACATAAACCCCTGATGGTCTTTCAACCAGTTCCCATACTTCAAGTCGTTTGAATTGGTTGAGTTCTTCTTGCATGGATTCTATCCAGTTGTCCTTTGTCATTGCGTCTTTGATGTTTTTAGGTTCAGATTGGCAGACAGTGAGTGCATAAATGCAATGTTCACCGTCTGTGTGAAGACGTTGTCTCATAACGACTGGTTGATTCGGGTTGCCAATAATGTTTTCCAGAAGATGGTCTTTCGTCCATCTATGTATGGAGGGTTGATGTTGGTATACATTGTGCAGATTTTGAGGATTCAAATGGCTTGTTGAAGATTCTGCGACATCTGGTGTAGCAGTCTCATTAGCAAACGGGTTAAAGAACATATTTGGATCAAAATCTGCAGGTGGGGGTACTTCATTCAGAACATCATCAGCCGATTCATCATTGTTGGAAGCGGTTTGTTCAACTGTTGTGTTAGAGTCAACTGGTGGTGCTTCTTCAACCGTAGTTGTTGTAGCAGGTGTATAAGGTATAAGATTATTATCGGGTTGGCAGCGGAAACATCGGATACACCTGGAGCACGTTCATCAATATCGTCACTAAACAGCGGAGCAAATAACCTTTCCATTTGTTGGCGAGTAACCTGGTGGGGCTTTGTTCACTGATGATGGGGTTTGGGGGAAGTTTAAGCGGTTGTGACCGGGTTCCAAGTTGTTATACTCCGAAGCCATTTCCGTAAGTTCATCAAAATGAGCATGAATCGTTTCCATAACCTCCTTTGTTCGACGATTCCAGATTCGGAAGCCTTTAGAATTATCACAATATCCTATAAAGACTCCAATGTCAACTTTGGCTTTGAGCTTTCCAAAGTCATCACGATCATTATTCGGATAGCAAAGAGATCCAAATACATGAAAGTGTTTGAGATTCGGGTTTTTGTTGTGGACAAGCTCAAAAGGTGTTTTGTTGTGGCGTTTTGTAATCATAGAACGGTTTTGAGTATAGCATGCAGAGATACGACTTACGCCCATAAGTAATCTGGAAGTTTAGCATTGATTAACATTGTTCTTGCAGCTTCCACTAACGTTCGGTTTCGTCTTTTAACAACTCCGTTTTGTTCTGGTGTACGTGCAATAGATGTCTGATGTTGAATTCCTACTTTCTCATAAAATTCACGAAGAGTTTGGTTAACAAATTCAGTGCCTCTGTCTGTTCTGATTTGGCGAACGGTGTTACGTAGCTGAACTTGTATTTTCTTGAGAAAGGTGATGATCATCTGTGGAGCTTGATCTTTGCTTCGAAGAAAGTAGACCCAAGTCCAGCGTGAATAGTCATCAACAATTACTAAAATGTAGCGTTTGCCATTGATCGTTTGCACGCGCATCGGGCCACACAAATCCATGTGAAGAAGATGAAGCACATGCTGAGAGCTGTGTTCCACCTTTGAAGGGAAATGAGCACGAGTGCTTTTGCCTTGTTCACAAGCTGAGCAAAGGTGATCTTTAGAATACCGAAACCGTGGGAGTCCTTCAACTAGTTTGTGTCGAGCAAGGTTGGTGATGGTTTGAAAGTTTAGATGTGAGAGACGACGGTGCCATAGCCAGGATTTTGTTGATGTTGCCTTTGAAAGTAAGCAAATGGGAGAAGAAGCAACCATGTCTTGCATAGAGATAGTGTAAAGACTTGAATTACGCGAGCGAGACATAAGGTCGTTTCCTTGTAGATCACGAATGAAACAAGTTTTCTCCATGAAAGCAACCTCCAAATCTCCATCACAGAATTGACCCTCTTGAAACAGTTGTGACCGAGGCCTTCCACATAATAAACCCTGATTATTTCGATGTTCCCATTAATGTAGTCTCCGTAGCCCATGATAGCTGCGAAGTGATCATTCCCGAACCCGACAGTGCCAATGAACTTTGCAATAAAGTTTGATAACAGTTTAAGATTGCCTGTCATGTGTCGGGAACATCCGCTATCAACAATCCAGAGAATGATCTGTATCACCTGCATTACACAAAGACGACACAGATGGAATAGAAGTAGATGTGGAACCCGAAATGTTAGAGGGTTCCATTATAGTAGATATACACACATCAATAGCTTTAGGTATCCACTTAAATCCTAGTGTGTTATATATCCATTTCCGCCATCTCCAACTAGTATTTGCTTTAGTCTTAGTGAATGCACTAGGTGGTACTACATTCCTAGGAGGTGAAACTGGAGCTACAGGGTCAGCAAAGCGTTTCTTAGAATCTAAAGTGGGCGGTCTACCAAGCACAGACTTAGAAAGATTAGTGGGCCTAGAGGTATTCCGGTTCTTAGGATTCCTTAAACGAGAGATGATAGCTTTAGCAACACATTTATCATGACAATCAGAATTCATACTTTTACGACAAATAACACAAGGTGCATCATACTGAATATCAAAAGTACTTAACGGTTTAGCATTCGTTACATCACTATTTCTATTACATTTTCCGGACGCAATATCTATAGTGGAGGCAACGTGAGTCTTATTCATAGTCCTAGGGTGTTCTTCTACTTTAGCATTCCTTATTGATCTTTTCTTAGGTCGTAACTTCCTATTCTTCTATGTAGTGCTCCTAGAACGTGAAGTACGGACGTTTGGAAAAGACGCAACTAGTCCTGTTTCAGTAGAAGGAGGCACGTTAGCAACTTGTGATTTGGCAGTAGGGATTCTAGGTTCACGATTACTAAGTGTTACTGGTGCTATTCTCTTAATCACGGTAGGTGGAAGTTGTTCATACTTTCCTAACATTTCTCTTAACTTAAAGATATTGTGAATCGATCTTGATTTTCGGACCGAATATTTCCACAAAATGCATAACTTCTTTAGTGTGTGCAAGATAATGATCGAGTTCATTTGATGCTTCATCACGAGTCTTTTTGAGTAAATCAAATATGACACCATATTCCTTTTAACTTTTACAAGTTCTTGTTCATATTTTGAGATTTGACACTTAAAAGACACGTTTGATCATCCAGTTGCTCAATTTTAGGATCGAAGATTTTGCACACAAGCTGGCGATTTTGTGTTGAAAAGCAAGTTGTTGATCGTGAATATCTTTTTGACACCAATTAATACGACGTATTGCATTTGAAAGTTCGATTGACAATCGTTTGTTTTCAACAGTTAAGATCTCGATCTGAAGCACATTATCAGTGTTCTCAACATTTACTACAGAATCAACAGTATCAGCAGAGATATAATCAAATGCATATGACAAAGAATTCAATAACACAGCATTACGGACATCAGCACGATGACATCTTCCAAGAGTCGATCAACATCTTTTCTCAACAGTTTCTTTTTACGTTTAGTGTTAGAAATAGATGTTTCTGTTTTCTCGAAAACGACCTTCATTAATCCAAGTTCCTTATGAAAGTCCCTTTCCCAAGACAATGCACAACTTTTCAAATTTTTAACATTTGGTAAAAGATTTTTCTGAAAAATGTCTGATTGGATGTCGAACCGTCAAGTTTATCACACAAATCAACCACTTGTGAATGCTTGACCGTAATAAAATTCAAACAGTCTAAAACCAATGCAATTTCCCTTGGAATATAGTGGATTCCCGGGTCGTTATGTCCCACGGAGGATTAATGGTGTTTCAAAACGTTCAGATGTCGAATGATCACTAAGGATAATGATCAGTAAGGATTTTGATTTAAAATTACACTACTGATTGATTGGAATGGTATTTGGATACAGAATTGTAAAGCACAACAATCAGATTAAACAAATGAAAATACGTACGTTTATTAAATTACGTAAACGTACAAAATAAAACGTGAGTTTTAAGAAATAAAAGACCTACAAATATGAAAATGATATTTTTACAAACCTAATAATAAAAGAAAATTATTGGAAAAAGAAAATTATTTTTATAACTCTTTATTTAATTATTATTAATTAAAAACTATTTTAAACTATTTAATAATACCCTAAAATATAAGAAAATATGAAATAAAGCTAGAAAAATGAAATTATGATTTAGAAAAATCTAAAATATTATAAAACTTATTTTAAAATTGAAAATATATTTTTTACACTTTTTATCTATTTATTATTAATTAATTAATACTTTTAACTATTTTAAATTCTAATAAATACTAAACAAGCTAAGAAAATTATGAAATTTTTTATATAAATATCTTATGATGACAGAAAGCTAATAAAATTATAAAAATAGGAAGTGCTTAATAATAAGCTGAAAAGAAAAATTAAAAAGCTAATTTCTATTAAATAAACGCTATCACTATTTTAAAATGATGTTTTTGTGATTTTTCTTTTTCAAAACTATTTAACTACTGATATTAAGTAACTTTAATGAAAACAAAAATTTTACAACTTAAGAATAAGCAGTATACAAGCTTATTAGCTCAACAGTTTAGCTTATGAGCTTATTTTGATTGTTTAAGCTCAAACAAGCTTCACAGTTATAACCAAAGATGAAATAAGATGTAAATAAGCTAAAACTACTTATATGAAGCTAAAAAGAACAAAGAATTACTCTGATAAGCTATAATAATCAAATAAGCACTTATCCTAAACCTTTTAAACAAACAAGCCTGCAGTGTTTCTCTAAGCTAATTTAAGCTTATTTAATAAGCTAAAAGGCTCAAAATAAGGACTGAGGGATAGAGTTGAGCTGGTGGGGTATCCAAAAAGCCAAAGCTCTCACTATGGGGTCCACTAATAAGCTCTTAATGAGCTTATGAAAGTGCTTGTAAAACACTGAATACTTAGTGTATGCTGAGAACTTGGGACAACTTAAAAGCTGGTTGCAGCCTTATCAAATAAGCTAGAAAGGAGAAAATAGGCACTAGACCTATGAAATGGCTAGATTGGCTTTCCAAAAAGCCAAGGTTCATAAGCTGAGCTCCACTAATAAGCTTTGTGTGAGCTTGTGAAAATGGTTGTAAAACTGTGCACAGGGCACCTTTTTGAAAAAGGGTTCAAAAGAAGCTATTAAATAAGCTAGCTAGAAAATATAAAAAATACTAGGATAAAGATGAGCAGTTATATTTTAATATTCCAAAAGCTCAAATCTTGAAACTTAATATTAAACCCTATAGAAATTAATCTATTTTATTAAAAAACTGCTAAAATGAAAATTTTGACTTTTTATATTATGCTAAAGGTTGACTAATATGAACTTGTGATTGATTATACTAACTGATTATGTTGTATTAACCTAAGATAAGTTGAAATTAAGCTAAAGTACCAAGTTATAAGCTAATATGATGAATTTCAAGCTATAAATCCTAACAGTGAGCTAGTAAGGTGAGATTACAAGAGATTTTGACTTTTTAACAAGTGAGCACTGGTTTTTATGGTTTCTATGAGTTATATTAACCTAATGTGATATGAAACAACAACAGACAACAACACAGATAGCCTTTAGCACAGATAATACAGTGACTCCAAACAACCTTTTACTTAACTGCTTTTGTGATTTTCAAAACAAATGAGTGATTTAAACCTCAACACTGATTCAAAACTTTGTATTAGCATATAACAAGTCCATATGAGCATTAAACAACAGTGATATAAGCATGAAACTTAAGAACAATCATTATGCTATTAAAATTGTGAAAATGAGATTTCAAAGCAATTATGAATTCCAAAGAACAAACAAGTTATTTTAATCAATGAATCTACTTAACCATAACACAGAAACATGAAAACACAAAGATTCAGGCAATAAACTACTTATACAGTAAAATGCAAAAGTTGAGTTAAAAGCTTACAAGAGACTATCCAACTGAAAACACAGAACCAAGAACTGAGAATACAACCTATAGCTTCCCAAGAAGCACTAAACCAAGGGCAATCCAAAATCAACCCTGCTCCAGTGTCTTGATCATCTTCTCCATGGATTTTTGATTTTTCAACAGTTTTTAGTATTTTTGGTATTTTTTAGTTTTACTTCTAAACTGTTTTTAAGGTTACTAAAAGCTTTAATAAGCTTTCTGAGGAGCTTATGTTAGCTTATAAGTCCAAAACAACAACTAACAACAACATTAACACATATTGAGATTTTTGAAATGAAAATTGCATAAAAGCGATTTAGTGTACATAATTTGAAATTGAAACTGTAAATAAGTTTAAAATACACTGAAATATGATTACAAGGTGCTTGAAAGCTTTGAAATACACTGGAAACTTAAAAATATTTAAAACGACATAAACATAATTAAATTACACTCTATATTATCCCAAATTGCTTCTCATCTTCTTTATAAAGATCTTTTTGAGCTCTGTCTTTATCTCTGAAACTTTCCCACTTATTTCCAACCATTGGATCTTCCAAAATCATCAAATTCGTCCATTTGGCATTTTGGCGCCAAAAAAGTCATGAGCAGTTTTTTTGCATTTAATGGACTTTAGGAGGATGTGGAGGTGTTAGGGGAGTGGGTAGACATCTAGGAGAGGTGGTAGACAGGTGGTGGTGAGGTGGAGAGGTGGGGAAAACCACTGGTTTTGGGTTTCAGGCATGGTGAGGAGGATATACAGTGTAGGTGGTTTTGGCGGGGTTGACTGGGTTTGACCCCGTCTTTGATATTTAAGTTGGGGGGGTCAAAATGGTATATTGGCAAGGTTCAAAATGTTTTGGGTGGCTCAAGGGTCAAGTGGTGTGGGCTTGGGTTTGCATTTGGGCAAACCGGTTTGTGGGTTTGGGTTTTTAATAACACAAGGGTCCGTTTGGTTTGTTTAATACACAAGGACCATTTATGCAATTTCTCCAAACTTGAGGGACTGAACCTGTAATTTCTCTAAAGTTATCAAAAGGACCAAACTTGACAAACTTTAATAGTACAAGGATAATATTTGATAATTTTCACTTTTTAAATATCCAAGGACTATTTATGACATTTTTTTAAACTTTAGGGACCTAAGTTGTCATTTTGCAATTTTAAACTTCAAGGACCAAGTTTGACAACTTATGAATCCCTAGGGACTTTAAATAACATTTTTCTTTATTTTGATTTACAGGGACTAGATTTGACAACTTTTGAAACTTGGGGGACTAAAACTGCCAATTATGCAAACTTGATACGTTTTCATCTGATTTTGGTATTTTTGCATTTAAAACACATAAAATACTTATTTGTGATATTTTTATCATTTTGATGCATTTCTGAGTGTTTTCAGATGTTTTTGCAGTTTAAATGGTACAAAAATGATGAGTATTTGGACACTCATCAATCCCCCACACTAAGATATTGCTAGCCCCTAGCAATCTTTTGAGAAAAATTAATGGATTTCATCTCTTTACCAAAAGCCATTACTTCTGGAGTAGCCATTTGTTTTAGTTCAAGTAAGAACCTTGGTACAGTGATAACCAAATGATTTTGAGCAAACCACAAGCTTTCAACGGTTTTGATTTGTCTTTACCAGAAGCCGTTTGCTTCTGGACTAGCCAACTCTTAGATAAATTATCAATATTATCTTTGGTGAGTCGATTACCAATTATGGCTTTCCAACTGCCTTTACCACAAGCCATAAACTTGCGGGCTAGCCAACTTTTCACTAATTAAAGATATGGTGAGCTGAACACCATACAATTTTGGGCAAATTGTAAGCCATAAACGGATTTGAGATATCTTTACCAAGAGCCGTTTGCTCCTGGATTAGCCAATCCTTATGTGTGTTATACATGGCAGACTGATTACCATTTGCTGAGTAAGTGAAAAACACTTACTCAAAAAAAAAAAAAATTGGCCAAAAATGGGGGAATTGGGTGGTATAATACATGATAAAATTCGTGAGAATTCCCCCCCACACTAGAAATGAATATTGCCCTCAATATTCAAAGTACCGGCTGTTATGCCAAAACATAGAACATAAAAGGGAAATACTACGGCCATTATTTTATTTTTGATATATACACTTTTTTTTTAAGAGTACTTATATACAACAGCGGGGGGCAACTCCCCCACACTAGGGTGGTAGAAAGTAGAAAGAAGTCAGAAATATGGGTGAAAACCCATATTGTGTGTGCTACTGTTTTTGATTTCCGAGTCGCTAGCTTGACTCGATCCCCGCATTCATTGGTTCATGGGGAAAGCAACGTGGAAAACCAATCTCGATCGGACTTTCGTTCACAGTTTTAATAAACATATGAACATCATAAAGTTTCACACCGATGAGATACAACCGCGGTATTTGTTAATAGTAGAAACTATAAAGGATGATACCGGGGTCAAAGATGGTGTCCTCATTCCCGAAAGAGAAAAGGGAAAGAGCAACCACACCATTTGTGAAGAATGGTATAAATATGTGCATCAAAATGCAGGTCTATTCCTCATCCGTAAAAAACAGATCACCAATTTTGACATTTTTAAGCTTAGTCTTGAAGTTTGTATGGTGATTGTCAACAGAATTTCCGGTAGGGAGGGTTGGAAACGTTTCTTCAATCAACAGATTTTCGGAAAAAGGATGTCCCCCTTCGAATCAAAGTAAGTATTATCAATTCCTGTTGGAATCGACTCATCACTAAGAAAGGCATCGACTTCATTCCAAAAGTTGTCATCTTCCTCATTCGGAGTGAGAGAAGGGATGGAAGAGTCGGAAATAATAAGACTAGGAGATGATGGATCATTTTTGAGCAATTCTTCAATGGGAAGAATGTCTCCCATTGGATCACAAACATCATCATCCAATCCAGATGAAACTGAAGATAGTTTGGTTTCATCCACAGAGTTAACGAACTCGATACGATAAACTGATTCCGGAGGTGGGACAAGTGGTGTGCTACTAGAGCTAGCAATTTCCACTACTTCCGATAAAGTCTCCGATTCTAGATCATCATTATCAAGAACACTCTTGACTTCCTTGGTACAACTTTCAAACCATTTGTTTGAACCAGGTTTGATTTTCAAAGCTTTTAGCTCGGCACGTTTTTGGTGACTCCTCTTAACCGTGAAATTTGAGAGTGTTGCATTGATTTTTTCAGATTTTTGATCAATTGTGGCAACACTATGTTTGGATAGAGGTTTGGAGTTCTGGTTGATATTAAACGTGAGTTTTTCATTGTCAACCCGCATAGTCAACTCTTCAGCATACACATCGATTAGAGCACGGCTTGTTCTCAAGAAAGCTCTCCCTAAGATGAGGGGAACTCTAGGATCTGCATCAAAGTCTACTACAACAAAGTCAGTAGGAAAGTGAAACTTTCCTACTTTTACCACGACATCCTCGGCTATCCCAAGTGGACGAGTTTTGGTACAGTCCGCTAGCTCAAGTGTCATACAAGTAGATGTAAGTTTAGGAAGAGACAGTTTCTTCCATACTGAGAGTGGCATGAGGTTAATGCTTGCGCCAAGATCGGCCAAGGCGGAGCATTGAACCATCCCCAAGAACTCACACGGGATTAAAACCTGGGTCTTCAAGCTTTTTAGGAAGCTTCTTGAGAAGGACCGCAGAGCATTGCTCATTGAGAGGGGTTTTAGCCATTTCATATAACTTATCTTTGTTGCTCAGTAAACCTTTAAGCGTGGATGCAAATTTGGGCATTAGAACGAGAGCATCAACGAAGCTTATATCAAAGTGCAGTTCATTGAAAATTTGGAAAAAATTTTTCCATTTGCTCTTTGGTTTTGTCTTTGAGCTTCTCTTCATGCAATCTTGATGGGTAAGGAAGTTGACTAGACTTTTGAGCCGGGACGGAAGTCATTTCTGGCTCAGAATTAGTCTTCGGAATTTCGGGTTCCGGACTTAAAGCTTGGACTACCGAACGTGGGACGTGTGCGATACTTCGTGGGCTTGAGAAATGCACCTTGTCCATAGTATCCTTGGTAACTTGACTCATTGCTGCTGGTGGAGGAGGCATTGGAGTCGAAGGTCCATTGTGCGTCTTACCACTTCTGGTTGTGATCGCCTTTGCATCGCCCCTCGGGTTAGCGATCGTGTTGCTCGGAAGTTTTCCTGAGCCCGAGGGTTGATCATTTAAAGACTTCTTAATGTCAGAAATCTGGCTAACCAACAACCTGTTCATTTCATCTTGGGATTTCATGAATTGCTTCAATAGCTCATCAGATGATGGTCCAGTTGGAACAATGGCTTGAGTTTGATTAGGAAAATTCTGGCCTCTAATGTTTGGATTAGGGCCTTGATTTTGAAAATTTCCTTGGTTAGGATTCACATTTCCATGAAATTGATTCCCTCGATTGAAATTGTTTTGATTAAGGTTTCCTTGATGTTGGAAACCTTGATTTGGTCCGGGATAGAAATTACCTTGGTTTTGATAACCTTGGTTCATTCTAGGTTGGTTCTGATTCCGGTTTTGTATAGGATTCTGGTTAAAACCGGGTGGTCCCTGATAAGTGTTAGCACGGTAGTTTGGCTCATTTTGAGGACGGTATTGATTACCTCCTTGATGTGAAGTACCGGCTATAGCATTGGCTTCAAACGGACTACCATCGGTGGCAGTACAGTTGTAGTATGCATGAGGGCCACCACAAGTAACACAGACCTCGACTTTCTTCACTTCACCATATGATGGTGTCTGTGTGAAAGTGACTTTCTTTTGGTTAGCAAGAACCAAAGCCTGAACAATATCTGTGAGTTTGTCAATCTTAGCATCGGTGCTAGATGTACTCACGTGAGATGAAGTAGAAGGTCCTGCATTAGACTGAGACTGATATATCTTTGTTCGGAAAGGCGGACACTGGACTTGTTTTCAATGATTTTCAAGGCTTCTTTTGTGGTCTTGCTCAAGAAATTACCTCCCGCGGAGGCATTTAAAGAGTCTTGGTCAGCTTGTCTCAGACCATTGTAGAAAGTATCCATTTGCATTAACTCGGTAAAACCATGATGTGGACACTTGCGGAGTAACTCTTTGTAACGATCCCATGCCTCACCGAATGATTCATCAAATCTTTGAGAGAATTTCATTATCTCATTCTTAAGACTTGTAGTTCGGGATGGAGGATAGAATTCGTTAACAAACTTAGTGACTAGATCTTCCCATGTCTCAATGGAACTAGGGGGTTGTTTCTCAAGCCAATTCCGGGCTTGTCCCTCTAGAGAGAATGGGAACCGAAGAAGCTTAATTGCTTCATGTGGGACATTCTTGTATTTGATGGTAGATGCAATCTTGTTAAACCATCGAATATGTGCATGAGGATCATCCCGCTCAAAACCATAGAATTGGCTTTGGGTTACAAGATTAAGCAACCCGGTTTTGAGCTCGAAGGTATCAGCCACGATGGCTGGGACAATAATGGCATCTCCGTAACCCTCGATGGGTGCTTGGAGAAGCTCATTCATCGGCTTATCTTCTGCCATTACGACAGGGGGTGGTGGTACTAGACGTTCCTCAGTCACGGCTGAAGGAGCAGACGTCCTCTACGTCTACGAGGAATATTTGCAAGCTCAGAAAGTGGACTTGTGGAGCTGGAAGAACGAGTGCGCATGCACTAAGTTTAAAAATCAATTTTCAAAACAAATGCGAGGCAAAACGACAAGTGAACTTAAACCAATAATCACAAATGAAATGACTTCTTTGAAAAAGGTACACCAAATCACAAGGACACAAAGGCAAGTTTTGATCTGTAAGATTGGGAACTTATTAATGTTCACACCCCCAGTTGGTAGGTGTACTGCCTTGGTTTGCGGTGGTTGATTTTTATGTATTTAAGTACCACAGAAAAGACGTAGGTATGGATTTGTGCTAAGGGTTTAAAAACTTTTGGACAATATTTTTGGTATCGTCTCGTTTAACCAAATCGTATCTCTTTAAGAATCACCTTAAAGAAAATACAAGATAGAAAACGTTACGATTGTTTTGTTGTTTTATATTTTTTTTGGTGTTGTTAACACTTTAGGAAAAGTGTTAATGAACTTTTTTATAACTTTACAAAAAACTGTTTACAAAAGGTGGTATATGTGCAAGTACGGGTCTGAGAATGTTTAGAACACGCTAAAGCCTCCCCGGCAGCGGCGCCAAAATTTGATTGGATGTCGAACAGTCAAGTTTATCAAACAAATCAACCACTTGTGAATGGTTGACCGTAATAAAATTCAAACAGTCTAAAACCAATGCAATTTCCCTTGGAATATAGTGGATTCCCGGGTCGTTAAGTCCCACGGAGGATTAATGGTGTTTCAAAACGTTCAGATGTCGAATGATCACTAAGGATAATGATCAGTAAGGATTTTGATTTAAAATTACACTACTGATTGATTGGAATGGTATTTGGATACATAATTGTAAAGCACAACAATCAGATTAAACAAATGAAAATACGTACGTTTATTAAATTACGTAAACGTACAAAATAAAACGTGAGTTTTAAGAAATAAAAGACCTACAAATATGAAAATAATATTTTTACAAACCTAATAATAAAAGAAAATTATTGGAAAAAGAAAATTATTTTTATAACTCTTTATTTAATTATTATTAATTAAAAACTATTTTAAACTATTTAATAATACCCTAAAATATAAGAAAATATGAAATAAAGCTAGAAAAATGAAATTATGATTTAAAAAAATATAAAATATTATAAAACTTATTTTAAAATTGAAAATATATTTTTTACACTTTTTATCTATTTATTATTAATTAATTAATACTTTTAACTATTTTAAATTCTAATAAATACTAAACAAGCTAAGAAAATTATGAAATTTTTTATATAAATATCTTATGATGACATAAAGCTAAGAAAATTATAAAAACAGGAAGTGCTTAATAATAAGCTGAAAAGAAAAATTAAAAAGCTAATTTCTATTAAATAAACGCTATCACTATTTTTAAAATGATGTTTTTGTGATTTTTCTTTTTCAAAACTATTTAACTACTGATATTAAGTAACTTTAATGAAAACAAAAATTTTACAACTTAAGAATAAGCAGTATACAAGCTTATTAGCTTAACAGTTTAGCTTATGAGCTTATTTTGATTTTTTAAGCTCAAACAAGCTTCACAGTTATAACCAAAGATGAAATAAGATGTAAATAAGCTAAAACTACTTATATAAAGCTAAAAAGAACAAAGAACTACTCTGATAAGCTATAATAATCAAATAAGCACTTATCCTAAACCTTTTAAACAAACAGGCCTGCAGTGTTTTTCTAAGCTAATTTAAGCTTATTTAATAAGCTAAAAAGCTCAAAATAAGGACTGAGGGATAGAGTTGAGCTGGTGGGGTATCCAAAAAGCCAAAGCTCTCACTATGGGGTCCACTAATAAGCTCTAAATGAGCTTATGAAAGTGCTTGTAAAACACTGAATACTCAGTGTATGCTGAGAACTTGGGACAACTTAAAAGCTGGTTGCAGCCTTATCAAATAAGCTAGAAAGGAGAAAATAAGCACTAGACCTATGAAATGGCTAGATTGGCTTTCCAAAAAGCCAAGGTTCATAAGCTGAGCCTTACTAATAAGCTTTGTGTGAGCTTGTGAAAATGGTTGTAAAACTGTGCACAGGGCACCTTTTTGAAAAAGGGTTCAAAAGAAGCTAAGAAATAAGCTATTAAATAAGCTAGCTAGAAAATATAAAAAATACTAGGATAAAGATGAGCAGTTATATTTTAATATTCCAAAAGCTCAAATCTTGAAACTTAATATTAAACCCTATAGAAATTAATCTATTTTATTCAAAAACTGCTAAAATGAAAATTTTGACTTTTTATATTATGCTAAAGGTTGACTAATATGAACTTGTGATTGATTATACTAACTGATTATGTTGTATTAACCTAAGATAAGTTGAAATTAAGCTAAAGTACCAAGTTATAAGCTAATATGATGAATTTCAAGATATAAATCCTAACAGTGAGCTAGTAAGGTGAGATTACAAGAGATTTTGACTTTTTAACAAGTGAGCACTGGTTTTTATGGTTTCTATGAGTTATATTAACCTAATGTGATATGAAACAACAACAGACAACAACACAGATAGCCTTTAGCACAGATAATACAGTGACTCCAAACAACCTTTTACTTAACTGCTTTTGTGATATTCAAAACAAATGAGTGATTTAAACCTCAACACTGATTCAAAACTTTGTATTAGCATATAACAAGTCCATATGAGCATTAAACAACAGTGATATAAGCATGAAACTTAAGAACAATCATTATGCTATTAAAACTGTGAAAATGAGATTTCAAAGCAATTATGAATTCCAAAGAACAAACAAGTTATTTTAATCAATGAATCTACTTAACTATAACACAGAAACATGAAAACACAAAGATTCAGGCAATAAACTACTTATACAGTAAAATGCAAAAGTTGAGTTAAAAGCTTACAAGAGAGTATCCAACTGAAAACACAGAACCAAGAACTGAGAATACAACCTATAGCTTCCCAAGAAGCTCTAAACCAAGGGCAATCCAAAATCAACCCTGCTCCAGTGTCTTGATCATCTTCTCCATGAATTTTTGATTTTTCAACATTTTTTAGTATTTTTGGTGATTTTTTTAGTTTTACTTCTAAACTGATTTTAAGGTTACTAAAAGCTTTAATAAGCTTTCTGAGGAGCTTATGTTAGCTTATAAGTCCAAAACAACAACTAACAACAACATTAACACATATTGAGATTTTTGAAATGAAAATTGCATAAAACTGATTTAGTGTACATAAACTGAAATTGAAACTGTAAATAAGTTTAAAATACACTGAAATATGATTACAAGGTGCTTGAAAGCTTTGAAATACACTGGAAACTTAAAAATATTTAAAACGACATAAACATAATTAAATTACACTCTATATTATCCCACATTGCCTCTCTTCTTCTTTATAAAGATCTTTTTGAGCTCTGTCTTTATCTCTGAAACTTTCCCACTTATTTCCAACCATTGGATCTTCCAAAATCATCAAATTCGTCCATTTGGCATTTTGGCGCCAAAAAAGTCATGAGCAGTTTTTTTGCATTTAATGGACTTTGGGAGGATGTGGAGGTGTTAGGGGAGTGGGTAGACAGCTGGGAGAGGTGGTAGACAGGTGGTGGTGAGGTGGAGAGGTGGGGAAAACCACTGGTTTTGGGTTTCAGGCATGGTGAGGAGGATATACAGTGTAGGTGGTTTTGGCGGGGTTGACTGGGTTTGACCCCGTCTTTGATATTTAAGTTGGGGGGTCAAAATGGTATATTGGCAAGCTTCAAAATGTTTTGGACTGGCTCAAGGGTCAAGTGGTGTGGGCTTGGGTTTGCATTTGGGCCAACCGGTTTGTGGGTTTGGGTTTTTAATAACACAAGGGTCCGTTTGGTTTGTTTAATACACAAGGACCATTTATGCAATTTCTCCAAACTTGAGGGACTGAACCTGTAATTTTTCCAAACTTATCAAAAGGACCAAACTTGACAAACTTTAATAGTACAAGGATAATATTTGATAATTTTCATTTTTTAAATATCCAAGGACTATTTTTGACATTTTTGAAACTTTAGGGACCTAAGTTGTCATTTTGCAATTTTAAACTTCAAGGACCAAGTTTGACAACTTATGAATCCCTAGGGACTTTAAATAACATTTTTCTTTATTTTGATTTACCAGGGACTAGATTTGACAACTTTTGAAACTTGGGGGACTAAAACTGCCAATTATGCAAACTTGATACGTTTTTCATCTGATTTTGGTATTTTTGCATTTAAAACACATAAAACACTTATTTGTGATATTTTTATCATTTTGATGCATTTCTGAGTGTTTTCAGATGTTTTTGCAGTTTAAATGGTACAAAAATGATGAGTATTTAGACACTCATCAATGTCTCTTTGTTCTCGCGCTAGAGGCGATTGAAAGTGTTAAACTTTGATTTCAGAATGATATTCTATCTCATGTTGTAAAGTTTTGAGGTCAGCCATGAAAAGGTCAAAATATCGAAGAATTTTGCGATTTTCAGGTTTTGAGTTTACTTCACTGATGGAAGGTAAAGGACCATAAGTTTGTGCATAATCTGGTTTGGGATTATCATTCGAAGACTCAGACATTTTTATGATAATCCTTGGTGTGTTAGAAGAATCCGTTGGTGTGACGAAAGTGACCGCTTTTGAATAGTTAAAAGGTTTGTTGTAAACAACTTTTTCTAATTTTGATCGACTCTCGTCTTCTGCATCTAATTCCTCTTGACGATGATATTCAACAACACTCATAACAGAATTATCAATTTTATATTCTGCACTGGAAACTTCAGGATTTGGTTTGAATGCTTTGGTTGAAAGCTTAGGTTTGTAATCAGCAAGAGTCAGTCCATATCCATTTGGATTGGGTTTTAAAGTAAACTTTTCAATGGCTGTGACCGACTCGCCATGTTTGTAAACAACAGTTTTAAACTCTTTAAGTTTGTTTTGCAAGCCGATGATTTCTTCAAGATGATCATCTATTCGTTTCGTTGAATGCTTTTTGTATGCAGAGAACTGTTTTTGACAAGTTAACAACTCAGCCTTAGCTTTTTGATTTTCCAAGGTGAGAGCGTGAATTTGCTTTTTATGTTCATGTTTCAGTTGTTCTATTTCAGACAACAAAGCATTCTTCGAAGCGGCTAGATCACGCATCTGTCTTTCTAAATATTTTTCGTTTTGATGAGATTTGGCAAAGGCTGCTTCAAAACCGTTTTCACGTTTTTCTTGAGTTTTGAAAAAGTTGAGTTGCTTTTGTAAACATTCAAAATCCTTGGTTAACAGTGCATTTTTGCTTTTCAAGTCCTGATTAATGGCATGACATTTTTCCACTATGGTCTGTTGGTCTTGTATTAAACGAGCAAAATCTGGATGAGGCAAAAGTTCGGCGTGTTCAACGTGAGTCTCAACATGATCATTTCTGAGATCCTCAAGTATAACCACGGAGTCAATTTGATTATCAAGGGAAATCGTTTGGTCATCTTGATCGTCAAATATAACTACGGGGTCTAGTTGAAAATCGTCGGAATGAGATGTGGACGGCGCATTTTGAACATTCTGAGCCTTGCCGGATTCAAATTTTGGCGGAGATATGAGATAAGAGATAAATATGGTTTGTTCGGGTACCTGAGACAAGCCATCAGTGTCATACACTGGGCCTGTGTCACTCATGTGTAATTCATGCATATTAGCCATCAACATAACAGCTGCATTGGCCTGCAAGTCCTCCATATCATCATCTGAGTCTGCATTTGCCATAAAGCTCTGTTATTTGTCTGTGAGAGTTCCACCAGCTTCATCCTTAAGAGCCAAAAGAAGAGCCTCTTTGAAATAAGCACTGCCCATAGTCCTTGGCTTTGGGCATGCATTAGCCAGGTGTCCCTTCTCATTGCAGTTGTAGCATCGAAGACCATTCAACCCATTCTGAACATTTCCCTGTTCCACCACTTGAGTTCGATTGTTATTCCTACCCTCAGCATTAAACCCTTGACCACCGCCCATCTGACGACCATAACCACGATTCTGAACTTCAACTCGTCCATTGTTCACAACAGCTTGATTCCTTGTGTTAGATGAGGATCGAATACGGTTGTTGGACTTGTTGGTATAACGGCTAAAGGCATTAGCAATCATAGCAAATCCTTGTTGCAGTGCTTCAAACGGATCAGATTCCTCATTAGCTTCACTGACAAGTGCTTGAGCATTGTTGTTGTTGTATGGAACCAATTGAGTTTGAGAGTGAGGCTGTGAAGGATCATATGATGTGATTATAGCAGTTGGTTGAGTTGTTGGTTGAGGAGAATAACTGTTTTGAGCATATAAGGCAAGTTGTTGATTTTCCGGATGTGTCGTTGGAGCGATTTGAGCACGGAGAATCCTTTTCCTATCAACTTCCTTTTCATGAGGCTTCAAGTAATCGTACAACAATCCATATGTGGAATGATGCAAATTCTTCGCTTGACGGAGAAAAATGACATACTTCTCCCATTCAGGACCAAGACTACTCAGGAACTTAGTATTCACTGCGATTCTTGGCATGATGATGTTGTGTTTATCCAAATCATTGATGATGTCTGAAAAACGATGATGATAGGACTCTAGTGTCTCTCCAGATTCAATCATGAAGTGTTCATAAGCCAAGTAAAATTTGGATTCCAAATCCTCCTGATTGAGTACAGAGCCTTCCATAAGAAGATGAATATGATCCCACATTTCCTTTGCAGTCTTTTGAGCATCAACACTTCGAATAATTGGGTTAGGTAATCATAAGAGGATGTATTGCATTGCAAGTTCATCAGCTTCATAGTGTAGAAGTTCCTCTGCATTCAGTTCGGCAACAGTAGCAATGTTGGATTGTTCATCTCTTGGTGGATTAGCATTTGGATCGGCGGGTACGATAACAGTAGGCATCTGAAATTGACCTTCCAAGATAACCTTCTTTAAGAACTTTCCATGTGGCTTCTTCAGATCACAAAACCTGAAGAACCTTATCACCCATTGATCGTAGTTTCTTGGAGTGAGCATTGGAGGTCTATCAAGTGATCCAGCCTCATGAATTGATTGTTAGCTGCTTAAAGCTTCACACATCTTTGCAAACCAAAGTGGGTTCCTTCATAGTGTTCCTTGATGGATGTTGATTAAAATCGTTTGTGTAAGGTTGAACTTGAAGACTTGTTGGTGGTTGAACCATTTGAGGTTGTGGAATTGCAGCAAGTTGTGGAGTATGTTGTTGATTAAATTGTTGTTGATAAATTGCTTGTTGTTGATTCCATTGTTGATGTTGTGGACTTAATTGTTGTTGACGTTGAGAATAAGTGTAAGGGAAATAGTTAGAGTATGGTGGTTGTGACATGTTGATAAACTTGTGTTGGTAAAAATGGATCTTTGTAGTCGAATGAACCTTTGTTGATGAAGTATCCTTAGGCGTAGAAATCACAATAGCCAAGTAGCACTTATGCGTAAAAACACCAAAGTTACGCGTAACAATCAAGAGTTACGCGTAGATTTAGCTTACGCGTAAGTAGGGAAAAGACGCTAAATTTATGCGTAGACACAAAGTTAGGCGTAGAAAGTTAGGCGTAGGATTATCTTAGGCGTAAGACTAGGCTTAGGCATAAGATGAATCTTATGCGTAGGATTTCTACGCGTAAGCTTTATGCTTATGCGTAATTTTAGGGTTTTATCCCAAGTGATCTTTTACACTTCACAGTGCAAAAGATATCCAAAGTCGACGTATTTTCAGGCTTATCCAAGCAAGAAAACACGGAGTAAACCACGAAAACGAAGATCAAACCAAGGAAAAAGTTACGCGTAAGATTAGGGTTTTCTTACGCGTAGACTTACTCGTAAAAATGAAGATGCCCAAATTTGTTTCTAAACCAGATTTTTGTTATGGAATAGCGTTAATAGTACCAAGATAACACAAAAGTGTGAACCTTGATGAACCAAAATAGCTAAACGGGTTACGCGTAGAACTTCACCCACGAACAAAAACAAGCTTAAAAACTTAGATCCACACGTAAAGATTGAAACTTTTTGCCAAAAACAAGTATTTTAACACCTTAAAACGTTGAAAGTACAAGAATCTTGGATTAAAAAGTGTAAAAAACGAGTTTTTAAGCGATCCAAAGTGTTAACCACTTTTACGCGTAAGACCTAAAACAAAATACTTCAAAAACGAAAGTGTTAACCCAACTATTTGGCGATTGATACCACTGTTAGGTCACTAGATTTACAACACAAGCTTACAAGAAAGAGATAAAGGCGATTGAACAAGTAAACCAAACACACACACGTTATGATAAGGACGGTTACGCGTAAGATGTGAATGAAAGAAAAACTTGAACAACCAACCTTCAAATGAAGGTTATTACATAGTATTTATAGGCAAGGAGCTAGGGCAACACTCCTACTCCTTCCCTTTACCTTATTAGACAAGGGCCTAAGCTTATGGGCCTTCTACATAAGCTTGACCTTAAACAAACATAAAGGCCATAATAAGCTACCTATTACATATGAGAAGCTAACACTTGAATTAAGGTTTAGGAGTGATTCCAACAATAAAAAGTTCATATGTGAAGAAATTAGATACACATAAGAAATTTTATAATGAGTAGTAGTATACAGTTAAAAACGGATATCTCTACAATGATATAACATAACCAAATGTGATTGATACGCGTATAATGCGCGTTCGGGGTCAAAAGAACTTCCTTTTCGTCGAGCAAGTTTTTCAACACCCTAGGCAGTGAACCTAATCGTTGTAGTGTAGTATTAGGGTAAGCCTCGGGAATTGATATCGTTCTCTAGGGGAATGGGAATGCTAGTGAGCAATTACTACGCTAAGGTTGGGGTTGAAGAAGATTATTTTTTTTAATCTTTTTATGTTTTTTTTTAGAAAATGGAAAGGTATGAATCTCGGGGTTTGGATTTGGGGGTTGGTATTTCTACCGATTACTCTACTATTCTAATTATCTAGACTAAGATGAGTGTAGTCTATGTCTATTGTTGTGTGCTCTTATGATGATTTAAAATGTGTTTACTTAGATGTTATTACTCCCTAGTTATCTCCTATTGATGGTTGAATTGTCACGTCCTTATTCTTAACGCGTTGTGTTTCTAAGGTCGTAGGGTATGCGTTTATCCCTAACTCTTTGAAGCTACCAAAGGTTAATGACTACGAAATCTCTATGATTCATAAACTTAACACTAAGGTTATCTTTGGATATCTAGCCTACAATTCCACTAGTAACTATAAGCTAAGGTTCAACAAAGATTAATCAATCATTAATAGCACAAGGAATGACCTATCGCAATACTAGGTCAATCACAATTAAGATAAGAGACAACCAATCAATATTCAATAACTAGGTTTCATATTATCTAAGCAAACACACAAGTAAATTAGCCGGACATGGAGAACATGCAAGCATACACACAATCAATTGAAGACATGATTAAATCAATGAAGTAAAACACTTATCTTGTTGTAAAATAGGGTATGGAACCCTAAGATACTGCACAAGACAACCTTGGTTCGGTTTAGGTTTTTACTCCACAAAACTACCTCTCTAAAAACTGAAAAATTCGGAATCTATATATAGTGTTACAAAATGCGACGGCGTCACTCATTAATTGTGACGCTTTCGGGTCGTCGCCATTAGGGTTTCGTCTTGGCCATGTCAACTCTGTGACGGCGTCACCTTATGCTCGTGACGCCGTCGGCTTCAATCTCTGACGCCGTCTGGATCCAAATCTAGGCAGTCTGAGTTGCGACGCCCTACTCTTTTAAACCTGATGCCGTCACTTGTAAATTAGCAATTTGGCTACTGAGTCGTCTCAAAATGTGTCGCGACGGCGTCACAAATAAGCCCTGACGCCGTCCCCTTTCAATTCCAGCAGCTCGAGTGTCTCGATTCTTGACTTTGGCCATTTTCTTCGTATATTCGCGCCTTTTCGTCCGAATAAGTGTCATTCCAGCAATTTGCCTTCAAGAGACCTAAAAAGTTAAAAGGAACAAAATTAAGTAATAACAGATACAAAAGTGATCAATTAAGGGCTTAAATGACTCCTCAAAAAGGTACATTTTAAATCTTTATCAGTGATATAATATAATGACAATATATTTTAAAAACTAAAATATACTAATATAGAAAAAGTATATTACAAAAAAATATACATCAACATAATGCTATATAAATATTTAAAAATAACATAGTATAATATTATATAAGTTTTAGACGTAATAGATTAGTACACTTTATTTTAATTATAAATAAATAAATTTTAACTATAATTAAGAAAATACCATAATATACTAATAATGATAATAATGTCATTTTTAAAAATTTGTTGCTTTTTAGTAAAACCTTAATTTCGTTGAATCCAAAACATTTTATCTAAGATGTTATATAATTCAAGATTTCTGAAATTCTAAACTGTTGATGATTTTTTTGTTGATCAAATATGCTATACATGACATGCATGCAATATATTATGCATTACTATTTCAATAATAACATTCATCAACTTCAAATATGTTGTAAATGGTATATTGAATAAATTTTAATACACACTTTAAGTTTAGTAAAATAAAAAATTAGCATCAAATTTAAATTAAAAATCTAACACATTAAATTTAGTAGAATAACAAATCAACCCCTAAAACTATTAAACTCTATATTTTATCATATAACAAACCAACGAAAATTCGTTGCCTGTCCAATCTAATACGAGAATAACACAACTCATTTTTAGCGGATTGTTTGGTGTTTAGATTTAATTACAAGTTACTTATGTACTTATTATCTTACTACTAATGGTAAAATTGAATAAATGATATTGTTAAATATTTTAAGATCTTAAATTCAAAAGTTAATGTTGTTTAAAGTCAGCTCTAAGCACGATACTTGTTCTTTCTATTTACCTGTCAAACAGGTTGTGTAATGTAATTTGATTCCAATTTCATCATAATCATGAGGATTTCGTGAACCAAAACAGAACCTTAGTAACTAACATTAACAAAAGAATCATCCCCACTAAAAATTGGTTTATACTTTATACTAGTAAATTACCCCGAATTCGTGCTTCCTATTATTAATAATGTGGTCAAATTTGGTTGATTACATTGATAAACATGTCTATTCTCAAATAGTGAAGCACATTAAAAATCGAAAAGGACCAATAGCATGCATAAATCTGACACAAATATACTTAAAACAATCACAAAGTCCACATCAAATCTTTGTACCATTTCACAATATAAATGAACAATGCTTACTACTTTGTATCATTTTATTCAAGAGTCTCATTACTCTAATATACACATAAAAAAGACAACAAAAGTTAAATATAAACATGAATGAGTTTGCTCGTTCTTGAATCTTTTTTATTTCATCAACAACCGAATAGAAAAATACATCATTTTGCCTGAAAATGTAAAACGTATACGAGTATTTAACATCCTAATAGCATGAACTCGTTACCACAAAATCCAGTATAAATTTTCACGTTGCTTGATAATGCTCCAAAAAAGAATCTCCACAACCGATTTAATTTCTCGAAATATTATACACTTAGAAAAACAAACAAACAAACAAACAAAAACCTCATGCCCACTCAAGGTTTGCTCAGAACCATAACCTATACGCTACAACTCTACAAGGGACTACATTCTTTAAATTATCTTGAACTAAGTAATAGGCGAACTCACAAAAACATCTAATTTACTTGATTTTCTAAAAATGACGACGAATTGAGTTGTTACTTTAAAGGGTTTGATTAATATTGCTAAGAGGTAGGATTTCAGTTTAGCCTATGACGTAGAACGAAAAGATGGGTTAGTCGATTACCATTCTTGTGTTCTTGTGATGAGGTGTGATTTTGAGGTTTTTTTAACGACGACACGTAAATAATAGATATCATCATAAATTCACAAAAAAGTGGGATAACTATCTATAAATGTAGTCAGATTGTCACTTTTTCTTGAGTTATGTAGCTTCATTTTTTTATGCTTTTATAAAACCATACTTTTGAATTCCGTTTATTGTAGTATTTTATAACCATTTTTTTTAACGGCAGTTTGGTGCAATGGAGTATCTTGCGTGCCACCAAGGCACCAAGTCTCTCGACCCGAGTTCGAATCATCTCACGAAAAGAATAACAACCCCCAGCCTAGCCATCCAGTTTCCCATTAAGGGGCTTCAAGGCATCGTACTGGGATTCGAACCCGGCTGCCAATTCAGGGAAAATCCCCCACATGGGGAATAGCAGGAGTCGAACTCCTGACCTCCCACACATGGAGACTATAACCGGATGCATCAATCCAACTGAGCTGGACATAAATGTGGTAATTTGGTCACAAGATAACACAATAGACGAAATCAATAGTATGGTTTCATAAAAAGACAAAAGGCTACACAACTCTAAAAAAAAGACAAGTTAGCTACGTTTTCATATAAATATCACAAAAAATCATATTTGCTAGGTTTTGTTCACCAAAATTTTTAAAGTCATCATGAACTTAACAACAACTAAACCAACAAAATATCATCAAATCCATGTGACACTTCTCAAAACGATATCCATAAATGACTATAATGTTTAAATCACCATGAACTTATCAACATTTAAACTAACAAAATTATCAAATCCACTTGATTTTGCTTAAAACAATAACCTATATGCCATAGCTAACTCAATTCATTTAAAGTAAATAACAATCGAATATAAAATGTAAATCTTACTTGATTCTCAAAACAACAATCCATATACCACAAGTAACTAGATTATTAAATCATCATAAACTAAACCACCGCGCCGACAAAAACACGTATCTAGTTGACTTTGCGAAAAGATTGCCACAAGGTTCAATATAATGAAGTCAGCATAATGAACTCAACAACATCCCAACCGACAGCAAAAATCAAACCCACCTACATTTACCCAAAAAAGTAACCAATATACCATAAGTACCTAAATCTCCTTAAATCACCATGTACTTACCAATATCATAATCCGCATAGCAAGATGTTTATTTGATTTTACTCAAAACGATAAACCACGAATTATAAGTTACTAAACTCCATAAGTTAAACACAATCACATCAATAACTTAACCGACAAAAACATTAAATCAATTTTACTCACAACTATAACCCAAATACCATAATCAAGTAACTATCTAAAAATATATCTGACTCTTGAAAAGCGACCTTACAAAAAAATCACATCCGTATGATGGTATTTTGTTAGTTGATACATCCACTTGATTTACTTGATACACTAACACATATACCATAACTAACTAAATTTCTTTAATCATAGTGAACTATTTAACAATCAAACTGAAAATGCACAATCCACTTAATATTTTCTCAAAACAACAATCCGTATACCGCAAGTAAATAAAGTACCAAATCACCATAAAAATAACAACCGCACCGACAAAAACACACGTCTAACTTACTTTACTCAAAATGATAACCTATATACAATAACATAGTAAATTATTAAATCATCATAAACACCTAAATAACCCAACTGACAAAACATCAGATCCATCTAAATTTACGGAGATAACCCAAATAACGCAGTTTACTCAAGCTCTTAAACTAACTATGAACTTGTTAACAGTCGAACCTTCACAACCACCACATTTGAATGAATTTTCTCAAAACTTTAACCCATACCACACGTAACTAAAAATTTTATATCATGGTAAGCTTATCAACAATTGCACCGACAAAACATCACATCCACCTACATTTTCCCAAAACGATAACCTTTATACCAAAAATAACTAAAATCTCTAAATATTCACACTCACCAACAACCAAACGCACAAAAGCATCAAATTCCCTACACATTTTCTCAAAGCACAACCAAAATTCTTAAATATCATCACAAATCAAATAACAACCGCCTTGAGTATAAATCAGATCCACATAATCTTACTTAATACACCAACTCATATACCCCAAGTAACTAAATCCGTGAATCATCCCAAACTCATAAACACCAAACATACAAAACCCATCAAGTCCACTTGACTTTCCTCAAAACACAACTGAAGTTTCGAAAACGAGATCAAGTGAATACTAATCTCGTAAAATCCCTAAATAATACTCAAAACGATAACACAGACTCATCAACAACCAAACCTGAAAACCATCTAATCCATGTTGTCTTTCCTCAAAACACGATTGATTTTTTGAAAGAAAGATCAACTTAAATCTAACCTCGTAAAATCTCAAATATATCATATCAGGTTTACCCAGAACAATAACACAAATACCATCAATAACCAAACGCTGTAAATCATTACAAACTCATCAAAACCCATCTAATCCAAAATTTGAAAAACAAGATAAAGATGAAATTGAAATCAAGCATTAAACAAATCTAGATATCATATCATAACGTATACTATTACTATATCATATTACCATAATATCTAACATAACAAAAAAGACTTTTTATAGTAAAGTGTAAAAACTTTTTTTATATATTTCAACTTCAACTCACAGTCAAACAAAACATAAAAACATTAAAAAAGAAAAAAAACCATCTAAATCATTTTTTGTTTTTGTTGTTGTTGTTCTTGATGAACCACCAACACCAACAACATCGTTTGAAATACCGTCGTAGAATCACTCAGCTTGTCTACTTAACATTCTCTCTCATCAACTTTCTCTCTCTAAAAACCACCACCTTTTTCTCCAAAACCCTAGATTTCTTGAAGATGGACACGTTGTTTTTTGGTGGGGATGATGACGTCAGCAGCGGTGGTGGGGGTGGTGATGGGTTTCGATCGATTGGTAGTGTGGATGAGCTTGATGATGAGGGTTTGTATTTGGTCAATTATAGGTGGGCTTTTTTTTTTTTTTTTTTTTTGAAATTTTGGTTATGAATTTGGGGTTTTGGTGTTGGTTGATCGTTTTTTTATTATGAATTTTGGTGGTTTAATGAAATTGTTGGTTACTTAGTTAGTTAAGTTAGTTAGTTGATGAAATTTGAAGTTTTGATTGTTGATTTTGATGTTTGTTGTTATGTCGTGTGGTGTGGATTGTTGAATTTTGATGAATTTTGGTGGTTTAATATGACGGTTAAAATGCTAGTTGATTGGTTTTTGAAATTTCGATGAATTTGGGGGTTTGGTGATGAGTTTAAGGGATTTGGAGTTGGTTGATTGTTTTTTTTAATGAAATTTGGTGGTTAAGTTATTTAATTAGTTATGTTTTTCGTGAATATGAACTTTTGATGAAATTTGGTGGCTAAGTTAGTTAGGTGATGGAATTTTGAATTTGATGGTTAATGTTGATGAAATTGTTGTTTAAAGGAATAATTGTTTGAAAATGTATCTTACTTGTCACTTTTTTGCGTTGTATGACTATTTAATAACTAACTTTTTGAATTTCGCACCGATTCACA
This sequence comes from Chrysanthemum makinoi, assembly GCA_910596185.1. Taxonomy (NCBI): domain Eukaryota; kingdom Viridiplantae; phylum Streptophyta; class Magnoliopsida; order Asterales; family Asteraceae; genus Chrysanthemum; species Chrysanthemum makinoi. The sequence goes on along the minus strand of OU343224.1, from coordinate 318,937,577 downwards.
ATAATACGTCAATCGATACCCAAAATAATCAAAATTCAAAATGTTAGTTATTAAATAGTCCGATCTTAACGATGGTACATAACATTCAAAAAATTGACAAGATACATTTTCAGACAATTAGCCCTTGGTTAAATAGTTAGTTAGTTGATGGAATTAGGGTTTATTTGGTGAATGGTGAATTCTGATGAAATTTTTGGTTAATTTGTTGATTTTGATGAATTTGAGGTTTCGTTGGGTGGGTAAGTTAGTTAGGTGGGTTGAGTTGGGGTTTGATTGATAAATGATGGATTTTGATGTTTTATTTAGCGGTTGATTGTTTTTTTGGAATTTGGTGGTTAGTTGATGAAATTATGGTTTAATTAATGATGAGCATTTTAAGTTTGATGTTTACGTTAAATTCTGATTACAGGTCATATATCAAAATTTTGGTTGATTTTAGGGTTTTGTTTTGTTATGGCATGTGTTGTTGATTGATGAATTTAGTTAGTTAGGTGATGCGTTCGATATTTCATTGAATGGTTGAGATGCTAATTAGTTATTGATTGTTTTTTTGATTTTGATGGTTGATTAGTTACTTAAGCAAGCTAGCTGCTACCTAGTGAAACTAGGGTTTCGTTGTTGAATGATGGATTTGATTTTATATTTAACGGTTAAGATGTTAGTTAGTTAGTTAACTTTTTTTTGGGTATTTTGATGAATTGGGTGGTTGATTAGTTTGTTATGTACTTATGTTTGTTCAAAAAAAGGTTATGTACTTATGTCTGCATTTTAAAAGGAAACGAGGGTGTAATTATTCGTTAATTAGTCAGTTAATGAAATTAGCTTTTAAATGTTAGACAATGAATCGTTGATTATCAGTAATTTTGAATTTAATGTCAATCTAAGGGTAAGGTTTTAATTGTTTATTTTGGATATAGTAGCTGTGCATTTGTGATTATTAGGGGTTTATTTGTTAATTTTGGATTTAATGTTTATTTTAATGGTCAAGTTGTTAGCTAATTAGTTTTTTCACGTGATGAAATTAAGGGTTCTAATTGTTGGTAATGCAGGTGGTGGAATGAGGCTCGTGAGGCTTTGAAGTATGGGGAATTGGGTGGTGATTTGTACGATGCTACGAGTAGTTATGTTAATGATTATATGGAATCTCAGATTGTTTTGGATATGAGAAGATGTAGTAGATTTGACGGTGATGATTTTAATGGAGATGAAGAAAGTGGTTCGAGAGGGGAGTATGCGTTGGTCTCAGAATGGATGTTCTACCGGGCTTTGAAATGGTTAGGGATTTTTTTTGATTATTGAATTGTTTTTGCGTTTACCTAATTGTGATATTATTTTGTTGTTATGTGTAAATTTAATGAATCTGGATCATTGGCATTTCGGTTGCATTACCATTAGTTACATGAGTAACTAAAATGCCAATAGATATTGTTTATGACGGTTGAATTCACATGAACAATAGTAGTTACATTATAGGCACGAGTAAGGATATGAAATGGTATGGCTGCTTTTGGTATTAACTTTATGTCAATAAAGTTTTAAAAATGCAATTTCATTTGTTAGTACGCACGGATTTAGGGTTGGTGATTGAAGTGTATGAGTTGTGCTTATTATTATATCTTCTTTTGCCACACACTTTCACACATGTTATGATTCCGTATCCTCTGTGCCATTGATATATGGCGAACTCGTTGTTCCTCTAAGTGTAATTAACCAACAACCTAGCTCATTTGTTTTGTAAACCCTATGCATCTGGATTTGGTTCTTATGACCGAATTGATTGCGTGTAAGTTTCTTGCGCACTAAATAGGATAGAATATTCATTAATGCTTACTACTTACTCTGTACTATATTAGTGCGTTAACAATCTTCAGCTGGTTTGCGTATCACTTGGGAAATAGAAAGAAAAAAAAAAACTCAGTTTAACAAGGGTAATAGAATCCATTCTTCAAAATGGGAGGTTCTTTTTTAGAATACATCAGTTAACTAGTTGCTATTAAGGATATCTCGTAGCAAAGTTTCATTGAACTTTCTTTTGATGTGATAATTACTCGTTTTTTTCTCTCTCTCTCTCTCTCTCTCTCTCTCTCTCTCTCTCTCTCTCTCTTTCGTAAAGCATATTAAGCTCTCTTTTACCCCGATTTGGGCATGGTACTTTGAACGATATCTCACCATAATTTAACGTGTCATACAAGGACAGTTCACTAGATTTAGTATCTCCTTGTTATCGTGCATTTTTGTTGTCGCATTGGATAATGGCATGCTAAACTTGTTGCAATTTTGAGGGAAAACTAAAAAATTTCTTGTGCATGTAGCTACATTCTTTTTCTATCCTTGATATGGCTCAGGATTGCCTTGCCGCTTCTTGTGAATGTTCGTTGTTCTGATACAAACGATTTTCCTTTTCAAATTACTCGTTCGTTCCGAAATATGAAGTTTGCTCTAGGGTTCATTTATTTCCATTCATGTTTTCAAATACACGATAAGTGGCTTGAACAAGCTACCAAAAGTACTGTTGTAGATATGCGCGTCTTTTGATTATATGTTGCCGTGTTACACATTCTAAAAAGATTTATCTGTCAGAACAATTGACATACTATCCATATTCCATAATATTCCCAAAATTCATCTTTCTCAATGCATCACGAGTTTAGGTGACTTTTTTGCATCTGGTGATCCTTGAACTGCCTTATGATTTGTATTATTACCGTACATATGGTCTGTTATGCAGGCGTTATGATATGAGAAATGCTGGCAATTTCGTTGCCATAGAAGACAATAAAGCAGACTTGTTTCCGTTGCATGTCAGTCTTTCAATTTCCGGGGCAACAACATCATTAATTGTGAGGATTAGCCAAAAGGTACATGGTTATAGTCCTGATATTGTAAGTTTTGCCAATGACCAGTATCTGGTTTGCATAATATTCTTATCCATGGTTGGTGTTTGTTGTTCAGGGCAATATGATTGGAGCGTTTAAAAAATCCTGCCAAATATTTTCAGTAAATTCTGGTGTGGTGAGTGATTTTGATATTTGATCTTTTCCTTCTGTGTTTTGCTCTTTTCGGATTTATTAAATGACTTCATATGTTTTGCAGTTGAAGATTTGGGACTTTTCAGGCCAAATAACCAAGTTTTTTCTTCAAGGCAGTATGTTATATGATAAACCTGAACAAGTGAATGCAGAGGTAGTTACTTTTATATGCGACACTTTTCTACAACAGAATGCTAACATTCCATATTTACTGCACTGCAGATTTTCTTGGAGTTGAAAGTTTATGGATTATCTTATGATGTAACGCGGCAAGAAAATGGGATGGAAATTGAAGGCATGAATGGCTCTGTAAAGGTGAATGGCCACTCGGACAGAGTCAACCCATATGTCAGACTTGGTCAAGCACCACCTACTACTAGTTCCGGTGATGCGTATAACTTGGGTTTGACTGGATTGTATAATCTTGGAAACACATGTTTTATGAACAGTGCTATCCAGTGTTTGGCGCATACTCCACATCTTGTTGATTATTTTCTTGGGGACTTTAGAAAAGATCTAAACTTTGAAAACCCACTCGGCATGAATGTATGTAGTTTTTACTTATTTTTTTGTTAGTTATAAAAAACGGAAGTGTATGATATTAGCTTGATTTATATGTTGACCAGGGTAAGCTTGCTTTAGCATTTGGAGACTTGCTAAGGCAACTATGGACACCTGGAGCTACCGCAGTGGGCGCACGAGCATTTAAGGCAAGGCTATCTGCTTTTGCACCCCAATTCGGTGGCTATAATCAGCATGATTCCCAGGTTGGCGATCCTCAATTGTTGTAACTATAATTTTCTAAATTTTTTATTGAGATATCGCTGACTTTTCGCGTTGAATACAGGAATTTCTTTCTTTTATACTGGATGGGCTTCATGAAGATTTGAATCGTGTTAAAATCAAGCCTTATAATGAGATAAAGGATGTGGATGGAATTTCAGACCAACAGGTAGCAGATGAACACTGGCAGAACCATTTAGCTCGTAATGACTCCATAATAGTAGACATGTGCCAGGTCAGCAGACTTATGTTTGCATCATCTTTGCAAATCAATATTATATTTTTATTATATAGTATCTCATTTAAATAATAAGTGTGTGTATGTTGTTTGTAGTTTGGAAAATGGCTATAAAGTATTGTCATTCTTTTACATTTAGTCTGATTTGCGTTTCGTCCTTGTTATAGGGGCAGTACAGGTCAACATTGATTTGTCCTTCTTGCAAGAAGCATTCTGTTACGTTTGATCCATTCTTATCTGTATCTTTGCCATTGCCTTCAACAACCATGAGGACTATGACATTGACCGTATTAAGCACTGATGGGTCTATGCAACCGATTCCAGTTACTGTTACTGTTCCTAAACATGGAATGTTTAGTGATCTTATTCAGGCTTTGAGCACTGCTTGTTCTTTGGGTGATCACGAAACTTTGCTGGTTGCTGAGGTATGTACGAAGAAACGTTTAATCTTAACTTTCAGGTATTTTCTGATGTTGAAAGCTTAATTATGGATTTTGTGCAGATATACAACAACTCTATTCTTCACTTTTTGGATAAGCCAGCTGACTCCCTGGAATTGGTTAGGGATAATGATCGGCTTGTTGCTTATAGGGTACTTAAAGAGGAGGATTCGTTGCCCTTGGTTGTGTTTACACATCAGCATTTGGAAGAGTAAGTTTTTTAAATTTATTTTTGTATCAATTTTTCTTGAATTTTTTTTCTCTTCCATGCAAAATGGACACACAATTCTTATTTTATGATATTATTTGAATTTTGCATAGCATAGGCTTACTATGTTCTTTATGTGCTTCAGGTCAAATGGTCAAGGGTCAAATGGACACACATCACCTATGAGAAAATTTGGTATTCCTCTGGTAGCTAGGATTCCGGATGGCAGTGACGGCTCAGTGATGCACCAGAAATTCCTCCAATTACTCAATCCGCTCGTTATGCCGGATGTACTAACTATAGATGTTCCTGATGATCTTGTAATCACCGCCAATCAAGACACTGAAATGGGTGATAAAGATGATGATGTGACAATTATCGATGTTCCAAACAGTGAAGCAATTGAAAATTCTTTTGTGGAAGACAACTTCCAATACTCTCTTGACACACGATTTTTCTCAGAAGGACCCACGATTACGATGGATGAACAGTTGGTAATCCCAGACTCCCGTAAAATTATGGTTCTTGTTACGTGGCCAGATGAAATGTTGAGGCGGTATGATACTATCATGTTAAGCAATTTACCAGAAACGGGTGGGTTTGCATTAGTTACAAACAAGCCTCCAGAAGCGGTGTCTTTGTATAAATGTCTTGAGGCGTTCTTGAAGGAAGAGCCCTTGGGACCTGAAGACATGTGGTACGTCATGCTACTTTATTGTTACTGAAATCTTGAGGTGATGATTTCGAACCATTTACTATTGAATCGGTTGACTGGGGCTATATTTTCTCTTACATAAGCGGGTAAAATAAGTTGGCTAATAAGGCAAAATGTCAAATGGGTTGAAACTCACCCAAAATGTGTTTTGGAATAAAGGTGTTCCTGCTCAAGCCATGTAAAATTACCTATTTTTACCTGTTAGTCCGTTACTCAATACATCAATTTTGCCATTCTTTTTGTTTTTACTGTCTATAAGTCTATTTATCATTCTGGTTGCCTATCTTCAATTCACTTCACGTTAACTAAGTCCCATTTTTGTATTCTAGACATCATATGAATTAAAACCAAATAAGTTTTTATGAGTTTTGAGGATATCTTTCTATAGAAAATCTTGGAAGTGAGATATCTCAAGTGTTTTGTGCTTTATTAGGGCTCTTGATCCACATTCCCACTAAAAGGAATTCGTGTTACAAATTTCAGGTACTGCCCTAAATGCAGACAGCATCAGCCAGCTAGCAAGAAGTTGGATCTGTGGAGATTGCCAGAAATTCTGATTATTCATTTGAAGAGATTTTCATACAACCGGTTTCACAAGGACAAGTTGGAAACTTTTGTTGACTTTCCTATTGATGACTTTGACCTTTCAAACTACACAGCCCCCAAGGTTTCCCAGCCTTCTTTTCGCTACAAGCTATATGGAATAAGTAATCACTTTGGTGGAATGGGTGGTGGCCACTACACTGCTTTTGTGCAAGTAAGTTTCACCTTTTAGTTACTTATTTGCTTATTACATATATTAAGCAGGAACCAAATAATTTTGTGTGCATTGACGAAATGGTATATTGGCATGCTGTTATAAAGCGTTTCTTCTTCGTTTACATGGGTTACAAAATTTTGTATCCAAATTTGCCTTTATGTAGAACCTATACATTCTGATGTCAAAGAAGTTATATAGCAAAACATAGTATGTAGGTAATTTATGACATTAAGGGGTTAATTTGGTTAATGTTTGATCTCAAATAGATTAAGCTAAAAGTTTAACTAATAATAAAACAGGGCGAACAGGTTAAATAGATTAAAAGCTGTTTGGAATGTGTTCATATACCTAAAACAACCTTAACCCCTTTACCGATCATAGTTAGATTACCATTGCAGTAATATAATATTTTGTGATTAGATTTAGCACATTAGTACTTATTTGTGAACTTCAGAGAGATTAAGGAGTGTATGTGGGTCAGCCCAAACCGACCCAAACTGTTTTGAGCCGTTACTCAACCCATCTATTTGCTACCTCACACCAAACCATTTGTTTGTGTTATGGAGCGATTAACATCTCTGTTTCTTGATGCAGTGTGGTCAGGAATGGTATGAGTTTAATGATAGCGATGTGATCTCTGTTACTGAAGACCAAATCAAGACGTCTGCAGCATATGTGCTATTTTATCAGAGAATTTGAGGAATTTGTGTAGGACAGGACAATATCCAAAGTTACCAACTGATTATGGCCCATTGGTTAAAGGTAGAAAAGGAAACCCGAAAAAGTGGGAGTTACCTGTGTGCAGATTCGGGGCCGTTATACATTTTTACATCAAACAGATATAGGAGGAAGGGTTTTTTTATTTATTACATGGGGGAGGCCTGTGATGTACATGGTACTTAGATTAGACTAAAGTTTTTGCAAGTGGCCACCCTTGGATCAATAGCTTTTGTTCAGCTTCTTAGACGATCATTTCTTTAGTTTTTAAGTTATAACAAGCTTCGCTTGCTTTTTGACCGACAAGTTTTGTTGTTTCTTTCTTTGCTTACCTTTTTCACATTTGTCTTAGTTGGCTGTTTTTCTTTCCTGTTTTGGTACTTTACTAGTTTACATGCAATTAGAGTCGCCAAACTTGAGGTGAAATGGTACATGTGATGACATAGTTTTGGGTCACTACCGGTCACTAAAGTGGCCTGTTTAGTCACCTTAAGTTTAGTAACCCCATTGCATATAAGTTAGTAGTGTCTAAACTGGAAATAGAAAGTGAAAGTAGATAGTATGAGTTGGCTAACTCTATTGCGACTTCTCGTTTGGGGTTTTCATTCTATCTATATGCCCTTTGGATTGAAGATGAACCCCTTTAAAAGACAGTCATGTTGGAATTCTGCGCACCTTGTAGCAGGCAAGAGTTGGGATGTTGGAACTCTGCACTTTGTAACAGGCAAGAGCAGGGGTGTTCACAATTCAGGTTTTACCCACATGAACCGAAAACCAAAGATGAACCGAAAACTGATTTGTTATAAAACCGAAATGATTTTATAAAACGGTTTTTGTTTCAAAAATGAACCAAATTAGCTAACTCATTTTCGGTTCGGTTATTGTGTGCCAAATTTTTAAAACTGTTTTCGTTTAAAACTTAATCAAGTTTGGTAATTGATTTTCGGTTCGGTTATGGTCCGCCAAATCGTAAACCGAGTTGAAACTCGAATCCATTTTCATATATGTAAATTTGTTATTTTATTTTATATTTCTCTACTATAAGTATAACATTTGTTAAGTTTATAATCTCATTTTTATTTTTAATAACTTTCATTATCTATTTGAGTGTATTTGGGACTACAAGTTTGTATAGGTGGAAATGAGCCGTGCCCGAGCCTGTTAGTGCGTGATCGGGTCATTTATATTTATAAGGTTGTTTATACATATAAGGTTCGAGCTCGGGTTCGTTTTGAGCCTTATGCTTCTAGTTTGAGCTCGGCTCATTTTCATGATCGGCCTGAACGAAACATAGCTTGACTTCATGTACTAGACTTCACACTTCACAGTGTGCATCATCCTGTTTGTGTAAATGTGGAACATACCAACTAGAGATGGAATGGTGCACATTTTGAAGTTTAAAACCCATGAAGGTAAACATTACTCGGTGTGCAGCTCAGATTAGGAGACAGTTCCGATGTCGACAGATTGTGAGGCAAGACCAACAACATGAAGGTGGGGGGGAAATATTTATTTTAGTTGGATTCAGTTTTTACCTTTGTAGATAATTGGAGTTGGATTTGGATTTTGTGTAGCATTCGAATTGGTATATACGAGCGGGTGATTTCGCGTGTTGTTGCGGGAGTGCTATGGACCCGTTATTTTTTTATAAATGTATATATGTATTCATGTATCGGTCCTTAAAAGTTTAATTCTATTACATCGTTAGTCCTCGACGGGCCAAGTTTGCAAAGGCAGTTAAACCTTAGGGATAGTTTTAAACTACTCCCTCCGTCCCTAAATAAATGTCCAGTTTGACTTTTCAGAGTCAAACTGGTTCAACTTTGACCGTAAATATTTTTTTTTTGTGTTATATAATACTTGATGAAAACCTATACCAATGAAGAATACACTTAAAACTCAATCCATTCATATATTTTTCATCAAGTATTATATAACACACGCAAAAATAGATAAGGTCAAAGTTGATCCAGTTTGACTCTGAAAAGTCAAACTGGACACTGATTTAGGGACAGAGGTAGTATTACCTAAGGTCGCCCTTTTTTCTTTTTTTTTAATGTAGCATTTTTGCTATAGTGCTCTGCACTATTCATACCCTATTTTTAGTATGGGAGGTGATTTGTACACTTTTTCAATTGATTGAGACACTTTAAATTATAATGTTTGGACATATATACCTTTACAGAGTGAAAACATGTGAAGGTGATATGAGGGTATAATCGTCCACACACTCTAATTTAGAATGTCCCAATAAATTGGGAGAGTGTACAAATCAATTCCCTTTTAGTATATATGATAATTTGTAAAAATGATTAGGATAATTATTTATTTATTTATTTACGAGTTTGAAGGTATGTAAAATATGTGTATATATTTGTAAGAGAAAAACAGAGAAATAATAGTGTGCGAAAAAGAAAACTCACTATGTTTCTCACCTTTGTATATTTTTGGTCATTTCACCATTCTAATCCTTAACTCCTTCTATTAAACTGTAAAATTTTAGACTCAACCCAAATTCTTTAGTCAAAACTCACATAAACCCTTCCTAATAGGGATGACAACGGGGCGGGTTTGGAACAAAACGATCATCTCCATTCTCAAACCCGATTATCAAAGTCTTCCGAAAACCCGTTTCAATTCCCATCGAGAATCTAATCAAGATGCTCATTGAATGTTAGATTTAGTGAGATCACCTAATGCTATATTTTTTGTGTCAAACATCCTTAAATGATGTTTAAACATCATGTTTGGAGAAACACTTTTCAAACACATCATTTTAAAGATGTTAAACACAAAAAGTATAGCATCAAGTGATCTCACTTAAATCTAACATGACCAATAGCCCAATACTTGTGAAAAGATCTATGGGTGTTCATCGGTTCGGTTATCGGGTTATTCTGTTTATTTCGGTTCGGTTAGGTTGGTTAATTTGTTTTTCTAGGTCAAGCCGAAAACGAACCGAACCGAATAATTGAAAACCGAACCCCTATAACCGAAAACCGAACCGAATAATCCGAATTACATAATTTTAATTATTTTTTTATTTAATTATATATATTTTTAGTACAAAATTTATTTTCAAACTTAAATAATGATATATTTATACTAAAAAAGAGTTAGTAATTTTTTTTCATATAAATACATAAAAAAATGTTATATTTATACTTCAAAAAAAGAGTTTTAGTATTTTTTTTTTCATATAAATACATAGAAAAAATATATATTTATAAAAATTCGGTTTTCGATTCAGTTTTCGGTTTTCATTGCCATAACCATATCCAAACCGATAACCGAATAATTCAATAATTAGTTCGGTTCGGTTCGGTGATGACCAATTCGGTTCGATTACGAATTTGATTCATTTTTTTTTTGTTCGGTTCGGTTTCGGTTTTCAATTAATGTGGATATTACCCGATCCATGAACACCCCTAAAAAGATCAACATCTTTGTTAAACCTTTTGTACAATCTTTTTCAACCCGTCGTAATAATCTATATAATCAAATCAAGTTCATGATTTTATTTGATTTTGTTCATGTACTTAAACATAAATTAATAATTACTCAAATGTTAAATTAGTTTTCATTAGATCATTGTTAGTCCATTTGCTTTAAATTAACTGGATATTAGTCAATTCAAAATGAATATACAAATAACGTGACCAAAGTAAGCAAATTATTTTTAAAACTAGCTAGACACCAACTAACATAAAATTATACACACAACATATGAGTGAATTCAACATGTGTGTTTGGCGCGAAGCATTTAGGAGTATTTAAGAGCATCTAAAAGCGGTGAATTGTGAGCGTTGAGCGTTGTGATCTTTAATGCTCGATTGGCAAGCAGCAAATAGCTTCATTTATTTTTCTGGAAAGCTCATTTTTCAATACTCCGTGAAGTAGCATTTAGGAGCGTTGAATATTTAAGAGTTGTTTTACATATTATGAATATACATAGAACTACATTACCAACGCTTTTATAGAATAAAACTACCACTGCTCACAACTACTCCTTACAACTATTGTTCACTACTACTCGGTTTTTTTTTCTTTTTTTTCTTTTTTTTTTTTTTTTTTTTAAACACACCCAATAAACTTCTACAACTATTTTATCAAACATGTGTTTCAACTTTTACAAATACAACACCACCTAGTGTTGCCAAAGACATCCATATTTTCATACATTCTAAACCGATTATCGCCAAACTCAAACTTTAGGCTAGTACACTTACTTGTGGGTTCATGGTTGGGTTAATTTCAAAACTCAATTCTGGAGGGGCTGCAGTCCTATACTGCCGCCTTTTTCCGTTCGACTCTTCCTTCCTCACCTTCCATTAGTTTTGTCACAATTTCCTCCACTCTCTGAGATATCACAGCCTCCCAAATTTCGTTGAACTACATATCCAAACACCCCTTAAAGTTTCGTATTTGTAGCTACGGGTCGAATTGGTGACAACGCCAAAAAAAATAGATCATAGACCGCTGTATCTCAATATTTTAAACATTTAAGAATTACAGCTTGCCATTCTTAATGATATCTTATTGTAGTTCCTGATTTATTTGCAATATAACTTTAAGATACAATCAACTTATCCTAATGTCAGTGGGCTTCCATCAGAGCTTTTGGATGCTTTTATAGGATCATCATTAGACATTAGTGTTTCAAGGTTGGAATGGTGGAAGTAGCAGTGAAGGGCTACAGCATACGTTAATATTAACCACTAGATTGCTCCAGTAAAATGACCACATTGTCGGATATTGATGGCCTTGTGTTAGCATGTATCAGCACAGTCGTATTTAGTTCTAATGGTCTTGTATGGAGTATAAGATATAGCACATATGGATACTGCTACACCAAAAAGTCATCTTTTAGTCTTTCCTAAGTTTTAATGGTCCATTAAATAGTGCACCGGTGCACCCACTTATTAATTTAGACATATTTTGATCTAGGGTGATTATTGATCTGTTTTGTGTAGGGTGTAAGCTTAATTTACTTATGTAAACAAATGATGTCTAACTAAAACAAACACTATATTATTTAAAGTAAACTCGAAATTTTGTAAATTATGATAAAAAGATGTCTGATATCATGTTTCCACAACATACAATATTCAACACTTCCTTTCGTTTCATTTTGTAAAAGTGACACCGGACTCAAGCAAACCCGCAACTAAAATATGAAATATACAAAAGATGACACACGGATTTAACGTGGAAAGATACGTTGCACTATGATGAAAACTAGGAGTTAAACATTTTCTCTAATTACAATGATTAACAGTACTAATCTCTTGTAATTAAGAAATATATTACAAACTCTCTAGTAAACTCACAAAATACTTTTACGAGACACTATCACTATGTGAAAGTAGAATGAGATGAGATGCTACCGACGCAAAAGATCACTCTCTTTTATAAGTATCAAATTAGCACTTGACATCATGCATGACCATAACCTGTCGCAATTCAAGTTAAAGTACAAATTACATCCAAGTTGTTGGGTAACATTCTCATCAATCTTGCATACATTTAACACTTTCTATAAACCTACAAAAACATTCTTACCAAAAAACACAAAAAATAACATTTTAAAACATCTAACTTCGCAAAATGCAATATAGTCAGATAATCATACCTAAAACACAATCCCAAACACCCCTAATTCCAAGTCCCAACGTTTCACAAAGAATTATATATTTCCAATAATACCCTTCTCCCCTTTCATCTTATCAAACCAAACCCTCTATTTATTGAAAGCTAATAGAGCCACCATTTTTATACCTCATTTCTTCATTAACTTTTATTGGTACGTTTTATTCTAAATCCCCTTGTTAATTTCTGTATTTATTTGCATAATTAACCTTGTTTTTTATTTATGCACACCAGCTGTTTGATGAAAATCCCAAGTGAAAGAATTTAGTAATTTGTTAATGTAGTGCACATATGGATGTTTTAAGTAGATTGTAATATTGGGTTTTTTGGGTATTTGAGTTTTAGGGTGGACTTCTTGTGTTGATTTGCTATTGTAGTAGTTGTGTATTTGAGTTTTAGGGTGGTCCGATATCGAAATTAATAGGGGGCCATTTACGAGCCGAAGTTGTTAAGTTGAAATCCCGTGGGTAGCAACTTTGGGGTGGACCTTTAGGCGCAAAGGTCAGTTTGCCGGTTGTTAATGTTTTGCAAGAATAGGGGTCCGTTTACAACTTGGCACCCTTCAGAAAAGAGTGGGTTCACCCTTGAAAATAGGAGCTATTAATCATATGTGTTATATAATTGATTTGTTTGTTGTGGATTTGTGACATTTTTCGCATTTATAGTTGGTTCATTATGATCTGCTTGGGTCAAGCATTTACACAGAGCTGCGTACTTTACTCCATAGATGATGCTTGTGGCCTTGTTCTTTAATACTCACTTAATCTCACATGCATGCGGGTCACTTAGTCATAAATTTTTAACACCAAAGTACAAGTAACTTTTCCTATAAAATGCACATCATCTGCGTCTTAAAGATATCTTTTATTGTTTTTGGGCCTCGTGATTTCATTTTGTACATTGGCATATGATATACTGGTGTAAGTGATTGCTATTAATGATTCACCAAGTTGTTTGTAGGACCTTAAGGTAGATATAGTAGGCCTGATTCCAAGATGAGTTACATCCTTATAATGAATGTCATGTGTTATATAAAGTTGATTGTAAACGCTTCTTTCTTACCAGTTTTTTTGTCATTTTCCATAAAAGCGTATATTATTTTGACTATAGTTGTGAAATGATGGTTTTTAATGACTTTGTGTTCTGCATCAAATGGGTGCTGAAAATGTCACTCTGTTTGCAAGTGTCTGACAGTATGCATTTCAGAAGCAGTATTCTTTTTTAAGCCCGTTGCAGCACTAAATCATACAGGCCTTTAACAGTTGTATTCATACGGCGCTAAATAATAAAATTTTACCTAATATGCATACATTTAGGGCAGATTGAGTGGACCTTGAGCAGATTTAGAAGTTGGTTAACAAGTTTTCCATGGTTTTAGATACCAATAACTAGAGGTGGAAGTTTTGACATACTTACATAAAAATGGGACAGCTAAAAGGAAACGGGTAAAATGGGTGGAGGGGTCAAAGTGTCAGACTGATTAAAAGTTACTCGAAATGTATTTAAATGCACAAAACCTTTCCAATCGATTTGTTATAAGAGTTTAGAGTTTAGACTATTGCTGTGCAATATTTAACACATTAGTTAATGTATAATCTAAAGAAAGTGTTTGCGTGCCGACACAACCCAAACTCCACGTCTAATCATTTACTAGTTTTGATACTAGCTCATTACGTGCCAACCATTTTGCGCTCTACCAAAAATACTGTTTTTCTTGTATGCACAAATGTTAATAAGAAAACTGCCCTTTCCCAACATTGGTCTGCATGTGTGTGTATTCTGCTGATAGATGACAATACCTGCAAATGGGACTGATAATTTGGGCAACGCCTTGATGCTCCCAGCCCCCCACAACATGTACAGCTCTATAGTCTTTAACCCTCTACTGATCGAATTAATTTCAGCCTTTCATTCGCTTGTGCTTGCTGTAGCAAATGCTATCGTGTTTATGTTCATTTAAGTATCTAACTGATAAACAATATAGCCAATATTGTGCTTATTTAGTCCTGCTTATGTTATTGACATTAGTTCTATTTCGTTTATCTGTAATTTCTTGCCGTTAGTTATCTAGTTAATATCAAGATTTGTTAATAATAGAACCTTGTATATGAAAAATATGGGGGTACAAGCATATGCACGTGCATGGTGCATTGCATATAGTATGGCCCACATAGAAGCGCGTTTTTGACATTATTCTGTAACAACTGAACTTTGGTGCAGAATTCCCTGAGGAGCAATGGCATCAGATTTGTCGAAGTTAGGAGACAAACTGGTATTAAGGGGGCTAATGTTTCATGGTTATCATGGAGTGAAGCAGGAAGAAAAGAAACTTGGTCAGAAGTTTCTGATAGATGTAGATGCATGGATGGATCTTCGAACACCTGGTCACACTGACAACATGGCTGATACAGTCAGTTACACCTCCATCTACCGGTATGAGTTTTAATTTTTACTCTTAAAGTTTATATCAACTTTGAAATTGGTACAGAGGCAAAATAGAAAATTTGCAAGTTAAATATAAATTCGTGTCAATTGCATTAAAGTTAGCCAGCTTTCTTTCTATTTTTTTTCAAGCTGAGCCACAAAAAATATCAAAGTTTTGAACTTTTCTAGTTTGGGGTTTGGTCGAAGAATAGCAATGTACGATCTAAAACTTTTTTTAAGTTGTAGAAATGTAACGAACTTTTATAAGTGTTCCAATTTGGTACGTAATGATTACGTGTCACGTTATAAATGATGCCCCATGTCAGAATTTCAGGTATGACACGTCATCATCACGTACCAAATTGGAACACTTCTGAAAGTTCGTTACATTTCTACAACTTAAGAAAAGTGCACGTACTACATCGGCACATTTGGAAAAGTACATTGCTATTCTTCGACCAAATCCCTTCTAGTTTTAGATAATGTACATAGGAAAATGAAGTCAACTTGACCAAAATTTACCCACATCTTCGCTCCCATATCATCATTCTAACCGGTTATTGTTCAAATCTCTTTAAGTCAATTTAAAAAGCTGGTTACCTTGAATGAATATCATGTCAAACTTTTATGGTGCTTTATAGTTTAACACCTTCTTGTAAGCTATAGCTTACAAGAAGGTGTTAAACTATAACAAAATGTCAAAATTTGTTACTTTTTGCGTAATTAGCCCAAAAGAATCAATGTAACATTTGAGTTCATATGATCCTCACCATCTGTGATTATTTTATTGAATGTTATCAACTAGCATAGAAGATTTTTTAATTTCATTTTAATGCAACCATGATATAAAATTAAGTGAAATAATTTATGCTTCATATATATATTTTTTTGGACGAATGTGACAGCATTGTGAAAAATATAGTAGAGGGTCCTTCTCAGAATCTATTAGAATCAGTGGCTCAACTTATTGCAACAACGACCTTGAACAATCACTCTGAGATATCTGCAGTGCGTGTGGTAGTTGGAAAACCCCATGTTGCTGTCCCTGGTCCTCTGGACTATTTAGGTGTGGAGATTATTAGATATAGAAGCACCGACATGCCCGTTTAAGAGTGTTTTTCTTTACATTTTATTGTATAAACTATATGTCACATCATGCTACCTTTTAATCCATCTTCCTGTTTTTGCCGTTTGTTTACTTTGCCTTGCATCTAGCCACTCGCCAACTATCCTTCTTTAATTTTAGTATAATTTTATTCGTTATAGAACTATGGAGTAAATGTTATAGAACAATGATGCACTATCCATCTGATTCATGTGATATAAGTTTTAGTCTATTAGACTATTAGTGGTATATGAATAATTTATTTTTTTCTGTACAAATTACTTTTTTAACATGTAGTGATGCAAAAATTTGAAATTGAAATTGGGATGAAGGTTAAAACGAAAAAGGGAAAAGAAAAATGGATTTTGCTTAATCAGGCTATTCACTAATCACTATTGTAAGTTATATAACTCTAGTCTCAACATTGGGCTGTTCTAATTTAACAAGACTAATAATGGGCTCATTTCGTTAACTTTAAAATTTTGAAAAGAGATTAAATGAGGGTAAATTATTTACCTTTAAAGGCAACAACTATAATAATTAACTTTAAATTTCTGAAAGGTTAAATGAGGGTAAAATAGTCAAATTCTAACCATTAACTTAAGAAACTGAACAGTTTTTTTCACAAACAAAAATAGTATTTTTGACATTTGAAATGACCAATTTGTTAATTTGTTAATCGTAGCAAGAATTCCAACCGTAACTCATACATGTATAACACGTAGGGGTGTTATCGGGTCGGGTTGTCGGGTTGGTCGGGTCGGGTTGTTTCGGGTTTTGGTGTTTTAGATATTGACCCTAACCCGACCCTATAAGAAGTCGGGTTATCAGGTTTCGGGTCAAACGGGTCGTGTTGAATCGGGTTGGGTTGTCGGGTTGTTATCGGGTTATGGCGAGTTCACTCTCCTACTGATTTGCAAAACACACTCTTGGATTGGTGAAATTAATATCACAAGATTACTTTCATATATCATCCTTAAAACTAATCAATCTTTCTTTTTCCTAAAAATAAGCCCACGTTAGAAACAATTCTGTTTTGTTGTTGTACATTTGATGAATTTTGATGTTATTGTTTTGGGCATGGGTATCATGCCTGTTATTGAATTTTTATAACGCAGTTGAATAAGAAATTTTGATGAGATACTGGTTTTTTGGTCCTATATGATGTGCTTGTCTTTTAAGAATGATGATCTATGTTATTCATTCTTTTCAAGTTGAATGTATTTGTATTATGATTATGATTTCGAAAAGATTATAGAATATTTACTATGGGATGTTATGGTGCTCTATATTGTGCCTTTTCAGTTTTTTGGGGTTACTTGCTTTGTAACAGGTATTGTCGTTGGCTTTTGGCGCCATTAGTAATTCACTACATATGGTTTTAAGATTTGATCTCTTCTAAAAGATTAGTATCTAACTATCCATGAGTTGTAATCTACCCTGTTAGTCAGCTTGAACGAGGAAGACTTATACATTTATCGGGTTATCGGGTTGAACCCGAACCCGATAAAGTATGAAAAATATAACCCTAACCCGACCCCTATAAGGCTATCGGGTTGGTCGGGTTGACCCGATAGACCCAATAAGCCGAGTTGAACCCGAATGAACCCGACCCTATAAGGCTTTATCGGGTTCGGGTTGGGTCAACCCATTTGACACCCCTAATAACACGTATTGTCCATTTATGACATATGTAACATATGTAACTAAACGTTTCAATCGAACTGTCAGGTACTTTGGTTAAGAGTTAACTAATTTAAGTCGCAAAATTATATATACTAATTTAGAAAATGATGAAACAATATCCATAAACACATATAAGGGCAATAAGGCTATGCCGAGTGGTGGTGAGTTTGCTCCATGGTGAGTGACTCACTCACCTTCCAACCAAAACACATAACACAACTCATGACCAATTTGTGTTAATTTGGTGAGTTACTCATCAAGGTTACTTACTGACAAATTTGGGTTCACTAATAATATTTTTTTTAATTGGTTTGTGAGTGTGTAAGGAGAATTTAGTGAGGTATACTTTATATAAAATATGTATTTTAGTGAAATGTGAGGTATGGTGACCAAACAGATCTATAATAAGTAGGAGTGACTGAAAATGAGAGGAAAAAAAAATAAAAATGAAGTGTTGTTGAAGTGATGATGAATGACTACCACCACTACTGCAAACTAACTACACGTTTAAAAGTTGCTTAAATTATTTTCGTTCTCGTGTTGTGTCTAAGGATTGTCACCTCTATTCTCCATGAACGTTTAAGTTATAAATTATTATTTGTCGTCATTTTTGTCATAAAAATTATCGTCATCAACACCCATTTAGAAATATAATAAAGGTAAGAAAGAAAGATATTACGTATAAGGAAAAAAATATGAAAATAAGCCACACATGATTCACGTGACCAAACATTCTGTTGTGTAGCATACGACATATCTTATCTATACTTCTATACTACGGAGTACTATATAAAGCATTTAAGTTGTGGGCTCCACAAAAAATTAAGATAAGGAGCTCCACATTGGCTACTTCTCTAACTAAAAAATAACAAAAAGGGAGGAGCTCTAACAAACTAAAATAAAGAGCTCCATACGGTAACACACGCCACTTTAACTAATTAATCACTTTTTATTTTTAAATTTAAATATCTTTTAATTCGTTTAATTTTTTTATGATCTAATTTCACCATATTTTTAAAATTTTGTGCTCTTTAATTCAACATCCATTTTGATATATTTTATTTGTTTATTTTACATTTTTAGTAGGTTTATTTTATTTTGATTCAAAATTTTATAACTTTAACCTTTATTTCAATCAATACAAACTTTATTTATTAAAATCATTTACTTTGGAGAAGTGTTTGAACGGGAAAGAGATTGTGAATATCTTTTATATGCGGGAATAATGATGTCACGGAAAGATACGAAAACCCAAACGAACACATACAACTAACACATATACATTTGGAGTGTTATGAAATAAATTCACTAAGCGGTAGGAATTGCGAGAAGTGTTGGTTAGCAATTCATTTACTATATTTATTATATAACTATATTTATCATTACCGCTACGGGATCCAACCAAGACTATATAAAAGATTTAAGTTGTGGTTCCACAAAAAATTAAGATAAGGAACTCCAATCATTGATCGACATGTGTCATTTGTCTAACTAAAAAATAACAAAAAAGATGAGCTCTAACAAACTAAAATAAGGAGCTCCAATAATGGGGTGACACATGTCACTTCTTAGCTAATTAATCACCTTTATTTTTAAATATAAATATCTTTTAATCGTTTATTTTTTATGATCTAATTTCACCATATTTTTTAAAATTTTGTGCTATTTAATTCAACATCTATTTTGATATATTTTATGAGTTTTAGTTTTACATTTTTAGTAGGTTTATTTTATTTTGATTCAAATTTTATAACTTTAACCTTTATTTCAATCAATACAAACTTTATTTATCCAAATCATTTACTTTTGAAAGTTTGTTTGACGTAAGTAAGAGATATGAAGGTCTTTTTATAAGAGGAATAATGATGTCACGGTAGATACCTAAAACCCAAACAAACACATATTAACTAACACATATACATTTGGGAATTGTAAATGACCATAAGCCATGGAGTAATCACAAGAGTAGTTGGTTAGCAATTCATTTACTATATTTATTATATAACTATATTTATCGTCGCCGCTTTGCGCGGGTATCCAACTAGTCTTTACTTAAACAGCTACTTTCGTCTTATTTTGTTTTCTATTTTATTAAACTAGGTGTGTACCCGTGTATAACGACGAGATTTATAGCGGCAAATAATTATAGTTTTGATATTGTGGTTAAAATTTTCATCTAATATATACTATATTATAATGCATGTAAAAGCAAAGCCTCATTCCAAGCCTAACTCCTAACCAAAAATTAAGATAAAGTTTCTAAAGATGAGATTTATTGTGCCACTCTTAACAAACTCCAGTCTAACTCCTAACCACTAAAAATTAAGATAAAGAGCTCAAATTATAAAGTGACATATGTCACTTCTCAACTAAAAATTCACCAAATTTTCTAAAATTTTATGCTCTTTAATTCACATCAATTTTGATATATTTTTATGAGTTTTTAGTTTTTATATTTTTAGTGGGTTTATTTTATTTTAATTCAATTTTTTATAACTTTAACCTTTATTTCAATCAATACAATTTTGATTCGTCAAAATCATATACTTTTGGGGGAGTGTTTGACGAGTAAGAGATTGCGTGGGTATTTCTATATGCGGGAATAACGATGTCACGGGAAAGCTATGGGTAACCCAAGCAAACACATACAACTAACACATATACATTCGAAGTATTGTGAAACGAATTCACTAAACGGGTAAGCAAACACATATATATCTATACTTATCACACGCAAGGCGGTGATCTAACTAAATTGTTTATAAATTGATGTTGATAAGTCTTCATCATCGTCCGATAAAAACATCATACCAGTTCAAGTTTAACAAATTGAGATTGAAATATGATCACAAGATTGTGATGAATCTCAACAAAAAAAATAATAATAATAATAAAGATTGAGTGGTTTTACCACTAGGTCACCCTCATTGGTTATTGTGACAATTTATAAATCCATGACATTGTAAAGTCTAAGATTTTTCTATAAGATTATGTTAAATCTTTTATACTTATATAGTTATAATACTCGTGAACGCACAAGTTTTTACATAATTTTTCATTGTGTGTTAATATCAATTAATATATTGTATAGATTTGGTTGCACGAAAGATTTAACTTATTTAACTGGTAATGTGTTTATGTTGATTTTGTTTAAACTTAAATATTAATTCAGTTATAGACATTATGTGTGTTTATGTTAATATCGATTAATATAATATCGTCTATTTATTTTCATCTCACAGTAATCTGTGAGGTCGTGACTTTATTTTGATATTTATATTCTTGTTAATAATAATAATTTAAGCCGTGTTTGAATTTTAAACCCGTGAGCGGGTTAAACTAATAAAGTGGATAACTTGAATCGTTGTCGAATGATGATAGTTAAAAAATAATATTTTTCGTATTATCCTTACTTAATCTCATAAAGAGGATAATTTATTTGATTTTTAAACCCGTGAACGGGTTAAACTTATAAAGCGGAATAACATAAATCGTTATTGAATGCTGATAATTAAAAAATAATATTTTTTCGGATATCCTTACTTAATCTCATAAAGAGGAATAACATGCGTCGTTCGTATACGTATAATCTCGTGTTATAATTTACATGTCACGATAACTCTTGTTTTCCTTTTTATTATAATTTCGTGCAAATATATATGTTGTATTTTTTTTAAGCGTATTTATTAAATTTATAAATATAAATTTTATATATCAGTATATTTAAATTAATGTATTTGCACGAAATTATAAATATAAAAATGAAAGCACGAGTTAATGTGATATGTAAATTTATAAAGTATTAAAAAATATGAAAATTGCTAGGTTCATATAATTTAGAGTAATTGCATTTTGTTCCTAGAGCTATTAATTGTGTGTTCAAGCCCCTAGAGCTGAAGAAGTATTTGGCTGTCTTCATTTGAATGTTGTCGATGTTGGCCCGACAATATCAGTCTTGTTACTGTTTTTCTTGTTTCTATTTTCATATTTCTTATTAAATGGTCCTCGTTTTTTTGTTGTTTTTTACTGCATTTTTCCCCATTTTAATTAACTATTACTATTATATTATTTTTTATCAATATTGAAATATTCAAAATGTTAGATATTCAAAATTACTTTTTTTTACAATTTTTTTTTAAATTCGAAGAAAAGTCCAAAATTTATTCGCTCCTTTACGTTTATTTTCGGATGTTGTTTCGCGATGCTTTCTATTTTTCGCCACCGCTCTTTTAGTTTTCAACTTTTTATTTTATTTTACGTCTCTTTTGTCGTTTCTTTACGCTTTAAACCGGCTCTTTACGCTTTCGTTAGTTGTTTTGCATTTTCGGCCTTTTTGTTTTAATCTCTTTCTTTTACGCTTCGCCTAACGTGAAAAAAATAGACTTTTTTTACGTTTAGTCTAACTTAGAGACGCGCACGTTTACGCCGTCTAAAACGCCTTTAACGCTTCGCCTAACGTAAAGAGCGCTTTTTTTAGACCGAAACGCAAAAAAAATGTAAAAACGTAAAAAGAGACGCTTTTAGGTCTAAAACGTAAAAAAACGTAGTAAAAAGAGACGCTTTTTTAGACCTAAACGTAAAAACCTAAAAAAAAAAGACGTTCTTTTGATCTAAACATAAAAACGTGAGAAAGAAGAGACCTTTTTTTTGAGTGAAACGTGAAAACATCTCTTTACGCTAGGGACTAAAAAAAAAGTCTCTTTTTAATGTTAGACTAAACATAAAAAACGAAACGAAAAGAACTGACCTAAAAACGCGAAAAAAAAAAAAGTTGAAACGAAAAGAACTGACGAAACCTTAAAAGCAATGCACGAAAACATTAAAAAAAAAAAAAAAAAAGAAAAAAAATCAAAACGAAAAGTTAACTAGGGACGAAAACGAAAAATTGACCTAAAAACATAAAAAATCCTGGACGAAACGAAAACCAAAAAAAAAAATGTAAATAGATCTAATATATTTTGACTTTTTCTTCTGAATTTTAAAAATTGTAAAAAAATTAATTTTTTCTTAATATCTTTACATTTTTGAATATTTTCTAATATTTTGAATTAAAAAATAATACTAATTGAATAGTGTTAATTAAAAAAAAATTAGATCTAATTTTGTAAAGCCAAAGACAAGACAAAGGACCATTTATGTAAGAAATAGGAAGTTAAAAATAGAAAAAAAAGAAGACAGTGCAGATTTTCGCT
Source organism: Chrysanthemum makinoi (assembly GCA_910596185.1). Classification (NCBI taxonomy): domain Eukaryota; kingdom Viridiplantae; phylum Streptophyta; class Magnoliopsida; order Asterales; family Asteraceae; genus Chrysanthemum; species Chrysanthemum makinoi. The sequence goes on along the minus strand of OU343224.1, from coordinate 318,914,631 downwards.
ATTTGATAAGCCATCGCGACCAAACACGCAAAGAACGTTTAAAATGATTGACCACCGTTGCACTTTCAAAACCTTAAGGACTGAACTTGCAATTTGGCTAAACCTTAGGGACCAAAAATGCAATTTACTCTATAATTTATTTAAAGTTTAACAACTAAAATTTTATTAATACATTTTTTTTACTATATTAACATATATGTTTTTATGCATATTTATTTTGTTGGATGTAATTTAATTGAGTTTGACCAAATTGAAGCAATTTTTGACTTTTAACTAATCAATAAAAATTGCTAAATTTCGCTATTTAAACATAATGTTACACACCCATGACCCGTTGGTCTAATTGAATTTTCCTATCATTTTTATTTTTTCACCTTTTAAAAAAAATCTCATATTAATGTAACGATTTCTGAAATAAAATTTTGGCAAATTTTTGTCACAGTATAAGGGGTTTTTATTAGATCTAACCACGTAGTTCGGATGAGACGATGGTAAATGGTAAGTATGCTATTCATTTAAGATCTCACGTTTTCGTGAGAATTGTTTAATGATAGAAACATGCACCCTAAAATAAAGGTCATAAAGCTAAATTACATCTTTATATCTTTTTATCGTGGTATTGTGCTACTTCTTTTTTGAAATTAGTTGGAGAATGATGGGTAAGAGGTAGGTGTGTAAACGGGTTAAGTTGATGTCGAGTATTCAAGCTCGAACTTGGAGTCGAGCTTTACCGAGCCTCAAGTTCGAGTTTAGAAAATGAGCTCGACATGTTTAACGACTTGAGTTTGAGTTTTTATTGGCTATACTTTTTCGAGCTTATAAGTTATATATAAATATATATCCCAGAAAAGATAATATTTTTTTGAAAAAATTTCTCGAAAAATTTTCAAAAAATTCCACAAGATCGGGTATGATGATGCATGAAAAAGTTGTGAAAAACTTTTTTCTAAGAGTAGATATTTTTTCCAAAAAAGAATTATGAAAAAATACGTTTTATCAAGTCGAGTCGAGTCACGACAAAATTCGACTAGATTATGTCAGTAAGAGAAAGGCTCGGTTACCTTTTCGTTCATTTAAGATTATGTCAAAGTTGGGCTGTTTTTCTTATCCTTTTTTATTCATGTATTGTCTTTTTCGTCATAAAATATAGTTGTTAGTTGCATGACATTAATAAGGGATTTCATGGTCACGGTCACATGATAATGATTTCACATTTTAGAAAGGCTTAGAACAATATGGATGATTGGATGGAACAGTGTCCAGTTATGTACTTCTATGTTAAATCACTTTATATAAGTTTATTAATACCTACGTCCCATAATAATTGTCCATTTCGACTTTTTTAAGTCTTTTTCATTCAACTTTGACCATATATATTTTTACTTGTATAATATAATACTACTTAAAATTATATTAATAGATTGGTTTTAATGATTTTCATTTCGGTGATAATTTTCATCAAAGATATATAACACAAATAAAAATATTAATCAATAAAGCTCAATAAAAGTTAATTCAAAAAGTCAAAAGTTTTATTGGTTATTATGGGACGGATGGAGTATTATATAAATATAATACTAACTCCGTCTATTCACAAAGCTATTTTTGTATGTTTTAATTCACTTTACATTTTAACCAAGTAGGAAAAGATGATATTTGATTTGTAAAAAGTGTAATTATTGAGATTTTTTAAAATCTTGTGCGTATTGAAAGTGAACACTTATTATAAAATGAAAAATGGTTATTTTTCTTAGTGTTATAAAATACCTTAGTGGCTCATGCAGAATATTTAAAATTCGATCAATCATCTAACGTTGTTGACACACCAGTCTTTTAAGAACGATGTTTATTATGTGAAAGTTGATTTTTACACTTATTTAGACAGTGGGAATATATTCTTTATCGAAAAAAAGTGCTACCATCATCACAAAAAGAATAAGACAGCCATATCGATTTACTTTTAGTAGCTACGAACACGCGCAAAACGGTGAAGGCAAATATTTTCGAACGATTTTTACAGGTCGTAGGCTGTGGTTGATAGTAGTACAGGTGGTCTTGGTGTAACCGTGTAAGTGAGTTGAAAGTCTCCAAAAGGTGAAGACGCTGGGGAATCACCCTGGCCCCATGATACTAAGCGGATTAACCTGACCTTCCCCTAGGACCCGTGAATGAGCTATTCCGTCCACGACCCTCAAACTGAGATTTATGGGGATGGTACTAAATGATCTTTAGTAGCCACTAAAAGGCAACTGCCTAATTTAATCTAAACTCAAAGCTCTTACCAATGGACTAAAGCATCATTGGTAAGTGAGTTGAAAGTAAATGGAGTAATTCTTTATCTTTTATAAAATAAGAGAAAAATGTTTGCTATAATTTATTTTTTGTTAACTAAGAGCATATGATTTTTTTTTTTAATAACTGAGAGCATCCAATATAATAAACTTTTTATAAGATTTACTTAATAACATATCATAAATTTTTAGACTTTTTTATATTATAAACCTACATTTACTATAGTATAACCTTTACAATTTCATAAAATATTTATATAACAAATACATTAAATGTATTGAATTTTTAAAGATGTTCAAGAATTAGGACCTATTCATGTCACATATATAAAATGAGTGTAACATAAACTTTTTCATTTTTTTAAACCTTTTCATAAACCCACCATAATGGATACCCTAATATGAGACTTCAATTGTGAACCCATTTATTAGCTAATAAAAGTCAAAGCTGAATTAGTTTGGTTAAAGTATTGATAAATTCGGTGGAGAAATTTGTTGGTGAAAAAACCGAAAAAAAATGGTCTTTTGAGTTCTATTTTTTTATTTCGGACTTAAATGTAAATAGACGTTTATTTTGATTAGATGAGAAAATTTACAAACAAACCTTAAAAAAAGAAAGAAAAAAAAATAAAAAAAAAAAAAAAACTTAAACTTAATTTTATGGACTTAAGTGTAAAAATTCTCAATTTTTGTAATTCTTAAATTATATTTAAGGAAGAAAAAAAAACCCATCAGATATAAACTGTTTTTAAACTATTGTTATTGCTATTGTTGTTTTTGTTATTGTACTGTGGTCGTTGTCGTCATCATCGCAAGATTAAATATAACATGCATAAACATTTTTTTTTGAACGGCGGCATATATTTAGAAAAGAACTAGCAAGGAGCTAGAAATTACAAAGGTGATTTAAGCCAATCGGTCCAACTAATATCTTTCCTCTAGATTTTAACCAAGAAAAAGAAAAACACTGAATATTATCAAAAACTTCACATTTTCTCATGAATTGAGAATTGAAAATGTGATTATTCCTAAACGCTAAAGCATCCAACAAGTGGTTAAGATGACATAAGTCGTCTTTTCGCCTTTGAAGTTTGAATGGTGAACCATAAGTCCCAATCATCACAGAAGATACCGTTTGGATTTTAAGCTCACACCAACCATGAACAAGCCTCCAAATATTGGAAGCTACACTACAAGAGAAAAAGGCATGAGTATTGGACTCAACGTGTTCTAACATACGTGACATAAATTGAATCAATATCCAAACCACTAGATGAAAGGTTGGACGATGCTTAAGTCTATCAGCATACTTTACATGAAAATGTTAACCTTCCGAGGGATAATCTTACACCATCTTGTGCATGGGAGGGAATTAGCGATCATGCAATTATCGATGTGTTTCCGAATGAAACTTACCGAATAAGAACCATCAGTAGAAAGTGAGGAGACGACACAATCCCTATCTGCCTCAACATGCATAAACATTTATATTCATTGAATTTGAATTATGTTAAATAATCAAACTAAACTAATCATTCAACAAGATTATTAAATAAATTTGATCATATTTTCAAAACCGAGCAAATATAGTTGAAATATTATTATCAATTATATTCATGGTCCGAACCTAATCCACATTTTAATCAGTTCGAGCTGAGGGAATTCCGCCTCGTCCCCCAAATAATATATATACATTTACAAATACTAAACGAGTACCCGTGTATAGCAAGTGGATTTTATGACGGCAGATAATTTTAGTGATAAAAAAATTTATGGGTTATAAACAAAAAATAGGAAAAGTTTGAGAATTTGGAGAATAAATATAATGTTTTGAAACCTAGTTCGACCCGGGTGGTTCAACGTTATATTTTTTATTTCGAACTTAAGTATAAATAAACGTTATATTTTAATTAAATTATAAAATTTACAAATAAACCTTAAACTTTAACAAAAAGCTAACCTTAAACTTAATTTTATAGACTTAAGTGTAAAAACCCTCAATTTTCTAAAAAAGCTATATTAAAAAAAATATATATAAAAAATGTGTTCAAACTACTCCTGTTGCTATTGTTGTTGTTGCTACTGCTGCTGCGATTGTCGTCGTCATCACACGATTAAATATAACATGTACAAACATTTGTTTATATTGATTGAATCTGAATTATCTATACTATCTTATAATGCATGTTGATCTTCCCTCCTATTAATTTTTTAAAATTTCTTAATATAGATTTTTAAGCAAATACAAGCAAGAAAGTATAAAGTACAACTATTTCAAGCACAAATAAAACCTAAAAAACACTATTTAATACATATAATTAATATACTATTTAATTCACTCATTCACCAATATATACAACTATTTAACCATAATGTATAATCTAATCAAGCTACTAAGCCATATACTTAAAAATAAAGCCATTAGGCTGGCGCAGTGGTTGGTTGACCGGTTCGTTTGCCGTCATTGCAAAGATGAGGGTCGAACTGGCCTGGCCGCTCTAAAATTGACGGGGGTTCGGCCCACTGACCATAACTCGACTAAAACAAAAAAGTGATCCGTTACATTATTAAAAAATATTTTTAACTTTGTAAGAATATTTTTTTGTTTGTTGTGCCACTAATCTGGTCACCCCAACTCACAAGAATAACAAAGATCTACCCACTCAAATGAAAAGAAACTAAACCAAATCTCTGTTATTATTATTTTTAAATTATATATTAAAAAAACATGGCCGCATAACATCATATTACCAGAAAATTAATCACACAAGTGTACCAACAAGACGCTACGGAAGTACCCTGCTAGTGTTAAATAATCAAATTAAACTAATCATTCAACAAGATTATTAAATAAATTTGATTATATTTTCAAGCCCGAGAAAATATAGTTGAAATATTATTATTTGTTATATTTATGGTCCGAACCTAATCTACGTTTAGGGATAGCAAAAAACCCCGAATAAGACGGAGAAATCCGAAACCCGAACTAATTGTGGCGGGGTGGGGCATGCTAATCGGGTTACGGGGAGGTTTAGGGCTTAAAGAGGGATTTTAATTAGGTTCGGGGCAGGGAGTGGGGGAATCCTTGCCCCGCCCCGCCCGAATAATATATACATATTTACAAATATATCTATACCTATATACTATTTTGTTAGTAATTATGTAATAAAAAGTTATTACTCTAATATTGCTGATTTTTTTTATCTTTGTAATATTGCAAAACTGTGATTATAGAAACTCGTTTAGTGTCTGATAACGCCTAAAATGAACATGTTTTTAGTAGCGTTATTGTTAGTTTTGTGCATGATAATCGGCTATATTTACTCATAACTGTTGCAAAAGTGCAAAGATGCGTATTGTGTATGTATATGTAGCCAGGTATCACGAATAGTGAAGAAATGAAGTTTTTTATGCACATTTGGAAGATTCTCGAGGAAGGAAGTTGAGTTAGGAAGTTTTGGATTCAATGATTGGGAAGCTCAATGATTTCTAAGTATCTACAGCAAGGAAAGATCAAGTTTTGTCTTGGAAATCATCGAGAGCAAAGAATGAAGCGTATAGGCGAAAAGTCAACAAAAAGTCAAAACAGCATAAACCCAAGCCGACGGTCACAACCCGTAACCGGATCCGGCGGGCGGTCAAAATGCAACCGGGATCCTAAGCTTCGATAGCAGCATACACAAAGTTGCATTTATTGTTGCCTTAACTCCCCATAATCATTGGAGTCCGATCATTTCTTGATATTTACTTGTTGGGAACGTTTTTGGACAGTTGAGCAAGCACATTTGGCTATATAAGGAACCTAGTCCTAGTTTACTAGGTGTGACACAACCAAAATTGTATTAGTTTACACCAAAACTAATACCCAAACATATTATTCAGCCCAAAAGCTTAGTTCTCACTGAAAACGCCAGGAGCAAGGAGGGAACAATTCTCATCCATAGTTTTGGTAGTTTGGAGTTGTACGGTGAATCTAGGTGATTGGAGGCGCGTGGTTGCTACAATCCACGAATTCTAATTCTTGTAATCACAAAAGTTTAGGTATTCTATGAACTTTGTTATGGAATTCTATTCTCTTGAATTGTTGGAATTACTTTGTTATGATTTGTGTTTAGTTATTATTATTATCATGGAGTAGTTTTTTGATATACTTGTGTGTTGGGATGTAGTTAATCATATTAGTGTTCTCAAAATGTGATGCATGCATATATGATCTTGTTTAAATGAGTTTGTTGGAAAAATACTAGTCTTGGTTTGATTTGTTGATAAAACATGTTTTAAGAAAAGGACCGAAAGGATTTCTCTTGTGTTTTATTCCAAAAAGTGAAGTAACAAACTAGTATGGGGATATGGTGATTGACAACCACCATGTTTGCTTATTAAAACAAGACTAGGAACATTTTCATCACGAAAGGGTCGAAAGATTCGTAAGAACAAATTTAATAAGAACATGTTGCAAACAAATGGAATTTCTATAGGATAATCATTGGGATAAGGACCGAAAGGATTACCTAAATGTATTTGTTCTTAGAATGATTTTTACAAACATATACCATGGTTGGGGAATCATTTGCTTATGATTTGTGCATCATATTAAGAGTCCACCAAACCTTCATGAATACTATTTATGATTGATTATAGACTACACACAAGTATATATATATTTCTTATTATTGAATTTCACTAGAACATAATTATTTGAGGAAGCCTTGACAAGCTTTCTTGTTGGAATCTTTTCAAACAAATCAATTTCAAACACAAAATCCCTTGGGACGATCTCGACTTACCAAACTTTGCTATTACGGACGAGTATACTTGCTCGTATGTGTTAATAGGTTAGACGGTTAAATCGTGTTTATAAATTTTTAAAACTTGCACCGACCGAGCACATCAAGTTTTTGCCACTTGCGGGGATTTTCTTTAATTTTCTTTTGATTGTTGAAAATTGGTAGTATTGGAATTAAATTTGTTGAAAAGTAAAAAAAAAAAAAGGTTTTGGTTACAAACTAACCGATTCGTTGGTGATCCAAACCAACCGTTAGACTTTTTCTGTGTAATTTTAGTTGCGATTTTATTGTTCTAGTCTTCTTAGTTATTTGTGTTATGGTTCCTAGAGTAATTCTTGTCATTTTAGATTCTATTTGCAGATTATGTCTTGTAGTTTAATTATTTCTTAGATTTATTTTCATTTTCTTTACATTTATTTATTTATTAGTTAATTAAGTTTTGGTTTAATTTCAGTTATAATGGTTAATGATTAGATAGTAATATTTTTTAGTTATATGTTTAATTGTTTTAATGATAGATTTTAATTGGTAGTTAATTTAGTTTTAGTTTAAGGGTTTTATTATTAAGTTATTAAATTGTTGGTTTATGTAGAGTTTTTATTTATTAGAGTTTAGTACATCTTAATGACTCTTTAATTGCATTTAAATTGCTTTAAATATATATATATATATATATATATATATATATATATATATATACATACATATATATATATATTTCGATCAAACCGACGTTGCAACCCGCAACCGGATCCGGTTCGACTTTCTGACTTAGTTATTTCAACCAACCGATTTGGTTGGTGAGCCAACCGAATCCGGTTGGAGTTTCTGTGTTGATTTTTATCATTTTAGATTTTGAGTTTTAATTTATGTTTTTGGTTTTGTTAAGTGTCTTAACTTGTTTAATATATGTTTCTATAGTTTGTTCTTGTTTTACTAACTCTAACGCTAATAATTCGGATTTGTTTTGTTTTGCTTTGTCAAGTTTGTCTAGTAATATGGATAGTTTGAGCGAATCTCGGAATACCTTGTACTTTGGATGAAATGTTCAAGGATACGGAAGTTCATGGAAAAGATTGGAGGTATCTTGGAAGAGAGTAAGAAAGATTTGGGGATTGATACGGTTAATATGGAGGAAACAGGTGAAAACAAGGTTCAACTACCCAAGAAGGGAAGAGTCGTAGTGTTCACACAAGCACCTTTAACGGTGTATGATTCGCCAATAATGAGGTTTGGAACGCCTTGTAGTGTGGAAGGAGTAAGTGCTTGGGACGCCAGCAGCAATAATATGGCTTATGGAGAAAACTACATTTTGGAGAAGGTTCTTGATGAAATTGGTCACATATGCTTGGACTATGAAGCATATGGAAGAAGGATGGTCAAAAATCTTAAGGTCAATATTCATGGACACATTTTTGAAACGGATTTTGTTGTGTTAGAAGAAGGGAATGCGGATGAACCTAATGTGTGTTTTGGTCGAGATTTTCTTGTCACGACCAAGTGTCAAGTAGATTTTGCAATGGGAGAAATGAGGATTAATATAACTGATTTGGAAGAAGGAAAAGGAGTAAACGAGATGCTAGTGGAAGTTTGTGCAAGCATGGAAGAGAAAGAGTGGAGTAGTTAAAATGGGAAAGGCAAATCGGAAGAAAACTTCATCAAACAAACTAACCCCAACAACAACCTCCACCACCAAAAATGATTACACACCCTCATCACCTACCACTACTTTCAAACCCTTAACCGACAAACAAAAAGAAGCTATTTTAGAAAACCTAGAACAAAAGTTTTTTGAGCTTAATGAAAAGAAACCGGTGATAGAAGTACTCCAAGATTATGTGCTTTACCGTAAGAAGTTGGATGCATTGATGCTAGCAAGGGCTAGGTTGGAAGATAAGAATCTCACGGAGGAGGAGCGAGATCAAATTTTGTTTAGAGGCATGCCAAGGAAGGAAAAGGATCCGGTTAATTTTGTGTTGCCAATCAAAGTGAATGGGACTACACCATTTATGCTTTAGCCGACACGGGTCAAGTGTTAATGTGATGCCGTATCCATTGTTTAAGACTTTAGGACTAAGTAATCCACAACCTAATCATTCGAAGCTTACTATGGCGGATAATTCTCAAGCGAAGGCAATGGGAGAGGTGAAGAATGTGAGAGTGCAAATTGGCTATCAACCGTATTTGGCCGATTTCCTTGTCCTAGATATTCCGGTGGACAAGAGTTTACCATTACTATTGGGGAGACCATTCCTACGAACTTGTGGTGCGATTATAGACATGGGAAGAGGCACAATGACTATTGATGATGGGATTTCAAGGCAAACATACTACCCGAAACCAAGAGGACCAACTTTGGAATTTATGGAGGAGTTAGAATGGATGGAAGCAAATGATGATTTGACATGTTTTGAAGTGGGACGTGATGTCCAAGGTAACCCAATGTACGGACCGTTAGCTCCGCCTTATTTTGATATAGAGGACGAAATGGAACGTGCGTTAGCGGTTGAAGCTTTCTATAACCCATTCAAAAACATACTAGTTTACAAAAAGTTGACCGACTTTTTAGGTTCTTTACCGGTGCAACTTAAGAATTTGGAGTGGAGACCCGAAGGGTCGGGAACTTACAAGAGACAAACCGGAGATGGAGAATGGCATGTTAAGTTCGATATACTATGTCCGGACGGAAGAAGATTCATGAGAAAGTTCAAAACTTTTGAAACGTTCCGTGAGTTGACCGGAAAATTTCAAAGTGAGGACATTTTGAGACAAGAGTATTTTGAGGAATTCTGAGGAAAAGACTAGAGACCATAATAAACAAGCAATTATTTGCTTGAATTTCATGAACTATTTCTTTTTGATTTGATGCATTTAGGATTTTTGTTTCTTATTTTATTTTCATTTTTATTTTTATGATTGAGGTAATTTGGTTAATGCATTATGACTATGAGTTTTGAGTTGAAGTTTGGTTTAGTATGATGATTTGAGTTCTTAAGATTGGATGATTGTTTAAAATTCCAATTGGTGGATGAATGTTGTGTGAATCTTTAACAGGATTTTTGAGCAAAAATTTTGTTGCTTGGAAGGTAAATGCCTAAGTAACATGTAAAAATTCAAAATTGGGCAAAATGCAAACCGAAACGGTTTTGTCCATATTGAACCGGTTGCATTCAAGTATAAAACCAAAATTCACTTTTCCGAAAAACACACACACACTAATTCTCCGATGGTTTTGCAAAATTCGTCCAAGAGAAGCTGATTGAAGGTTGTTTAAGTTGTAGGAAAACATCATGGCACCCAAAAAAGTAAGCATCTACATTCAATTAACTCAATTAAGGTTTAATTAGAGCATTTGATTCGAATTGAATATTAGGTCACCAATTTGGGGGTTTTTGTTATAATTCGAATTAAGTTGTAATATTTTAGGATTGAGTGGGTAATTGATATAGGAGTGCATTGCAAAAGAATTGTATTGATTGATTCACCATGGAATGAATACTAGATGATTGAATTTTCGGATTTGATTGGGTTGTGCTAATGAATCAAGATAAGTTGCAATTGGTGATTCCTAATGATAGATGATGTGTTTTTAAGAGTGATAGATGCCACATTATTGATTAGAACTAATGATTGAAAGATATAGGTTTATCAAGTTGAGTTCTAAGATGATGAATGTATGATGTTTGATGATTTGAAAAGCGAATTTAGAGTAATTCAAGAATGTGGAAATCATTGAGGATGATAGAATGCGATCTAGGAGTGGTTTGGACTTAGAAAATTCGAGTGTATGAGGGTTTAAGAGGAAAAAGCCTTATGCACGATAACCGATCTTGGTGCGCATTGAACCGAACGGTTGGATTTGGTCATTTTCGAAAGCAACCGATTCTCAAAGAACCGAATCCGGTTACGGTTTCTGTGTTGAAAATTTTTGAAATTTTGAAATGGATCTTAGAGGGTTCCATGAATCTTCTTGTTTGTTCTAACACTCTTATATGTCTTATATTTGTGATTATACAGAGAATTATTGTAGGTAGCTCGAGCGAGGAGGCGATTCCTATGAACCCATTGTTACGAAGTTTTGTCAAAGAACGAGAAGAAAGTTAAGTATAGTGTGAAGACGGAGGCAAATGCCAACTTAAAGTTCAAAGATCTCACCGACGAGGAGAAACATGCTTTCGGAAAGGTTGTCGAAATTGTAACATAGGACATGTTTAGTTCCGAGGGTGATTGATTGGGATTTGTTTTTGGAATGTGATTGTGAAGATGAGTTAAGAGGAATGATGCGAACATCTTATGTGTATCCAGGGGATGGAGATTCGTTCAATGATTCATCATGGGAAAGAGCATTTAGCGTCAATGAAGTGGTCTATCGAGAATGGTGTATGGAGTTCTTTTCAACCATGTATTTTGAAAGAAAGGTGAATGTTCGGAACTTGATGAAGGAAATTTGTGTTTGGTTTAGGCTTTGTGGAAGGGATCATGCTTACACTTTGCCGCTTTTGGCTCTTGGTTTGTATGAGCCACATGAGGTTAATCATCGATTATTGGAAGCTCACTTTTCTAGGCTTGAGGTTTGAAAAGACTATCCTAGTATTCCCGCTTATTGGAATCAAGGAGATCCTTCTTGCCGGGAGGGGAATGCTTCAACCATCAGAATCCATTGATGAGGATACTTCACAAGTTGATAGTGACCGCCATTTAATAGATTTGAAGGGGACAAATGTCAAAACCGGACTTATGGGTTATGATGTTGCTAGAGGAAACTAAGGACGGTAATGCAGGTTTGGCGATAGCCGAGTATTTATCTAGGAGGGCCCCGGGAATCAAGAGCAATAGCTACATTTGTGGAGGACATTTTGTGACGAGATTGGCGAAGAATCTGGGTATTATATGTTGATGAGGAATTGGCTAAGTGTGGAGAGCCAAAGTATAGTGAGATGTGGATTGCACAAGGTTTTGGTAACGCTTTGAATAGGAGATTGAAAACCTTAGGGTTATGGATTGAACCACAACAACAACAACAACAACCACCACAAAGTAGGAGTATACCAATGGAGAACGTGCAAATGGGTACGCCCAGATTTTTGATTCAGTGGGGAGAGTGGAACCAACATTTAGATGAGATTCAATGTAGGGATGTGTGGAGAGACTCGATGATGTTGAGAAACAACTACATCAATGATTATTCCATGCCTATATTTCAACACATGGCTCGTGAAGCCAATTACGAGTTGCCACCCTACAATCCACCCAATGTTCCACCGTATCCTTTTCCTTACACTTCTTATCCTGGACCCTATCCGTATCCATATCCCTGGTACGCACCATTTCCGATCCAGCCCCCATATGGTCGACTTACCGAGGTTGGTGGAGCAAGCTCTATGATGTGGAGGATCGTCATCGGAGTTGGAGGAAAGAAGAAGAAGAGGAGAGTTCGTTCGGAGATTGTGGACGAAAACTATGTAACCGAAAGTGATGATGATGAGTATGATGATGAAGAAGGGGATGACATGAGCGAGGACGAAGAGTGATCGTGGATCATTCGTGAATTATGGTTTCAAAGACAATGGTTATGATGTGTTAAACAATATTATTTCTATTTCTTTAGGATGATTAACATATTTTGCTTGGTTTTATCTAGTTTTTAGTTGCGTTTGTTTGTTTTGTGTATTGCGTGTTGCGTTTTTGTTTTGCAGGATGGATGTGTTGGAAGCTTATTGATGGTCAAATGTTTGGAGTTGGATAACTCACATGCTTTCTTATGACCCAATATGCGTATTGCATATTCTATCCCGTGGTATCTTTTGACTATTTCTTTTCCCATTTTCTTTACTTTGAAGTTCATTTTATTACATTGAGGACAATGCAAAACTTAAGTATGGGGAGGGAAGAAAATAGGAAAAATGATGCGCATTTTTATTTATTTTTAGATAACTTTTGGATGCAAGTGATTAGAAGAAACTCGCCCTTGATGGTCTAGTTGTTTTCACGCATTATTGATAAATATTAAAAAATAATAACTTGGGAATTTCAATGGTAAAATGAGGTTTTTGAAATTTTTTTGATTTGAACTAAATTACGGAAGTAATTCATTTTGGATTCGATAGCATTTTCTAGCATGCATAATAGCCTTTTTCCACGCATTTGTGAGGTTTCTTTTTGTATAAAACACATCTTTTGTTTTATATTTGCTATGAGTGTGCCGGTGATTATGTCGATTCTAGAACTTGTACTAGTTATGCATTACGGTTAAAATCACTTTCGAGTGATCTAAATATGTTCAAGTGATAAGAGGCATCGTAGGATTTAACCCAAATGGCCTTCCATTTTACATCTAATGATACATTAGCTAACCACATCGGTTAGTTAACCACATTTATATGGACCCATTTGTTAGTGCTCATTTTTAGCACTAGATACCCTTAGTACACCCTTTTGAGCCAATCTTTTCATTTGTTACATTCAGAAAAATACAAAAATATTTTACACTTTAAACTTTAGCCAACCCTTGTCATGTCTATTGGTTTGTTGCTAGTTGTTTGGAATGTTGGATCGTTTTTTATGATTATGAAGAAGCTACACTTTGTTTATAGTGTGTACCATTCTCCATCATGGATGAAAGAGACGTCTTTCTCGATTTTTTTTTTGTGTATGCTTACACTAAGTGTGGGGGAACTTTGTTATGAAAAAAAAAATGGTTATAGCCAATGAGCTATATGAAGGATATTGATTAGCCAAGGAGCTATATTGATTAGCCAATGAACTTTGTTACATATTTGCGGAGATCGATATTTGAAGAAGTGAAATAATCATTTTCGGGATTGTGGTTTGTATGATGGCTAGCGACAAGGAGGTTTAGACTTGATATTATTTTTCTTTTAACACCAATTTCATAAACTATCTCATGCCTTATCCATACCTTTTACGAACCCTTAGCCTTATCATTATAACCCGAATAAAAGCCGTCTTTGATTTATTTATTTTCTTTGTTTTGATACTTGTACAAGCTTATGGTAAAAAGCATTGATCATGACTAGGCATTGAGTGATTTACATATACCCACCAATATATGAGTGTTGAGTGAATTCTTAAAATCATTCGTGAGGTGTTCTAGTTATGTTATCTAAAGTGTTTGGTTCATTTTTAAAAGTTTTCACATATTATAAGCAAAACAATGATTATCTCTTTTGGGATAATTGTTACATTTTCGGAACCATGGTGTCAAGACCATTGAAATCAATCTTTGCAAATGTTAGACCTACTCGAGGGCGAGTAGAGCTTAAGTGTGGGGGAATTTGATAACGCCTAAAATGAACATGTTTTTAGTAGCGTTATTGTTAGTTTTGTGCATGATAATCGGCTATATTTACTCATAACTGTTGCAAAAGTGCAAAGATGCGTATTGTGTATGTATATGTAGCCATGTATCACGAATAGTGAAGAAATGAAGTTTTTATGCACATTTGGAAGATTCTCGAGGAAGGAAGTTGAGTTAGGAAGCTTTTGGATTCAATGATTGGGAAGCTCAATGATTTCTAAGTATCTACAGCAATGAAAGATCAAGTTTGCCTTGGAAATCATCAACAGAGCAAAGAATGAAGCGTATAGGCGAAAAGTCAACAAAAGTCAAAACGAAGATAAACCCAGCCGATCGGTCACAACCCGTAACCGATCCGGCTGGGCGTTGGTCAAAATGCAACCGATCCGGTTTCGCAATATAGCTTACACAAAGTTGCATTTATTGTTGCCTTAACTCCCCATAATCATGGGAGTCCGATCATTTCTTGATATTTACTTGTTGGGAACGTTTTTGGACATTTGAGCAAGCACATTTGGCTATATAATGAACCTAGTCCTAGTTTACTAGGTGTGACACAACCAAAATTGTATTAGTTTACACCAAAACTAATACCCAAACATATTATTCAGCCCAAAAGCTTAGTTCTCATGAAAAACGCCCGGAGCAAGGAGGGAACAATTCTCATCCATAGTTTTGGTAGTTTGGAGTTTATCGGTGAATCTAGGTGATTGGAGGCGCGTGGTTGCTACAATCCACGAATTCTAATTCTTGTAATCACAAAAGTTTAGGTATTCTATGAACTTTGTTATGGAATTCTATTCTCTTGAATTGTTGGAATTACTTTGTTATGATTTGTGTTTAGTTATTATTATTATCATGGAGTAGTTTTGGATATACTTGTGTGTTGGGATGTAGTTAATCATATTAGTGTTCTCAAAATGTGATGCATGTATATATGATCTTGTTTAAATGAGTTTGTTGGAAAATACTAGTCTTGGTTTGATTTGTTGATAAAACATGTTTTAAGAAAAATGACCGAAAGGATTTCTCTTGTGTTTTATTCCAAAAAGTGAAGTAACAAACTAGTATGGGGATATGGTGATTGACAACCACCATGTTTGCTTATTAAAACGAGACTAGGAACATTTTCATCATTTAAAGGGTCGAAAGATTCGTAAGAACAAATTTAATAAGAACATGTTGCAAACAAATGAAATTTCTATAGGATAATCATTTGCTTATGATTTGTGCATCATATTAAGAGTATACACCAAACCTTCATGAATACTATTTATGATTGATTATAGACTACACACAAGTATATATATTTCTTATTATTGAATTTCACCAGAACATAATTATTTGACGAAGCCTTGACAAGCTTTCTTGTTGGAATCTTTTCAAACAAATCAATTTCAAACACAAAATCCCTTGGGACGATCTCGACTTACCAAACTTTGCTATTACGGACGAGTATACTTGCTCGTATGTGTTAATAGGTTAGACGGTTAAATCGTGTTTATAAATTTTTAAAACTTGCACCGACCGAGCACATCAGTGTCATATTTTTAAGTTTTAATTTTTTGCGCTGTAATTTATAATTATTTATGTATAATATTAGCGTTAAAAACTTAATAAGGCTTGTTTGAAATTGATTATTAATAGGTTCTGAATTCTTCAAGTTATTGCTAACGGTATAAAGTTAATAATAAATGTGAAATGGTGCGACTTTGGTCGAGAATTGCACCAAAAAAGGACACCCCAATAAGATCCGGATTAATAAGGGGGCGAGTTTGGGGAGCATCTCGCCTCAATAGGGGGCCCTGATGGGGATCGATAGAGGTGGCAAAATGGTTGGGTTGGGTTGGGTTGGGTCTTGGGTCTTAGATGTGTATGGGTGTATATTGGTATAGTTCTAGATGGGTCACTTGGAAGTATGGGTCTAGATGGGTATGGGTATAAATGGGTAAGAGTCGGGTCGGGTTGGGTTTTTTTGGGTTTTGCTAGTTTTTTTTGTTTCATCATAAACATACTAATTAATTACTGTAAACAAAGACAAAAAGTATTAAATATCCATTTTTTTACGTTTTCGTCATTTTTATAAGTTTTCGTCCGTTTTTTACGTTTTCGCCCGTTTTTCACGTTTTCGTTCGCTTGTTTACGTTTTTGTCCGTTTTTACACGTTTTCGTCTGTTTTGGTACGTTTTTGCCCGTTTTCACAGGTTTTCGTCCGTTTTTTTACGTTTTCGCCCGTTTTTACACGTTTTCGTCCGGTTTTTTATGTTTTTATCCGTTTTTACAGGTTTTCGTTAGTTATTTTACGTTTTTGTCCGTTTTTACACGTTTCAGTCCATTTTTACACGTTTTCGTCCGGTTTTTTACATTTTCGTCAGTTTTTACACGTTTTCGTCCGTTTTTTTACGTTTTTGTCCGTTTTACACGTTTTCGTCTGTTTTGTTACGTTTTTGCACGTTTTCGTCCGGTTTTTTTTTATGTTTTTGCCATTTTTTTCATGTTTTCGTCCGCTTTTTTACGTTTTTGTCCGTTTTTACACGTTTTCATCTGTTTTTTTACGTTTTCGTCCGTTTTTTTACGTTTTTGTCCGTTTTTGCACGTTTTCGTCCGGTTTTTTATGTTTTTATCCGTTTTTACACGTTTTCGTCTGTTTGGTTACGTTTTTGTCCGTTTTTACACGTTTCCGTCCATTTTTTTACGTTTTCGTCCGTTTTTTTACGTTTTCGCCCGTTTTTTCACGTTTTCGTCCGCTTTTTTACGTTTTTCTTCGTTTTTACACGTTTTCGTCTTTTTTTACATTTTCGTCCGTTTTTTAACGTTTTGTCTGTTTTTGCACGTTTTCTTCGGGGTTTTTTTTTTTACTTTTTTGACCGTTTTACACGTTTTTTTTTGTTTTTATCCGTTTTTAAACGTTTTTAATCCGTTTTTTACGTTTTCGTCTTCAAAAACGTAAAAAATTGACGAAAACGTGTAAAAACGGAGGAAAACTTAAAAAATCGCCGAAAACGTATTAAAACGGACAACAATGTAAAAAAAATGGACCGAAACGTGTAAAAACGAACAAAATCGTAAAAAAACGGACGAAAACGTGTAAAAACGGATAAAAACATAAAAAACAGGACGAAAACGTGTAAAAAGGACAAAAATGTCAAAAAACGCGTAAAAACTGACAAAAACGTAAAAAACCGAACGAAAACGTGTAAAACGGACAAAAAAGTAAAAAAAACCTGACGAAAACGTGCAAAAACGTAAAAAATTGTCAAAAAACGGACGAAAACGTAAAAAAAAGACGAAAACGTGTAAAAACGTACAAAATCGTAAAAAAACATACGGAAACGTGAAAAAACAGGCGAAAACGTAAAAAAAACAGACAAAAACGGACAAAAGGGTAAAAAAACAGACGATAACGGACAAAAACGTAAAAAAACAGACGGAAACGTGAAAAATGGGCGAAAACGTAAAAAAATAGACGAAAACGTGTAAAAACGGACAAAATCGTAAAAAAACAGACGGAAACGTGAAAAAACGGGCGAAAACGAAAAAAAACAGACAAAAACGTAAAAAAAGGGACAAAAAAGTAAAAAACGGACGAAAACGTAAAAAACCAGACGAAAACGTGCAAAAACGTAAAAAAACATACGAAAACGTGTAAAAACGGACAAAAACGTAAAAAAACAGACGGAAACGTGAAAAAACAGGCGAAAACGTAAAAAAACTGACGAAAACGGACAAAAACGTAAAAAAACAGACGAAAACGTGTAAAACGGACAAAAACGTAAAAAAACAGACGTAAACGCGTAAAAACGGACAAAAACGTAAAAAACCGATAAAATACGGACGAAAACGTATTAAAACGGACGAAAATGATAAAAATAGATTGTGAGTGATTTTTATAATTTTAGTTAACAATCAACTTAAACCATGTAAATATTGTACTAGACCCATGTGGGTATATTATTAGACCCAACTTGACCCATCAATATTAATTAATTAAAATAAACTATACCCAACTAGACCCATCTATTAAAATAAACTAAACCCATTTAGACCCATCTTATTAAAAAAATTTACCCAACAAGAGTCAAATTTAACCATTGGGTCTTAAATTGCCACCTATAGGGATCGGGGCGGGTTTGGGAATAACTTTGATAATCGGGTTTAGGGGTAGGGATGGCCGCCCCGCTCCAAACCCGCCCCTTTGTCATGCCTATCTACGTTTAATATCGGGTTAGTCTAAATACACCAACATAATTATCTAATTATTGGACTATTAATCATTTATTTGTTTTTAATTATGCTTTTTAGTCATAACTATACTAATCATTGACTTTTTTTTATGTTTTTTTCCTTTTAGTCATCATTAGTTAATCATTATTCACCTTTATAATTTTTTTTCTTCTTTGGTTCATCCATTTATTTTATAGGATTGTCTAACCAATGCCGGGCATTGGTTAAGAAGGGTATGGACCCACAAAAAATGACTAAAAAAATATTTTTAATTTAAAAAGTGTACTCTGTGTGTGGGTCCCTAAGTCATTTTGTAAGGGTTAATGCTTTCTTAACCAATGCCCTTAGAGCATTGGTTAGACAATCTCTTATTTTGTAGCCATTCTTACTTTTGCCATATATAGATGAACCAAAGAATGACTATAAAAATTACTCTATTATACATTTATCGTAAGAAACAACGCTGTTTACAACAAATGTCAATTAAATTAGCCATGTCGCAATGCGCAACTGTCACATTTCTCGTTTTACCAACAAATTTGAAACGACGTCGTTTACGACAAATGTCAATTAAACGACGTCGTTTAACAGTTAACTTAAAAAAAATTATTTAAATATTATTAAATCTATCCACTTAAATAAACGCTGTTTACGACAAATGTCAATTTTGATACGTCAATTTGTTTTGTTATGAAAACAAAATTACAAAGTTAAAACTTAAATAAACATTGTGATTAAAACAAGTTTAAAATAAAGGTGAATAATGATTAACTTAATTCAACCTTATCAAACTACAACAACGTCCTTGAAGAGGATAGAGGAATTGTGGTGACTCACAAAGTCATGTTTGTGTGAAGATGATAAGGTGGACAATGATTAGTTTTAGGAAAAAAGAAGGGTATAATGGATAATTTATAATAAAATGAGTTTTATTTTATATAATTTAATTATTTGGATATATATGATATTTTTAAAGCTTTGAGAGGATATATATGTAATTATGGTTTTAGGTCGGATATATATGTAATTATTGAGCTTTGCAAGAATATATATGCAATTCCCCATTAATATTCTACCGAAATTAAACATCACAAATTACAATGCAGGTCAGTATTTTCTTGGTGAGAATAGTAGCACCCTTAATAACCCATGTGTACATGTCAAAAATTAGAACACGGATAACGATAATTTAATTTTATCGTAATGCCAAAAATCTATAGATGCACGAGATTATAAGTATCAAAATGAAATCACGACTTGTATGAAGGGGTAAGCATCGGTCCCGGACCGGACCGGATCGCCAAGACCGATGACCGAATTAGCCAAAAAGCCTAGACCGAGGACCGGACCGAATGTGGTCGGTTCGGTCCGGTCCGGTCCGGTCCAACAAGGCCAAAATAGTCGGTTTGTAGTCCGGACCGGACCGGACCGACCAGACCGAGGACCGGACCGAATGTGGTCGGTCCGGTCCGGTCTCGGTCGGTCCATAGGTCCGGTCCGTTCGGGTCGTTTGCTCACCTCTACTTATAAGTAGGCATCAAAATATCAAATAAATATTTTTGATATTTAATAATGTAATTGTTTGTAAGATGAATGAAAAAATAAAATGTGAGAAAGAAATTTTTTGTTGAAAGTAAGTGGGTATTTAAAGGAAATGAAAAAATAAGTTTTGTGGAAATTAATTTTCTAATTGTTGCAAATATAAAAGTGAAAAAGAAAAATTATGTTAAAAGTGATGAGAAGGAAAAGGGAAGATGAGAATGAATTTCAGGTTCAATAATGGAGAATGGGAGTGGAACGAGGGAGGATGAGAAGGATGAAGGGGTTAGTAGTCTGGGAGATTCACAAAAGGTTCGCAATTGGTTTGTATGGCGTTCACAACAGGGAAAAGAGGGTTTATAAGAGGAAGAAGGGGAGTTTTCGAAAGAAAGAGGGGGTTCCTTTGAGGAAGAATGAGATTTTTTTTTTTTAAGAAAAAACGAGCAATTAACATTAAAAATAAGAGTTTTTTTTTATCTATTTACACTAGCCGGTACCCGCGTGCTGCGATGACGAGTACTTTCAAAATAAAATTTTCTGATGAATTATGTATTTTAGTTTATTATGTTTTTTTTGACAATAAATTTACGGATGTCAAGAATTTCGTTTAGCGCGTGCCCGTTCGGGCTCGAGCCCGTTTGGCCGCACCAGTTCGGGCTTAAGCCCATTTTGCCCGTTGACCTTTCGAGCTTGAATATCTGTATAATGTGTGTTATTATTTATATTAGTGACATTTAATGTAGGGTTCTCGCGTGTTGTGGCGGCGGATACACTGAAATAAAATTTTCCGGTGAATCATGTATTTTAGTTTATTATGTTCTTTTTTATAATAAATTTACGGATTTCAAAATTTTTGTTTAGCTCGTTATCGTTCGGGCTCAAGTCCATTTGACCCGTTGCCTGTTCGGGCTTGAATATTTGTATAATGTGCTTTATTATTTGAATTAGTGACATTTAATGTACGAATTGCGTTTAATTTGGTTGTACAATATGCTTGATTATTTGTATTTTTTATGTAAGTGGTGTTTTAATAACTGTATTTATTGACCAGTATTAATTGACTACATTAAATAACATTAATGTAGTGTTTTATTATTTATATTAGTGACATTTAATGCAGGGTTCTCGCGTGTTGTGGCGGCGGATACACTGAAATAAAATTTTCCGGTGAATCATGTATTTTAGTTTATTATGTTCTTTTTGATAATAAATTTACGGATTTCGAAATTTTCGTTTAGCTCGTTACCGTTCGAGCTCAAGCCCATTTGGCCCGTTGCCTGTTCGGGCTTGAATATTTGTATAATGTGCTTTATTATTTGTATTAGTGACATTTAATGCATGAATTGCGTTTAATTTGGTTGTACAATATGCTTGATAATTTGTATTTCTTATGTAAGTGGTGTTTTAATAACTGTATTAATTGTATTTATTGACCAGTATTAATTGACTACATTAAATAACATTAGTGTAGTGTTTTGTTTTTTTAATATGTGCATTAAAGTGGTGTACGCTATGCTTCTTGTCTTGTACGTCTGAAAATTATGTGTATTAAAGTGTTGTACACTATGCTTCTTTTTCTTGTAAACTTACTAAGTTTTTGGCTTAATAGCTTCATTAGATTGTAAATTATAGTTGAATAGTTGTATTTTTTGATGAAAGGTATTTTTAATAGTGTATTAATTGTATTAAGTGAATGAGTATTGTTTTGTTAGTTTTATTTGTGTTTTATGTATTGTACAATAAGTATTATGATTTATAAATTAAGACCATGAAAAAAGAGATTTACTCCTCTATTACATGTAGTATAGATATTTAACTACGTAATAGTTTTACCAACATGACTCTCTTATTCAAGTCACATTAAAAATAGGTGATACCTTCATTGTTATAAATGGCAATTTCCCTTTTAAAATCCCAAACCAAAATCATTTATCTTTAACATGTTAAATAAAATGACCACTATGTCGCTTTAAGAATAATATTTTAGAACTTTGTACGTAAAGAATAATATTTTAGTGTTTGTGGCATATCCTTTATACAGAACTTTGTATAAGAATAATATTCTAGTGTAACTTATTACACATGTACTAATTAGTTATATATTATTTATTCCAATTTAAATACTCTAGGATCTTAACACGTTATTTTAATTTTGCCATTTAATATTTTTTTAATTTAATGTAGATTAAGTAGTTATAGATTTTCACAAATGAATACAAAAGTTGTATGTCATAAGAGAAGTTATGGAAAATTACTTCTACTAATAGAATAATTAAGTTTGCATTATAATAGTTTAAGATTAAGATAATTTTGTATTTTATTATCATTACTCGTAACTGCTCCCAATTACGTTCGTGAAATGTGAGTAATTCCTTTGGCCACAAACTTTACTTGGGATGTAAAAATTACTTTTTAATTTTTTATCATAAGTGATAGGTCTTTTCCCTAAAAAAAAGATTTGACATAGATAGAAACTAGGGAAAAGTTCAATATAGAACCAAAATTTACCATAGATCCAATCAATTAATAATAGCCATTCATTTTTTTATTATGATAAACTTTCAACCTTTTTTAAAAAATTAAATATCTCGCAAACCGTTAATCGTTACGCGATAAAAATTATACCATCGTGACGAGAATTAAATTATCTTTCTATAGATATGCACTACTATATATTTTTAACAACTTTTTTTTTCAAAATTTCGGTCAACAAAAATCATATATAATTTGTGAAAATCATATATGATTCGATTTTTACGAATCACATATGATTTTAGAGAATCATATATGATTGTAAAAATCATATATGATTAAGTAAAATCGAATCATACATGATTTTAAAATCATATATGATTAAGTAAAAAATCATATATGATTCGGATTTGAATTTTTGAAAAAATGTTTTGTGAAAATATGTAAAAGTGCATATCTATAGAAAGATAATTTAATTCGTCCGCGATGGTGTATTGTTTTTATATTTTGAAGATTTACCGTTTGTAAGATATGTTGTTTTAAAAAAAATGTGGAAAATGATTTTGTATTAATTTAGATAAAAAATGGAGGGTTATGATTGGTTCATTTGTTCTATGACAAATATGAGTTCTATATTGATCTCAACTCATAGAAACTATTGGAAATAAAATTTTATATTGTCAAATTTGACCATAAACACAACTTATTTGAATCAGTAATGCATACGACTTCTTTAGCAAGGTCACTCACGTGGATAACTCTATATGTCAAAACGTGGTACCCTTGATTTATAGTATCAAAACCAGAATAATAACGTTTGGTGTACAATATTCAACACCAACATAAATTGTAACCCAATTTGGGTGTATGATTTGAACACATCATCGACATGCAATGGTGGGGAACGTTTTGATTAACGAAAGCAGCTTATCGACATGCAATGGTGTTTGATTAAAATTATGTTGTACCAATTGAAGTTAGTAAAGCAGAGTTCAATGGGCAGTCGAGGGTGATGAAAACACAAAATTCTTTCACTCTTTGGTAAATAAAAAATGTAGCAAACGGAGCATCCATGGGCTTAACGTTAATGGTACTTGGGTGGAGGATCCGGGGTCAATTCGATCAGCATATCTTAATCATTTTGTGAGTCGCTTCAAAGAATGTAATCCCAATAGACCAAAATTCGAGTAACTTTGTTTCTTCAACTAGATCAATGTGATTTATCATTATTAGAAGCGTTTTACTATAGAAGAAGTCAAAGAGGCCGTGTGGGCTTGCTCAAGTGTGAAATCGCCAGGTCCTGATGGAATAAACTTTAAATTTATAAAGAGGTTTTGGGATCTTATCAAGTTTGAGTTTTTTAGCTTTATCAAGTATTTTGAAAAATTTGGCAGCCTAGCCAGAGGGTGTAACTCATCCTTTATTGTTCTTATCCCAAAAAACTCGGACCCTCTCGACATAGGTGATTACCGATCCATTAGTCTAATCGGTTGCATGTATAAGGTTCTTGCTAAGCTGCTCGCCAATCGTTTAAGCAAGATCATTCACAAGCTTATTCGACCTAACCAACGGCTTTTTAAGGAAGACAAATCTTAGATGGGAGTTTGATTGCTAACGAAATCATCGGTGTTGCAAAGCGAGAAAAAGTTAATTTCTTTGCTCTTTAAAGTTGACTTTGAAAAAGCTTTCGCAGTAAAGCTGGAATTTTATAATTGATGTTATGTCTCAAATGGGTTTTGGCCCAAGATGGTGCAAATGGATTGGCGTGTTTGTCCTCCGCTTCTATCTCGATTCTCCTCAACGGATCTCCCACAAATGAGTTCTCTATGGAACGAGGTTTGAGACAAGGGACCCGTTATCCCTTTTCTTTTCCTTATGGTCGCGGAAGCTTTGCAAGTCATGATGCTCGATGCTTGTAATAAAGGAATTTTCAAGGGTCTTTCTCTTGACAAAGACGGTGCAAATATATCTCTCCTTCAGTACGCCGATGATGCACTTTTCTTTGGTGAGTGGTCAAAATCTAACGCTCTTCATTTAGTTCACATTCTTAAGCGGTTTTATGAGGTCTCGGGCATGAAAATAAATTTGGCAAAAGCGAATTTTTGGTATTGGAGTTCACATTTCAGAAGTGGAGAGTATAGCTAGATCAATTAATTGTTCCTATGATTCCTTGCCCTTCTCTTACCTTGGTCTTCCAGTAGGGCGAAGCATGAGAAAAGTAGAAGATTGGGTCAATGTTGTTGGTAAAGTTACTAAAAGACTATCATCCTGGAAGAATAGACTTCTGTCAATTGGCGGTAGAAGCACTCTAACGAAATATGTCCTCGGTACCCTCCCTCTATATTTTATGTCTATGTTCAAGGCACCTGAATCTGTTATGTCTCATTTTGAATCGATTAGAAGACGCTTTTTCTGGGGTATAAAAGATGAGAGAAAAAGATAATGTGGGTGTGTTGGAATAAGGTTTTGTCTAGCATTAAAGATGGAGGATTAGGTATTGGGAGCCTGAAAGCGAAAAATTTAGCCACGATAGGAAAATGGAGATGGCGTTTCCTTGTAGAACATAATGCGTTATGGAGGAAGGTGATAAGTGAAATTCATGGTTCTGATGGTGGGTTCGTTGACATCTATGGGTGCGTGGCTAAACGGGTTTATGGGAAGTATTATAAAATGTTGTAAGGGATTGGATAATCTCGACATTTGTCTTGATAATTTAATACATAGAAAGGTTTTAAGTGGGAGACAAACATTATTACAGTGGAGACTCACGGATTAAAGAATGTGGTCCTTTAAAATTACGCTTCCCTCGCTTATACGCCCTTGAAATTGATAAGTCTGCAAGGTTTAGAACAGATTTATAAGCTGAGAGCGGGGAATGGACCAAATGTTGGTCACTGGAGGAGACATCAACAAAGGCGTCGAGAGGCGATCTTATCTCTTTGAACCATTTAATTAATGGTATAGTCTTCGATCCGTTGCACGAAGGCGGTGGGTCAGGACTCTAAATGAATCTGAATCCTTTGCGATTAAATCGCTATGTGCGGCGATCAAAACAAATTGCCCAATAACAATATTTGATTGCCAAATTTCACTTGGAATTCTTGGGTTCCTCGCAAAGTTAATATTTGTGTTTGGCGTCTCGCTTTAGATCGTCTCCCCACGGGTCTAATCTGACGAATTCGAGGTATTCAATTGGATTCATCTTCCTGCTTATTTTGTGATGCTCATGAGGAATCCAGGGACCATTGCTTTCGCTCTTGCCCTATTATCAAGCTCTTATGGATCAAGATGTGGGATTGGTGGAATACCCCGCCCCTGTTCAACCCTTCGTTAGATGATATCCTAATGGGAAATTTCAATTTTAGTTCGCGTGTGGTGAAGTTGTTCGAGCAGTTTGTTTTGCTTTAATTTGGCATATATGGGGTTGGAGAAACAAAATCCTCCACGCATGTTCGATTCGGATCACGGTTCTTTGTTCGCCATGGTGATATCTTTCCTTCGGTCCAAAGAATGTCTCTTCTTTGGGTCACTAACCGGGCTTTCAAGAGTCGTTTTTCGTGGGACCATTGGATTCGTAAGCCTGAAGAAGTAGGCGTGTCTTAGGTTCGTTAGGTTTCTTACGGGGTTTGTACATACTTTAGCTCTCTTTCTTAGAGAGTGCCTCTCTTTTCTTGCTCTTGTTTCTTATAATATCTTTGCCGTTTCAAAAAAAGTAAGTCAGAGTCGACAAGTTTTGCATAGTTAATTACAACCACCCATATATTTGGAACGACATTATCGCTATTATTTTTATGTTAAATACAACCTCTTAACTAAGTTTCCTGCTTCTACTTCTTGGCTTTAGGTATGAACCAAAAAAAGACTGCTATCTTTCGATCATCAGCTACTCATCGATAATTCGAAGAGGTTCTAAGTCAATTTTTTTGCTCAGTTGTTTTTGTCTAATTAGTTTAGTTTAATCTCTTATATAATGAGAGTATAGATACAAAATGAGAAAATGAATTATTCTATTAATCAATGAAAGAGCTCAGTTTTAAAATCGAATCTTTTGATTGATCAGTAAAAGTCAAAATGACTAAAATTTGATCAATCTCATCTAAATTTCATCTAACAAAATAGATATGTATAAAAACGCATGTGTCAATTTTTTTATAAAAATAAAAAGAAATAAAAAGGAGGGGATAATTAATAAAAAATTCAGTTGTAAAATTTTAAAGGGAGAATTTCATATATATCCATTTTTTGCATTAAAGTTACATATATATCCGATCTAACATAAAATGGCAACTTGCATAAAAAGGTACACATCTTAGGTACAATTTCAATTAAAGGTATTACTTTTTTTTCTTTCTCAATTTAAGGTACCCGATTTAGGTTTTTTTCTATCTTCCGTTAACCATTTCGTTAGTAAATTACATGTTTGGTCATTGAGTTTGTATAGCATTTCATGTTTGGTCCATTTTCGTTCGTTTTCATACGTTTGCATACGTTTTCGTCCGTTTTATACGTTTTCGTCCGTTTTTACATGTTTTTTCGTCGTGTTTGCACATTTTAGTTTTGTTTTACCGCGTTTCCATCCGTTTTACCGTTTTCTTTTGTTTTAGATGTTTGTGCGTTTTGCGTTTGGCCGATTCTTACGTTTTCGTCCGTTTTGCGTTTTTGTCGTTTTGGCACGTTTCGTTAAGCTTTTTGCACGTTTCCATCCTTTTTCCGCGTTTTCGTCCGTTTGTGCGCGTTTTCATTCGTTTTACGTTTTCATTTGTTTTACATGTTTTATACTTGTGTATAGAAGCGTGTAAAAGCGGACGAAACATGCAAAAGCGGGCGAAAACGTGCAAAAATGAACGAAACCATGTAAAAATAGACGAAAACGTGTAAAAATAGATGTAAACATGCAAAAACAGAGCAACGTGCAAAAATGGACGAAAACGTATAAAAACGGGCTGAAACGTGCAAAAACGGACGAACACATGCAAAAAACTGACAAAACGTCAAAAACAGACGAAAACTTGTAAAAACAAACTAAAACGTGCAAAAACGGACGAAAACGTGTAAAAGAGTCGAAAATGTGTAAAGCGGCCAGGCGTGTAAAAGCAAAGGAAGCGTGCAAAAGCAGTGAAGAAACGTGAAGCGGGCGAAAACACGTAAAAAGCGGGACGTAAAGCGTGCAAAACAGACAAAAACGTGCAAAGAAGGATAAAAACGTGTAAAAACGGAAAAAAAACGTGTAAAAACGGACGAAAACGTATAAAAATGAACGAAAACATGTAAAAATGAATGAAAACCTGTAAAAACGGACGAAAACGTCTAAAAACGGGCTGAAACGTGCAAAAATTGTCGAAAACATGTAAAAACAAATGAAAACGTGTAAAAACGAACGAACACATGCAAAAAACGGACGGCGTAAAAGCAGGCGAAAAGCGTCGAAAAGCGCCAAAAGCGTAGCGAAAATGTAAAAGCGGATAGAAAACGTTTAAAACATCACGAGCGTGCAAAAAGCAGAGCGGAAAAAGCGACGAAAGCGAAAGCATAAATGGGCCAGAAACGTGTAAAGCGGACAAAAGCGAATGAAAACGTATAAAAGCGAAGCGTATGCAAACGTATGAAAACGAACGAAAATGGACCAAACGTGAAATGCCTATACAAACTCAAGGACCAAACATGTAGTTTACTAACAAAATGGTTAACGAAAGTTAGAAAAAAAATCTAAATCAGCACCAAAAAAGTTAGGTACCTTAAATTGAGAAAAAAAGGGTAATAACTTTAATTGAAATTGGACTTAAGATGAGTACATTTTTAGGCAATTTGCCCAACATAAAAATTACATATATATTCAGTTTAACACTTAGATTACATATATATCTAACCTAACTTAAAATTTTCATATATATCCAATTTAAAACTTAAAATTATCATATATTTTCAAATACTCAATTTATATATAATTAAAACAAACAATATATATTAAACGAGGTGAAGACGCCGGGTGTTTTTTTTCGTGGCTTTGTTTCGAAATGCGGTATGTGTTTAAACGTGTGGTACTTTGTAATTTTATGTATAAGCTACCTGTTTGACATAGTGGGGAAAAAGAATGCAAAAATTTGTTGCCGAAACTTCAAAATGTTGATGCCTCTATCGCAAAACAAAGATTCAAATGACAACCGAAAATTGCACAACCACATTCACATACATGATAATTATCGCTATTCGAATGGTTACATAAAGCGTTTGAATATGATTTAACAAAAAAAAAAGGAAAAGCATACGATCCTCAATAACGGTCGGAACAATATTTTAAACATATACACATCGTAAATAAATAGTCTTGATGTCTAAAAACCTGAGAAGCCATGGTTTGCGTACTCAGTGCCTTCGCTAAGATGACGGCTTGATTGAAACGTTCAAGCTGGAAAGTGGAGTCGTTGCCATTGGCTGCATCTGCAATCCCAAGCTTCGTATGACCTTGCCAAACCAAAAGAAAAAAACTTCCAAACTTGAATATCGTAAGCAGGCCATTAGTTAATGCCACCGCCTTGTTATTCTTGTCATCAGCTTGAGCTACACCATTTGCTATCTCATGCCCGTTTGTCTTGAGCCGGTAGTAAAGGTTCTTCATGGCTGCAGTAAATGAAAGACGTATAAGTTTGCGAAAAAGGTAGGCCCTAGAATCAGTAAAAAAATATATAACCGAATTACCTGATGGTAGGTGTGTGCAATCAATGCGGCAAGAAGACAAACCTTCTGCGCATGAAGCATAACTTATGTGCATCAATTATAACTTCTGCGCATACAACATTACACCTGAATATTGTTGCGTCACGGAGTGGAGTCTATCCACTCGGGAGTACATTGCAAGCGTCAGTCGCTAATATTGAGACGTGATGTTTAAGATAGTGAGACCCGCCTACTCGCCCCATTGAATACCTTTTGCTATTTCAATGGTTGTTGTGCAAAAGTCTGCACCAGACGTATTGCTGGACCGTTGTGAGAACGAAAGGGTTTCGAGTGGTGAATTAGAATAGGGCAATATCTTAAACATCTCATATCAATATTAGCGAATGAAGCTTGCATTATTCTATCGGGTGGAAAGATCCCAATCAGTGACACTACAATTCAGTTGGAAAAATAAAACCATTTTAAAAGCTTAAATTATCAGCAAGTACGCAAAGAAAACAAACCTTTTGAGCGTCAATTATAGCTTCTGCGCACATAATACCGCTAACTTATTGTGTAGATTCTGCATTTGCTTACGAAACCTATTTAAAACTTTCGCATCAACACGACCTAAAAACAAAATTTCGTAATTAGTTTCGCTACTAAAGAACGCAAGATGCTACATAAACAGATTATAATATACCATCCTTTATTTTACCTAATTAAAAAAAAAACGTTTTAATACCTAAACTCAACGATACCATAAACTTTTCACATCAGCTATTAACAATACTAAGTAACGCTATTCCATTAGAATATAA
The DNA here is from genome assembly GCA_910596185.1 of Chrysanthemum makinoi. Taxonomy (NCBI): domain Eukaryota; kingdom Viridiplantae; phylum Streptophyta; class Magnoliopsida; order Asterales; family Asteraceae; genus Chrysanthemum; species Chrysanthemum makinoi. The sequence goes on along the minus strand of OU343224.1, from coordinate 318,884,525 downwards.
AAACATTAATATAACTGTTAGGTTTCTACCATTTTAGGTGAGAGCCAGTCGCAAAGTCTGTGTTTGCCAAGATATACATGTAAGGAAATCGAGAAAACTCAAGGTAATATTATTCAGTTAAATACGTAAAATCTGAATTGGATCTTAATACCTGTATCTGTAAAGATAGAAAATTAACAATACTAAGTAACGCTATTCCATTAGAATATAAAAACATTAATATAACTGTTAGGTTTCTACCATTTTAGGTGAGAGCCAGTCGCAAAGTCTGTGTTTGCCAAGATATACATATAAGGAAATCGAGAAAACTCAAGGTAATATTATTCAGTTAAATACGTAAAATCGGAATTGGATCTTAATACCTGTATCTGTAAAGATAGAAACCTCATATGAAAAATTAAACCTTGTGGTGGATGTATTATGGAAATCACATTCTGACTCAAATACCTGATGACGCTGAGGACCGTCAGCTGACATTTTCTTGTGGGCCCTCAAAATGCACTTCTGCCACTCCATTTGTACCTTAAAAAACAGTATAGATGGTTGTGTCAGCATGAGGCTGCTCGCAAGTGACATGTTGCTCTAAATGGCAAAAAATTATGGATATTTATAATGCCATACTTTTATCAAGATCCACTGTATAGACCCACATTTTGCTACTCGCGAAGCTTATACCCACATAAGTTGTACTCGGTGAAGGATCCTTTCATTCCATACTTGAATACCGTTGTGTCATCGAGTTGAATTTTCCCACTCGAAAGTATACCTCAATCGTCAGTCGATGACGACGACGCGCAATGTTCAGGATAGTGACATCCGTCTAATCGCCCCCTCAAATTCCTTTTGATGTGTCAAGAGCTTCTGTGCAAAGGTCTGCAGAAGACGTATTGCTAGACCACTGTCACAACGAAAGCAATTCGAGGGGAAGATGAGAAGCGGCCAATATCTTAAACATCACTGTTTGTCCAGCTGCAATCCAGGTTTGTTGCTCGAATGGCATGCCAGATCTAGGATGATCTATGAACTGCACAAACGATCCTAGGTTTAACGTGCCATTCAATCAACAAAGCTAGATTGCAAGTAAACAAATGATCTGCGGCTGTCGTCAGTCGATGATGTTGATACGCGATGTTCAGGATAGTGAGACGCGTCTAATCGCACCCTCAAATTCTTTTTGCTGTGGCAAGAGTCTTTGCGCAAAGGGCCACATCACACATATTGCTAGACCACTGTCACAGCGAAAAGAATTCGAGGGGAAGATGAGAACCGGCCAACATGTTGAACATTGACACGTGAGGTTCAGGATAGTGACATCCGTCTGATCGCCCTTTCAAATTCCTTTTGTTGTTTCAAGGGTCTTTGTGCAACAGTCTGCACTAGACGTGTTGCTAGACCGTTGTGACAACGAAAGGAATTCGAAGGGAAGATCAGAACATGCCAATATCTTAAACATCCCGTATCACTATTAGCAAATAAAAATCACAATACTCTACCCGGTGGTAAGATTCCAATCGATGGCACCACTTATCTGGATAAGATTCAACTCATGACTGCTGAATAGATACAGATAATTTCAAACAACCGTGTTAATACAAATAAGCCGTAAAAACATTTATTTATATTTTACGATCTTCTAATGTTTTGTCGATAACAAACGTAAAATCATATTAACGAAACAAATAAAATACGTAAATGGTTTTGAACTAATAGTTTCTAACATATTCACATTTTCACATAAAACACTAAAACAAGTATAAGTGATTTTATGATTTAGTAATACATATGTACAACAACTAGTGTTTACATATTTGATAAAATATACACATAACTAGTATGTAGTATATTGGGTAATATAAATGGGTAGAAACTTAAGTATCACAACCCATTGGGCAAATACATTGAATGTAGTTGGGTACAACCCAAAGCCCATAACCCATGGATCTTGACCCATAACCCATTGCATGACATCATACTTATATCATACATAGATAATATCCATAACCCATGGATCAACCCATACCCAAGTGACTAAGTGCATTGCACTCAAAGATACATTGTATCTAGCCAAAGATCCATGGTTCAACCCATGACCCATAACCAAAATACCCATGGGCAAAGAGGAGCGTTCCACGGATCCCTAGCCGGATCCCAAGTGGAAGGGATCCGTGGGATCCGGGGAACAGTAGGATTTTTCCTCTATAAATAGTGAGCCATTTCTTCATTATATCTCACCCCTTTTCTAACATACTTTCTCCCTGAGTTAAAAACTCACTAACCTTAGATCCAAGAGATCTATGTTTGTAGTGTTGTTTTTGTGTGATCTTTTAGGTTCCTCTTAAAAGGCAAGATCACCACCTTTGAAGTCGAGCAAGCTCACGTCCATGAGTTGCCATGCTTCCTCATAATCAAGGCTACTGAAGTCTTCTTGTTGATGATACCTTTCTTTCTTCAAAGAAGTGTAGTGTTGAAGACATTAGTGAAAGATGTCACAAGTGTCAAGACGAAGATATTAGTTAAGGGTATCTATCGTCTATAGGATAAGCACTTGTGGTAGGTGCTTAGAAGTCAAGACAAAGAAGCATTAGTGAAAGGTGCTTAGAAGTCAAGACAAAGAAGCATTAGTCAAAGGTGCTTAGAAGTGAAGACACAAGACATTAGTGAAAGGTGTCTTGTAGATCTAGTCAAAGGCATTAGTGAAAGGTGCCTTAGATGTACATTCGATATGGTGTGTTTAGATGTACAAGATAGACTAGTATTAGATCCAAGGATATTGATATCCTTGATGATGTTGTAAAGGAGTAGATCTTCTTTGGGATTAGTCGTTGGTGTAGTGTGGTGGTAGTTCCTCCATTGCAATGGAACTAGGTGCTTAGCCTAGTACCTAATAAAGGGTAGGCGACGTTGTGAAGGTGTAGTTCACCTTGGATTGAAAGAACTAGGTACTTAGCCTAGTACCTTATAAAGGGTAGGCGACGTTGTGTAGGTGCGGTTCACCTTGGAGTGAAAGAACCCGGTGGTTAGCCTAGCACCGGAAAAAGGGTAGGCGACGTTGTGAAGGCTTCTCCGCCATAAGGAGATTGGTGTAGTGATTACGAACTCTCGAGTAGGTGACTCGGGGAGTGGAGTAGGGCAAGCAAGGTGTCCTTGTAGCCGAACCACTATAAATACTCGTGTTGTGGTTTTGTGCTTCTTACTCTTATCTATTCATAACTTACCTTTATATTTTTGGTTATCAACATCCAACACACACATCCAAGTAGATTGACATAAGTCGATCTAAATAGATTAAAAGGAAGTTTTAATTGGTAAAACTATTCAACCCCCCTTCTAGTTTTCCACAAACCGTTAGTGCAAAAAATGGAGCTAACCATGACTCTATAGTGGCATTTGAATAGGAAATAACAAAAGTAACACACGCGTACTAAATACGAAAAAAATAGTAGGCTGAGATATATGTATACAATAGCGATACCAAGCAATCAAAATGGTTGCAATCACACGTTCAATGTGTTTGACCTGCCACGATGCCGGCCAAGGAAATGTATACACGTTGATCATAATACTATCATCATCGCCTATAGACTGATTGAAGGCTGATCAGTATTCAACCAAGAAAAAGCAATCAAAGCAAATAAGTAGCAGGAATCATTTTCCTTGGCTGGATACTGGCCGCAAAATCAATTTGCCGAATAAAAAACAGGAAAAGTGGAGAGCACATAAGTACGGTGAGATCGGTCGCGGTCATACGACTAAAAAGGCTCAGGACTGCAATTTTTGAAGTGGTACTCAAAACCTCTGGTACGCAACCGCGAGGTCGCCATGCCAAGACATAGGTTTTGATAAACAACACTTACAAAAACAACAATCGTTTCCACGTTTCATCATCGCCTGCAGTGCAATCAAATGTCGTCAACAAACAGTCCTACACAACACAAGTTGAAATTTGAGCAAAAGCGAGCAGCAAAACAACATCACAGTGCGAAGAAATCATAGTGACAACACCCTTAGTGCATGCCAAATCTCAGCGACCTCACAAATTCCCTCCTAGATAAATTAAGGTGTATAAAATTGTGGAACAACATGGAAAATGAAGCGACAAACCACCACGTATACGTTACACTAAGAAAGCCGGGTACGTTACAATAAAAAGGGCGAGTAGATATAAGCCCACATCCACAAAAAATTAGCCCATAACCGAAGAAAAAGGACAGTGAAACCGTTTTACCATGAGCCGACCCTTTTTTACTAAACCCTTTTTTTTTGCCACCAGCGACTAATGTAAGTCCACCGACCACCAAATATAGAAGTCTCATTTTATTCCACCGACAACCACATTATATTGATATGATAGTTCCACCGGAACCGACAGTTAAATTGTCTAGGAGGTGACCCTTCCCGTTTTCTTTGCTTTATTTTTTTTGGCGTTGAACGTGGCTAATACACGATTACCGATCACGCAACTCCGAAGGCCTATATTATTCCACCGACCCTCACATTATATTGATATAATAATTCCACAGGAAACCAGTGACAAGCGGAGATCAGTATTCGACCAAGAAAAGCAATCCGACACACGGTGGTAGGATTAGTTTTGGCGAATCTTTGTGCCGCCATCGGTTTGCCGAATACCGATAATATTTATAACTAAAGATAGGCTCAGATTTTTCAACAACCGAATAAAGAGGATACGTCCGATGTGGCTGCAAAATTTATAAGCTGCCCGCCAGCGTCGGAGAATCTCAAGCGTGATCAAATCGGTTGGACCGCATTACAAATTCTATCATCCGCGACCTTTTGGTTAGCGTAGCGCAAACAAGCGGCATGCAAAATAGAAAAAGCCCATCGGAACCATGTAGCCTACATTAGGGGAACATTTAGAGAAAGAACAAATCAATGAGTAAACGGGTTGAAAAAGTTTAGAAATAAAGGATGCCAAACAATGTCCCCGTCCTTTGGCTCATCAAATGTTAGCTGCTATTTCCGGAGAAGCGCCGGTCAAAGGCGCACATAATTTCCACAACGTTACCTAGCACTCCTTCCAGCGGTCATACTACCGGCCGGATAAGCCAGCGAGGAACCGTGCCTAAAACATCATCGGCGGCCGTCATAGGAAGTAGTTCACTTCGGAATCTAAGTTCTTGGAAAGCGGGTGTAACCTACAATAAACCATTGATTATAGCATGCGACAAAATAAAAGATAGTATCTGAGCGGTATTTGAATGACCACGATGCGTAACCCGGCAAAGTGCAAAGCTTCTAACAATGTACATACCATGGCGCCGATCGGGCGTCTGGCAAAAGAGATAGCATGCCCATCAAAAGAAACATCCGTGTCTACTTTAGCCTTTGAGGTACCACACCCTCCACCAGCATCTGAAACAGCTTTCTTCAAAAGGCAAGACTCCCCTAGTAAATCACTTATAACCTTAACCAATCTTCCCCTTAATACCAAACACCGCGTCGAATGTTTTTGAGCACGTAACAACCGGCAATCAGACACGCTTTCCTGGCCCTGAAAATGTCCCTCGCGACTGAACACATGCAGGCTGAACACACGTACTGTATTCGCTTCTACATTTTGTAACATTTAGCCCCTTGGGGGCTTTACTTTTATCACTCATAATAACCAGCTTTAGACAGTGGTTCAGAACAATAAGACTGATGAAGAAAGGGAAAACATTAAATGCCACCCTTTGAAAAAGGGGTTCCAAGCATACTAAAAACCGAGACAACTGAAAACACAGGTACATACATGCACCTCTCTACTCGTAAAAAGACAACTAAGTAAATATACCGAACCCCCCTTATAAAACCGACCATAAGAAATTGGATCAGCATTCGACTAACAAAAATCAATCTCAATACACCAGTAATAGTATTAGTTTTTCTTGGCCGAATACCGGTCGTAACATCCAGCAGCCAAATACTAATCAAATCTATCATCTCTTTATTGTGACTATATGACTGACATTATACTCTCAACCTAAAACCCATGTCCTGTGGTAAAAAGATGGTCATATATAATTTAGCAAACCCCGCATTTCATGAGGCTCAAATTAAGTAAACAATGAATAAAATGATTAGTCGATGTGGGCGCAAACTTTATAAGTTGCGTGCCAAGGGAAGATGAGCAAACTTTAAAAGTTGCCCGCCAACAAGCGGACAATCTAAACTTTGGTGAATGCGATTGAACACGCTAAAATTATATCATCCACGACCTTCGGTTTTATTATCAAGCTTTACAAAAGCCAACAGCCACAAAGTGCTTAATTAACAGGCCAATCAAGCACAAAAACTCAAACACCGCAAGACCTTCGCCCTATAATACAAGAAAGCCAACATTAAACTTACATACCCTATTGATCCGCCCGGTTAGGTGTAATTGAACATCAATCAACCATAAAGCCCAAAATCAACCGCTGAAAAAAACCCCAAACTGAAACCCTAACTCAACTACTTCGATTAAGTGTAACCGCTAAAAAACAACATCACGAAGTCAAAATCGAGGCTGACCAAAAAGAGCCAAGCCGAAAACCTAACTCAAAGCAGCCTGAAAAGTCGTTTGCAAAGAAAGAAATAATGAGAATCTCACGAGTATAAAAATCATAAGGAGAACGGTGGCTTCATGCAAGACTCGCAACGGTGACACCTTCAAGGATGAGGTGGAGGAGCGGTATTATATTCCACCGACAACGAATTTAGTTTGATATAATAGTTCCACCGGCCACCATCTTTATATTATAGATATAATATAATTTGATTTTAAAATAACCATTATACCTTTTTCTCTTTTCATTATAATTACACATAATGGTGTTAGTCTGGTCGGGTTCGTCGTTTCAGGTCAATTCGGGTCGAGGTTAAAAAAACCTACACGAACCCGACTCTATTTAGAACTCGACTCGAATAGACCCGAACCCGACTAACCAAGGTTCTAAATAGAATCGGGTTCGGGTATGTTCTTTTAGCCTCGACACAAATTGATCCAAACCGACCAACCCGACCCCGACTAACACCCCTATGTGTGCTATAACGAAAAGGGAAATAAGGGTATAGTTGTCATTTTAAAATCAAATGATATTTAATATGTATTTTAAGGTTTAATTATTGGACATATATGATAATTTTAAGTTTTAGATTGGGTATATATGAAAATTTTAAGTTAGTTTGGATTTATACGTAATTTTAAGTTTTAAATTGGATATATATGTAATTTTTAAGTTAGGTTGGATATATATGTAATTTTGATGCAAAAGATGGATATATATGAAATTCTCCCAATTTTGAATAAACTATAAGGAGTTAACTAAACTTATCAGTTTTCATAATTTTAATAATTTTATAAATTTAATAAACATCCCCTACAAAACGACCCATGTTGTTCCTCTATGATATTAAATAAGGATATGCAGAAAAATATTATGTTTTTTACTATCCTCGTTCAATGACGGCTCGTGTTATTCCTCTTTATAAATTTAACCCCGCGTGTACAAATGTTTTAAAATTAAATACGGCTAAAATTATAATAACAAAAATATAAATATCAGAATGAAGGCACGGCTCTACGGGTCACTGTAAAATTTTAAAAAAAATACACGAGATTGTACATATAATAACAATGCATTTAATTCCTTTTTAAAGTTTAAATAAGGATATTCGGAAAAATATTTTTTACAAGGGTCATTACGTACTATTAAACAAGCATAGTGTTTAGAACATGATATCAACAGTTTGATTTAAACAATGTCAATCTCAACACTTTTCTAGTTAAACAAAGTTAAATCATTTGTCCAACAAAAATATATAGAAAATATTAATCGATATTAATAAAAAAAAAGATTTATGTAGAAACTCGCGTATGCACGGGTATTATAACTATATAAGTTTAAAAGATTTTACATAATTTTATAGAAAAATCTTATTTATCAATTCCGTGTATGCGTAGGGCTAAAACTAGTTTTCCTATCAAACGCATAAACAGTAGCACATAGAGGTGTCAATAGGGTCGGTTTGACTCGACCCAAACCCGATAAGGCTTATAAGGTCGGGTCTAATCAGGTTAAAAAAGCTTATCGATTGTTTTGACCTGAACCCGATAACCTAATATTATTATAAAGTCACGTTAAGATTGAATTAATTTTTTTATCGGGTCATCCCAATAAGACCCGTATTATATTAATATAATTTTTTTCAATAAAAACTTAGAACATATATAGAAGTCCCCAACTTAAGTATATTGATGAAATGGTGGTAATGTTGTCTTTTGTTTTCTTTTATGCTTAGATTGCTAGATACATCGGGAGTTATCCGTTAAGTTATAGACGCGTCACGTCAACTTTCACTTTATAACATACCTATAACACAAAACCTTCAAAACACTCTTTCCTATATAACATAGGTTATAGCAACATTAGGTCCCATTTTTTATTTTCTTTTTTCTCTAAACAAACATATTTCATTAATCTAAAATTCAAATTACAAAACTTAAAAAAAAATACAATTCATGAATAATTAAATTACAATAAATAAAATAAAAACTACATTATGTTTAGCTTTAGATATCATTGTCAAAGATGATCCACAAAATCACGTTAAAGGTAGTTATGCACATTTTTGTCACGTACAACTTAAACAGTTTATCGACGCGTTCTTCGTCAGAATAACTCATATTGAAAGTGTATATGTGATAAGCATATGTATTGGGGAAAATGTGAAGCGCTGGTTGTTTGAATATCAAAACAGGGTATTTAAATTAAATATTTTCTTACCCGTTGTATCTAGCCGTTGTATTTTTATTCTTTTTAAAAAAAAATACACATAAAATACGGTCGTTATAGCTACAACATGATGGCTATAAGCCACCTAAAATAATACTCCAAATACAACGTTATAGGCACCAAATTGTGCCTGCTGCACCGAGCACTCTTACTCCATTCGGACGTCTACCACTTGTATTTAGTTTACTACTGTTGTTTTGGATTTCCAATCTATATATATATATATGGGACTAAGCATGACACATAGATAATGCCACCTCAATGATGACTGGGCATTTAATTATGACATGGCATTAGTGACATGGCACTATTCCCGGTTAAATACTTAAAAAAATTTGTCACATAAGTGGATCGAACCTTGGGCTATGGGAACATAAACGAGTGCCTCAACCATTAGAGCAAGACACAAGTTGTGATACAAATCGCATTCCCAATGTGATATTCAACCACAAACCATTTTATCAAAAAATACTTTACTTTTATAAACCGGATGTTACTCTTTTTTTCAAAGCATTTTACCAAAAATGCCCTTTCCTCTCTCAATCAATAACACACAATCAATTGTGTGTGATATTCAAATCAAACTACAAACCTTAATCTTCAAATCAATCTCAGAAAATTTACCCCTCACCTTTGATTCACAATAACCTATTCTACAAAAATCAATCAAATTTGAAATACAAAAGAACTCTAAAACCATTAAAATTAACATGGAGGAGCGTCGATGGCATTATTCGTTTTATATCTCTCTGAGATTGAATGTAACATTTTAGTACATATCTTTGCATTTATTTATTTTAAAGATTTTTGATGATCATTTGTATAAAGTTTTGATTATTATTGATGGGTTTATCTGATAAGCAAAACCATTTATATAAAGTTTAGATGATTATTTGTATAAATTTTTGATTTTTATCATATGTTTGCCTTGGATTATAGTTTTATATGATAATTAGGTTCTGGTAATGTTGCAATAGGCATCCAATGGGCAATGGGTGTATGGGATTGCTTATTGGAACTGCTTATTAGGTTTTGATATTGTGTATGGATTTGCTTATTGGAACTGTTTATTAGGTTTAGATACTGAAAAGTTGTTTTGGGTGTTCGGATAAAAGCAAACCATTTATGATTATTTTCTTTTTTTTTGTTTTGGGTGTTCGGATAAAAGCTAACCATTTATGGTTATTTTCTTATTTTAGGATGACATCGCTTATTTAGGATGAATCGAGGAGAGTATCGATTGACACGAGTAATGATCCGTTTATATAACTAGATGCTCTATTGGCTGACTTTGGATTAGATATAGGTCAAGATCGGACACATTGGAAGGCGATATATAGTAAAAGCCGGTCTTGACAACGAAAACTACTCAAATTTCATGAGAGATAGAGAGAGCAGTTGTTGAAGAAGCAATGCACCATGAGCGCCACCATGTGCTTTCGGGTGTGTAGTTTGGCTTCAGGTTATTCCATTTGCATAAGAATGTTCTATCATATCAACTTAGATTGAAATACTTTATGTTTTGCCACAACATTTGGCGCCTTGAGCTTTTCTTAGGCTGCCCCTAGCGGTAACTCTTTAAACTTTGGGAATTATAACTTTTGAAATTGAACCTTTTATGTATTTTTTTACACTTTTGATGTGCTATGAATGTGTAGGGGCGAAAAAATGCAGCTTCTCGGACATTGGATGGTGTTCATGTCATGGGTGAACGATTATCGGGGAGGTTAATATTTCAATTTTGCGGTAGCTCTTTTAAGTTTTGGTTTCCTCAACTACTCGAAATAGATGCACGTGTAGCTTGTGCGTGTTGGTTGTCATACAAGATTTTATACTTTCATTGTGTAAAATTTATTTTAAGTACTATCAAGTTAATACACCTTCTCAACATTATAGGTACAAAGACGGATGAAAGAAGCGTGTGCTTATTGGTTTGTTTCAGTGTTATAAGGCAAATAACTAGACCCAAACACCTTGCATTGGTGTAGGAATAGCCACTACAATCACCATAAAAATTGTAGGTTGTCAAGACAAGACTTCAAGTACATTTCTTTGTCCTTTTTTTATGCTAATGTGCTTAACAATGGGCCGTGGGTGGATGAGAGTTCATTTGTGGCCTTTATGCGGTACAGTAAAAATCATAGGAAAGCAAAAACTAACAATGTTAAAGAGGTAAAAAATGTGTTGCTTTCTCATTGATATTACTGACGGTATGCATATGTATTAGTTTCATATGTGTTAGTTTCTTTTTTTATTTGACTTTCTCATTAAAGCTTCGCATTCGTATGTCTCGGCTTTCGCTAACTTTTAGTATCATGCAGGTTAAATTATCCGGCTTTCCAGAGTTGTAATAAACGTTGTCATATTCACTATGCGCATGCCTCCTCCTATGGCTACAACACGCTATTACGAGATACCTCGGAAGCTTTGTTCTTGATAGGTATGAGTGAACAAGTAGGGGCAAATTGTTACACGTCGCATCAGAACAACGCGCATAAGTGTGACCTCACAAGGTTTTCGCGGTCCGATGGTGGAGTGTAAAGCATGATTTCGGTGGTTCAATACCATCTTGAGGTAATTTTTATAGTTTCGGTATTGTCTTGCTTGCTTTCAATGGGTTTGTTCAGTGGGTTCAGTGGTTGGTTTCAATAGGTGTGTTCGGGGATTGTGTTAGGGTGTTGGGTTCAGTTAGTGGGTCCGGTTTATTCTGTTACTGTTGGTTCGATTAATGTGTTAGTGGGTGTTATCAGCTACTGCTGCTTATAGAAAGCTAAGGCAGACTAATATTTTCGGCAATATAGTAAAACCTTTGAAAAAGATAAAAGATTTATTACATAACCTAAATCCTTTAATTATTGACACATGAATCGATTAAATTTTGTTTTATTAACAGTAACTTTGATAGACCTTTTATATAAATTAAGTTATTGTGCTTTAATATTGACTTATGAACAATGCGCAACTTTGAAACTCAATACGGTTTATTTTTAGTGATTTTGTTTAAAGCTCATTATATAGATGGTTCAACTGAATAAAAGCATCTTTTTAGGCGATATGGATGACAAGCTGTGATGCAGAAACTTCCTCGGGATGGGTGCTAAACTACGGCGGTGATGAATGAACTACGAGGCCATGAAAGACATGGATGGACAAGTTAGAAAATAACATCGATTGACATTTTATTTAATTGCAAACTGCACTTTCACCCATCAATTAAATTAGTTAAATCATTATTACTTTTTGAGCAGTAATGGTGGCAAGTATATATAGAAGAGTTCTTAACGGGTGAAAATGGGTTGTGATTGCTTATTAGACTGTGTATCTACTTAGAAAACAAGCAAGTACTAAAATGCAATACTCATGACTCTTATAATATCAGCGTATGAAAGAAACTACTTTCAAGCTGACGCATTGAAGAATGCCAAATCGGTAGCTAAAGCGTATGGCGAACTTCGGGCTGCTACAACTTGAGAAAGGAAATATTGAAACCGATGTCGATTTGTGGCACCAATGGGATGCCGTCACTCAAAATGATGTATGGATTACAGTTTCTTATTCCTTGCCACTTATATGCTTAATTATTTGGTGCATCTTTTACTAATATTATATGCTTCATTCACTATGCACATATGCCATTTTCTTTCTTACCCACCCTTTTGCAACACCCATCTTAGAATGCCGACCATCTGCAGACTCTATTGTCAAAGCAAAACTCTCGGATGTTTCCTAAATTATTAGACTAGCTGAAAAGATTATTGTTTTCCCTTTAATGTTATTTGGCGTAGATGCTATCTACATTACTTGACATCATGCGATATTACTCAAGTTGCCATAGCGCCTAAAACCAAAGGGAAGCGGTGATGGTGCGACATAGGGACGGTTGATTTGACAACATTAAAACCGGACGATACAAACAAAGCTATACATGTGAAGGTTTACCGCAAGTGGACATTCGAATAAACACTCAAAAGCGGTACTCTTACATTTGCATGCTCCTTGATCGGCGTACTTACTCCATCTACAATCTTTCTACCTATGTATGTCAACATAATTCGTATCCACAATCTCTAACTAGCATTACATGGTTGTTATGTCGGGGAGGAGCTATCAAGCAAGCGTCTCCTTGGGAGAAAGGCGGTTTAACAACATCCATAAGCGGAACCTACAGGGGACCGCTATGACCGCCATATGTCTATTGAAAGAGGCTAGGGAGGGGATACAGGCGATATTCAAACCATTGAAAAAGGCTAGGGAGGAATTTGGGTTGGTTTCGGTCTCAAAGCTTGTTTCATATTAAGGTTATACCGATAAATATCAAGTGCCCGCCATAGCGGCGGTTTGAGGCAATCCTTGTTGCTTTTCATATGTGAGTTTTGTCACTAGAATTCTCAATTTGTCATAAAGTACGAGCGAGATGGACCCATGAGTTTATTTGGAATAAATGTTTTTTTGGCTCGTATTTTTGTTTCCTATCGGTTAGTTGAAATTACCTTTGTAGTACAACAACACTAAAGCTTTCCAATAACATCTATGGACTATATTCATCTAATGAAGTTTTTTTGGTAAATTAAATTCATACGGAAATGCTTATTAACTCACTTTTAACGTAATTGGAATGGAGCTATGTGATCGCTCAACATCCACATTCATCAGGTTGGAGTATATGTGACGGAGGATTTGGAAATAGGCCGTCAACTAAAACAAATATTCTAAGTGTTGGTTCACTTTTACATGTTTAAAAAGGTTTACAATATTTATAGCTTTGAGGTTACAGTAATGTCGGGACTATGAAGTTGAGATTCACAAAGTTATTATTAGTGATCCTTGTGGGAAGAGCGATGAGCATGGCAATTAGTTGTTGTTATCATAGACGAAAAATGCATATATAAGAGTTAATTGGATTCATAATGTTGGTTAAAAGTATCAACATCTATTCATGTCATACCAATTTTTATAGAAAATTATTCAAATATCTCATATTTTTGCTTTAAAAAGTTTAATTTTCTTGATATAAATAGTCATGCAAAACAATAGGATCTAAAATTGGAAGATAATTGACTTCCATGTTTTTCTGAGACTACAAAATTAGAACCAATAAGGCACATCATTTTGAAATTTCAAATAATCGGTAATTGCCATTGGGAGAAATAGATTCTTAGCCAAAATATGTGGTTAAACAATGGGGTGATATGCACACCATTAAAAGTGAATTACACACCACCAATTATGCATAGCGATGTTGTCTTGTGTTGCATCAGTTGTGATTTAGTGGTGAAAAGAATCATAAAGTATGGTATGCATATCAACACTCTTAAATAATACATGGTTGCCACTTGAAAAGATGTAATAATTATGACTTATATATGCTTAAAAGAAAATATGGTCGTGTCTTTATTTTTTTACTTTCATTGAAATACAAAAATGTATGTTATCATATTAAATGTGATTATATAATTTGGTTTTTTGAGTTTTTTATGTTACTACATCATACATGTTGCTACACATAATACAATTACACAAACTTCGACAAAAAGCGTCTATAAAGAAGTTTTATTACGAGTACTTGAATAAGCACTATAGACTTATATTTATTAAACAGTGAAAATAACTTTTATATATATTACACTAAAAAAAGTAGCTAAGGGTTTTTGTTTCTACAAATACGACACTACACAAAGTATATAACAAACGTTGTGCATGAAAAAGTTTTATTCAGTCTATATTAGTAAGTATCATCTAATTAAGTTGTTATCATACCTTTCATTCTTATTTTTACACATAATGCATGAATTTTTTCATTTTTGTGTTCCAATTTATGTGTCTAAAATATTTGTCATCATTCAATATTTATTTACGTCAAGTTGAACTACATCAATTGATTTTATGAAGCTAGCCCGCCCATCCGGGCGGGCTATGAAGCTAGTATAACATATATATATAAGGAGAGTGCCTACTACTTTCTTATGTTATTTATACTACAACAACTGTTTAGGATGTCTGCTGCTTATATTACTTTTATTGTTAAACTTTTATTTTAATCTAACAGTGTGTTCTCGAGTTAGAGTTAACGAAGAAAAAAAAAAGGAAAAAAAAAAGTTATGTTCTTGAGTAGCATTTAAGGGGGGAAAGAAAAGGAAATTGAATGAAAGTTAGTGTATTTTTGTTGATTATTAAAGTAAAGTGTTTCCTCCCAATTTTGAGAGAAAAATGTTTACTTTACATTTCTTTACTTTTCTCTAATAAAAAAAAACCTCAAGAACATAGTGTAAGTCTACAATAAATATATAGGTTGTGTATATGTTCACTTATGTAAAGTTGAGTTTATTAGATAACCCAACTGACACAACATGACTCGATTATTACTTGAACATGATAACCCATTCTTTTATAGGGACGTGTTATAGGTTAGTTCTAATCAAAACCCAAATTAACCCCGACCCGATAACATCCCCAGTAACACACATGCAAAATCCTATCCGTCATAATACACCTTTGTGGAAAACTATAAGGGGGGTTGAATAGTTTTACCGATTAAAACTTTGTTTTAAACTATTTAGATCGACTTATGTCAATCTATTTAAATGTGTGTGTTGGATGTTGATAGATAAATGTATAAATAAGTAAAGCAAATATAAAGAGTAAGAAGCACAAAACCACAACGCGAGTATTTATAGTGGTTCGGCTACAAGGACACCTTCCTTGCCCTACTCCACTCTCCGAGTCACCTACTTGAGAGTTCGTAATCATTACACAACACAAACTCCTTGTGGTGGAGAAGCCTTCACAACGTCGCCTACTCTTTATCCGGTACAAGGCTAGACACGAGTTCTTCCACGGTAGAACCAAACCTATCACAGCGTCGCTACACTTTATCGGGATACAAGGCTAGATACCGAGTTCCATTACAAAGGAGGAACTACTACCCAACACTACACAACACCTATTCCAAAGGAGATCACTCCTTATTACAACATCAACAAGGATATCAATATCCTTTGACCCAAACTAATCTATTTCGTACATCGATGCACCATATCGAATGTACACCCTAGGCACCTTTCACTAATGCCTTTTACTCGAATCCTAGGCACCCTTCACTAATGCCTTCAACATGGACTTTCGGCGCACTTCACTAATGCCTTTGACACGGATCTTCGACACCTTTCACTAATGCCTTCGACTTGACCCTTTGGACATCTTTCACCTATGTCTTTGACACAACACTTCTAATGAGAGAGGAAAGAACTATCAACAAGATAACATCAGTAGTCTTGATGATGACGAAGCTTGGCAACCCATGGACTTGAGCTTGCTCGACTTCAAGAGGTGGTTATCTCGCCTTTAAGAGGAACTTAGAGAATCACACAAACATAAAACTACATAGAAAGATCCTTTGGATCTGAGGTTAGAGTGTTTACAACACTAAGAGAGAATGTGTGTGAAAGGGTTAAGTTACAATAAAGAAATGGCTCACTATTTATAGAGAAAAAATTACTACTGTTCCACGGATCCCACGGATCCCTTGCTTGAGGGATCCGTCCAGTGTATTCCTGGGGATCCGTAGGACGCTCCCCTTAAATGGGTTATGGGTTATGAGTCATGGATCATGGGTTATAGACTTTGGACCATGGGTATCCACATAGATACAATGTATCTAGAAGATGCAATGCATCTAGTCAATGGGTCATGGGTTAGCTCCATGGGTTATGGATAATACCCATTATGACTTCATGCATGATGTCATGCAATGGGTCATGGGTTATGCTCCATGGGTATGGGTCATGGACTTTGGGTTTTATCCAACTATATTCAATGTATCTAGTTAATGGGTCAAGTACTTAGATTCTTACCTATTACATTACCATTACAATACACACTAAGTATGTATATATATACCCATTATGTAAACACTAGTTGTTGTACATATGCATTACTATAACATGAGAACACTATTACTTGTTTAGTGTTTTATATGAAAACGTAAGTGTGTTAGTAAACTATTGGCTCAAACTATTTACGTATTTTATTTGTTTCGTTAAAATGATTTTACGTTTGTTATCGACAAAACATTAGAGGATCGTAAAATATAAATAAACATTTTTATGGCTTATTTGTATTAACAATCTCCCCCTTTTTGTTGATGATAAAACATAAGATTATTTTACGGAAAAACTAAAATTCGTAAAGGTTTGAATTGGAGTTTTTACTCTCTTCTCCCCCTTTTTGTCGAAACAAAAAGAACGTCGAAAAGAAACTAACATTTAGTTTTAATAAAAACTTGTGAAGAGAAAAAAATATGAAAGCTAGAGAGTAAGAGAAGAAAAGGATTCTCGTCTTAGCTCCCCCTGACCGGTACATCCCTTTGTGAGGGCGTCAAGTAATTAGAAAAACTAAGCGAGTGCTTTTTCAATTTTGTTTGCAAATGGTTTAGGGTTTAATGTAAACCTATGTGAAAGTATTGGAAATGGTTTTGCAATTGTTTTGCTTTGACAAGAAACTCCCCCTAGCTAAGGGTGTCAAAGTCTTCATGTGTATATTGAAAATCTACAAAATAAATGTTAGAAAACAAGTATATGATGCATAATTTCCTGCAAATAAGACTCAAGTTAGTAATAAAAATGTCTTATGTTGTACGAATCCCATGGTTCCTCCCTTGGAGGGATCCGTCTAGGCTAAAATGAGGGATCCGTCTACCTGTAAGCTTAAGACATCAATGGTGATGTAAAATGTGATGTTAACATCAAAATGAGTTATGTATCAAGGCACCAAACATATTCTCAAGATAATATGGCATATAACATGTAATTTTATTCAATAAAAACACGAGAAATGATCTACATATCTCTAAAACTAAGAGAATGACTTAAACAAGAACTATGATTCCTAATCAATCTAAGTTAAGCTTAAGACTAGGACACCACTTGAATCATTAAGCTCAAGGTTGTTTAGGTTTTTTGACCTCATCGAAACGTTCGAGGAGGTGATAAAACATGAAACGTTGCTCTTCACGTAGTTCATGTATCAAGCCTTCAACATGTTGACAATGATAACAATCTTTGTCATGGCTAGGAAATGGTGGAGGTATAAATGGAATTGCTTGAGATGGAAGGTTGGGTTGAGTTTCCACAAAAGAAGGAAGGATTTGAGGAGGTACATTAGGAGGTGGTTCAACCAAAAGTGGTGGTGGTGGAATATGTGTCGAGGATAGTGGTAGAGAGGTATCTACTTCCATGTGATCGGGTGGTTGATTTTGATGATTCCTCATAATCTAAAAGGGACTATTTGAAGGTGATGGAGAAAAGGATACCGGTGCTAGTGTCGTTTCAACACCTTGATTTTGTTGTTGCGCTATTGTCTCTATTGAGGAGAATGTTGGCAATGGTGGAGGATGAGATGGCCTAGAAGGAAAATCCTCTAAATTGTAGAGATGTGGAGATGAAAGTGGAGTGGTGAATGATAAGGCTCTAGGCACCAATGGTGATGGTTTAGTGGAAATAGGAGTGTTTGGTTTAGGCGGTATAGTAGTGTTTGGCAATGGTAGTTTTGTGGAAATAATCCTTTTGGGGATTGGTTTGATTGGTTGAGTTGGTGGAGGGGAAATCCTAGCGTTTGTGGATTTAACGGGAGATGATTCGGTTGAAGAAATTTTGTGAACAACACGAGCAAGTTTCTTGGGTGGTCCTTTGGTGGATGAGTTAACACTAAGAGCTTTCCTCATGATGAGATGATAAAATATTAGTGAGATAGAGGCTTCTAGTTGCTGAGAATCAAGTAGTAGATGGTGACTTAGAAGTCCTAACAAGATGGTTTATAAAGGGAAGGATTTGGCAAGTGCATTTAAGGCTTAAACCACTAAGATCATTTGAAATGTGAGGATTTGCATGCACAAGAGTCAACTTCAGATTTGTACTGATCAAGAAGGTTAATTGAGGTAAGATAGAGTGTTTAAGTTAGCAAAGAGAGCTTGAAATGATTGTTTTAGCTAGGATTAGCTTAATCTGTCAGCCGATTCCCACAGTTTCCTCCAATGAGGGATCCGTCTAGGCTAATCCTAGGGATCCGACTCTCAGCAGCCAAGAAAAGAGGGAAATGATGTTTTGTGAGGTCTAGTACCTACACATCTTTAGTGTTTCAGTCTTCTTAAGTGTCTTAAATGGAAGGGAACTTAAATGAGTGATGGTAGCTAATGATTGCCTTTTATGAAAGAAGATGGGACTTTATGAGCACCAATGATTGATCAAGGATGACACTAAGAAATATGAGAGTGTCAAGTGGAGTTAAATGATCCTAGAGATCAGATGATAGTTTGAAAGAAATTTGGAAAATTCTTTAAAAATCATGATAAATGAAAAACTTGTTTTTGGCCTATTTTGAGGTAAGGATGACTAAAATCAATTTGCTAAAATTGAGAGAAATATCAAGCTAAGTGTTTTGAGATGTGAGGAATGATGTGTGAGTATTGGAGCGGAAATATGGTGAGTCTAGGTGAAGTAATAAATCAAAACCATCTTGAACGTGACCCTAAATTTGCTTTGAGTGAGTGTGAGACCTACTGAGCTTGAGGAAGACTTAAGTGATCCTAAAGAATCATGTTTAGCTAGTATGATGTGGTATATGGGAATGGTTTGATGTATGGAGGTCTGCAACTGCATTTCTGTTTGCCCGGATCCCTAAATGGAGGGATCCGTCTAGTACAAAATGAGGGATCCGGCTTCTGCAGATCAGTAGCATTACAGAAGGTGTGCAGTTTTTGCACTATATTATGCATACTAATAGCTACGAGTTCTACTATAAGTGAACATAAAAATAAGTAAATATCTCATAATTCATAACACAAACACGAGTAATAGTGATAATATCCAAACAAACTAGGTAAAGCTAGCACCAATATAAGCATCCATTGTAAAATGATAAAAGAAATGTCTAAGACAACCATAAGCCTAATGTCTCTTTCGTCAATCTCTTATCTTCCTCTTTCCCGATGTCATGAGGTATTCAGTTAAGCATTTGATCATCCCCTTCAATTGTTTGAATTCTTCGGACTCGTTTGGAAGAGTTGGAAGTTGTTCAAAGTAGGTTATGGGGTCCATTTAGACGTTGGCAACGGGATCGAATTTTTCTTCTTCTTCGTCCGAAGAGTCTGAGAGAGCACGGGGCATTTTTCCATTGATCATGAACCGTTTAGAGGGTTGTTTGGTGAGTGGTACCATAACGTGATCGGCAAGAAAATGATCATCGTTGATAGGAGAAGGTACTAACATACTCACGGAGTCGTGTTAGGAGCATACAATAGGGAAGTACCATGGAGTTGACTTTGAACATACCTACCATTCTTTTTACAATGTAATAGGCAAGGTTAAATGGTCTTTGGTGAATGAGGCAATAGATCATTTGGACAAGACATGCATTGCGATGGTCTTTGTTCCCGACCAAACAAATGACATTTTCTCTAAGAATTTCTTCCCACTTTCTATAGATGGGAATCATTTCGGAGAGTTCCATTTGAAAGGGATCACGTTGGATGAGTTCTTTGTTGCGGTTGAGGCGAGATTGGTCGGCTCTAATTTTGAAGATGGTGTCTCAAACAACTGTGGGATCATCGAGAGGAGTGTGATAGATTGGTTTTGGGTCTAGTGCAAAAGATTGAGTGGATATTGCCCAATCTTGAGAGTACATACAAATACCTTCACATGGAATGCGAAGAATTTGTGCAAAGGTGTTGAGGGGTAAGGTGATGGTTTGGTTGTTGACAATGAAAGTGATTGAGATGCTTTCATCATTGTTTCGAATGATCCTAACACTTTTGTAAAACTCGAAGATAAAAACCGGACAAAGTTGTTCATCAATATCTAGGAGACAATAAAAGTTAATTGTCGAGAAATCTTGACGAATGTCGGTGTTTTCAAGGAAACATTCCTTAACAACACGACCTTCATGGATAAGTCGTTTTTTAAGCTTTTTGAAAATTTTGCGATTGGTTTTTGAAAGCTCTTCTTTTCGATAATATCTAGAGAGGTAGTGGACGGTGTCATGATGATCTTGTTGGGTAACTTTGGGCATGATTGATCCTAGAAAAAAAATATTCCAATTAGGTAAAATTTGTCAAGAGGGGTTTATGGTTTTGGTTTCTATTAACAATGTTATTTTGAAAGACGAATTGTAAACCTTCAAGGCAACATGAACAAGCTAATCCCTTATGGAATGTTCCTGACACGCCTTTATCATCATATCATGTACTTCCATCCTCAATTTCAAAGTCCGTTGTACGTACTTGTGAATAAGATGATGGAACCTCTAAACACATCTCACATAAAGTCTTTCTTCATCACTGAATCGGCAAATACTCATCATCCATTTGACAATCCATCTAGCGAAAACGCTCAAGAAACTTAGTTTCCTTTCCTAATAGGTTCAATCCTTAGATTACATCTTTTATCATTGTAATGTGACCATTCTCATGAAATAAACATTTAACGTTGATGTCTCACTTATATATTTGTTCAAATTCCTTAGAAAACACTGGCTTTGAAATACGATACCTTGTACAAATTTTGCATACCTTCTGTGAAGGTACTGTTTAGCAGGAGACGGATCCTCACTTTGAAGCGGATCCCTTCACTTAGGAAGTGGGATCCGGGCAAACATAAATGCTTGATTCACCTCCATCAAACCAGCCCACTAGACCACTTCACACTAGCTAAACATAATGCCTTAGGACCACTTAAGTCTTCCTCAAGCTCAGTAGGCATCACACTCACTCATAGCTCATTTAGGATCACACTTAAGGTGCTTTTTGATTTATCATCACACCAAAACTCATCATCCTTCTGCTCCAATACTCATACATCATTTCTCACATGTTAACACATCTAATCTTATAATTCTCTCAATTTTAGCAAATTGATCTTAGTCATCCTTACCCCAAAATAGGTCAAAAACTAGTTTTTCATTTCTTATGATTTTTAAGGAATTTTCCAAAATTATCTTAAGTCACCATCTGATCTCCAGGGTCATTTAGCACCACTTGACACTCTCAAATTTCCTATTGTCATCTTTGATCATTCATTGGTACTCATAAAGTCCCATTTTCTTCCATAAAAGGCAATCATTAGCTATCATCACTCATTTCCCTTGATCATTTAAGTCTCCTTTCATTTAAGACACTTAGGAAGTCTGAAACACTCAAAATCTATAGGTACTAGACCTTACAAAACATCATTTTCCTCTTTTCTTGGCTACTGAGAGCCGGAACCCTAGGATTAGCCTAGACGAATCCCTCATTGGAGGGAACCATGGGAACCGGCTGACAGTTTCAGCTAATTCTAGCTAAAACAATCATTTCAAGATCTCCTTACTAACTTGAACACTACATCTTGTCTTAATTAACCTCCTTGATCAATGCAATTCTGAAGTTGACTCTTGTGCATGGAAATCATTGCATTACAAAAGGATCTTAGTGGTTTAAGCCTTGAATGCACTTGACAAATCCTTCCTTTTTTATAAGCCACCCTGTTATGACTTCTTTGTCACCATCCACAACTTAATTCTCATCAACTAGAAACTTCTATCTCACTAACCTTTTTGTTATCTCATTATGAGGAAAGCTCCTAGTGGTAACTCATCCACCAAAGGACCACCCAAGAAACTTTCTCATGTTATTCATGAAATATCTTCAACCGAAATCATCTCCGTTAAATCCACATATGCTAGGATCCACCTATCAAACCAATCCCCAAAAGGATTCTTCCCACAAAACTACCAATGCCAAACACCACTATACCACCTAAACCAAACACTCCTATTTCCACTAAACCATCACCCTTAGTGCCTAGAGCCATATCATTCACCACTCCACTCTCATCACCACACTTCTACAATCTAGACGACTTGCCTCCTAGGCCATCTCATCCTCCACCATTGCCAACATTCTCTTCTATAGAGAGAATAGCGCAACAAAATCAAGGTGTTGAATCAACATTAGCACCGACATCCATTTCACCTTCACCCTCAAATAGTCCCTTTTGGATTATGAGGAATCATCAAAGTCAACCACCCGATCACATGGAAGTAGATACCTCTCTACCACCATCTTCGACACATATTCCACCATCACCACCTTTGGTTGAGTCACCTTCAAATATACCTCCACAAATTCCTCATTCTTTTATGGAACCTCAACCAAACTTTCCATCTCAAGCCATTCCATTTGTACCACCTCCATTTCCGAGCCATGACAAAGATTGTTATCATTGTCAACATGTTGAAAGCTTGATACATGAATTACGTGAAGATCAATGTTTCATGTTTTATCACCTCCTCGAACGTTTAGACGAGATCAACAAACCTAAACAACCTTGAGCTTAAGGATTCAAGTAGTGTCCTAGTCTTAAGCTTAACTTATATAGTTTAGGAATCCTAAGTCATGTATTATTCATTTTCTTAGTTTTTGGAGTTATGTACATCATTTCTCTAGTTTTATTAAATGATATTACATGTTATATGCCATATTGTCTTGAGAATATGTTTGGTGTCTTAATACATATCTCATTTTGTTGTTAACATCACATTTTACATCACCATTGTTGTCTTAAGCCTACAGAAAAACGGATCCCTCAGTTTAGCTTAGACGGATCCCTCCAAAGAGGGAACCGTGGGATCCGTACAACAGAAGACAATTCTATTACTAACTTGTGTCTTATTTGTAGGAAATTATGCATTATATACTTGTTTTCTAACATTTGTTTTGTAGATTTTCAATATACACATGAAGACTTTGACACCCTTAGCTAGAGGGAGTTTCTTGTCAAAGCAAAACAATGCAAAATCATTTGCAATATCATTCACATAGGATTACATTACATGACGTCCTCCTTGCAAAGGTGCAATCATCAAGGGGGAGCATATTCGTCACGACGAAACCATTTGCAAACATAATTGCAATGCACTAGTTTAGTATTTCTACTTACTTGACGCCCTCACAAAGGGATGGACTCATCAAGGGGGAGCTAAGACGAGAATACTTGTCCTCACTTAGTCTCTATTTTTCATCTCTTCTTTCTTTTCACATGTTTTTTCTTAAAATAATGTGTTAGTTTCTTTTCGACGCTCTTTTTGTTTCAACAAAAAGGGGGAGAAGAGAGTAAAAACTCCAATTCAAACTTTTACGAATTTTAGTTTTTCCTTAAAATAATCTTATGTTTTGTCATCAACAAAAAGGGGAGATTGTTAATACAAATAAGCCGTAAAAACATTTATTTATATTTTACGATCTTCTAATGTTTTTACGTAAATGGTTTGAGTCAATAGTTTACTAACACACTTACGTTTTCATATAAAACACTAAACAAGTAATAGTGCTTTCATGATTTAGTAATGCATATGTACAACAACAAGTGTTTACATATTGGGTAGATTTATACATACTTAGTATGTATTATAATGGGTAATAGAATGGGTAGAAGTTTAAGTATTTAACCCATTGACTTAATACATTGAATGTATTTGGGGAAAACCCAAAAGTCCATGACCCATACCCATGGAGTATAATCCATAACCCATGACCCATTGCATGACATCATGCATAAGTCATAATGGGTATTATCCATGACCCATGGAGCTAACCCATAACCCATTGTCTAGATGCATTGCATCTTCTAGATACATTGTATCTACTTGGATACCCATGGTCCAAAGTCTAGGACCCATGACCCATAACCCATGACCCATGACCCATAACCCATGGGTAATGAGGTGCGTCTCACGGATCCCTAGTATTACACTAGATGGATCCCACAAGCAAGGGATCTGTGGGATCCGTGGAACAGTAGCATATTTTGTCTATAAATAGTGAGCCATTTCTTCATTGTAAGTTACCCCTTTCACACACATTTTCTCTTAGTGTTGTAAACTCTCTAACCTTAGATCCAAGGGATCTTTTCTATGTAGTTTTGTATTTATGTGATTCTCTAGGTTCTTCTTAAAGGCGAGATCACCACCTCTTGAAGTTGAGCAAGCTCAAGTCCATGGGTTGCCAAGCTTCGTCATCATCAAGACTACTGATGGTATCTTGTTGATAGTTCTTTCCTTTCTCATTAGAAGTGTTGTGTCGAAGACATAGGTGAAAGATGTCTAAAGGGTCAAGACAAAGGCATTAGTGAAAGGTGTCAAAGAGTCGTATCGAAGGCAGTAGTGAAAGGTGCCTAGGGTGTACATTCGATATGGTGTGTCGATGTACAAGATAGATTAGTATTGGGTCAAAGGATATTGATATCCTTGTTGATGTTGTCATAAGGAGTGAATCTCCTTTTGGGATAGGTGTTGTGTAGTGTTGGGTAGTAGTTCCCCCTTTGTAATGGAACTCGGTATCTGTATGTAGGATAAAGTGTAGGCGGCGTTGTGATAGGTTTGGTTCTACCTCGTGGGAAGAACCGTGTCTAGCCTTGTACTGGATAAAGAATAGGCGACGTTGTGAAGGCTTCTCCGCCACAAGGAGTTTGTGTTGTGTAGTGATTACGAACTCTAGAGTAGGTGACTCGGGGAGTGGAGTAGGGCAAGGAAGGTGTCCTTGAAGCCGAACCACTATAAATACTCGCGTTGTGGTTTTGTGCTTCTTACTCTTTACTTTTACTTTACTTACTTGCATACTCATCTATCAACATCCAACGTACACAATAAATAGATTGACATAAGACAATCTAAATATTTTAAAACGAAGTTTTAATCGGTAGAACTATTCAACCCCCCTTATAGTTTTCCACACCTTCGACTTCACCCTTTGGACATCTTTCACCTATGTCTTCGACACAACACTTCTAATGAGAGAGGAAAGAACTATCAACAAGATAACATCAGTAGTCTTGATGATGACGAATCTTGGCAACCCATGGACTTGAGCTTGCTCGACTTCAAGAGATGGTGATCTCGCCTTTAAGAGGAACCTAGAGAATCACACAAACACAAAACTACATAGAAAGATCCTTTGGATATGAGGTTAGAGAGTTTAAAACACTAAGAGAGAATGTGTGTGAAAGGGGTAAGTTACAATGAAGAAATGGCTCACTATTTATAGAGAAAAAATCACTACTGTTCCACGGATCTCACGGATCCCTTGCTTGAGGGATCCGTCCAGAGTATTCCTGGGGATCCGTAGGACGCTCCCCCTAAATGGGTTATGGGTCATGGATCATGGGTCATGGGTTATATACTTTGGACCATGGGTATCCACATAGATACAATGTATCTAAAAGATGCAATGTATCTAGTCAATGGGTCATGGGTTAGCTCCAGGAGTTATGGATAATACCCATTATGACTTCATGCATGATGTCATGCAATGGGTCATGGGTTATGCTCCATGGGTATGGGTCATGAACTTTAGGTTTTATCCAACTATATTCAATGTATCTAATTAATGGGTCAAGTACTTAGATTCTTACCCATTACATTACCATTACAATACATACTAAGTATGTATATATATACCCATTATGTAAACACTAGTTGTTGTACATATGCATTACTATAACATGAGAACACTATTACTTGTTTAGTGTTTTATATGAAAACGTAAGTGTGTTAGTAAACTATTGGCTCAAACTATTTACGTATTTTATTTGTTTTGTTAAAATGATTTTACATTTGTTATCGACAAAACATTAGAGGATCGTAAAATATAAATAAACGTTTTTACGGCTTATTTGTATTAACATGTTAGCTAGTAAGGCATATTGGCCCGACCCACTTGTTTAAGCCCGTTTAATAACACTTAGGGTTTTGTCTTTGTATTTTCTGTTTAATCATTTGTAATCTCAGTTATTTAGTGAACTTGATCATTATATAATTTTCAGTATTCCCTTTGTTTTCTACATGGTATCAGAGCAACATAATTACTGAGATGAACGAGAGTAGAACAGGTAGACATAGCAGATTCAGACAAACATATATATATTCAGATAGATAGATTTAGACAGACACATGCAGATTCAGACATTTGTAGAAAACAAAGGGAATAATGAAAATTATATAACAATCAGATTCACTGAATAACTGAGATTACAAATGACTAAATAGAAAATACAAAGACAAAACCATAAGTGCTATTAAACGGGCCTAAAGAAGTGGGCCAGGCCAATAGTCGTTATTAGCTAACATCTCCTCTCAAACTCACACTACTGCGTCTGCAAAGGTGAACATTGGGAGTTGTCATACAGAAAATAAACTAAAATTGACAATTATACACACATCTTCGGAGTGTCCCAGAGCTCAAACTCAGTGCTAGACTGAGTCTTAATCCGATACAATTCAAACTGTAACAGGGCGGCAACACTCAAGTCTAAAACAGACGGACCAAAGTCATTGCAAAATCAAAATTAGAGCAACATAATTACGAAGATGAACGAGAGTAGAACAGATAGAGCAAATTCAGACAGACAAATGCACATTCAGAGGCAGATTCAGACAGACAGATGCATATTCAGACATGCATATTGAGCCGAGCACATTGGCGAGACGAATGCGAAAGAAGTAGATAAAGAGTGAGACAGTCACGAGAAAAAGTAGATAAAGATCAGATTCATGCAGATGCGCAATCAGACGGAACCAAACAAGTGCAAAGCACAATCAGACAGACAAATGTGTAATCAACATAATCAGAGCAAATCCAGGCGTATTGATCATAACCTTCAATTCTATAGTTTTTTTCTTCCTCATCATAACTTTTTTCAATTTTCCAAGATCAAAGCTACAAGACAATTATTGATCAAGATAGAGGATGCACTACGATAACCATTCTTAGCTTGTGGAGGAGTATCAAGCAAAAGAGAAATGATACATGGGCCTAAACTTAGACGTAAAACCAAGTGTCAGCATCTTGATGGCTGCAAACAGGGACTCACTTATTTTACAATCCATCAGGATGATGACAAGTGGTTTTAAGTCTAAGTTTAGGCCTAAGTTTAGGTCCATGTATCATTTCTCTAAGCAAAAATATATTTAAGAGATGTTTTTATTTATGCTATTATCTTTAGATATGTTATGGATAATTATTAGTGGATGTCCATATAGTCCATAAGAGGCCCATGGCCCAATTAGAAATTAGGGTTTTTACCCTACAGTTTATCTTATATATACCACATGTATCTCTGACATTATAAATCAATAGAAGAATACTTTTCATTCCCTGCTGGGGGAGTGCAGAATAGACCAGCTGAAGATGGAAGAGTTCTTGTTCACAACACGTTATCAGCACGCTCTAATAAATATAATCATATCGGAAACTAAAGAAAACGCATGCAACGCATGCATTCGAGTTTCATAAATCATATATTATTTCACAAGGTGCGTAAATGTTAAAACCTTTATCTGTTATTATTGTGTGTGGTTCTTAAGTTTCATAAAAGATTTTGGTGAAGCAGAAACATTATTTTCAAATCATGTGATAACCAAAAAGATAATAATGGGCTCTTACTGGATTATTTATGATGAATTAGAAAATTAGAAAACCAAACAAAGTAACGGATTTTATTTATTCAGTGTGTTTATATATGTATCCCTAGTTGAATTTTACTCGTTGCCTAATTATTAACTAAAAGTGGTTACACTATTTATGTATGAGATTTTTAGATCCTAAAAATCTAATACAAATAGGACATTGTTGTTATTGATAATTGGGTCTACGAAATCGTGGGCATCAAAATAAACTTAACATTTAAGATCTAAATTAAAACTTACGATCACAAGACTCACTTAAATAACAACCATCGAGTTACGATTTCTTTTAGCTTCTAGAGTAATAATGTTATAAAAAGATAAAAATATACGATCATAGTAACATACTCCTAAATTTTTGTGTGCATACATATATATGACGGATAATCCAATAGAATGCGAGTTAGATGGCCTTGAAAGTATAAATTACTCTGTTAGGCTGAAAAACGATTTTTCGGTTCGAACGTGACATCATCTTTTAG
>OU343224.1:318776698-318855681 GCA_910596185.1 Chrysanthemum makinoi | reverse complement strand
CGACACCTAAACCGCAAAAGTATTTTTGCCAACTGGCGAAGTTTTAAATTAATGCCATGGACACGTGTCATGCAAAGACCACATGTCTTGCCTTTTAGTATATATAATAATAATAATTACATTATGTTCTTGTATTTTATTATTAAAGAAAAATAAAAAAACGTAAACATTTTCCTCTAAAAAGTAAAAAAAAAAAAAAAACATTTTACTTTAAAAATTAACAAAATAACACTAACTTTCATTTTTCATCTTCTCTTTCATTTTCTTACTTAACTCGGAGAACACAAACACCCCCAAAATCTTAAACCCAAAAGTATAAAATTTACTTCACACACTCAAAACCACCACAAGGGTTTTAGACTTGCACCAAAATGTGGAAAACCCAGCTTCGCAGAAAACCTCAATTCTCAACCATAATCCTCAAAACCATAAACCCACAAACAATTTCACCCCAATTGCAAAACCCACAAAGGATATACCCTAATTTCACCTCTAACACCAAGAATCAAACTAGGGTTTTGCCAAAACCCCAAAAATGGAAGTATGATTTTACTGGAAAGTTTTGTACTTTTTCGGGTGGAAATGAGTTTGGGAGGTGTTGGAATTGTAAGAGTGAAAAGGGGTTTTTGATTTGTGAATCTTGTGGATGTGTTCAGCCTGTTGATCATAAAGTTGATTATTTTAGCATTTTTGGGTTGTAAGTTGCTTTTTCTAGATGGTGTAATTTATGTTTATTTGATTATATTGTTGATGAATAAGGGGGCGTTTGGGATTGGTTATTTTTTCTGTTATGTTCTTTATAAACCTATAACTCTATAAGTAAGCAGTTTAAGAAAGGGTGTCTGCGATTGCGCAATGTTTCTACTTAGGCTTCTGCTTAAATTAAGTACTTCTGGAAATGGGTTTGGATTTGCTTATTTTGTAAAAAATGAAAGGATGCTAAAAAAGAAAAATAATTCTTTGCCGAAAATTTTCGATCAAATTCATTTATGAAACGTTTGAAGTTAAATATTTTTGTAGAAGTGTAATTTTAACTTCAGATAAAAATAAGCATTGTGAAATAAGCAGCTCAATACCTCCTTATCAGAATCTGCTAGATAAGCAGAAGTAGTTTGGATAACACAAAACTGCTTCTTCTTAAAAATAAGAAGAAAAGCAGAAAGAAAAAAAAAAAAGCAATCCCAAACACCCCCTAAAATTTCCATATTTTGTGAAAAACATGCAATAATTTGCTCATAAGTAATGAACTGTTAAAAAATTTTAATGGGATATGTTTATTATAGGTTTTATGTATAATATGTAGTATATGATTATGG
Source organism: Chrysanthemum makinoi (assembly GCA_910596185.1). NCBI lineage: Eukaryota > Viridiplantae > Streptophyta > Magnoliopsida > Asterales > Asteraceae > Chrysanthemum > Chrysanthemum makinoi. The sequence continues at coordinate 318,854,365 of OU343224.1, read as the reverse complement.
AGTAAATATTTCATTGGACTTTTGCACTTTTGTAATGGTTTTGTTCTTAAAAGCAATTTGAAATATGAGATGATTCAGGTTGGAATGCCTAATGGGAACATTTTATAAATGTGATAAAGGGAAGTTATTAATCAAGTAGCAGAATCAGTGTAAATTGTTTGGGTATAATGAGACGTTTTCTGATTATTTGATGGTCACTATTCAGTTCTGGATAACCGGTTTAGGGGTAGCTGCGGAAAAATTGTTTAAGATATAAAAAGTTATATAACCGATACAACTGAATGACTGATATTCTAGTTATCGCAAGTTTTAATTGCAGCCAGAAAGACATCTAACACTACTCTTGCTGCTGTGTTGCAGCTGATTATTTGATGCATATTGTTCCATATCACATATCTTAAAACGCATTGCCAAATACCTCCTAATTACCATTATCATATGACAGAGAGAGGAGATTTGATATCGATGATGGAAGTCTGGAAGGAACGTACAAAAACTGGCAGAAAAAGCTGCACCCTGATCTGGTTCACACGAAATCTAAGGTTTGTGACTAATATTTCTTTTGGATAAGTTAGATCAGTTGCCTTTTATTGTTAGTTGACGTATTGGTTCTTGTTGTTACGTAGGAAGAAAGAGAGTATGCTGCTGAACAGTCTGCTAGGGTTATCGATGCTTATACTACACTTCGTAAACCATTGAAAAGAGCGATTTACATAGTAAGTTCCAACATGGTTTTCATTTCTTCGTAAATATATAGTTCTCGAACTTCCATGTGATATTAATACTCGAATTCTACATTTTAATAATAAAAAAAAAATAAAAAAAAAAAATAAAAAAAATAAATAAATAAATAATCGTATTTACGCCTTTACTCTTCTATTTGGATTTGTTTCTCCTGAATTGAGACACTTTTTTAATCTTATTTCGACATTTTCAGATGAGGCTTGAAGGTGTTGAAGTTGATGAAGAACAAACTGTCTCAGCACCTGAATTGTTGGGGGAGGTAATATCAGATTGTTTGGCTTTGCAGATGGTTTTCATTAACATCAGTTACATGTTTAATTTTTATTCATCAGAAATTATGTGTATACGTCCATCCATTATTCTTAGGTTGGACAGATAGTTATTCTTTTACAGTTATCTAATGTCCTTAGATGGATGAATTTGATCAAGACCCTTGCTTCCGTTATTACGTATTTTCATATAGTGGGTCCCATTATTATTTTGGTCAATCAACTAAATGAAACCCATAATCGGATTTCAGTTCTTCTTAGACCATATAAATGTAACCCATGAAGCAATGTTTTAAAGTAACACCACATCCCTCTGCAGATCATGGAAATTAGGGAAGCCGTGGAAGAAGCCACCAACTCTCAAGAACTAAACAAGATTCAATCCGAGGTACAAATTTAGGATCTCGATGAAATATCTATGAACAACAGTTTAACATTCTTAAAGAAGATTGAAACTTGGAGTTAACGCTATTCGGTTTATGAAGATCAATAATCTATAGCTTAGAAAATTTTCTGGAAAATATGTTTACTGATGCAACATATCTAAATTTCATTTATTGCAGATGGAAGAAAAACTGAGCCATTGGTCTGATATATTTGGAAACGCTTTTGGAAGTAAAAAATACGATGAAGCTCTAAAAGCAATTCAAAGAATGACATATTACCATCGCGTGAAAGAAGAGATTGTTAAGAAGCTCTAGTTCTGTTACTCGTTTACATGAAACTGCATTTTCATTTGTTAATTCATTTATTTCGAAGCTCATTGAAGGGCAATATCATTATATGTTGTAACATTGCTGCTTGCTTCTGTTTTGCTCATTGTTTTTGGTTTTAGCCGTAGATCAAGATGGTTTGGGTTGACCCACAAACATGTTGGTATGTTTCAGAAAATCTTTCGGTAACATCTTAGTGAAAATTATGAATAAATTGATATAAGAGTTTGTACGTATACATTGGGAATGCATTTTTTTTTAACCATTTGACTGTTTGATGTGTATGATCTGTTTAGAATAAAGTAATCATATCTAGTAAGCACATCATATCTAGTAAGCAGTCATTGAAAATTTTAGTATCTTGGAGCAGCAATACAAAAGAAATTGTGTATGGCTGAATTGTAGCAATAACACCACTTAGGACTAGTGTCTACTGATGTTATTCGGGTCAAATTGACTAATAAGGGTTATTCGGGTTGGGTAACCCCGTCTTCACGAAAAATTACCCTAATAATCCGAACAAAGTATTTAAACCGGTAATAAGCTTATTCGAGTGTGGGTTGTTTTTACAACATATCCCAAAGCCGACTGCCCATATATGAAAGTTTGTGTATGTTTACTACATAAAAATAGGGTTTAGTAAGATAGCATTAATTTTTCTTTTAAAGTTTTGTTTGTGTACATGACTTACAAAATGTCTTATAAAATGTTACTATCTTTCAAAACTAGATGATTATCCGCGTATATCATCAATAATGTAAAGTAGTGTTTTTGTGTATATATTGTTCGGTATTTTAGGGATAACAATGAATTTGATTGCTGTCATAATAATATACATGATACATATAAATAGCTACACAAAGAATGATCTAGAATCGGGCTCAAGCCCGTTACACAAATATACGGGCTAACACTCCCTCGCAGTCGGAGTGGGAGGACACCGGCGCCGGACCGAGCGAAATTCCTCTCAATAAAGGTTGGTAATCCTTCGTGAAAATGCCTGCATACTCGATATAGTGAAGGAACATGAAGAACCCGGACCTGACCAGTGGCGACCAAGTCTCGAACAAAGTCAATATCAATCTCAATATGCTTTGTACGCTGATGTTGAACCGGATTACAGGATAAGTACACAGCACTAACATTATCACAGTAGACAAGTGTGGCGGAAGCTAGAGGAGTGTGTAACTCTCGAAGTAAATTCCTTAGCCAACAGGTTTCGGCAATAGCGTTGGCAACCCCACGATACTCTGCCTCTGCGCTAGAACGAGAGAGAGTCGGTTGCCGCTTCGAAGACCAAGAAAGAAGGTTGTTGCCAAGAAAAACACAGTAGCCTGAAGTCGAGCGTCTAGTGGTAGGACAGCCAGCCCAATCCGCATCAGAATAGGCAACTAGAGATGAAGTAGACGAAGCATACAACTGTAACCCATAGTCTAGAGTACCTTGAACATACCGCAATATCCGTTTGAAAGCCAAGAAATGAGGCTCTCGAGGGTCATGCATATGAAGGCAAACCTGCTGAACTGCATAAGATATATCTGGGCGAGTAAAGTGAGATACTGAAGAGATCCCACAAGACTCCGATAGAAAGTGGGATCAGAAACAGGATCACCATCATCTCCCAGTTTGGACTCAGTGTCAACGGGTGTCCTACTGGGATTACAGGTAACCATATGTGCTCTCTCCAAAACCTCAATAGCATACTTCTTCTGAGATAAGAATAACCCTGAGGAATCACGTCTGACAGATATACCCAGAAAGTAATTAAGTGGACCCAGATTCGTCATAGCAAACTCCTGATGTAAGGAACCAGTGAGCACAATATCATCAACATATAGTAACAAATAAGCCGTGTCCGTTCCCTGGCTGTATATGAATAAAGATGAGTCACAACGACTGTGAGAAAATCCAACCCGAGTGATATAGGATGCAAAACGCTGAAACCATGCTCTAGGGGCCTGCTTGAGCCCATACAGAGACCGCTGGAGTAAACATACATAATCAGGATGTATCGCATCCCGAAACCCTGGAGGCTGATGCATATAAACTGTCTCAGATAAATCACCATGTAAGAAAGCATTCTTGACATCAAGCTGATGAATCGGCTAATGTGGAGAAACAGCTAAACTTAGAACAGTCCGAATAGTGTCTGGTTTAACAACCGGACTAAAGGTCTCATCTACATCAATCCCCTCTAACTGATTACTACCATTGGCTACTAGACGAGCCTTGTATCGACTAAGGGTGCCATCAGCCAAATACTTGTGGCGAAAAAGACACATGCAACGAATAATGTTGGTATCCGTGGGTCGTGGTACCAAAGTCCAGGTTCCATTTTTAATAAGTGCAGTGTATTCATCACGCATAGCATTTTGCCAATTTGGATCATTAAACGCTTTGCGATAGGATTTTGGTAATGGTGAGACCCAAGATACATGCATATTAAGGCGTTGAGTGGGACGAGTAGTCCCGATACGGTAGCGTGTGACCATGGAGTGAGTCGATACATGGTTCAGATTATGAGGAGGGTCGGAGCTGCAGGGGGATAATGGGTCGAGTGGTGTGGGGTTATTGGTTGGGTCGTGAGGTAATGGGGGCCTGGATGTGTTGTGAACGGGTGGTGGGCTGTTGGAGGCGCAAAACTGGGTGGAGGTCCAATAGCAGTAGTGGGGCTGATAGATGGACTGGGGTTGTAGGGGAATGGGCCTGTTGGGCTGTGATAGTTGAAGTAGGTTGTAGGAGTAGTGTGGGGTCTAATGGTATTACTGGTTTGGACAGTGGGCAAGGATTGGGAGCCGGTTATGTCAAGTAGGGGATGCGTCGGTCGAAAACCGGACCGGACCGGCCAAGACCGACCGGACCGAAACCGAAGTTCGGCGAAAGCCAAGACCGAGACCGACCAATGTGGTCGGTCCGGTCGTCCGTGTCGGTCCGGTCGGTCCTTCGGTCGTCCGGTCCAACAAGGCCAAATTCGTCTTTTTGGTCCGGACCGACCGGACCGACCGAGACCACTTGCCCAAAGCCGAGACCGCGGACCGGACCGAATGTGGTCGGTCCGGTCTCGGTCCGGTCGGTCCTTCGGTCGGTCCGGTCCAATCGGGTCATATGCTCACCCCTAATGTCAAGTCGAGTGAGAACATTAAGAATGGCATCCTCAGTATTGTTTGTCACCTTAGAAGTTATAGTATTAGATGGGTTTTTAATATTTCCATCATGCACAAACTTACATCCAATCCCATAACGACACGACCCTTTATCAAAATTAATACAAGGCCTCCACGATTTTACTTGGGGATTAGTTGGATTACGAGGCATACCTTTGTCAGCCATTAGCACTAATGGAGAGGAGGATGAGGAGTCTACTGATAATGGAACGGACTTGGACTTCAACCTCATTTCTTCGGTGATGAGCATGGAGCGTGCGGTCTTGAAATCGGGAAACGTGTCTTTATAATGCATATACCCACAAACTTGATTATATTTTTCTGGGAGACCATCAAGAGCATAGTGAACCACATCTTCATCACCTACGGGTGAATCAAGACTAGCAAGTATGGTCATAATCGATTCGATCTTTTGAAAATACGCCTCCATACTTAAAGAACCGAGTTTGATTGACCGTAACTCTGACTTTAAAGCCGAAGTGCGTGACCGTTTGTTGTCTTTCACAAGGTCACTAATAAAGTCCCAAGTTGCTTGAGCAGATTTAGGTCGGGCGTTGACCAACCTTTTTTGTAGTGAATCTGATAGAGTCGAAAATATCCAAGAGAGGATGATCTTGTCGACCTTTTGCTCTTCCGGTGTGAGAGGAGTGGAAGTGCTAGTAGTTGCTCCACTCGTAGTACCATGAATGAACTTAGAGACATCGTAACTTTCACATAATTGTTCAAAGAAAAACTGCCAAGAGCCATAGTTCCAATCGTCAAATTCAAGTTTGACGGGAACGCGGGTGTGGAGATGATGATGGGTAACAGTTGACAACTTGTCCGAGAGGGAAACAATGGGAGTTTCGGTTGAGCCAATCATGTTTGGTACGTAATAATGATGGGAGTTTTAGGGTTTTTATGGTGGACTATAATGGTGTACGAGTAACAGCAGGGGCAAGAAAATAACAGTACACTACGATCCGTGACCTAGCACGAATAACAAATGATACGTGTGGATCGATGACCTAGCACCAATCACCAACACATAAACAGATTAAGTGTGATAAGATTGAACACGAAGACGAGGGCTGTAGGGTTTACAACGTTTGTTAAAAAAAATGGAAAGGAGCGTGGTTATTTTAGTCTTCTGATACCATGTTCGATATTTTAGGGATACCAATGAATTTGATTGCTGTCATAATAATGTACATGATACATATAAATAGCTACACAAAGAATGATCTAGAATCGGGCTCAAGCCCGTTACACAAATATACGGGCTAACATATATATTATTATGGTAAGTGAAAGTTTAAGTGGTAATCAAGTATTTAAATAATTACGAAATAATAGATTGTATTTTCTTATATAAGTAAGAATATTTTAGTCAAATTAACATTAATCATTTGTAAGTTTTTAAGCAGGACAAAAGTTTAACATTTTTCTTGATAAGATAAAAGATGTTTTAAAATCTGCATGTTTGTGACTTGTCATGTAAAAAATAATGACACTTGTCATTCATCAAAATTTTGAGCATTAAAACACTTTATAAAGATTTTTACTGGTTTATAAAGAACATCCAAAAACAAGACAATGTAATATATTAAATACTTAAATACTTAATTACAATTTAAATTATTATATTTTTTAATCTCATTTACTTCACACATGTGAATTATAATGCATGCATGATTTTTTTCTTAAACTTAAAAGTTTTTAAATTTAAGTATTGTTTAATTTTTAAATTTTTATAATTTTTTGTTTATAACCGATAAACTATTTTCTCGCAATAACAACAAATGAACTCGTAAATGTTGCATCAAAAGTTACATCAAAACAATAAATTTGCAAGTATAATTATTTGACACTATATATGATCGCGCAAATTCGTCTAATAAGTATAAAAATTGGAGACATAAATTAGTGTCACGTCGCTGCTATTCGCGGTTAATACTCAACGAAAAGAAAACGTAAACCAACTTTCTTGTTCAACACACATACACATATCTGATCCATGAACCAACCACTACGATAAAAACCAACCAAACCGACCTTGACAACCAAATAGCAAAAAACCCAAAAACAAATCTTCTAGATTGTGCAAGAAGAAACAAAACAAAAACATGGGATGGGTATGGAAAGACGACGAGGATGACAATGATGAGAGATCTGGTGGTGAAATAAGCGTTAGATCTGAGGCTAAATGTTGTACTAGGAGGATGGTTTCGTCTCAATGCAGAACTGAGGAGGTTGAGCCTGGCAAGTTTATTAAAAAGTGTGAAAAGACTGAGCAGATTCTTAAAGATTGCGTTGGAAGGTGATTTATGATTATAATTTTAATTTCATTTTATGTTACTTAAAATATATGTACGTATGTATGTTTGGTTTGTGATATAGGACAGGGTTTGAATGGTTAGGGGGTGTTTGTTTAAGCTTATATATGAGATTATGAGCTTATTTGATTTCGGCTTATTTTTCATAGCCTCAATTTTCAGGCTTATTTTGAGACTTGTGGGCTTATTTATTGTATCACAATAAGTTTATATCAGCGCACAAGTCTCAAAATGAGCCGGAAAATTGAGGCTTATGAAATATAAGCCGAAAAACAAATAAGCTCATAAGCCACATATAAGCTTAACCAAACACCCCCTTAGGGGGATTTTGTTATCAAAACACAAAAAGCTGCTTTTTAAAAGGTTTAAGAGTGTGTTATGACTATGGTGTAGAAGCTTAGCCAGACACTCCCTAAAGGACTCTGTAGTGTAAGATGTTTTATCGTGTCAAATTCAGGTTTCTAGCTAGAGTTTTGCGAACAAAATGGTGTTGAGTGATTGTTCCAAGCTATGCATGGCTCTGTAGGTTGTTGTTTACACAAGTGTTTAATGTAGACCACAATGTGGATGTTATTCTTAACATAGGCTAATTACTTCTTATCATTAACCTTAGCACGGCTCTAAATTCAGTATGATGTGTTAGTTGTTGTGTGGATATTGATATCGTCTAGTTTAGTATTAAGGTTTCAAGTGGAATTGATGTTTTCTTCTCAATCAGTATAGAGATCTGTTCTTAAGTTTTATTAATAGGTGTTTGTTGTGTAGATATGTTTTGCGACTAAATATGTATTTTTGCATCCACTATGTTTTGCGACTAAGTGGAATTGATGTTTTCTAATATACAATTATCTTTTTTTGTCAAAAAAAGAGAAAGATTAAGCTTAGCATTGCTAAATGTTTTGTTTATAAGATTCCTTTTCCTCAGAAGACTGTGGTTAATCATATTACATTAGTTTTTTAGCATAAAAGTATGTGAAATTGTATTCGTCACAAGTTATACAAATTGAACAGACACTTCTGTATTAAAGTGATGATCAATCATGACATTCAGTTATTAAGATAATTCAAGAAATTCTTCATTAATTGACAGTTTGTATGCTAGTTTACTTGAGTGTAAAGCCAAACAGTTTATAATTTTATGATTGGAATATAAGTGGAGCGTGAATAAATGTCTCTTGAGGAGTTTTCAACCGATTCAGCATTCTTAATCTAGATTATTGCATTACACACACATGCATGTGCGCGTTTGCTTCTCTAGGTGGTATCGTATACCAGCAGAAACAAAAAGTATAGCTTAAAACTGCGATGGGTGTGATGCTAGAGACAAATAAGTGAGGAATAGTTATTTGTACTGATTGTTAGATACAACAATTGCTGCGTTGGTCACACTAAAAGAATTGCAGTATACATAGATTAGTTCAAAACAACCGAATATGTTAGCATTGAGTATGTTTACTAATGAACCATCATGAAAGACATTAGAAAAACACTTCTTTGGAAAATTAAAGAAAGAAACAACCCTACATATTCTTTAGGTTACTTAAACATATAACTGAAACTTCAACCCGTTAAATTTGGATTATAACACAATTGTTAGACAATAAGCTTCCAGTGTTTGACATATACAATGTCTTTTTCTGATGATGAATAGACAAAATGTAAGATTGATATGTTCAAATCTAGTGAGTTCTAAAGATTTTGAATTGCTTGAATCTTTTTGACACGTTTTATATCTACTCAGGCCAACTGAGGTGGTTCAGTCCAACAAGGAATACACAGAGGAAGATGTAACAGATCAGATAACAAACGGTGGTTCATTGTCATCACAAGTTGCACCATTTGACTTTCCTGGACTACGCAGTGACATAGATGCAATTGAACGCAACTTGTTTGGCAACATGAACCGATTCTTTGAGGCTGCTGAAGAGATGAAGAATGGGTTTTTCAATATCTTTGGGTCTCCTCATTTATATGACGGTGAATCTGAATCCACTTTTGGGTCTCTATCACCACCACCACCACGACGACGGCCTTCAAAACGGGATGTACCCATTGAATCTTCACCTTCCAAGGCTGCTAAACCAGACACTCGTGATGGACATGTTGATCTTTCAGGCTTGGCTAGAGATGTTTGATTTTACATTCTTGGTGCTTATTAGTCACGTTATGGAATAAATTCAAATGATGACGTACTTATATCAAACCATTACGTACCTAATCTTTGTTTTTGAACCAAAATGTGTTTTGATGGTAGTTTCGAAAAGCTTTGCTTTCGTGAGTTTGTGAATATATGCTCCTAAAGACCACTTAGCTATGTCTTGTTTCGTTGAGTTTGAATATCATGGTTTAGAAAAATAAAGTGCTACTTTGGATATTTTAGTGGGATCATTAAACTGAGATTTTTCATGATACACATTGCAGTCAGAGTCAAATGTAGAAGTCAACTTATATGTGGTCTACCATGACCCATGTAATATATACGTGATTAGATGTGTTATTGATGAATGAGGGTGTGATAGGAAAGGTGCAAACTGAACCTTTAAGTATTCGTGTATCGTGAGATTTGACTTTACGTGACTTTGTGTAAGCAGGAAACGAGTCCTGCTAATTTGTCACAAATGGCTTTATAACTAGGAAATAGTATTTGACAGAGACTAATAAACACATACGCCCGGTGTCTCTTTGATCATAGTATTGTGGTCTACTTTCCTCACGTTGGTTATGAAACCGGTTGATGAGAATCGTCGGATGGTTAAATTCCATTTTTTCCCCTTTATAAACACATACACCTTTACATAAGATGATGAGTACATGATCAAACTATCAAAGGGTACATATATGCATTTACCCTAACTTAAGTAGTTACTATAAGTGTGAGAGCAGGGCACTGTGAGAGGTGTGGGAGCGGGAAACAAGTAGGAAAAGCTTGTCATGTAAGGAAAGCTGGGACCACCCTTCACAGGAAAAGAAGGGACTGTAAAAGAATTATCCCGAGCGACTATAGTCTCGAAAAAAAAAAAAAAAAAAGAGACAGAAAGGTTAAAGGAGAGAGTATTGGTTGTTGTGTGTGAGTATATGTGTTTTGTGAGTATTTTTAAATAATAAACAATAGAAACAAGTTAATAAAACTGAGAGAAAATGTTGTAATGATTGAAAAAAATAAAAGTTAAGTATCTCTTTTTCTATTTTTTTTTATTATGTGTAGCTGAGGAAAAATTGAATAAATATAAATGAGTATTTATTTATTTATTTATTTATTTATTATGCTATATAGCTGATGTGCCGAGAAAAACCTCCCAACCAAACCGATCACCCTAACAATTGTAAATGTAATATGTGTGAGTGGCAGAACCACCACCAAAGTTGTTAAGCAATGATGTTAGAGATACGCGTTACACAAAATGCACTTGGGGCAAAAGTCAAAACGTGTATGTGCATGCGCAAACTTAGACATATGTCTATTGGCTATCCTTAAAGGTAGAGGTTATAACTTTTTTAAGTCATAAAGTGATTTTATATAGTTTTGACTAATTTTGCCAATGTCAATAGGCTATCCTTGTTTTAAATTTGCAATGCTAAAGTTCTATTACTTCCAAAGATCAATACATACTAATATATTGTAAACTAGATAAATCATACTATTAGCAATTATATAACACAAAAAATATAAACCGTAAGCATTGAATGTGTCTTTCACTTCATAAGGAGGCTTATAAGAGCTTATCGTCAAATGTTTTTACATAAATAAACAATTTTGTAGAATTAGTGTATGTTCGATATTTTAAATCATAATGAGAGACGACTAACAAAGAACAAAAATCGGATAACTCTTATGAAATTTACAAACGTATGTTTGACGAGTTCTAATCAAATCTTCTTTCGTAATAAGTTTAGACCTTTTTTTCCGACAGTTTTTTAAAGAAAATAATTTTTATGCCTAAAAATCATGGCTAAAATGTATACAAACACACGGAAAAATCAAAAGTGAATTAAATTTCAATCATTATAAGATAAACATGTAACAACCTATGTTCTTTTGCGTTTTGTATATATATAGTAAATAAATCAAAGTTGAAACAACTCAAGGCTTTTGGTCTGAGATACCTATCTTTCGTAATGAGTTGTTCAGCAATCTAAAAGTTGTGGATTTAAGTTTCGTTAGAAGCATTTGTGAGATATATTGTGAGATAAGTGGTATGGGGTGTGAAGAAATTGACGTTGGAAAAAAAAATAATCAAAGTTCAAAAAATACTATGTGTTTAGACATGTAAACGCGTGCATGGTTTTGGACCCAAACCCATTGTTGTCGCTAATACAAGAATTGAGCTGTCTTCGGCAACGACCGGCCGGCCCGCAAGTTTCTGACCTAGCTACACAAATATTTTTGTATAAGTTTTTATACGTTAAGGTTAATAAAAAAAATAAAATAATAAATACGTATTTAATACGGAGTAATTAGTTGTGGATTATATCTAGATGGGTGGTTTGTCTTGATACTATTTGTTTTTAATCCGTTAACAACGGCCGTCTGTCAATCACACAAGTTGTGCTCCTCCACTAATTAATGACTTATAAGTCATCTGTTTACTTTACCAAAACTTTAATTTGCTATCTTAAATATATGAAAAATGCTAAACATAGTTTAAGAAATTCTGATATGTATATTTATTTGTAAAAAAGTAAAGTAAAGTAACTCCAAATACCGTCTTCTACTGGTTATGGGTCTTAACACTGTCTTCCACGGTGTATGGGAGAGGTTAAGACGTAGACAACCATACCACTACCTAATGTAAAGAAGCTGCTTCCAGTTCTACCAAAGATTAAAAATTGTATATTTATTTATACCTTCAGAATAATCACATATTCCGTTGCATTTAACTATTCTCAACCAACCAAATATACTACTCCTTAATTTAGGGGTGAGCAAAACAAACCGAAAAAACCGAAACCGAACCGAAAACCGAAAAAACCGAACCGAAAAAACCGACCGAAACTAAAAACCGATGGTTCGGTTTTTACTTTTTCAAAAACCGAAAATTGCGGTTCGGTTTCGGTTTTCGTCCAAAAACCAAACCGCAAAAACCGAACCGAACCGAACCGGATTTACTATATAATAATATCTAATTAATATAATATGATTAAATAACTAAATAAATCAAATTTATAAATTCATATTCATTTTGTGAGTGGATTTATTGTATATTTATCTTAACGTTTATATTTATATGTGTGTTTGTGGGTAATGCGTGTTTGTGTGAATATATATATCAATAAGTATTCGATAATGATTATACTACGTGTATGTTCACTTGTATGTGTATGTCTCATTTATATGTTTGTAATTGTAGAATTATGCAATATACATTATTATGCTTAGATTGAAAAAAAGTAAAGAAGAACAACTAATTTTGTACGTAAAATAAGTTTGTTAGTATAATTTGGCCATACCCAAATATTAACGGTTAGAAACCGAAAAAACCGAAAAACCGAACCGAAACCGATAACAAACCGAAAAAACCGAACCGCCAAAAACCGAACGGTTTCGGTTTTGGGTTCTACAAAAACCGAACATTGTGGTTCGGTTTCAGTTTTAGCCAAAAACCGACCCAAACCGAACCGTGCACACCCTACTCCTTATTGCATGTTTTTAACTTTCAACGTAGCTCCTAGGGTTACTAATAGCAAAACCTTAAAAACATATATGTCATTTTAATTTGAATTTAAAAATGTGATTCACATATAACTAGTTCTAATCTGAATTTGAGACTCATTCTAGTTTAATGTGTTTCTTAGAAAGTTAGAAATGACATTTTATTAAGTTTGATATCAAAGTCTACTTCTTAAGTAATTAATTAACAAGTAATTACTTGAAGTTTAGATATGAATTTTGTCTAATGCTTATCTTTGTTTCGACTAAGTCACACCCACATTTGAATATTTGATCCATAGTTAAGTATTTTCATTAAAGAGATTATGTATTATGAGATTGTTCAATTATTAAACTTTTTGCTTTTAGGCCATTCATTTATTTAAACTAACTTATGAACCACTAAAATATGTGTTTGTTTTTGTTTACAACAATCTCGTTCAAATTATTGCCAGAAGTTTGTACAATTTCAAAAATAAAGTTAACTTTAACATATCAAAACAATAAAATTGAAAATTGAAACATAAAACATTAGTAAATTATCATAAATCACTTTCGACTAAATAAGGTTGCACTTAAATAATGGCTAAAACCGTTATTTTACATTTTAATAATTATTTGTTTTGTTTTAATATGTTTATATTTATCTTCATTCTTGTTGTTTTAAAGATTTTTGTGAAAATTTTATCCGAACTTGATATAAACGAAAACAAACACATAAAATAAGTGGTATATAAATTAATTTTGATAAATTAATAGTCTAAAAAAAAGGTAAAAAGTTGGGTGGCCTATGGATTCGTAATCCATCTATTAAAGGGGCATTTACATACATCCCCAACCAAACTTCAATAATTACATATTTCCCCAAAGCATGCTTTAATAGCGTTGTACATCATGCATTAAAAACTTGTGTTTTGGAGAAATATGTAATTTTTGAAGTTTTTTTGGGTATATATGAAATTCCCCCTTTATTAAACTACAAATCTTTGAGATTGTAGTAACATGATGCTTTGAGAGTTGCTTGACAACATCTATACCGGAGCTTGAAACTTGCAAAATAAGATAAAGTTTCTTCAATATAAAAGTTGAAATGAATTCATGGTTACCTATACTTTAATGCATAAAGCTCATATATTGAATGGTTAAAAAGTCTTAAGCTTCACTCAACTATAGTTTTAAAGAGTGAGCTATGCTTTCTTTTTCTAGATTCAAGTTCACTTACACATATTAAATCCTAAACGAACAAGATCAATGATCTGTGATGACTTTTGAGTCGAAATAGTCTTCTCTAATGAATGTAGCCCAATGCTACCATTCCTTAGCAGCCGAGATATTTGTTTTCTTTCAAAAGTCACTAACGAAAAGTTCAATATGATTAGTCAATATTTGGATAATAAAAATGTTTTATGCTTGGGTATTTTCGTTTTATATGGTCATTTATTCACTCATCTACCATGGTTAAAAAAGACTAAAAATAAATAGGCCTCTCAATGACTAAGGGCTTGTTTGTTAATTTTTTTTTTAAATCATTTATAATTAAGAGATGACTTAATTCAGACATCTTCAGTTTTGTTGCTTAATATTTTCAGTCATCTTTCTGTATTAAGTTACAAACAATTTTAATATAACTTAATAAATTCAGTTTTTTTTTCATATTAAGTCAATTAAGTCACAAACAAACACCACCTAATTAACAATCACCAAAATATATTATGTTCATGTTAACTAGGTCCTTGATTAAATCACTAGACACTTAAAAGAGATGCACCAGATTTTCTCACCGATCTAAAATTTTTGAATACATATATATTGGTAAGGTCAAATATCTAAACATTTTGTGTACATATTGGTAAGGTAAAAAATAAGCGGAGTTGAGAAGGAAAAGAAAAAAAAAAAAAATGAAAAAGTCGAAAAAAATACTCTTTTTTTGGAGACAGAGGTGAGGGTTCGATCTTCACGGGTTCGATCTTCACTTTTTGCAAAAGGCCGAAGGTCCTCTGGAAGCACATGCACATCTCTACTTCCGATATTATATCTCACCTTCTCCATAGCTCGTTGAATACAGGATTGGATACCATTTTATTGGTAAGGTCAAAAATTTAAACTTTTTTAGTACTGGTACATAATGGTAAGGTCAAAAAAACAAATATAGGCACTAATAATGGCTTTTTTATAAATATATGACAAGTGTGTGCCTAACGCGTTTGAACATGTCTTGATAACTAAAATACCCGTCACTTTCCCTCGTCAATATCTACAACCCCCACGCTTCATTCCATAGTCCATACCCATCATCATTCTTGTACATATTATATATACAACAACACATCAAGAAGAAACATTCATAACCAGAAATATTCAAGGTCACATTTTTATAAAAAAGACTTAGTAAACCTACACCATTTTTTAAAATATTTTAAACCCACTGATCTTTTCTTGTTTCCTACATATTTCCATCCTACCCACATCGCCATTCGGTGTTTTTATAGGTTTGGTTATATGTCCGAAACAAGAGGTTAGTGTAAGTAAAAATGGGAAATGTATGTGTAGGATCGTGTTACTCGAAAGATGGTTTTTTGCGGCCTTATTGGTGGTCTAGGTCGCCCGATATGATTTATTACAAGAATGAGGAGTTTAGTAAAGACCCGTCAGAGGATGATGCTAAAGTTGACAAAGATGTGGTGACTGTGCAAAAGGCGCCTCCACGGATAGTGATCATAGCGAAAAATGAGGTTAAAGTGTCGCCTCAGGCTGTGGTTTTTGAGCAGGAAATGAAGCAAGATGTGAAGCTGGCTGAGAAAGTTGTGATAGTGAAGCAAAATAGTAAGTCTACGCAGCAGCCGAAGGTGGTGACACCTAATGTTAAACAGGCGCATAATGTGAAGAGAATGTTGAGTGCAGGGTTACAAGCTGATCGGGTTTTGAAAACCAAAACGGGTCATTTGAAAGAGTATTATAACTTGGGTCAGAAGTTGGGACATGGTCAATTTGGTACGACTTTTCTTTGTACAGAAAAGACGACAGGGAAAGAGTTTGCTTGCAAATCGATAGCTAAAAGGAAGCTGATAACGGATGATGACGTGGAGGATGTTAGGCGGGAAATTGAAATTATGCATCATTTGTCCGGACATCCTAATGTGGTCTCGATTCAAGGGGCGTATGAGGATTCTGTTGCTGTTCATTTGGTGATGGAACTTTGTGCGGGAGGTGAGTTGTTTGATAGGATTACGAAAAAAGGGCATTTTTCAGAAAGAAAGGCGGCTGATCTTGTTAGCACAATTGCTGGTGTGATTGAAGCTTGTCATTCTTTGGGGGTGATGCATCGTGATCTCAAACCTGAGAACTTTCTTTTTGTTGATGACGATGAAGATTCACCTCTTAAAACGATAGATTTTGGGCTATCCGTTTTCTTTAAACCAGGTAATTTTCGGATCATATCTTTTGGATGTTTGGATTATAAAATTCTAAACTTTTTACATAAATATATTAGTCTTACATAATCAGAATCTGTATAGTAACATTATTTTTATGAGATTCTGATTATTCAACATGACATATTCACTTTATAAATACACATCCAAACACACTTTTTGTCGTCAAGTTATTACTCATATTTAGCCTGCAATACATGAAACACTTGTTTATCTGTGAAACTATTACTAGTTCCATACGTATAGTTCATTATTAACATTTAAGTTGATACATTTTAGTCTAAATTTCAGGGGAAAAATTTGAAGATGTGGTTGGTAGTCCTTACTATGTTGCACCTGAAGTTTTGTTAAAAAACTATGGTCCAGAAGCCGATATATGGAGTGCCGGTGTGATCCTATACATTCTCCTTTGCGGGGTACCTCCATTTTGGGGAGGTAAGTCTTAAAAGTTATGATAACTCGGATAATACTCTCTATTTTCCTTTGGGTCATTAAAATTTTTAATCTTTTTTCATCTCAGAATCTGAGAATGAGATATTTGAAGAGGTTTTGCGGGGTAAACTTGACTTTACGTCTGATCCATGGCCTAGTATCTCTAACAGTGCTAAAGACTTGGTCAGAAAAATGCTTATTAGAGACCCCAGAAAGCGGATAACGGCTCATGGAGTTCTTTGTAAGTCTAACTTGTTCTTTGTCGTTTATTCTCTGGGTTGAATTAGGGCGTGCTTGGAAGTGTGGTGATTATATATTTGATTATGCCTTTATGCGTTTTAACTCACATAATTATTCATCACTCTAGGCCACCCTTGGATCAGTGAAGATGGTGTTGCTCCAGACAAGCCTCTTGATTCTGCAGTCTTGAGCCGCTTAACTCAGTTTTATGCCATGAAGAAGCTTAAAAGAATGGCTCTTAGGGTAAGCAACACTTCAAGAATTTATTTATCTATAAGGAAAACCAGTGCTTTAAGAAATAACCTGATAATTTAACAATTTTACTACCAAATGTCAACTTTGCCCTTACCCTTCTTGTGTTCCTCATAGGTCATCGTGTCAAAACTCTCAGAAGAAGAAATTGCAGGCTTAAAACAAATGTTCAAGATGATAAACACAGATAACAGTGGTTATATTACATTTGAAGAACTAAAGGCTGGACTCAAGCGATTCGGTTCTACTCTTAATGAGTCTGAGATTTATGATCTAATGCAATCTGTAAGTATTTAAATTTTTTAAAAACTTTTTTGCATTGGTTTTCTTTGTTATTGAATATAATTGATCTTTGATTGTTTAAACTGAAAATGCAGGCGGATATTGATAATAGCGGTACTATCGACTATGAAGAATTTGTAGCAGCAACGTTGCATATGAACAAAGTTGACAGGGACGATCATTTGTTTGCTGCTTTTTCATATTTTGACAAAGATGGCAGTGGTTATATAACTCTTGATGAACTCCAACAAGCGTGCAAAGAGTTTGGATTAGATGATGTTCATTTAGAAGAAATTATCAAAGAAGCTGACCAAAACAATGTACGTTTTTTCACTACCATTATATCTTTTATATGGATCTATATTCTTCTTTGTCAAGACGTTGATAGATTTACTTAGAAAGAGCAAGACTTTCTGTTCGAGTTGGAACTATGGGCTTGTTGAGTAACGGGTCAATATGGTTTTGGTCAAAACGGATACTTTGAAAGGGTTGGATTGACCCAAAACACTTGTTGTCCAAAAAACTTGATTTTTTTCATAAATAGCTAGTATGTCATACATATGATTACAAAATTATATTTTTTTTGAAAATCGACTAATTTCAATGATTTAAGAGGTTGTTTCATTAGAAATACAATTTGGGCGATCCCTTTGACATGTCTCCTTTTTTTTAAAGGTTTTTTCTGCCTAGCCTCAATCGGCCCATATAATAACTAAATGGGTCAAAATTGTCATCTCTTGTTCTTGTGTTTTGACTTTGTTTGTATTGCTGATTTGCAGGATGGTCGTATAGATTACAATGAGTTTGTAGCAATGATGCATAATGGAAATACTACTTTGACAAAGAAAGAAGTGAAGGATAATTTTAGCGTAACCTTGACAGAAGCAGTGCAAGTTTTTTAATATAACTTTTTTGATTGTTTTTTGCATCTAAATGTCAAAAAGATTCATCTAAAGCTCTAAACTAACAGATGTTAATACTCAAATAGTTCATTAGGTGTTGCATTTTGACTTGTAGATTGTACCTTGTCTTTATGAACACACATGTGAAATGAAAAGATAAAAGAGTGTATTTTGTACATGGACAAAGAGAACAATTTGAATTTGTGATTGTCGGTCCTAAATACCTAATATACCCCCCCGTTAGGTCTGGTTCTTGGCATGTATGTATAATTGCATAGAGTACAGCTCGTGTGGCGGATCTATATGGCTGTTTGATGATTTTGGTCAACGTCTTGCACTCGAGATAAAATTATCTATCCGCAAAGAACGACGTTCAATGGGACAAAGTTAAAGGTTAGGATCTGTGGCTTATACTGTCATTGCGAGTCTGGTGAAATAGCGAACCTGATGTAATATGTGCCGGACTTGGAACTTCTATTTATGCATGGAGTAAACCTATTTGCTTAGACTCGTAGCCCATTTTCATTTGTCCAATTAACAAAACTTAATAATGACTTACGGTATATCTATGCTATGCTAAGAAAAAGTTGGTAGAACTTCTTTTAGCAAAAATATTTTAGAGCAACAAATAGGTTCGAACCTAGGACCTTTAGTTCAAAGATTCAAGGCTACAACGAACCCATCTATGGTCTAAAATATATTAATCTTTTACAAAATATATTACTTAACTGCTTTTAAATAGAGTTGACCATGTTATTGTCTCTTTGTTTACTTATTTGAGACGAGAGCAATGAATTTTATTTAACACAAAAACGTCACGTAAGGTGTTGAAGTATGCTTTCGTGAGGTAGTGAGATTTCTCCAATATCTTTTGGTCTTGTTAAGTTAAGCCTTTTGGATATTTGCGAGGATGTAACAAACGCGTTAGCCTCATCCTGGGTGTGACCCCAGGACCAAGCTTCGGGGTGAGAGTAAGTAAAGGTTTCACCGAGTGGTGTGTGTAATAAGTGTGTGTGAGTATATTGAAATTGCTACATTTTACAAGTTACTGTATGTGTGTTTATAGTGTAAGCTAATCATACCTAGTCGCTGTCTTGATCGCTATCTCTGCTTAATCGCCGCTACCGCCGACACTTCCGTGACTCTGCACTACCGGGTACGCTTCTTACACCCAGGAGATAATAAGACGAACTATTTCCAGGCTAAATGCCAAATGTGGTGTAAGGTCCACGATCCTTTCGGTTCTTGGACCTTTCGGTTCTTTAGCCCCTTCGATCCTTGGGTCTTCCGGTTATTGGGCCGTTCGGCCATATACGTCGTCATGTCCCCCCAGTATCATATTATTTGTCAAAGACTAATGATGTGATACTTATTTAGTCGTTACTTTTTTCCTGTGTCTTTCGAGTGCTCGTTGTTTCGTTCGTCTTATTGGGCCACGCGATGGTTAATAGGCCCAAGCCCATTGGGATGAATAGGTTAAAACCTAAATTACCGAGATTCGTGGGATCATGCCACGTGGCGTCACGTGCTCTTCACAACGGTTCAGATGGGGCGCGTGGATTTCTGACACGATGCGACGTTAGAGTACCTCCCAATTGCCTATATAAGTCGTTTTTACTTCATTTTTACTGTTTTTACTTTTTACTCCCATATTCCTTGTCTGTCGTTACCAGGTCTTCCGGCCTGCTACTCCCATATTCCTTGGATTTCACATACACATCATAACACAAACACAAGTAGGCGTATAGATGATTTTCTAGAGAGAGAAAGTTAGAGGTTTGGGAACTTTAGTGAGAGAAAGAAAAATCTTATTATGAGCTCCAACTCTCTACCTTGGAAGGTAGGGAGTTTTTATAGTCTTTACATAAAACGCCACCTAACGGCCGTGGATCGTGCATACAAAGGTAAAGACCCGTCCATCCTCCACGATGTTACTTAACTAAATACTACTTAACTTGTAATAATCTACGACTACGAGCTTCCTAATGATTACATATACTTGAGGTGACCGACTCTTTAATAACTGGATTTACTAAATCCTAACAATCTCCCCTAAGGGAGGTCACCTCAAATACACATTAAAAATTACATTGAATACAAACAGATATTACATTATAAATTGTTCTTGCATTCTCGGTGGACTTTTCTAAGCTTGTAGTCATAGATTCTTCATTATTGCATGTTTGGTTAATCCAAGTGGAGGTCTTAATCGATCCACGGATACTCGTGTTTTGAGCCAAATTTTGAGATCATCGCAATCATAAATCTCTGACTCATCCATTGTGGTGTTGATATTATGTGATGTTGTGACTTTTGAACCGACATGCTCACATTTTGGATCATGATTTCTTCTCATCAGAGTAGCGGAAGCTTTCGTTGATTCATGATATTGGCAGCAGCCAGGTAAGCATGGAGTGAAAAATATCAGAGTCATTGATGCACTAATCATGATTTCTTTAGATATGAATGTGTTGTGTGAGCATGCGGCTATGGATTAACCGCTTCAATCTGATCACCGCAAACGTCGGGTGTACCTGCATACAACAGTTAGCAATAAAGCGCACGAAAGTGTCCTTGATCACTTTCGTTGAATTGAGGTACATGGCCCACGGTTCCCGCTGATCGTACAAGTACTTCGCTGTGATCAAGGTACAAGTACTTGCGCTGGATCGGTATAATTCAAGAATTTCCTTGATGGGGTTTCGCACCGCTTTAGTGTTTCAAACCGAACGTCTCAAAGAAGACAACACGGAGTGAGTGAACCAGCGAATTGAGATTCACTGATTGATAAAAAGAGATTTGAAAAACAATCGTGTATCGCTCAATAGAAATTGTTTTTGCAATACAACGAAGGTTTTAATGAAAATCAATTATCAATCATAAATACCTTTTATTTTGAAATGTTTGTACACAGTCGATGTGCTAAAGAAAAGAGTTTTAAAGCACAACGACCGGTTTTTTCAAAGGTATCCGTCAATCCATAACTCCGAACGAGGATTGATTCAAAAGATTGAATCGCCCCATTGTTTCGTTCGCTTGTCACTTGGTTGATCTATTGAATAGATCTCACATGCCACCTACCAAGAGCTTGTTTAATGTTGGCTCCAGAAGGTTTTCCATCTTCATTGTGAATATGTTTGCATATTACTCAGATGTTCTGGCAATACCACAAAGATAATGCGTAGGACTCATAAGATATAATCTCTCTTTCCACATTGTGTGAAACAGAGAGTCTTCATTGAAAGTGTCCTAATGAGATTTATAGATGATCTCGTGGCTCTAGACTCAATAGTGCACATTTGGCTCCTATGCCGGAGACTAGGGAGAGGGTCTCCTTCTTCAATATCAACGATCTCTAAGAGAAAGTCGATAGATTATGTCTGCTTCCCGAGAGAATGAAACAAGCCCTTTTAAGAGGAACTTGAGTGGTTTGGGAAGTTGAAGTGCAGTGCGTCCATCAGGGGCCCATGACGCCTTGTCTTCAATACCGATGTTACCTTGGTAACTACCAAGAGTATATGAATTGTACCCGTTCCTGCCTCTAAGGTTGAATTATTGGTGGGCTATTTCTTTTCACCCTTTTCATATTCATTTCTTTTTCATTCTTCAACCCCTTCAGTGCTTACCGAGACTTCATAACTAGAACCTTGTTGGGTTTATTCCAGTTCTAGCTCTATCTCAGTCCGCACTCTTCCCATGTCTCACTTTTCTCCTTTTTTCGTCATACCTAAGGACTCTACACTATCTGGTGGATTGTCCCTGGGTAGATCCCTCTGGTTCTGGCGGATCGTGGGAACTGATACCTAACCTCACAATCCTTATAACTCCATGCATAAAGTAAAATGCTCGGTCTTTTGGTACAGTTCATTCGCCATTGAAACCAATTGAAAACCATTTGAAAATCAATCCAGATACTTGTGATATATTATCAAAGCATTTTGTACCTGAATTGTTTTTGATAATTTTAGAACAAGAGCTCCCCCTCAACATGTGCATCACGCATCATTTTGTAATGGAAATAATTTTCATCTTTGAGGGATTGGCTTGCATCTAAGAGTAGTTATATGAAGAATGTGGTTTTCAAAATAGTTGCTCCCCCTCAATATGTGCATGGAAATTTGAAAATGTTTTGAACATATTAGGAAAAGACTGCACATTGAAATAAATTGATCAAGTTTCAAATCTTTGTGGTTTAAGATAGATGCTCCCCTCAACATGTGCATGGAAAATTTGAAATCCTTTGGCACATGTGGGAAGGAGAGCTTGTACATCCTTATAAAACCATTTACCTAATTATCGTTTAAATCAATTTAAATCACACATTCTCCCCCGATCACAATTATCAAATCATTTGAGATTTGTGATCTCTCATAGATTTAAATTGATTTTGAAAGCTTTTAAGGAGAATTGTGACTTGATTATGAAAACGCTTTTAACCGATAAGGATCGAATTTTGAGACACTAAACTCCATTGATTAAACATGCATGATTATCTTTTGAAAAACAATTGTATGACAAATAACCTTTTGATTTAATTGAAATCATTCTCCCCCTCAATCAATGACATAAGTTGTTGATTGAGAGATAGATGTTTTTGACAAATGTTAAGTCCAGATGATTTTCAAAAATAGAGTCCGAGTTATTTTTCAAAGCAATTAGTTTTCATTAGACTTTGAAGATCCATTTTAGAGCAATGATCATAGCACAATCTGGAGCAGGTACTAATTCCCATACATCAAGTCGATCAAACTCAGAATTTCTTCTTGCATGGCATAGAACCAGCTATCTTCATTCATGGCGGTTTTAACATCTTTTGGTTCGATCTTAGAGAGTACTGAGTTGAAGAAGCACCATAAGGCATCGGTTGCAAGTTGTTTCCGTGTGGATACTGGACGAGAGGGGTTTCCAATGATGTTGTCTAATGGATGATCATGTGTCCATTTTCTGAGGTGTTCATGTGGTTGTTGTTGTGGAACTGAAGTACGTAGTCGATATCTCCTGATGACGATGGTTCCGATGATGATTCAGGAGCAAATATGTTTTCGAATGGAGCATCTTTGGGAGTAGCAAAGGGATTAACTTCATCCTGGGTGCCAGACACAATTCCATGATGTACACTTGATGATTGAAGGTTTGTTGATGAGACGGAGTAATCAACGCAGCTCTTCTTGACTTAATGATATTGAAACTGAAGGGTTAACTTCATTGACAGGGCTAGAAGCAACCTCTGTTGATGGAATTGACAGATCATTGCCATTTGGCTCATAATGTTCATCAAACATTGGATCAAACAATTTTTTCAAATCATCTTCAGATGGAGGTACATATGGAGTTGCTGGAGAGAAATTAGGTACAAGGGATGAACCAATGGGACTGTTTTGAAGTGCGGGTCCAGAATCGATTGTCCAGAGCCATTTGACCTGGCCACCATCGAACGAACGTGAATTGTTTCCATGATATTTCGAGTTCTCTTGTTGTAGATTCAGTAACCTTTTCTGTTTGGTGCATATCCTACAAATACCCAATATCTGCTTAGCTTTCGTTTACCTAAATCTTGACAGTCATTAGTTGGGTAACATAATGCACCAAACACACGAAGGTATGATAGATCAGGTTTTTGATTGTGGACTAGTTCATACAGAGTCTTTCCATGAGATGTGTAGATTAGGGATCGATTTTGAGTGTAGCATGCTGTGGCAATAGCTTCAGCCCATAGAAACATTGGAACCTTTGAGTAAATCAAAATTGTTCTTGCGGCTTCCACAAGAGTTCGATTTCGTCTTTCAACTACACCGCTTCACAGGAGTTCGTGGAACACTTCTTTGAGGACTGATTCCAACATTTTCATAAAATTCATTGAGTTTTTATTAACAAACTCGTTCCCATTGTCCGATCGGACGATTCTACCGCTTTGTTAAGTCGGACCTGCAGCTTGTTTAATAAGTTTAATGATGGCATCCGGAGTTTCATCCTTTGTTCTCAAAAACTTAACCCAAGTGAATCGGGAGTAGTCATCAACCACAACTAACACATATCTCTTCCTATTAATAGTTTGCACTCTCATGGGTCCACATAAATCCATGTGAATGGTATGTAGAACTTCCATAACAGAATTTGTAGGTTTGGGTTTATGGGAATACTTCTTGCTTTTTCCCAATTGACATGCTGAACAAAGATGATCTTTTTCATACTTAAGTCTAGGTAGTCCTCTTATTAAGTACTTTCTGGAAAGATTGTTTATGGTACCAAAGTTCAAGTGATTGAGACGACGTTGCCATAGCCATGTCTTGGTTTTAGAAGCCTTTGACAGCAGACAGATGGGTGAAGCTTTCATCATGTATTCGATAGAGATGGTGTATAGGTTTGAACCACGAGTTCCTCCGAAAGTTCCACCCATCAAGATCTCTAACAAAGCAAGTATGTTTTCTGAAGGCCACTTCTAAGTCGAGTCACAAACCGTCCAACGGAAAATAGATTATGTCTAAGACCTTCAACATAATATACCTTGGAAATCACACTATCTCCAACCACGTAATTTCCATAACCAATAATAGCACCAAAACGATCATTTCCGAATCTCACTGTTCCGATGAATTTACTTACGAAGTTCATGAGCCGCGACCGGTCTCCTACCATATGCTTGGAAAGTACTGAGTCCAGTACCACAAAACGATTTAAACGATCTGCAGTTGAACACAAACAAGAATGGATAACTGGATAATTGGGATCCCCATGCAAGAATGGGTTCCATTTAGTTAGTAACAGTGATTGGAACACCCACATCAGAAATAGAAACACCCATATCAAAAATAGAAGCAATGGAATCATTAGGAGTAGATGCAGTGCTGGTGTCCGTATTTGACCTATTCAAAGTATGTTCACTTCTTAAAGGAATAGTTCTACCAAGAGGCATCCATTTTCTAGTGGGCATTGTCTTAGCAGATTGAGGGCAGAACTGATTATTCTTATGGCCAAAGGGTATCCATTGATAACCTATCTTACTAAATGTCTAACAATTTTAACTGGGCATTTGACAGCATTAGACAAAACATTCACACCACATTCATGATTAGCAACAGAATTCAAGCAGACATCATTACATGGTTTGCGATAGTATCGTAATTCAATTAATTACAAGATGCCTATGGCTAATACTAGAATCAACACGATTCGCTTTATTCAACTCAAACTTAAAGTTCCTAGGTTGGTCTTCCACTCTCTTCCAATGCACATTCTTAGCTTGCGAGGTCCTATCTTTCTTGGTATTGCCCGAGGCTTTGACCGCTTGCTTTAATGTCACCGATTATTCCCGTAGAGGGAATTATGGGAACATTAGTTGGTTGATCTACTTTTTGCATTCCTAACCGATGTGCAAGGATCTTAACTACTAGAAGGCACATTAGTGTTCACTTTCTTAAAGTTGGGCATGGAATGGTTTGTATGCTTGGCACTAGGCATAGAACAAGGCATCACAGCTTTACCTTCGCACCTAAGGATTTAGGACATGTTGCAATTAAACATTCTAGCAGCTCCTGAGATCGTTTGGCCTGAATGCAAGCAAACCTAATTTCTATATCAAGAGGCTTATTTATGAAATCCTCTTCCACAATCTCACGAGACATTCTAGACTATCCTTAAGGTGAGCACAATAGTTATGAAACACAAGTTCATTATTCCTCAGATGAGGAGGAATGTATTTAACAAATACAATATATTTGTAGTCAGAGGATGACTTTGAAGCAACATTCTCATTAAAACTAGTGGCGCTTTCCCTTTTTCCCGACACCTCGATTCTCAATTTCTTTTTTGTAAAGAAGTTATTTTTTCGTTGTTTTTGTCACGAGTGACTTTTATTGAATCATATAACTCTTTAAAGTGTCGTTTAACTTTTTCATTTTCTTTAGAAAACTCTCGTTTTCTTTTTGTAAAACATTTACTAAGTTTTGAAGATGAAAAGTTTGAGAATACTGAGAATCTAAAGGAGGAGGCATTTGAGAGCCAGTCACATTGCTCTTTTCACCCTTTAATTGAGAAATTTGGGCTTTTAACTTTCTGATCGTGTTACAATGAGCTTGAATCTGTTCATCACGTTTGTTTATCCGAAAGATCTGCATCAAACTCGGAGCATCCAAGATGTCTTGATATTTTTAGTTTTGACATTTTCTTTAAGATGTTGATATTTTAGTTGTAAATTAAAATGTTCAACTTCTAGTTTAGAAAGATGTTTTACCAAATTATCGTGATCATCTAGATCAATTTTCTCATTTAGCTTAGAATTAGTGTTTTCAAGCTCAATGATACGATCATGGGAGACTTTCAGAGCAACAGATAATTCATGAAATTGAGAAGCATTAATGGAGCAATTCGTAGCAGTGTAAAACACATCTTGAGTGATACATTCAGAAATAAGATTCTCATTCAATGTATGCAAGTTCTTCCTCTCAATCTCATTATATTTTAACTCTCGCTCATAGTCACTAACCTCAACTATCATTGTATCAAATTCCTTTTCCATTTCTTTAATATCTAAATCCATCCCCTTTTTAAGACTCTCAAATTGATCTTTTAGTTGTTTAAAGAAAGGCATAACCTCAGTTAAATAGCATTCTTTAGTTTGCTCAAAACCCCTTTCCCTTCAGTTATACCAGTGGGTGCGATCCTTTTCTTACAAGTTTTCTCAAAATCAACAAATAATTGAAAGATAACATATTGACTTATTAAGGTCTTGCTTTTAGTGGCAATAGTCCTAGGGACTAAATGCATTGGTGTATTAGGAGGATACACAGTCGGGAAGGCATTTTCCTAAGGGGTGTTTGTTACAACAAGATTCTCTGCTTTTGCTTATCTAAATCCTTTTCCGAACACTTGTTCGGTGTTAACAACGTTTGAGGCTTAAACATGTTCAAGGAAATCCAATTTTCCTTTTTGTAGTCATGGGGTCTGATAATTATGTTTTTCTCTTTACATGTAGGATTGTTGAGTTTCTTATACATTTTCTCCCTAGTGACTTCATCTGATTTCTTATCTTCCTCAGTGCATTCAACGCAACTAGGTTTCTGCCTAGGCTTAAGGATTTCATTGCCATCATAAATTACCTTATGAGCTTCTCTAGCCTTTTTACACGCCTCAGGGTTTGGTTCATCAACTAAGGCAACACTATGTTTTTCACTTAGAACTCTATGCTTAGTGATCATGTGAGCAGTCTGAATGGTGTTTCCTTGTACGTACAGCTTATTTTCAAGCTTGTTTTTCAAAGTTTTTAGATTAGAAAAATCATTCAACAGTTTTGATTCCTTAGTATTGAATTCTTGCTTAAGCAGTTTAACATTTTCCTAAAGTTCTTGTTATTGCTTAGCAGTTTTAGAAAGCTTTTCTTGTAAGGAATTTAACTCTTGTTTTAATACTTCTTCTCTAAACCTACTTTTTCTAATAATTGTACGCATTTGGTCATCAATTTCCTGCTCACAGGTGGTTAACTCAAACTTAGCACGTTGTTCATAGATAGCAACTTGTTCCTTAAAGGCATTGAGTTCAGAGGTAGCAGAATCATCAGGGGCACTGCGCAGTGTATTCATCAGAAACACAATCATTATTGACTGCAGAAGATACATCACTTGGTACAATCTCACTTTCACTTTGAGCCACATGCTGATCATATGGGACAATATTACTATTTCCTATATTCTCAACATCTGAATCATAAGTTTCAAGAGATTGTACTTCATTATGTATCTTTTGCTCATCAACCTTATCGTATAGTTTTAATACCTCTGAGATGATTGATTCTTTGGATGGACCAGCCGTTGTGGTGAAGGAACCTTAGGAGAGACCATGGAGAGATACTAGCCATGAAGATTGACTGCAAGTTGGTTCATCATCCACATCCGAATCATAAGCATCACAAATCACTACTTGAAATGCATTTGGATCGCTGACCCATACCCTTTACTGCCGCTCATCTACATCAAGCATCATATGTCTTAACATTCCCTTCAGCAAGAAACAACAACTCCTCTTCATCCAAAGTTGCTCCGTTGTCCTGAGCTTGCACAAGCAGCATCTTGTCTCTGAAATATTCTGCATTCGTGGACGCGGAGATGTGCCGTTCCTAGCAATATGTCCCTCACCACCACAGTTGTAGCATTTGATTGGCTTTGCTTGACCATGATTTCCAATCCTTCCCTATTCGATTTGCCATATCCTCCACCAGCCCAGATTCCCATACCGCCCAACCATCCCTTGTCCGTATCGTCTTCCCTGAAGTGGTTGCCCCATGACCTTTCCATCTCTGACAACAGCATGATTGTGTAGATTGGATGTCGTTCTGATCTCATTGTTAGTGTGAAGACTGTTGGTATGTGGACTGAGGGTCGTTTTGTTTTACCATAAGAGCTAGTTGATTAATGAAGTGTCCCATGTTGCATCAGCATCAGCTTGTTTGAACCTTGGATCGGGAATGAGTTTGTGATTACCATCTCCCATGGGTATAACTCGTGAAGCTTTGGTGGTAATTCCAACATTTGTGTAAAAGGCGAGAATCATTTGATGAACTTGTTTCCTGGATTTGCTTTGAATTGTTCAAGAATCTTTTTTCAAACATGGCATGTCTCTCATTCGAAGAAGGAAGGCATACTTGCTCATAGTTTGTGTTCTTCAACCTTTGGTTAGCTTCACAGAGGTGACAAACTTGTGCCATTCTGGATTCATGTTGTTCACAAACTTTGAGTTTAGTTGAATATTTGGCATAGTCATCTTGATATTCCTCATATCATTCACAAGCTTGTGGAATCTCACGTAATATTCATAGACACTCTCTTCTGGTTTCATCTTAAAGTGCTCAAACTCATCATACAGTTGAGATTCTCTGTCTTTAGTCAATTCAGAACCTGAGAGAAGCATCTTGACATTATCCCAAACCGCCTTGGCTTCAGTGTTGTGATTGATCAACTTGTAGATGTCTTTTGGAAGACCTGTAGTATGATGTTCGAGGCCCGATACAGATCGAACCTCTTTTTCTCCTTATCATTGAGCTCATCATACGACTTTGGTCTATCTATTCCATAGATCATTGTTCCATCTGCAAATGTGACAATTAAGTCTCTTGTAGTCTCAATCTGATAAGGACCTTCGTCAATAGACTTGAGAATGTTGACTCCGTTTTCCTTTCCAAGACATACATAATCTTCGATCTTGTGCCCAAGAGTCGTAGTCTGCCTCAAGCATAGGTGGACGAGTATCCGAACCACTACTTGAACATCCTCGCAACAAATGGAGATGATTGTTGGTACGTTGGTAGACATGTTAATGAGATACACGGGATTTTAAAACTCTATGATTAAACCGAAATAGATTCTTTCACGGATTTTACTAAATCAAGAAAACCGTATATAAACCAAAAGTTCAACCAAGTCGCTAAGAAACCTTGAACCAAGTCGCTAAGCACCAAGTTGCTAAGTATTATCAAATCAAGTCGCTATAATGCCAAGTCGATACAAATTTTGACAAAGAAGTCGCTAAGCACCAAGTCGCTAAGTCATTAAGTCGCTAAAGCAACCTTCGCTAAGGTTCAAGTCACTAACACCAAGTCGCTAAGAAAACTTAAGTACAAGTCGCTAACAAAATTGAAAGCAAATCGCTACCTATACCAAAACAAGTCAGCGTAGTGGAGAATCCACTAAGTGTATCGCTTTGTCGGCTTGTCTCATTAGACAAGTCGCTAGGACCAAGTCGCTACCAAAAACCACTATAACTCGCTACCCACTTACAAAGCAAGTCGCTACCACGAATAAAAATCCGTGACTCAAGTCGCTAGTAAGAAAAATCTCAAAAACACCACTTTTCAATCCAAAACAAGCCAACCACGATGATTCAAGCCTACCAAATCAAAACCTAAACACTTATGATAATCCTAAACACAAAAGTACAATCAAAATCCAAGCTTTAACACTAGAAATGATCCAAATGATGCAAAAACCACTTAACTTTTTCAAACTCAAAAACCATCTAAAAACTACTAGAAATCCAAGGATATGTAAGAGATGATCTAACCATGGCTCTGATACCATTTGTAACATATTGGATTTCACATACACATCATAACACAAACACAAGTAGGCGTATATATGATTTTCTAGAGAGAGAAAGTTAGAGGTTTGGGAACTTTAGTGAGAGAAAGAAAAATCTTATTATGAGCTCCAACTCTCTACCTTGGAAGGTAGAGAGTATTTATAGTCTTTACATAAAACGCCACCTAACGGGTGTGGATCGTGCATACAGGGGTAAAGACCCGTCCGTCCTCCTCGGTGTTACTTAACTAAATACTACTTAACTTAATAATCTAATAACTACGAGCTTCTAATGATTACATATACTTGAGGTGACCGACACTTTTAATAACCTGGATTTACTAAATCCTAACAATCTCCCCCTAAGGGAGGTCACCTCAAACACACATTAAAAATAACATTGAATACAAACAGATATTACATTATAAATTGTTCTTGCATTCTTGATGTAGGACTTTTCTCCAAGCTTGTAGTCAGATTCTTCATTGCATGTTTGGTTAATCAAAGGGGGTCTTTAACTGATCCACGGATAATCGTGTTTTGAGCCACTTTGAGATCATCCGAATCAATCTCTCGATCCATCCAATGGTGTTGATATTATGTGATGTGACTTTGAACCGACATGCTCACATTTGGATCATGATTTCTTCTCATCGAAAGTGCAAGCTTTTGTTGATTCATGATATTGGCAGCGTGAAAGCGTAAGCATGGAGTGAAACTATCAGAGTCATTGATGCACTAATCATGATTTCTTTAGATATGAATGTGTTGTGTGAGCATGCGGCTATGGATTGACCGCCTAACTGATCACCAGAACGTCTGGGTGTACCGTGATACAAATGTTAATAAAGCGCATCTAAAGTGTCCTTGATCACTTTCGTTGAATTGAGGTACACGCCCACGGTTCTGCTGATCGAAGCATAAGTACGCCTCGTGATTAGGTATAATTCAAGAATTTCCTTGACAGTGGTTTTGCAAATGCTTTATCGTTTCAAACCGAACGTCTCAAAGAAGACAACACGGAGTGAGTGAACCAAATAATTGAGATTCACCGATTGACCAAAAGAGATTTGAAAAACAATCGTATCGCTTCAATAGAAATTGTTTTTGCAATACAACGAAGGTTTTAATGAAAATCAATTATCAATCATAAACACCTTTTATTTTGAAATGTTTATACACATGTGCTAAAGAAAAGAGTTTTTTAAGCACAACGACCGGTTTTTCAAAGGTATCCGCCAATCCATAACTCGAACCGTGATTGATTCAAAAGATTGAATCGCCCTATTGTTTCGCTCGCTTGTCACATGGTTGATCTATTGAATAGATCTCACATGCCACCCACCGTGAGCTTGTTTAATGTTGGCTCTAGAAGGCTTTCCATCTTCATCGTGAATATGTTTGCATATTACTCCGATGATCCGCAATACCACAAGGATAATGCGTAGGACTCATAAGATATACACTCTCTTTCCACATTGTGTGAAACGTAGTCATTGAAAGTGTCCTACTGAGATTTATAGATGATCTCGTGGCTCTAGACTCAATAGTGCACATTTGGTTCCTCCGCCGAGACTGGGAGAGGGTCCTCTCTTCAATATCAACCATCTCTAAGAGAAAGTCGATAGATTATGTCAGGCCTCATGAAACAAGCCCCTTTAAGAGGAACTTGAGTAGCTTGAAGTTGAAGTGCAAGTAGGCCACGGGCCCATGACGCCTTGTCTTCAACACCATGTTACCTTGGTAACTACCAAAGAGTATATGAATTGAACCCGTTTGCTTCTACTTCTAAGGTTGAATTATTATAGGGCTATTTCTTTTCACCCTTTTCATATTCATTTCTTTTTCATTCTTCAACCCTTCTGCTTAACAGAGACTTCATAACTAGAACCTTGTTGGGTTTATTCCAGTTCTAGCTCTATCTCACCGCACTCTTCCCATGTCTCACTTTTCTCCTCTTTTTAAATCATACCTAAGGACTCTACACTATCGTGGATTGTCCCCGGTAGATCCTCTCGTTCTCGGCGGATCGTAGGAACCGATACCTAACCTCACCATCCTTATAACTCTATGCATAAAGTAAAATGGTCGGTCTTTTGGTACAGTTCATTCGCCATTGAAACCAATTGAAAACCATTTGAAAATCAATCCAGATACTTGTGATATATTATCAAAGCATTTTGTACCTGAATTGTTTTTGATAATTTTAGAACAAGAGCTCCCCTCAACATGTGCATCACGCATCATTTTGTAATGGAAATAATTTTCATCTTTGAGGGATTGGCTTGCATCTAAGAGTAGTTATATGAAGAATGTGGTTTTCAAAATAGTTGCTCCCGCTCAATATGTGCATGGAAATTTGAAGATGTTTTGCACATATTAGGAAAAGGATCACACATTGAAATAAATTAGTCACGTTTCAAATCTTTGTGGTTTAAGATAGATGCTCCCCCTCAACATGTGCATGGAAAATTTGAAATCGTTTGGCACATGTGGGAAGGAGAGCTTGTACATCCTTATAAAACCATTTACCGAATTATCAGTTTAAATCCAATTTAAATCTCAAATTCTCCCCCGATCACAATTATCAAATCATTTGAGATTTGTGATCTCTGTAGATTTAAATTGATTTTGAAAGCTTTTAAGGAGAATTGTGACTTGATTATGAAAACGTTTTAACTGATAAGGATCGAATTTTGAGACACTAAACTCCATTGATTAAACATGCATGATTATCTTTTGAAAACAATTGTATGACAAATAACCTTTTGATTTAATTGAAATCATTCTCCCCCTCAATCAATGACATCAGTTGTTGATTGAGAGATAGATGTTTTGACAAATGTTAAGTCCAGATGATTTTCAAAAATAGAGTCCAAGTTATTTTTCAAAGCAATTAGTTTTCATTAGATAGTAAGTTATTGTTTATAGAATCAGAGCAAGAGATTTGAAAACCAAGATAAAGTATGGCTCTGTTCTTTCATTGAAGAGGGTTCTTGCACGTGAAATGACAATAAACCATTGTTTCTCTCTTTTTTTTTAACATTCGAATAACATCTAAAGTCCCGTGTCATTCTTTGAATGACAACACAAAGACCATAGATATTATCGAATCGAGGAAAACAAGACAAAAGGACAATATTTTTGAAATTTATTTATTTATTTATTTATTTATTTTATTTTTTTTTAGAAAGTTTTCTATTTTTCTATTTGCTTTTTGAAGGTTTTGAAATTTTGTATTTTGTTTTTCGAATAGATATTTACAAGTGATAGATGAAGGAAAACCTTTTACTCCTCTTCTTCTTCTTGAAGACGTTTGAGTGTTTCCAGTTGTAGGCTCTTAAAACCAAGTCGTGGAAGGATAAACTCAAAACGTTCTCTAGGAAGAGCTTTGGTGAAGATGTCTGCTAACGGTATTCAGGTCCTCACAAAGTATAGTTCCACCACACCGTTTTCAACTTGCTCCCTGATGAAATGATGTCGGATGTCGATGTGCTTTGCTCTTGAGTGTTGTGCATTGTTGCATGAGAGAGCAATAGCACTTTTATTATCACAGTACAGGGGATTTTGTTGAATTCAAAGCCATAGTCAGATAATTGGGATCTCATCCATAGGATTTGAGCACAACAAGATGACATGGCTATGTATTCACCTCTGTAGAGGAAATAGAAGTACTCATTTGCTTCTTTGACGACCAGCTCACAAGCTTATCACCCAAAAGCGAGCACCTCGGGCAAACGTACTTCGACGGTATCTTGACATCCGCATGATCAGATCTGCATAGAACATTAGTGACATACTGTCCTTCTTACAAAGTCCCAGTTGATGGTTCCTTGGAGATACCGAAAGACCCGCTTTAATCGCTTCAAGGTGCCTTTTGGTAGGCTTAGCCTGGTATCTAGCACACATGCAAACAGCGAACAAGATGTCCGGTCTACTAGCTGTGAGGTACATCAGGGATCCAATCATACTACGATATTTCGTTTGGTCTACCATGATCCCTGAGTGGTCCTCATCTAGTTTAGTACGCTCTATCATGGGAGTGTCAACAAGGTCACTAGAATCAAATCCAAATTTCTTTAAAATCTCATGTGCATATTTAGATTGATTTATAAAAATGCCTCCGGGACTTTGTGAAATTTGTAATCCCAAGAAAAATGACATTTGTCCCATCATTGACATTTGAAATTTAGAACCCATTTCATTAGAAAACGGTCATCATTGGGGTCATCGAGGCAAAGATAATATCATCAACATATATTTGAACGTGAATTAAATGTTTGCACGACTTCCGGTGAACAATGTCGGATCAACTGCTCCTTTGTTGAATCCGAGGAAGATAGAAGAAATTTTGATAGCGTATCATACCATGCTCTAGGAGCTTGCTTCAAACCGTAGAAGGGCCTTTTTCAGCGATAGACATGAGTAGGATGCTCGATTCACAAAACCCTCAGGCCGACCGACGTAAACCACTTCTTTCAAATCTCCATTGAAGGCGGTTTTACATCCATCCGATATACAACCATATTCTTGCTAGCAGATTAGCCAAGAAGATTCGATTGCCTCGAGCACTGAGCAACAAGAGCAAATGATTCTTCAAAGTCAATACCCTCCTCTTGGACGATATCCTTTGCAACCAATCGAGCCTTGTTCTTTAAAACATCACCATGCTCATCAAGTTTAACTTTGAAGATCCATTTTAGAGCAATGATCATAGCACAATCCGGAGCAGGTACTAATTCCCATACATCAAGTCGATCAAACTCATGAATTTCTTCTTGCATGGCATAGAACCAACTATCTTCATTCATGGCGGTTTTAACATCTTTTGGTTCGATCTTAGAGAGTACTGAGTTGAAGAAGCACCATAAGGCATCGGTTGCAAGTTGTTTCCGCGTGGATACCGGACGAGAAGGGTTTCCAATGATGTTGTCTAATGGATGATCATGTGTCCATTTTCTGAGGTGTTCATGTGGTTGTTGTTGTGAACCTGAAGTAGCGAGTCGATATCTCCCGATGACGATGGTTCTGATGATTCGAGAGCAAATATGTTTTCAATGGAGCATCTTCGGGAGTAGCAAAGGGATTAACTTCATCCTGGTGCGGACATTAATTCCATGATGTACACTTGATGATTGAAGGTTTGTTGATGAGACGGAGTAATCAATGGGGCTCTTCTTGACTTAATGACATCGAAACCGGAAGGGTTAACTTCATTGACAGGGCTAGAAGCAACCTTTGTTGATGGAATTGACAGATCATTGGCATTTGGCTCATAATGTTCATCAAACATTGGATCAAACAATTTTTTCAAATCATCTTCAGATGGAGGTACATATGGAGTTGCTGGAGAGGAATTAGGTACAAGGCATGAACCAATGGGACTGTTTTGAAGTGCGGTCCAACTGGATTGTCCAGGAGCCATTTGACTGGTTAGCTCATCGAACGTAATGTGAATTGTTTCCATGATATTTCGAGTTCTCTTGTTGTAGATTCGGTAACCTTTTATGTTTGGTGCATATCCTACAAATACTCCAATATCTTCTTTAGCTTTCAGTTTACCTAAATCTTGACCGTCATTAGTTGGGTAACATAACGCACCAAACACACGAAGGTATGATAGATCGTGTTTTGATTGTGGACTAGTTCATCTGAGTCTTTCCATGAGAAGTGTGGATTAGGGATCGATTTTGAGTGTAGCATGTTGTGGCAATAGCTTCAGCCCATAGAAACATTGGAACCTTTGAGTAAATCAAGCATTGTTCTTGCGCTTCCACAAGAGTTCGATTTAGCCTTTCAACTACATCGTTACTCTGAGGAGTTTGTGGAACACTTCTTTGAGGACTGATTCCAATATTTTCATAAAATTCATTGAGTTTTTATTAACAAACTCGGTTCCATTGTCCGATCGGACGATTCTTACCGTTTTGTTAAGTCGGACTGCGGCAGCTTGTTTAATAAGTTTAATGATGGCATCCGGTTTCATCATTTGTTCTCAAAAACTTAACCCAAGTGAATCGGGAGTAGTCATCAACCACAACTAACACATATTTCTTCCCATTAATAGTTTGCACTCTCATGGGTCCACATAAATCCATGTGAATGGTATGTAGAACTTCCATACCGTAATTTGTAGGTTTGGGTTTATGGGAATACTTCTTGCTTTTTCCCAATTTACATGCTAAACAAAGATGATCTTTTTCATTCTTAAGTCTAGGTAGTCCTCTTACTAAGTCCTTTCTGGAAAGATTGTTTATGGTACCAAAGTTCAAGTGATTGAGACGCCGGTGCCATAGCCATGACTTGGTTTTAGAAGCCTTTGACAAGCAAGGATGGGTGAAGCTTTCATCATGTCTTCGATAAAGATGGTGTATAGGTTTGAACCACGAGTTCCTCTGAGCAGTTCTACACCATCAAGATCTCTAACAAAGCAAGTATGTTTTCTAAAGGCCACTTCTAAGTCAGAGTCACAAAACTGTCCAACAGAAAATAGATTATGTCCAAGTCCTTCAACATAATATACCTTGGAAATCACACTATCTCCAACCACGTAATTTCCATAACCCATAATAGCACCAAAATGATCATTTCAATCTCACTTGTCCGATGAATTTACTTACGAAGTTCATGAGCCGCCGACCGGTCTCCAGTCATATGCTTGGAACACGGCTGAGTCCGTGTACCACGTAAGCGATTTGAACGATCTACAGTTGAACACGACAATGGATAAGCGGATAATTGGGATCCCCATGCAAGAATGGGTTCCATTTGGTTAGTAGCAATGATTGGAACACCCACATCGTAAATAGAAACACCCATATCGAAATAGAAGCAATGGAATCATTAGGAGTAGATGCAGTCTTTGGTGTCCGATTTGACCTATTCAAAGTATGTTCACTTCTTAAAGGAATAGTTCTACCAAGGTAGGCATCCATTTTCTAGTGGGCATTGTCTTAGCGATTGAGGCGTAACCGATTATTCTTATGGCCAAAAGGTATCCATTGATAACCTATCTTACTAAATGTTCTTCCAGTGGGTTTCCACCGTTTTTTTCTAACTTTCTTTCGTCTTTTCCTTTTAGCATTCTTAGCATGATTTTTAGCTTTAACAATTTTAACTGGGCATTTGGCGACAAAGATAGACAAAACATTCATACCACATTCATGATTAGCAACAGAATTCAAGCAAACATCATTACATGGTTTTGCAGATAGTATCGAGTGAATTAATTACAGATGCCTATGGCTAATACACGAATCAACACGATTCGTTTTATTCAACTCAAACTTAAAGTTCCTAGGTTGGTCTTCTACTCTCTTCCAATGCACATTCTTAGCTTGCGAGGTCCTATCTTGCTTGGTATTGCCGGAGGCTTTGACCCGCTTGCTTTAATGTCACTGATTACTCCTAGAGGGAATTATGGGAACATTAGTTGGTTGATCTACTTTTTGCATTCCTGAACTAGATGTGCAAGGATCTGAACTACTAGAAGGCACATTAGTGTTCACTTTCTTAAACTTGGGCATGGAATGGTTTGTATGCTTGGCACTAGGCATAGAACAAGGCATCACAGCTTTACCTTTCGCACCTAAGGATTTAGGACATGTTGCAATTAGACATTCTAGCAGCTCCTGAGATCGTTTGGCACAAATGCAAGCAAACCTAATTTCTCTATCAAGAGGCTTATTTATGAAATCCTCTTCCACAATCTCACGGAGACATTCTAGACTATCCTTAAGGTGAGCACAATAGTTATGAAACACAAGTTCATTATTCCCAAGATGAGGAGGAATGTATTTACTGACAATACAGATATTTGCGGTCGAAATGAGGATGACTTTGAAGCAACATTCTCATTAAAAACAAGTGGCGCTTTCCCTTTTCCCGACTCGATTCTCAATTTCTTTTTTGTAAAGAAGTTATTTTTTCGTTGTTTTTGTCACGAGTGACTTTTATTGAATCATATAACTCTTTAAAGTGTCGTTTAACTTTTTCATTTTCTTCTAGAAAACTCGCTTTTCTTTTGTAAAGCATTAACCAAGTTTTGAAGATGAAAAGTTTGAGAATACTGAGAATCTAAAGGAGGAGGCATTTGAGAGCGGTCAGCCACATTGCTCTTTTCTCCCTTTAATTGAGAAATTTGGGCTTTCAACTTTCTGATCGTGTTACAATGAGCTTGAATCTATTCATCACGTTTGTTTATCCGAAGATCGCATCAAACTCGAGCATCGAAGATGTCTTGATATTTGTGGTTTTGACATTTTCTTTAAGATGTTGATATTTTAGTTGTAAATTAAAATGTTCAACTTCTAGTTTAGAAAGATGTTTTACCAAATTATCGTGATCATCTAGATCAATTTTCTCATTTAGCTTAGAATTAGTGTTTTCAAGCTCAATGATACGATCATGGGAGACTTTCGTGAGCAACATGATAATTCATGAAATTGAGAAGCATTAATGGAACAATTAAGTAAAGGATGTAAAACACATCTTGAGCAATACATTTAGAAATAAGATTCTCATTCAATGTATGCAAGTTCTTCCTCTCAATCTCATTATATTTTAACTCTCGCCCATAGTCACTAACCTCAACTATCATTGCATCAAATTCCTTTTCCATTTCTTTAATATCTAAATCCATCCCTTTTTAAGACTCTCAAATTGATCTTTTAGTTGTTTAAAGAAAGGCATGACCTCGGTTAAATAGCATTCTTTAGTTTGCTCAAAACCCCTTTCCCTTCGCTTATACCTAGTGGGTGTGATCATCTTCTTACAAGTTTTCTCAAAATCAACAAATAATTGAAAGATAACATATTGACTTATTAAGGTCTTGCTTTTAGTGGCAATAGTCCTAGGGACTAAATGCATTGGTGTATTAGGAGGATACATAGTCGCTGAAGGCATTTTCCTAAGGGGGGTGTTTGTTACAACAAGATTCTCTGCTTTTTGCTTATCTAAATCCTTTTTCCAGAACACTTGTTCGGGTGTTAACAACGTTTGAGGCTTAAACATGTTCAAGGAAATCCAATTTTCCTTTTTGTAGTCATGGGGTCTGATAATTATGTTTTTCTCTTTACATATAGGATTGTTGAGTTTCTTATACATTTTCTCCTAGTGACTTCATCGATTTCTTATCTTCCTCAATGCACTCAACGCAACTAGGTTTCTGCCTAGGCTTAAGGATTTCATTGCCATCATAAATTACCTTATGAGCTTCTCTAGCCTTTTACACGCCTCGAGGTTTGGTTCATCAACTAACGCAACACTATGTTTGTCACATAGAACTCTATGCTTAGTGATCATGTGAGCAGTCTGAATGGTGTTTCCTTGTACGTACAGCTTATTTTCAAGCTTGTTTTTCAAAGTTTTTAGATTAGAAAAATCATTCAACAATTTTGATTCCTTAGTATTGAATTCTTGCTTAAGCAGTTTAACATTTTCCTGAAGTTCTTGTTTTTGCTTAGCAGTTTTAGAAAGCTTTTCTTGTAAGGAATTTAACTCTTGTTTTAATACTTCTTCTCTAAACCTACTTTTTCTAATAATTGTACGCATTTGGTCATCAATTTCCTGCTCACAGGTGGTTAACTCAAACTTAGCACGTTGTTCATAGATAGCAACTTGTTCCTTAAAGGCATTGAGTTCAGAGGTAGCAGAATCATCAGGGGCACATGCAGTGTATTCATCAAAAACACAATCATTATTGACTGCAGAAGATACATCACTTGGTACAATCTCACTTTCACTTTGAGCCACATGCTGATCATATGGGACAATATTACTATTTCCTATATTCTCAACATCTGAATCATAAGTTTCAAGAGATTGTACTTCATTATGTATCTTTTGCTCATCAACCTTATCGCATGTTTAATACCTCTGAGGTGATTGATTCTTTGGATGGACCAGTCTGTTGTGGTGAAGGAACCTTAGGAGAGACCATGGGAGAGATGCTAGCCATGAAGATTGACTGGGCAGTTGGTTCATCATCCACATCCGAATCATAAGCATCACAAATGCTACTTGAAATGCATTTGGATCGTTCTGACCCATACCCTGCATTGGTTGCTCATCTACATCAGCATCATATGTCTTAGCATTCCCTTCAGCAAGAAACAACAACTCCTCTTCATCCAAAGTTGCTCCGTTGTCCCGAGCTTGCACAAGCAGCATCTTGTCTCTGAAATATTCTGCATTCTGTGGACGTTTTGGAGATGTGCCGTTCCTAGCAATATGTCCCTCACCACCACAGTTGTAGCATTTGATTGGCTTTGCTTGACCATGATTTCCAATCCTTCCCCTATTCTGATTTGCCACATATCCTCCACCAGCTCCGGCATTCCCATATCCTGCTCCAACCATCCCTTGTTCGTATCGTCTTCCTTGAAGTGGTTGCCCCATAACCTTTCCATCTCTGACAACAGCATGATTGTGTAGATTGGATGCGCTTCGATCTCATTGTTAGTGTGAAGATGTTGGTATGTGGACTGAGGGCGGGTTTTGTTTTACCATAAGAGCTAGTTGATTAATGAAGTGTCCATGACGCATCAAAGCATCAGCTTGTTTGAGCCTTGGATCGGGAATGAGTTTGTGATTACCATCTCCCATGGGTATAACTCGTGAAGCTTTGGTGGTAATTCCAACATTTGTGTAAAAGGCAGTAGAATCATTTGATGAACTTGTTTCCCGTGATTTGCTTTGAATTGTTCAAGAATACTTTTTTCAAACATGGCATGTCTCTCATTCTGAAGAAGGAAGGCATACATTTGCTCATAGTTTGTGTTCTTCAATCCTTTGGTTAGCTTCACAGAGGTGACAAACTTGTGCCATTCTGGATTCATGTTGTTCACAAACTTTGAGTTTAGTTGAATATTTGGCATAGTCATCTTGATATTCCTCATATCATTCACCAGGTTGTGGAATCTCACGTAATATTCATAGACACTCTCTTCTGGTTTCATCTTAAAGTGCTCAAACTCATCATACAGTTGAGATTCTCTGTCTTCTTTAGTCAATTCTGAACCTGAGAGAAGCATCTTGACATTATCCCAAACCGCCTTGGCTTCAGTGTTGTGATTGATCAGCTTGTAGATGTCTTTGGAAGACCCCAGTATGATGTTTGAGGCCCTCGATATCAGATCGAACCTCTTTTTATCCTTATCATTGAGCTCATCATACGTCTTTGGTCTATCTATTCCATAGATCATTGTTCCATCTGCAACTGTATCAATTAAGTCTCTTGTAGTCTCAACTTGATACGGTCCTTCATCAATTGACTTGAGAATGTTGACTCCATTTTCCTTTCCAAGACAAGTACAATCGATTCGTTGTGCCCAAGAGTCGTAGTCAGTTCTATCAAGCATGGGTGGACGAGTATCTGAACCAGCTTTGCTTGAACATCCTCAAAACAATGGAGATGATTGTAGATACGTTGG
Source organism: Chrysanthemum makinoi (assembly GCA_910596185.1). NCBI lineage: Eukaryota > Viridiplantae > Streptophyta > Magnoliopsida > Asterales > Asteraceae > Chrysanthemum > Chrysanthemum makinoi. Next base: position 318,812,477 of record OU343224.1, on the reverse strand, counting down.
TAGACATGTTAACAGATTACACGGGATTTTAAAACTCTATGATTAAACCGGAAATAGATTCTTTCACGGGATTTTACTAAATCAAGAGAAAACCGTATTAAAACCAAAAGTTCAACCAAGTCGCTAAGAAACCTTGAACCAAGTCGCTAAGCACCAAGTTGCTAAGTATTCTGAAATCAAGTCGCTATAATGCCAAGTCGATACAAATTTTGACAGCAAGCCGCTAAGTCGTCAAGTCGCTAAATAGCAACTGGCTAAGGTTCAAGTCGCTAACACCAAGTCGCTAAGAAAACTTAAGTACAAGTCGCTAACAAAATTGAAAGCAAATCGCTACCTATACCAAGTCGCTAGCCGTAGTGGAGAATCCACTAAGTGTACTGTTTGTCGGCTTGTCTCATTAGACAAGTCGCTAGGACCAAGTCGCTACCAAAAACCACTATAACTCGCTACCCACTTACAAAGCAAGTCGCTACCATGAATAAAAATCCGTGACTCAAGTCGCTAGTAAGAAAAATCTCAAAAACACCACTTTTCAATCCAAAACAAGCCAACCACGATAATTCAAGCCTACCAAATCAAAACCTAAACACTTATGATGATCCTAAACACAAAAGTACAATTAAAATCCAAGCTTTAACACTAGAAATGATCCAAATGATGCAAAAACCACTTAACTTTTTCAAACTCAAAAACCATCTAAAAACTACTAGAAATCCAAGGATATGTAAGAGATGATCTAACCATGGCTCTGATACCATTTGTAACATATTGGATTTCACATACACATCATAACACAAACACAAGTAGGCGTATAGATGATTTTCTAGAGAGAGAAAGTTAGAGGTTTGGGAACTTTAGTGAGAGAAAGAAAAATCTTATTATGAGCTCCAACTCTCTACCTTGGAAGGTAGAGAGTATTTATAGTCTTTACATAAAACACCACCTAACGGGCTGTGGATCAGGCATACAGTGGGTAAAGACCCGTCCGTCCTCCACGGTGTTACTTAACTAAATACTACTTAACTTGTAATAATCTACGACTACGAGCTTCCTAATGATTACATATACTTGAGGTGACCGACTCTTTAATAATTGGATTTACTAAATCCTAACAGTATATCTCTAACAACGCTAAAGAATTAGTCAGAAAAATGCTTATTAAAGACCCTAGAAAGCGAGTAACGGCTCATGGAGTTCTTTGTAAGTCTAACTTGTTCTTTGTCATTTTTTCTGGCTTCAATTAGGGCGTGCTTGGAAGTGTGTTTTGGATGTGATTATATATTTGATTATGCCATTATGGTGTTTCAACTCACATAATTATTTTCAAGCTTTGTGTATGCTAAAATTATTTATTCCATAGCACGTGCTCACATTCAAAATGCAATGCCAAACGCTCCGTCAGATTATTATGCACTATAGTTCTTCATCACTGTAGGCCACCCTTGGATCAGTGAAGATGGTGTTGCTCCAGACAAGCCTCTTGATTCTGCAGTCTTGAGCCGCTTAACTCAGTTTTATGCCATGAAGAAGCTTAAAAGAATGGCTCTTAGGGTAAGCAACACTTCAAGAATTTATTTATCTATAAGGAAAACCAGTGCTTTAAGAAATAACCTGATAATTTAACAATTTTACTACCAAATGTCAACTTTGCCCTTACCCTTCTTGTGTTCCTCACAGGTCATCGTGTCAAACTCTCGAAGAAGAAATTGCGGCTTAAAACAAATGTTCAAGATGATAAACACAGATAACAGTGGTTATATTACATTTGAAGAACTAAAGGCTGGACTCAAGCGATTCGGTTCTACTCTTAATGAGTCTGAGATTTATGATCTAATGCAATCTGTAAGTATTTAAATTTTTTAAAAACTTTTTTGCATTGGTTTTCTTTGTTACTGAATATAATTGATCTTTGATTGTTTAAACTAAAAATGCAGGCGGATATTGATAATAGCGGTACTATTGACTATGAAGAATTTGTAGAAGCAACGTTGCATATGAACAAAGTTGATAAAGACGATCATTTGTTTGCTGCTTTTTCATATTTTGACAAAGATGGCAGTGGTTATATAACTCTTGATGAACTCCAACAAGCGTGCAAAGAGTTTGGATTAGATGATGTTCATTTAGAAGAAATTATCAAAGAAGCTGACCAAAACATTGTACGTTTTTCACTACCATTATATCTTTTATATGGATCAATATTTTTTTTTGTCAAGACGCTGATATATTTACGTAGAAAGAGCGAGAATTTCTGTTCGAGTTGGAACTACGGGCATGTTGAGTAACGGGTCAATATGGTTTTGGTCAAAACGAATACTTTGTAAGGGTTGGATACCCAAAACACTTGTTGTCCAAAAACTTTATTTTTTCATAAATAGCTAGTATGTCATATATGATTACATGATTATAAATTCTTTTGAGAATCGACTAATTCAATTATTTAAGAAATTGTTTCATTAGAAATACAATTTCGGCGACCCCTTTGACATGTCTCCTATTTTTTTTAAAATTTTATCTGCCTAGCCAGTAGCCTCAATCGGCCCATATAATAACTAAATGGGTCAAAATTGTCATCTCTTGTTCTTGTGTTTTGACTTTGTTTGTATTGCTGATTTGCAGGATGGTCGTATAGATTACAATGAGTTTGTAGCAATGATGCATAATGGAAATACTACTTTGACAAAGAAAGAAGTGAAGGATAATTTTAGCGTAACCTTGACAGAAGCAGTGCAAGTTTTTTAATATAACTTTTTTGATTGTTTTTTGCATCTAAATGTCAAAAAGATTCATCTAAAGCTCTAAACTAACAGATGTTAATACTCAAATAGTTCATTAGGTATTGTATTTTGACTTGTAGATTGTACCTTGTCTTTATACACACACATGTGAAATGAAAAGATAAAAGAGTGTATTTTTTGTACATGGACTTAGCATCTCGCGTTCAAGAAACAATCATCTATGCATATAAAACAACAGTCACTACAACGAACCAAGTTAGAGGTAAGAACCTGTGGCTTAAAATTCATTGCGAGTATGGTGAAATCGTGAACCCTGGGAATCTATGCCATGTGTTCCTTTGTCGGACCTGGTATTTCTTTTATTACATGAAGTGCAACCTATATGCTTAGAGGGCACGGTGCAATGCACCTATGGCATGTTATAGGTAGGGATGGCAACGGGGCGTGGAATATCGGGGATTGTATTTACCATCCCCATCCCCGTTTTCACTCTCCATCCCCATCCCCGTCCCCATCCCCATCGGGGAATTGCTTTACATCCCCATCCCCGCCTCCAATGGGGATCGGGGATCCCCGTGGGGATTCGGGGATTTTCAATCCTTATGAACTAACATAAATTTTCCACCAACTCATCAAAAATATAAAGAATGTTAACTCATATAGTGTTTCAAGAAACGTGCGTACATCACACATAGTAGGATTCATTACAATTTCAATTCAACTTTAAAGCATCCTCAACATTGTAACATCACATATAATATAAAAACAATATGTATCATGTGTATATTCGGAAAAAATAATAAGTAATATGTTGTTGGTTCTTATGATTCTAATTCTAAAGGTACTTGATTTTATAAATATCACATATGCATATAAATATACATGTCGATACTTATAAACATATATACATATACATATACATATACAAGTTAATCGAGTATGGATATAACATATAAATTCTAAATACTTATACACTAGAAAGATCGGAGTCGTGGTCGGGTTCGGGGATTTATGTTATCCCCATCCCCGATTTCATATTTTGGGGATTCCCCATCCCCGTCCCCATCCCCGGTCAACTCGGGGATTCCCCAGTCAAAATCGGGTTTGGGGATCTGGTCCCCATCGGGTACGGATTTTTTTGCCATCCCTAGTTATAGGTGTTGGAATTATATAACATGACTAATCATAAATATAAACATTAAACATCAAGTACACATGCGGAAGCTTAAAGATCATATAATGAATAATTAATTAACTAAAAGATAAATAGTATGCGCACCTTTTGATTCTAGCCCAACAAGAATCAATTCCTTTAAACTAGCAAGTGATGAACCCTAATTAGGGTTTATAGGATTATATGAATTACCCCTTACCGATTTTGTAATTCATTCCAAGATACTAACAAAAGTATGTTAGTATCACGTTCTTGTACACACGTACTAAATCAAATTAAAGTAATGATAGTTTTAAGAACACGAAAAGTTTTGTTTTGGAAAAACAAGTGATCGACACCCTAAGGAGGTTGTGTGATCGTTTGTGACAAGAAAACACACAAAACACTTTTAGGTTTTAGATTAGGAGTACAAGAGATAGAATACAATGACCCTAGGCCTTGTATATATACCCAATATAACTTGGTGACCAAGTTAGACTTGGATTGGGCTTGGAATCCCCCTTGGCCGATCGTTTGGTATATCCCAAAGGGGTATCCGTAACCTTCCCAATCTCTATTTTAATATCTAGTCCTTCCATTTAACATTTAACGATCGTTAGTCCATTACACTTAATTAACTTAACGTTCGTTATATATTTCGTGTAAATAATAAATAAATACAAAATTTTATATTTAATTATTAACTTTAATTCTCATACGCAAAGTGTGCAATACCGTGGTCTCGAGTTCGATCCTAACACACATCTACTAATTTATGTCCATTAAACCAACAACTCCCACTTGGACATATCTTAATAGTTTGATCACATCGGTTAGCATCTAGCAACACTTCGATGCCTCTAGTACAACTCGAGTAAGGTCTCCTGGAAAAACCTTTTAATGATGCATCATTATTATTTTCCTTTTATTTCTAATACCATGTTAAATAAAGATATAGATCTAAGTCATTCTTTATTCAACCAATCTGTTTCTCGTTGTTAGTGATTGAGCAAGATTACCAAATCTTTTGAACATATTCAGGGGAGATATTAGGCATGGCCATGCAAACATCTTGTCAACCCTACGAGGGGCCCATCAGTATTAAACTCCAAAATAAATTTGAATGAACAAATTCTATCTTGACTACAAGAATAACTCACAAACTTTGTAACACTTCTGGAAACAACCCTTATGACTACCAGTTACGTATAGCATTAAGTTGTTCCACAGAAGTTCACTGCATTCATGACACTTATCTAGTATCTCAAGTCTGAGGATAACTATTCATGATTTACTTAATAACAATATCCATAAAGTAAAATCATGTAGTTGGGATAAGTCCTATATTCAATTCATTGAATATCATCTGAAATTGGTATGCTTTCTCATCAATATACTTTTAAGTATATTCTACCAAATCACTCAGATTTGTCTTAATTTAACGATACTCCCATATCATTAATCGACAACGGACGATTTAGAATAATTAAATTATTCACGGATTAAACATGCAAATATAAGATACAATATATTATAAAATCAAACATACCAAGTATTTTAATTCATTATAATAATTGTTTAAACATCCCTTATCCAAATACTAAATAGATCAATGCATGAAATTTCAAGTTGATGAATTATGCCTCATGTAATGACAATCATACTTGTTGACAAGGCATAAATCAACCAACTTGATCTATCGTAATTTTGAGAATACTTATTTCAAGAATTCAATTTAGTGAAGTTCTTGTATGTGTGCATTCACCAATCCACATAATAATTCATAAAGTGTGTGACATCCTCTATCACCTATTTATGACAATTTAAACTTTCAAACATTTTTAAAGTTTTGAAGTATTCTTATTCTTTAATGTATAATGCAACTGTGCTCTTAGATAAGCACAAGTAGTTTACATGGCCATTAACAAGGATGTAATCCTACCATGACTAGTATTGAGTGTCATCTTAATTAAACCAGCATCATTGTATACAAACAACAATATGCTCATTAAAACTTCGTAAACTTTAATATCTATTGTGTAATGTTTGATGCTTTCCTAACTTTCAAGTTTAAAGCTGATGACAATTTGCACAACAATTGACATATTTTTCATCCATAGAATCGAGGAGCAATTCCAGGCTGAGGATGTAATTCTATTAGAATATTCATTACACAAGTTATATAATAACTTTTAGTTAGATATAAATGTTGTCAAATCATCTACCATTCAAGAATGATACAACAATTTGAATATACTACATGATGTACATGAATCTACAGGTCAAACTTAGATTTCATTTATGTTCTATTATGTCAAAAGATATGTATCCATTTCTCTAATGATATATCATGTTTTATTAGAATCATTTATTTTTACCGCACATGTTTATTAACAATAAACATATATTCTAAGGTTGTATGTTTTAATTCTTAAATCTTAAAAGTGAAGTTTCATTCCAAACTAAGACTTAACATTTAGCTTACAAGGAATGTTACTTCCTATATGTTATACAACATATAATATTTAAGAAACTTAACATAATACTCCCACTAGCTTTCAGAAATACTTAAAATTTATCTTATTTCAATTATAAATCAAAACTAGGATTAAATAATTAAACATAAGAATAATTTCATAGATGCATGCATTAATCCATTCATGTATTGCACATTTTACACTTCCAAAGATTATATGAATTCAAAAAAACCTTTCGATTACTTACCGTCCTCGCTCAAGTAATTTTTCAAGAAAGAGTTTTGATATTCTATTGTCATTTTTCATATTAATGAAAATAAGAATGACAATAATCATCTTTATATATTTAATGTTGCCTAGGAAAGAATATTCAATCACAATTAATTGCTTAAGTATGATTAATAATCTTGTCATAAGACATGCATTAAATATGTGTACAATTTTGTCCATATGATTTCTACACAGAGATTTAAACAACTAGGGTTTTCCATCTCTTTGAAGAAACTCATTTCCATTCTCTAGTCTAACTATTAAGATAATCCAAGTTTCCAAAAAATGATTATCTTTATGGACAACATCTTTAACATTCATAGTATGAGTAATTTACCTAATTCAATATTTGGTAATCCATCATAATGATTATCAGATTTACAATAATCATGTAACTCATATTTCTCAGCATATAAGTCAAATATGTGAGATATCCTTGCAGATCTATGAATGAAAATTCCATCATCATGAGGTTAACATTTCACATCTAGCCTCGTCATGATATTTACTAGCGTATTTAAGAAGATTATGTATCTTGTAATTTTATCTTTCAAGATAAAAAAAACTCCCACTTGCCTTTTGTAATATATAGACTGAGCAAAACTACATTGTTCTCTTTTTAGGACATTACAAATACACATTGATAATTCCTGAATTTAGTTTGTTAATAACCTATTCATAAGTAGTTTAACAAATTCAGAATCTTCAATTTTTAAAACTTAATGTGATTCATCACATTCCATAATGAAATGGTGTTTTATCAATCTTCTAGGTTGGAGTCATATTGAGTATATTCAATCGATACTAAATTTTATAACCTTGTTACTTTTAAGAAAGAAGTTATGGTTATCTTGAATCAAACATATCGAATAGAGTTTGATTCTCCTAATTGAACATACCATTAGCTAGTGGTATTTTATTAGAATTAATATTGTAAGACAATCTAACAATATATAAGATAAATATATTCCTTCTGGCTTACCTATTTACCAACTAAGTCAACTTAATGGTATAATAGACTTTCCAAGCCAATTGCATGCTTTATAACACAAGTCACTTTATATCCATGTCTCATCAAGAAAACATAAACTGTTTTAATACCATTATACGTTATAAATCATTGATCAAGTCAATGACTTCTTGTATATGTCTTAATTAAAAAAACATAACAAGTTAACGTCTTACTTTATTATAAGTCTTAAAAGACTTTATGTTTATGTCTTTACAATGAATCATAAACATATTTAACTAAAGTAATTATGAACACAACTCTTGGTTTCAATAGTAATTTCAAGTTAATTTATTACTTCACAATAATGTAGGACTACATTATTTCTTAATTATTTATGTCATTCCAAAATTCATAAATATACATATTGAAGTAGTATTAGATTACTTCATTTATTTATGTCATTCTAATAATACATAAATATTTAGTTTGAAGTAGTCTTATATATCATTTTGACACATGTTCTAAATACTTTTCTAATTTAAAAACTGTAAATTTATTCCAGATACGCCAAGTTCTCACATTACGTAAATTGCAACACCAAGTGTTTCTTGAATTAGATATGTACAAGTCATATTAGAACGTTAGTCTCTTACCTTGCAGTCAAGAGAATACGTTAAATCATATACCTATATGTTGTACTTTGCACACAATATAGATTTCTCCCACTTGTACATGAAACAACATCATGTAGCAGATAAACAACACGATATATGTTTGTTTATGTGACCAGTATGATTGTGTCATTGATATTAGCATAACTAGTAGATGTAGAACCACTTCATTGTCTAGTAAGGAAACGTACATGACTATCCTAACTATCAATGGTGACAGGAGTGTTTTCATTAGGGTTTGGTGGAGGATCGTACGAGAGACCACTTCTTGTGAAGACAGCATTGATATGCTCATTTCTTGTTTGTGGTGGACGGTACGTCTTATCATTTGATGGTTTTGGGTTGGATTGGGTATTACTTGGCAATGAACCAGATGGTCTAGAGGAATGTTGGTCGAAAGTCTCGCCAAACTTGTTTTCAAGATCTTGGATAGATGCTTGATGATTTTTCTGTCCTTGCTCGACTTTGGCTTTGAGATTGAAAAATTGATTTTTGATAAAATCATTTGAAGATTTTTGAGCAACCACGAATTCTCTCATGGTTTTCTCGAATTCGGTTTCTTCCATCTTTTTGTCTAGGTTTTGTGGTGGTGGATCGTCAGTTCGTGGTTGAGAATCACGGTTGTCATCCCTTGGTCGGCGATCTTGCCAATTTCCAGAATTTCGACCATAATAATTACTATGATATCCTCCTTGAGCGTAACTCGCTTCTCCTTTCGGACGATGGATGACTTCCTCCACAATTGTTGCATCCGTCTCGCATTTCCTTCATTTCATCTTTGATATCTTTGTATTGCGAGTCGATTTTTGAGGTTAACGCTTCCATCTTCTCCATGAGTTTTGAAGCATCGGTGTTTTCGACAAAAGCTACAGTTTTTCGGAGAGGTTTAGTTTTGGAATCTTTGGACCAATCAAGTTTGAGAAGTACTCGATCTTCGAGCAATTGATGTGCATCGTTGGGAGTCTTATAGAGAAAAATTCCTCCAGCATCAAGGATGCCTTGAGAGATTTCATCTAATCCATGGTAAAAGATTTGGATAATGGTTCCTTTGGATAGTCCATGTCCATGAAAACTACGAAGCAAATCTTTCATTCGAAGCCAAGCTTCGACAAGTGATTCGTTTGGGTTTTGGGTGAAAGCACGAATTTCTCCCATTAATCGATCAAACATGGCAGGTGGAAAGAATCGGCTTACAAAAGCTTGCCACATCTCCTCCCAAGTATTGATGATTACTGGGGTTAATTTATTGTACCGTACTTTAGCATCTCCGGCGAGTGATGATGGGAAAAGTTTGAGTTTGATGGCATTGACATCGGTGTCGCCATAACGGAACATGCCGCAAATTTTGATGAATTCGGCAATGTGCTTGTGCGGATCGGCTCGCGCACGGCCATCGAATTGATGGTCTTTGATCATAGAAAGGTGATGTCCCTTCACGGTGAAGTTGTCACCAAGATTGATAGCAACAATAGCACTTCCGGGAGTTGGTTCTACGGCTCGGTTGGTTCCCCACATGGGTTGATCGTCTGCCATGGGAAAAGGTAAATTGGTGAAAGGATTGTAAACAACTTTGGCTTCTACGAGGTTATCAAATGGTGGGTTTGGTACTCTTGGTACACGATTTTCCAATGGTATGAAAAGTGTTCTTCTTCTTCTTCGAATCAAACGTTCGGGGTTGGTAAGAGGTGTAATTGGTTATATTCCGCGCTTTCGAGTGTTCATACACTATCCTAGAGAATCCAGGCAATATCTAAACACACGGACAAACAACGAAAACAGTTTTCTGGGTCAGATTGGGTAACCGGATCAGTTGCGGGTTGCGACCGATCGGGAACTGATCGGTTAGACCAGTTGGGTAATAGGTAAAATCGTAACCGATTCGGTTTAAGGACAACCAGATCCGGTTAAGGTTTCTGAGAGAAAAATTTTGGTTGAATCGACTGAGGGAAATCCAAAACTTGCTTTGAAACACAATCAAATCCCCGACAGCGGCGCCAAAAACTTGATGTGCTGGGTGTGTACAAGTTTTAAAGTTATAAAAGAAGATTTACCAATATTACCAATAACACATACGAGATAGTGTACTCGTGCGTTATAGCAAGATTAAGAAGGTAAGTCAGGATCGTTCGCATGGATTTGAGTGAATCTAAGCACAAGTTTGAATCAACAGAGTCTATCCAAAACATATAACAAAGCAAATAGATATAATGAAATTCAGATGATTAAAAACTACACTTGCTTAAACTAGTATCATATCATAGATTAATGTGATTGTGTTAACCTCTTAACATGTTGGTTATGATAATTAGTTGGTGGACTAATCTATTGTTCTTACAAGTTAAACCTTCGTCAAGATTTTAGTTCACAAAAACAAGCATTACGTTTAACCAATCAATTCAAGATCAATTCAAGTTTCATAAGTCTACATACATAAACTTAAACACAAAAACATCCACTTGTTTCATCAAATTGCTTAAGAAATGGTCAATACAAAAGGTAACCAATCATAGACAAAAGACTACAATTGATTCTCAACAACTAATCTTACGACCTTTTAGATGTTTCCAACCAATCCAATTTGATAATCAAAAAGCGTTTCTATTACAACCACACCTTAGTTCCTTTGTATAATCAAGAATAATGGGTAAAAACAATCATCCATAGACAAAATGATTATGACTAGTTGAATAACAATAAGTTCTTTCGACCTCAACGATTACTATCAATTAGCCAAACTTGATTAACAAATGTCACTGCGAAACTTTAGCACAATTGGATCTTAGAATCAACTTGAAATTGAATTAAAACATGTTAACACAATCACTAACTAATCATATGATAATCAACATCATTTAAGCAAGTGTATAAAGAAACTAGCCACTCATAGCAAACATGAATATAAACTCAGAACTTTGAAAATTAGAAAACATGATTAAAAGTCTTACAATGCTTGGAACAAGATTACAAATGGTGAGGTAATGATTCCCAAAGTATTAGGGTAGACTTCTTGGTGATTTGGCCTCCAAATGTGGAACTTCTGGAACTCCAAACTTCCCTGGACTTCTAAGAACGAAATTGAGAGCTTAAAGCTTTGTTTGGTGAGTAGAGAGATTTATATTTGAAGTGTGTGTCTCAAATGCTCACAAATGGCCTTTATTTATACTAGTTCCAAATCCTAGGGTATTAATTGCTGAACTTGGCCTCCAAGGAGTAAGGAAGGGACTATAATACACCAAGAGAAGGACCTAGAATCGTTTGGATGCAAAGGGGAAGCTTAGTGATAAAGATTTGGCAGCTGCAGCTTCTCCAACCGGATCGGTTATATGACCAACCGATCCGGTTGGTCTTCTAAAAACGGCCAACCGTTTGGTTCTTGGCGGTGACGAACGGTTGGAGATGGTCATTTGGGTGTTTCTGGTCAATTTCCAACCGATCCGGTTGGATTTCCTGAGTTACGAAAACTTGACCTGACTTCTCTTTATCTTGTAGAACTTGGTTCTTCAATCACTATGGTCTTCAAAGGTCCTTGAGATACTGATTTAGCTTCACTGAAACGGGAATCTTTAATTTCTTTGAACATTTTTTACTTTCCTTCCGTTTCCCTTCACTTGGTTATAAACACTAGGCAAACATCTTTCGATGCGTTTAAGCACTATAATTACGAAAATATAACCAAATAACATATATAAAAGCACACATAACGCTACTAAAAACATGCACAATCTGAGCGTTATCAATGTTCAAGCAGCTGGATCAGATACTCGTCCACCTATGCTTGACAGAACTGACTATGACTCATGGGCTCAACGAATTAGGTTGTACTTTTTGGGAAAAGAAAATGGAGTCAACATTCTCAAGTCAATTGATGAAGGACCGTATCAAGTTGAGACAACCAGAGACATACTTGATCTCTGCTGATGGCTCGGTGATATTAGGATTGGACGGACCTAAAATGTATGATGAACCGTGATAAGGAGAAGAAGAGATACGATGCACATCGGGGCTTCTAACATCATACTTGGGGTTTACCTAAGGACATTTACAAGTCGATCAATCACAACAACTGAAGCTAAGGCAGTACGGGACAATGTCAAGATGCTTCTCTCGGGTTCTGAATTAACCAAGGAAGACAGAGAATCACAACTTTATGATGAATTTGAGCATTTTAAGATGAAACCGGAAGAAAGTGTCTATGAATATTACGTGAGATTCCACAAGCTTGTGAATGACATGAGGAATATCAAAATGACCATGCCAAATATTCAGCTGAACTCAAAGTTTGTGAACAACATGAATCCCAAATGGCAAAAATTTGTCACCTCTGTGAAGCTTACCAAAGGATTAAAGAACACCAACTATGAGCAACTGTATGCCTTCCTTCTTCAGAATGAGAGACATGCTATGTTTGAACGAAGGATTCTTGAACAGTTCAAATCTAAATAGGGAGAAACAAGTTCGTCAAATGATTCAACAGCCTTTTACACCAATGTTGGAATTACCACCAAAGCTTCTCAAGTCATACCCATGGGTAATGGTAATTAGAAGCTCATTCCTGATCCAGGATATAAGCCTCCCGACTCAAACACACTCATGGAAAACTTCATCAATCAATTGTCTCTCATGGTTAGTCAAAATATGAATTCCACTCCACACACCAACAATAACCTTAGAACAACATCCAATCCACACAATCAAGCTACTGTCAGAGATGGTAAGGTAGTGGTACAGAATGTGCAAGGAAGACGGTATGAACAAGGGATGATTGGAGCAGGTTATGGTAATACTGGAGTAGGTGATGGATATGTGGCTAATCAAAATCGTGGAAGAAATGCCAATCTAGGGAAAGCAAAGCCAATCAAATGCTACAACTGTGGTGGTGAGGGACATATTGCGAGGAACTGCACATCTCCAAAACGTCCACAGAATGCTGAGTAATTCAGAGACAAGATGTTGCTTTGTGCAAGCTCGTGGATAATGGAGCGACTTTGGATGAAGAGGAGTTGTTGTTTCTTGCGAAGGAATGCTAAGACATATGATGCTGATGTGGATGAGCAACCAATTCAGGAAATAGGTCACAATCATCAAAATGCCTTTCAAGTTGCGATCGTGATGCATTTGATTTTGACGTCGATGATGAACCTACTGCCCAGACAATCTTCATGGCTAGCATCTCACCTATGGTCTCTCCAAAGGTCTCTTCACCACAAAAAGCTGGTCCATCCAAAGAATCAATCATCTCAGAGGTATTAAAACTATACGACAAGGTGGATGAGCAAAAGATACATGACGAAGTACAATCTCTTGAAACTTATGAATCAGATATTGATAATGAGGGTAATACTAATACTGTCCCATATGATCAATATGTGACACAAAGTGAAAGTGAGATTGTACCAAGTGATGTATCTTCTGCAGTCAATGATGACTATGTTTTTGATGAATACACTGCATGTGCCCCTTATGATTCTGTTATCTCTGAACTGAATGCCTATAAAGAACAAGTTGCTATTTATGAACAACGTGCTAAGTTTGAGTTAACTAGCGTGAGCGAGAAATGGATGACCAAATGCGTACAATTATTAGAAAAAGTAATTTTAGAGAAGAAGTGTTAAAACAAGAGTTAAACTCCTTACAAGAAAAGCTTTCTAAAACTGTTAAGCAAAAGCAAGAGCTTCAAGATAATGTTAAAGTGCTTAAACAAGAATTTAATGCTAAGGAATCAAAACTTTTGAATGACTTTTCCAATCTGAAAACTTTGAAAAACAAGCTAGAAAATAAGTTGTACGTACAAGGGAATACCATTCAGACTGCTCACATGATCACTAAGCATAAAGTTCTCAGCGATAAGCATAGCATTCCCCTTATAAAGGAACCCAATCCTGAATATGGTAAAGTGGCTAGAGAAGCTCAGAAGGTAATATATGATGGTAATGAAATCCTTAAGCCTAGGCAGAAACCTAGTTGCGCTGAGTGCACCGAGGAAGATATGCAATTAGATGAAGTCACTAGGGAGAAAATGAATAAGAAGCTAAAAGATCCTGAGTGTAAAAAGCAAAACATAACGTACAAACCCCATGATTACACTAAAGAAAATTGGATTTCCCTGAACAATTCCCTGAACAAGTTTAAGCCTCAAACTCTATTAACCCCAGAACAAGTTTTTTGGAAAAAGGACATAGATATGCAAAAAGCTAATGCACTTGTTAAAACAAGCACCCCCTTAGGAAAATGCCTCCAGCAACTGTGTATCCTCCAAATACCCCAATGCATTTAGTTCCTAGATCTATTCCCACTAAGAGCAAGACCTTAATCAGCCTGTATGTTGTGTATCAACTATTTGTTGATTTTGAGAAGACATGTAAGAAAAGGATCACACCTACTGGGATAACTGAAGGGGAAAGGGGTTTTGAGCAAACTAAAGAATGCTATTTAACTGAGGACATGCCTTTCTTTAAACAATTAAAATGTCAATTTGAGAGTCTTCAAAAAGGGATAGACTCAGATATTAAAGAAATGGAAAAGGAATTTGATGCAATGGTAGTTGAGGTCAATGATTATGAAAGGGAACTCAAATATAATGAAATTGAAAGGAAGAATCTGCATATTTTAAATGAGAACTTAGTATTGAGTTGTGTGGCTCAAGATGTGTTTTATACTGTTACTAAGCATTCTATTACTGCTTCTCAATTTCATGAATTAACTGTTGCTTTGAAAGTTTCCCATGATCGTGTCATTGAGCTTGAAAACAAAAACTCATAACTAAATGAGAAAATTGATCAGGATGATCATGATAATCTGGTAAAACATCTTTCTAAGCTAGAAGTTGAACATTTTGATTTGCAACTAAAATATCATCTCAAAGAAAATGTCAAAACCTCAAACATCAAGACATCCTCAAATGTTCCAGAGTTTGATGCACTTTTGAAATAAACAAACGTGATGACAGATTCATGCTCATTTGTAACGATCGAGAAAGTTGAAAGCCCAAATTTCACAATTAAAGGGTGATAAGACCAATGTGACTGGTTCCCAAATGCCTCCTCCTTTAGATTCTCAGTGTTCTCAAACTTTTTATCTTCAAAACTTGGTTAATGTTTTACAAAAGGAAAATGAGAGTTTTCTAGAAGAAAATGTAAAAGTGAAACGACACTTTAAAGAGATATATGATTCAATGAAAGTCACTCGTGACAAGAACAACGAAAAAATAACGTCTCTACAAAAGGAAATTGAGAATCTAAAGAGTCAGGAAAAAGGGAAAATGCCACTTGTCTTTAATGAGAATGTTGAATCAAAGTCATCTGCAGACTGCAAATATACTATGACTGTTAAATACATTCCTCCTCATCTTAGAAATAACGAACTTGTGTTTCATAACTATTTCACTCACCTTAAGGATAGTCTAGAATGTCTCCGTGAGATTGTAGAAGAGGATTTCATAAATAATCCTCTTGATAGAGAAATTAGGTTTGCTTGCATTCAGGACAAACGATCTCAGGAGCTGTTAGAATGTTTAATAGCAACATGTCCTAAATCCTTAGGTGCAAAAGATAAAGTTGTGATGCCTTGTTCTATGCCTAGTTCCAAGTATGCAACCCATTCTATGCCCAGTATTAAGAAAGTGAACTCTAAAGTGCCTTCAAGTAGTTCAGATCCCTGCACGTCTAGTTCAGGAATGCAAAAGTAGATCAACCAACTAATGTTCCCATAATTCCCTCTACAGGAGTAATCAGTGACTTAAAAGCAAGCGGGTCAAAGCCTCCAGGAAATATAAAGCAAGATAGGACCTCGCAAGCTAAGAATGTGCATTGGAAGATAGTAGAAGACCACCCTAGGAACACTAAGTTTGAGTTGAATAAAACGAATCGTGTTGATTCTAGTATTAGCTATAAGCGTACTGTAATTAATTCGAATTTTGCTACTATCTGCAAACCATGTAATGATGACTGCTTAATTTCTGTTACTAATCATGAATGTGGTGTGAATGATTTGATTAATGCTGTTAAATTCCTAGTTAAAATTGTTAATCTCAAAAATCAAGCTAAAAAGGCTAAAAGGCAAAGGCGAAAGAAAGTTAGAAAACAGTGGAAACCCACAAGAAGAAAATTTAGTAATATAGGTTATCAATGGATACCTACTGGCCGTAAGTTTAATCTTAATGAGTTTTGCCCTAAATTTTCTAAGTCAATGCCCAATAGAAAATGGATGCCTACTGGCAAAACTATTCCTTTAAGAAGTGAACATACTTTGAATAGGTCAAATACGGACACTAGCACTACATCTATTCCTGATGATTCCATTGTTTCTACTTCCGATGTGGGTGTTCCAATCACTTTTACTAACCAAATGGAACCCATTCTTGCATGGGGATCCCAATTATCCGATTATCCATTCTTGTGCGGTTCAACTCAGATCGTTCAAATCGTTCGTGGGTACCTGGACTCAGGCTTTCCAAACATATGACTGGAGATCGCTCGCGGATCATGAACTTCGTGAGTAAATTCATCGAGACTGTTAGATTCGGGAACGACCATTTTGGAGCAATTATGGGTTATGGAGACTATGTTGTTGGCGATAGTGTAATCTCTAGGGTATATTATGTTGAAGGTCTTGGTCATAACTTGTTTTGTTGGTCAATTCTGTGATTTCGATCTAGAAGTGGCATTTAGAAAACATACTTGTTTCGTTAGAGAACTTGATGGTGTGGAACTGTTAAGAGGAACTAGTGGTTCAAATCTATACACCATCTCTATCGAAGACATGATGAAGTCTTCTCCAATCTGCTTGTTGTCAAAGGCTTCAAAGACAAATTCATGGTTATGGCATCGTCGTCTCAATCACTTGAACTTCGGCACCATTAATAATCTTTCCAAAAAGGATCTTGTAAGAGGTTTACCCAGATTAAAGTACGAAAAAGATCATCTTTGTTCAGCATGCTAATTGGGAAAAAGCAAGAAATATGCCCACAAACCCAAACCCACAAACTCAGTAATGGAAATTCTGCATACCCTTCATATGGACTTGTGCGGACCAATGAGAGTGCAAACGATAAATGGGAAGAAATATATTTTAGTCGTTGTTGATGACTACTCTTGATTTACTTGGGTAAAGTTTTTGAGGACAAAGGATGAAACTCCAGATGTCATCATCAAACTTATCAAGCAGCTTCAGGTTCGACTTAACAATACAGTTAGAATTGTTCGAACAGACAATGGCACAGAGTTCGTTAACAAAGACTTAAGTTAATTTTATGAAAGTGTTGGAATCAGTCATCAAAGAAGTGTTCCACGAACTCCTCAACAGAACGGTGTAGTTGAAAGATGAAATCGAACTCTTTTGGAAGCCGCAAGAACAATGCTAATTTATTCAGAGGTTCCAATGTTTCTCTGGGCTGAAGCCATTGCCACTGCTTGCTACACCCAAAATCGTTCACTCATACATACATCTCATGGAAAAACTCCATACGAACTTTTCCATAAACGAAAACCTGATCTCTCCTA
Organism: Chrysanthemum makinoi; assembly: GCA_910596185.1. NCBI lineage: Eukaryota > Viridiplantae > Streptophyta > Magnoliopsida > Asterales > Asteraceae > Chrysanthemum > Chrysanthemum makinoi. Next base: position 318,794,719 of record OU343224.1, on the reverse strand, counting down.
TCTTCGTGTGTTTGGTGCGTTGTGCTATCCAACGAATGACGGTCAAGATTTAGGAAAATTGAGAGCTAAGGCGGACATTGGAGTTTTTGTAGTTTATGCATCAAACATGAAGGGTTACCGAATCTACAACAAAAGAACTCGAGATATCATGGAAACTATTCACGTCACGTTCGATGAGCTGTCGGGGAAAATGGCTCTAGGACAATCCAGTTCTGGACCCGCATCTCAACCTTCATCAAGTTGTCCCATCGGTTCTTCTCTTATACTTAATCCCTCACCGGCAACTCCTTATGTACCTCCTTCAGAAGATGATTTGAAGAAATTGTTTGATCCAATGTTTGATGAACACTATGAGCCAATTGCTAATGATTTGTCAATTCCATCAACAGAGGCTGCTCCTATCCCTGTCAATGAAGTTAACCCTTCAGTTTCTATGTCATTAAGTCAAGAAGCGCCTGCTGCTGATCACTCTGTCTCATCAACAAATCATCAATCATCGAGTGTACATCATGGAATTGTGTCTGGCACCTATGATGGAGATAATCCCTTTGCTACTCCTGAAGATGCCCCTTTTGAGAACATATTTGCTCCTGAACCATCGTCAGAACCATCTTCATCAGGAGAAAATGACTCTGCTACTTCAGTTCCTCAACAACAACCACACGAACACCTTAGAAAATGGACACATGATCATCCATTGGACAACATCATTGGAAATCCCTCTCGTCTAGTATCCACCCGTAAACAACTTGCAACTGATGCCTTATGGTGCTTCTTCAACTCCGTACTATCTAAGATCGAACCAAAAGACGTCAAAACTGCCATGAATGAAGACAGCTGGTTCAATGCCATGCAAGAAGAAATTCATGAGTTTGATCGACTAGATGTATGGGAATTAGTACCTGCTCCTGACTGTGCTATGATCATTGCTCTAAAGTGGATCTTCAAAGTAAAACTTGATGAGCATGGTGATGTATTAAAGAACAAGGCTCGATTGGTTGCAAAAGGATACCGTCAAGAGGAGGGTATTGACTTTCAAGAATCATTTGCTCCAGTTGCATGTATCGAGGCAATCAGAATTTTCCTGGCTAATGCTGCTAGTAAGAATATGGTAGTCTTTCAGATGGATGTAAAGACGACTTTTCTTAACGGAGATCTTAAAGAAGTTGTATACGTCAGCCAACCTAAAGGTTTTGTGAATCCAAAGCATCCTACTCATGTCTATCGCTTTAATAAGGCTCTTTACGGTTTGAATCAAGCTCCAAGGGCATGGTATGATACGCTATCAAAGTTTCTTCTATCAACTGGATTCAGCAAAGGAGCAGTTGATCCGACATTGTTCACCAGAAAGTCAGGCAAACATTTAATTCACGTTCAAATCTATGTTGATGATATTATTTTTGCCTCAACTGACCCCAATGAATGTGACCGTTTTTCTAAGGAGATGGGCTCCAAATTTTAAATGTCAATGATGGGACAAATGTCATTTTTCTTGGGATTACAAATTTCACAAAGTCCGGAGGCATTTTTATAAATCAATCTAAATATGCAAATGAGATTTTAAAGAAATTTGGATTTGATTCTTGTGACCCTGTTGACACTCCCATGATAGAGTGTACTAAACTAGATGAGGACCACTCAGGGATCATGGTAGATCAAACGAAATATAGTAGTATGATTGGATCCCTGATGTACCTTACAGCCAGTAGACTAGATATTCTGTTCGTTGTATGCATGTGTGCTAGATACCAGGCTAAGCCTACCAAAAAGCACCTTGAAGCGGTTAAACTGGTCTTTCGGTATCTCCAAGGAACCATCAATATGGGACTTTGGTACCCAAAGGACACCGGTATGTCACTAACAGTCTATGCAGATGCTGATCATGCAGGATGTCAAGATACACGTCGAAGCACGTCAGGAGGTGCTCAGTTTTTGGGTGATAAGCTTGTGAGCTGGTCTTCAAAGAAACAAATGAGTACATCTATATCCTCTACAGAGGCTGAATACATAGCCATGTCATCTTGTTGTGCTCAAATCCTATGGATGAGATCCCAATTATCTGACTATGGCTTTGAATTCAACAAAATCCCTCTGTATTGTGATAACAAAAGTGCCATTGCTCTCTCTTGCAACAACGTTCAACATTCAAGAGCAAAGCATATCGACATTCGACATCATTTCATCAGGGAGCAAGTGGAAAACGGTGTGGTGGAACTTTACTTTGTCAGGACTGAATACCAGTTAGCAGACATCTTCACCAAAGCTCTTCCTAGAGAACGTTTTGAGTTTATCCTCCCATGACTTGGTCTAAAGAGTCTACAACCGGAAACACTTAAACGTCTTCAAGAGGAAGAAGAGGAGTAAAAGGTTTTTCTTCATTCATCTCTTGTAAATAGTTATTCAAAAAGCAAAATACAAAATTACAAAACCAACAAAAAGCAAATAGAAAAATATAAAACTTTCAAAAATTTCAAAAATATTGTCATTTTGTCATGTTTTTCTTGATTCGATAATATCTACGGTCTTTATGCTGTCATTCAAAGAGTGACACGGGTCTTTAAATGTTGTTCGAATGTACATAAAAAAAAAAAAAAGAAAGAAAAAAAAAATTGAGAGAAAGTGAAACAAGGCTTATAGTCATTTCAGTCTATAACCCGTTTTTAAAGAAAGAACAGAGCATTGCTTTATCTTATTTTTCACATCTCATGCTCTGATTCTAAAAACAAATGTTTGTCACTTAAACGACAAATGTTTCCTTCACAAGTATTTTTCCTTCTAAAAATTCTTCTGAAAAATATTTGTTATCTAATTGAAAACTAATAAAAATAACTCGGTCTCAATTTTTTTTAAATCATCTGGACTTGACATTGGTCAAAACCTCTATCTCTTAATCAACAACTTATGTCATTTATTGAGGGGGAGAATGATTTCATTTAAATCAAAAGGTTATTTGTCATACAACTGGTTCAGACCAAGGTTTATGTCATGTTTTCAAAAGATACTCAAGCATGTTTTTGGAGTTTAAAGTCTCAGCTTTGATCCTCATCAGAGATCACAAATCTCCTCAAATATCAAATGTTTTCAAAATCAATTTAAATCTACAGAGATCACAAATCTCACATGATTTGAAAATTGTGATCGGGGGAGAACTTGTGATTTAAATTGGGATTAAACTGATAATTCGATAAATGGTTTTAAAGTGATTTACAAGCTCTCCTCCCCACATGTGCCAAACGATTTCAGATTTTCCATGCACATGTTGAGGGGGAGCATCTAGTTCAAACAAAAAAGGATGGAAACGTGATTGATTTGCTTCAATGTGCAGATTTTCCCTAATATGTGCAAAACACTTTCAAATCTCTATGCACATATTGAGGGGGAGCAACTTTTTGAAAACCACATCCTTTCCAAAAATACCCTTAACAAAGTATGAAAAATACTAATTTTGATCAGGAAAGTGATGTTGATATCTTTTAGAAAATGGTAATCAAAGAAGTGAATCCTTCCTCTTGCCTCTGTGTGCCAAAACGATTTCAAATACACGATGCACATGTTGAGGGGGAGCTCTTTTTCTAAAATATCAAAAACAATTCAGGTACAAAATGCTTTGATAATATATCACAAGTATCTGGATTAATTTTCAAATGGTTTTCAATTGGTTCCAATGGCTGATGAACAATACCAAAAAGACCGACCAAATTTACTTTATGTATGGTGATATAAGGATGGTTAGGTTAGGTATTCGTTCCCAAGATCCAGCCAGAACCGGAGGGATCTACCCAGGGACAATCCACTAGATAGTGTAGAAGTCCATAGGTATAAAGAAAAAAGAAGAAAAGTGAGATATGGGAAGAGTGCGGACTGAGATAGAGCTAGAACTGGAATAAACAAAACAAGGTTCTAGTTATGAAGTCTCGGTAAGCACTGAAGGGGTTGAAGAATGAAAAAGAAATAAATGTGAAAAGGGTGAAAATAAATAGCCCTCCAATAATTCAACCTTAGGGCAGAAACCGGGTTCAATACATATGCTACTGGTTGTTACTAAGGTAACACCGGTATTGAAGACAAGACGTCATGGACCCAGTGACGCACTGCACTACAACTTCCCAAGCCACTCAAGTTCCTCTTAAAAGGACTTGTTTCATTCTCACGGGGAACCTACATAATCTATCGACTTTCTCTTAGAGATTGTTGATATTGAAGAAGGAGACCCTCTCCCTAGTCTCCGACATAGGAACCAAATGTGCACTATTGAGTCTAGAGCCACGAGATCATCAAATAAATCTCATTAGGACACTGTCAATGAAGACTCTCTGTTTCACACAATGTGAAAAGAGAGAATATATTTTAAGAGTCCTACGCATTATCCTTGTGGTATTGCCAGAACATCTGAGTGATATGCAAACATATTCACAATGAAGATGGAAATCCTTCTAGAGCCAACATCAAACAAGCTCTTGGTAGGTGGCATGTGAGATCTATCTAATAGATCAACCATATGACAACTGAACAGAAACAATGGGGAGATTCAAAATTATGAATCAATCCTGGTTCAGGTTATGGATTGACGGATACCCTTGAAAAACCGGTCGTTGTGCTTAAAAAATTCTTTTCTTTAGCACATCGACTGTGTATTAATATCTCAAATATAAAAGGTGTTTATGATTGAATTGCTTTTTCTCAAAAACCCTCGTTGTATTGCAAAAACACTTTATTGAGCTGTACTCGATTGTTTTTCAAATATCTTTTCATCAATCAGTGAATCTCAATTTCGCTGGTTCACTCACTCTGTGTTGTCTTCTTTGAGACGTTCCGGTTTGAGAACAGCTAGAGCAACTGCGAAACCCTGTCAAGCAGATTCTTCGGAATTATACCTGATCACAGGCAGTACTTGTACTGATCAACGGGGAACCGTGGGCCGTGTACCTCAATTCAACGAAAGTGATCAAATACACTTTCGTGCGCTTTATTGCTAAGTGTTGTATGCAGGTACGCCCGACGTTTGCAGCTGATCAGAATGGAGAGGTCAATCCATAGCCGCATGCTCACACAACACATTCATTTCTAAAGAAATCATGATAAGTGCATCAACGACTTTGATATTTTCACTCCATGCTTCTGCTACGCTGCTGCAAATATCATGAATCAACTAAAGCTTCCGCTACTCTGAAGAAAATATTTCATGATCCAGAATGTGAGCATGTTGGTCCAAATGTCACAACATCACATAATGTCAACACCACAAAGGAAAATTCATAGATTTATGGTAGCTGATGATCTCAAAGCTGGCTCAAAACTCATTATCACTTGGATCAGTTAAAGACCTCCACTTGGATTAACCAAACATGCAAAACATGAAGAATCAAAGACTACGAGCTACAGAGCAAAGAACTTTAACAAGAATCCAAGAACAATCTTAATGTTATATCTGTTTGTATTCAATGTAATTTGAGGTGACCTCCCTTAGGGGGAGATTGTTAGGATTTAGAAAATCCAGTTATTAAAGTGTCGGTCACCTCAAGAATATGTAATCGTTAGAAAGCTCGTAGTCGTAGTTGTTTTATGTTAGATAGTATTTAGTTTTGTAACACCGTGGAGGACGGACGGGTCTTTACCCACTATATGCCTGATCCATAGCCCGTATGTGGCGTGTTAGCCATAACATTTTTATTAGAAGTGATGGTCATTCACGGTTAGGAACTTTGTAACTTGTGTTAGATATCGTGATAGAATAGTCATCGGGCTCATGGATTGGGTTAAGCTAAATGGCTAGAAGTTATGTTAAGCTAGCCTTGAATAAGTTCATGTAACCCAATCCAATCCAAGTCCACCACGAGGCCCATGGAAAGCCCATTAGGGCGCCTAGTACTTGTAGTATTTATACACCTCAAATGAGTCATTTTGAGGTATGTGCTTGAGTGTGTTTTGTGTATGTTTTCTTTCAAGAATAACAAGTTTTTCTTTTCATCTTATTTCATACGCATAACATTGAATTCAAGTCACCATCTCATCTTTCTTTCTTTATCTTCTACGCATAATAGAGTGTTTGGTTTACAAGTGTTCATCTTGTGATAAGGTGGTATACGCGTAAGGTTGGTGTAAAAACAAGGTCCTACAATTGGTATCAATCGCCTAACAATGGTTTAGGAGTGTTTTGGTTGAAGTTTTTTTTGTAGTGTTACGCGTAGTCTTCGTTCTCAAAGTTGTCACGCATAAAACTTTAATTTTTGCACTAAAATTTTCAAGATTCTTATGTTTTAAGGTTTTTATAGTGTTAAGGATTCGAGTTTTTGGAAAAAGTTCGAAGCTTTACGTGTTTTCTTCATTTTTAAACTTGTATTGATTGGGTTGTTCGTTTCTACGCATAAGCAGAAAAAACACTTTGGGTGATAAATGTCAAAACTTTCGTGTTATTTGAGTGTTTTGGAAGCTGTGAGTGCATCAGAAATCGTTTGAATCACTGGGAATTTTTTACGCGTAAGAACAGAAAGTAAAAACCCTCTTTTTACGCGTAAGAAAAAGTCAAGGCCCTCTTTTTATGCATAAGGTTTTACGCATAAGCATTTGGTTCAGAATCTTCGTACATCAACGGTGACTCAGTGCTTCCCTCACTTGGATAAGTTTGTGAAACACTTCGACTTGTGAAATCTCACTAGCTTGGATAAGTTAGAGAGATGTGATTCGTGTTTTACGCGTAAGCTAGTTTTTACGCCTAAGATTTAAATCTTACGCCTAACTCTGTAGTTTACGCATAAGCATTACTTCTTACGAGTAAACTATTTTTTACGCCTAAGACTAACATCTTACGCGTAAGGATATTGTTACGCATAAGAATTAATTTTTACGCATAAAGTTACTCTGTTACGCCTAAGGTTCAACTCTTACGCCTAAAGAACAAAACTTACGCCTAAGCAACCATATCTTACGCCTAAGAACAAGTTTACGAGTACGATCTTAAGCAAAACTTCAAACGGCCATAACTTTTGAACCGAAACTCCGTTTTCAGCGTTCTACCCATCAAAACGACCGTAAGAACGAGGAGAATGACAAGCCGAATCAACTAAAGTTCATTCAGGTCAACCTTCAAGTCCTAAAAACGCTCCGAACAGAAGTTATTGAGGTTTTTAAGTTTTTAGAGCAACTTTTCACTACAACAACCGAGCTTAATCTTCGTCAAACACAACTCCTTTATTGTTGAATCGATCCTACATCAACTTTATCATCAAATACCTTCATCAATGGCTACTCAACAAGACATTCATGCAGCCGGTGCCGAAAACCGTCCTCCTATGTTGGAAAAAGGTGGTTATCTTCAATGGACAAGTCGTATGCTTCGCTACATCAAGACCAAACCTAATGGAAAACTGATGATTCAATCCATTACGAATGGACCCTTCAATCCTTGACAAGTCCTAGACCCTGGAAATCATAATGCAACTCCTCTCGCCCCACCGTCTTTTCGTACTCAAGATGAATCAGAATACACTGAAGAGGATAAGAAGCAAGTCGAAGCAGATGACATGGCAATTCACATTGTCCAACTGGGTTTACCAAGAGATCTTTGTTCTGTAGACGGTTGTGGCTGCTTTCGATATGTGGGAACGTGTTAGACGGCTATGTTTTGAAACCGAAATTGGTAAACAAGGTATGGAGAACAAGCTGCTAACTGAATGGGAGAGGTTTACATCTACTCCAGGAGAATCCATTGAATCCTACTATGGAAGGTTTTGCACTTTGATAAACGAGCTGATCAGAAACAATTTGGCACCCAGAACTATCGTGACCAATATCAAATTTCTCAACAATCTTCCAGAAGAATGGGGACGATATGTCACTATTGTCAACCAAACAAAAGACTTACATCAGGTGAACTTTGATCAACTCAACGATTTTCTGAAACAAAACCAAACTAAAGTGAATGAAGTCAGGAAAGAAAGATTGGCAAAGAATCATGATCTATTGGCACTAATTGCAAAGACTCCAACTACAGTGAATACACAACAACAAGCTTCATCATCTTCCACTAACACCAACTTGCAGCAATACATTCCACAACCACAAGTTGTTTTCCCTCAACAACAATTCTATCCACCAGAACAACAAGTCATTCAACAACAACAATATCCACAATACCAGGAACAAGGAATCAGCGATCTGGCTGAACAAGAACAAGCTTTGTCACATGCATTTGCATTTTTGGGTAAAGCATTGAGATCGCTATTCCACACCAACTAACAACAACCAGCGGATATCATCAAACACTCGCAACATGCAAATTGCTCAGCCGGGTTTGAATATGGGTAATCAAGGACAAATGGTTGGAGTTATTGGGAATCAGCAGGGATATGCTACTGGATTTTGCATGGGTAATCAGGCGGTTCCGTATCAAGGGTCATCAGGTTGGGTCAGAATGTTGGAAATCAGATGGGACAAAATGTTGGGAATAGAGCAGTGGGTAATTAGAATGGGCATGTTGCAGCTCCAGTCGTTGGGAATTATGGAAATATGAATCAGGGTAATCAGGTTAAGTGTTATAACTGTCAAGGAGTGGGTCACATGGCAAGGAATTGTCCAACTAAGCTGAAAAAGAAGGATCTTGCGTACCTTCAGAAAGCTATCATGTTGGTACAAAAGGAACAATCTGGACTTCAATTGAGTGCTGAGGAACATGACTTTATGGCTATTATGGATGATTTGGAAGACCTAGAGGAAATCAATGCGAACTACATCTTCATGGCAAATCTTCAGGAGACTAAGTACGACACTGACTCTGACGCACCTCCTGTCTATGACGGCAACGCAGTATCTGAGGTACCAATCATTGATCCATGCTATAACAATGTCATATTTGATGTGTTTACTCATGACGAACATCATTCTGTGACATCCGCACCTACTTATGATACATACCTGGACAATCCGAGTTGTAGCTATACTAACTCTGAAACTCCAAATGTGGATCCTAGTGGAGGCTGTGTGGCACAAAATACTGAGACTGATGAGGAAACACGTGCTTATTTTGAAACATTAATCAATAACTGTGGCATTGAAATCGAGAAAATTAAAACGGTCAATCGCGAAGTTAAGGCCGCGAATGCTAAATTGACCGCTGAGCTTGAGAGTTACAGGGAGAACTCAAAATCTTTTGAATTTCATAAAAACAGAGAGTCAGAATTAGAAACTGGTTATCGAAATTCCATTTTAAGAGAAAAACAATTGCAAATCAAGTATGACACACTTGATGTGAATTTGAACTTGAAAATAAAATCTTTAATCAAGGAAATTTCTGATCTAAATGACCATCTTTCTAAACAAAAAGCAACGTTTTCTGATCTTGAAAAAGAGAAGAAGAAGTTGATAACTGATTTTTCAAAATGATAAGATTCTCTTCTAGATGAAATTCTTGATAAAAATGAGAAGATAAAAAATTTGGAAAATTTGCTTGTTACAACGGGTCATTCAGCCAAATCAACCAATATGATGATTAATCAAGTTAATCCGTATTATCATACTACTCAAAAAATGGCTCTTGGTAACACACCTCCTTGTTTCCTCAAGAAAGCTCAGAAATAACGGTCATTCACGGTTAGGGGGAGATTGTTAGCCGTAACATTTTTATTAGAAGTGATGGTCATTCACGGTTAGGAACTTTGTAACGTGTGTTAGATATCGTGATAGAATAGTCATCGGGCTCGTGGATTGGGCTAAGCTAAATGGCTAGAAGTTATGTTAAGCTAGCCTTAAATAAGTTCATGTAACCCAATCCAATCCAAGTTCACCACGAGGCCCATGGAAAGCCCATTAGGGCGCCTAGTACTTGTAGTATTTATACACCTCAAATGAGTCATTTAAGGTGTGTGCTTGAGTGTGTTTTGTGTGTGTTTTCTTTCAAGAATAACAAGTTTTTCTTTTCATCTTATTTCATACGCATAACATTGAATTCAAGTCACCATCTCATCTTTCTTTCTTTATCTTCTATGCATAATAGAGTGTTTGGTTTACAAGTGTTCATCTTGTGATAAGGTGGTATACGCGTAAGGTTGGTGTAAAAACAAGGTCCTACAATTGGTATCAATCGCCTAACAATGGTTTAGGAGTGTTTTGGTTGAAGTTTTTTTTGTAGTGTTACGCGTAGTCTTCGTTCTCAAAGTTGTCACGCATAAAACTTTAATTTTTGCACTAAAATTTTCAAGATTCGTATGTTTTAAGGTTTTTATAGTGTTAAGGATTCGAGTTTTTGGAAAAAGTTCGAAATTTTACGTGTTTTCTTCATTTTTAAACTTGTATTGATTGGGTTGTTCGTTTCTACGCATAAGCAGAAAAAACACTTTGGGTGATAAATGTCAAAACTTTCGTGTTATTTGAGTGTTTTGGAAGCTGTGAGTGCATCAGAAATCGTTTGAATCACTGGGAATTTTTTACGCGTAAGAACAGAAAGTCAAAACCCTCTTTTTACGCGTAAGAAAAAGTCAAAACCCTCTTTTTACGCATAAGGTTTTACGCATAAGCATTTGGTTCAGAATCTTCGTGCATCAACGGTGACTCAGTGCTTCCCTCACTTGGATAAGTTTGTGGAACACTTCGACTTGTGATATCTCACTAGCTTGGATAAGTTAGAGAGATACGATTCGTGTTTTACGCGTAAGCTAGTTTTTACGCCTAAGATTTAAATCTTACGCCTAACTCTGTAGTTTACGCATAAGCATTACTTCTTACGAGTAAACTATTTTTTACGCCTAAGACTAACATCTTACGCATAAGGATATTGTTACGCATAAGAATTAATTTTTACGCATAAGGTTACTCTGTTACGCCTAAGGTTCAACTCTTACGCCTAAAGAACAAAACTTACGCCTAAGCAACCATATCTTACGCCTAAGAACAAGTTTACGAGTACGATCTTAAGCAAAACTTCAAACGGCCATAACTTTTGAACCATAACTCTGTTTTCAGCGTTCTAACCATCAAAACGACCGTAAGAACGAGGAGAATGACACGCCAAAAAACTAAAGTTCATTCGGGTCAACCTTCAAGTCCTAAAAACGCTCCGAACAGAAGTTATTGAGGTTTTTAAGTTTTTAGAGCAACTTTTCACTACAACAACCGAGCTTAATCTTCGTCAAACACAACTCCTTTATCGTTGAATCGATCCTACATCAACTTTATCATCAAATACCTTCATCAATGGCTACTCAACAAGACATTCATGCAGCCGGTGCCGAAAACCGTCCTCCTATGTTGGAAAAAGGTGGTTATCTTCAATGGACAAGTCGTATGCTTCGCTACATCAAGACCAAACCTAATGGAAAACTGATGATTCAATCCATTACGAATGGACCCTTCAAGCCTCGACAAGTCCAAGACCCTGGAAATCCTAATGCAACTCCTCTCGTCCCACCGTCTTTTCGTACTCAAGATGAATCAGAATACACTGAAGAGGTTAAAAAGCAAGTCGAAGCAGATGACATGGAAATTCACATTGTCCAACTGGGTTTACCAAGAGAGATCTTTCTGCTGTAGACAGGTTGTGAAACTGCTTCGATATGTGGGAGCGTGTTAGGCGGCTATGTTTTGGAACCGAAAATGGGTAAACAAGATATGGAGAACAAGCTGCTAACTGAATGGGAGAGGTTTACATCTACTCCAGGAGAATCCATTGAATCCTACTATGGAAGGTTTTGCACTTTGATGAACGAGCTGATCAGAAACAAGTTGGCACCCAGAACTATCGTGACCAATATCAAATTTCTCAACAATCTTCCAGAAGAATGTGGACTATATGTCACTATTGTCAACCAAACAAAAGACTTAAATCAGGTGAACTTTGATCAACTCAACGATTTTATGAAACAAAACCAAACTGAAGTGAATGAAGTCAGGAAAGAAAGATTGACAAAGAATCATGATCCATTGGCACTAATTGCAAAGACTCCAACTACAGTGAATACATAACAACAAGCTTCATCATCTTCCACTAACACCACCTTGCAGCAATACATTCCACAACCACAAGCTGTTTTCCCTCAACAACAATTATATCCACCAGAACAACAAGTCATTCAACAACAACAGTATCCACAATACCAGGAACAAGGAATCACTGATCCTGGCCCGAACAAGAACAAGCTTTGTCACATGCATTTGCATTTTTTGGTAAAGCATTCAGAAGTCGCTATTCCACACCAACTAACAACAACCAGCGGATATCATCAAACACTCGCAACAGGCAAATTGCTCAGCCGGGTTTGAATATGGGTAATCAAGGACAAATGGTTGGAGTTATTGGGAATCAGCAGGGATATGCTACTGGATTTCGCATGGGTAATCAGGCGGTTCCGTATCAGGGTAATCAGTTGGGTCAGAATGTTGGAAATCAGATAGGACAGAATGTTGGGAATAGAGCAGTGGGTAATTAGAATGGGCATGTTACAGCTCCAGTCGTTGGGAATTATGGAAATATGAATCAGGGTAATCAGGTTAAGTGTTATAACTGTCAAGGAGTGGGTTACATGGCAAGGAATTGTCCAACTAAGCCGAAAAAGAAGGATCTTGCGTATCTTCAGAAAGCTATCATGTTGGTACAAAAGGAACAATCTGGACTTCAATTGAGTGTTGAGGAACATGACTTTATGGCTATTATGGATGATTTGGAAGACCTAGAGGAAATCAATTCGAACTACATCTTCATGGCAAATCTTCAAGAGACTAAGTACGACACGACTCTGACGCACCTCTGTCTATGGCAACGCAGATATCGAGGTACCAATCATTGATCCATGCTATAACAATGTCATATTTGATGTGTTTACTCATGACGAACAACATTATGTGACATCCGCACCTACTTATGATACATACCTGGACAATCCGATTTGTAGCTATACTAACTCTGAAACTCCAGATGTGGATCCTAGTGGAGGCTGTGTGCCACAAAATACTGAGACTGATGAGAAAACACGTGTTTATTTTGAAACATTAATCAATAATTGTGGCATTGAAATCGAGAAAGTTAAAACGGTCAATCGCGAAGTTAAGGCGGCGAATGCTAAATTGACCGCTGAGCTTGAGAGTTACAAGGAGAACGCAAAAGCTTTTGAATTTCATAAAAGAGAGAGTCGAGAATTAGAAGCTGGTTATCGAAATTCCATTTTAAGAGAAAAACAATTGCAAATCAAGTATGACACACTTGACGTGAATTTGAACTTGAAAATAAAATCTTTAATCAAGGAAATTTCTGATCTAAATGACCATCTTTCTAAACAAAAAGCAACGTTTTCTGATCTTGAAAAAGAGAAGAAGAAGTTGATAACTGATTTTTCAAAACGAGAAGATTCTCTTCTAGATGAAATTCTTGATAAAAATGAGAAGATAAAAAATTTGGAAAATTTGCTTGTTACAACGGGTCATTCAGCCAAATCAACCAATATGCTAATTAATAAAGTTAATCCGTATTATCATACTACTCAAAAAATGGCTCTTGGTAACACACCTCCTTGTTTCCTCAAGAAAGCTCAGAAATAACGGTCATTCACGGTTAGGGGGAGATTGTTAGCCGTAACATTTTTATTAGAAGTGATGGTCATTCACGGTTAGGAACTTTGTAACGTGTGTTAGATATCGTGATAGAATAGTCATCGGGCTCGTGGATTGGGCTAAGCTAAATGGCTAGAAGTTATGTTAAGCTAGCCTTAAATAAGTTCATGTAACCCAATCCAATCCAATTTCACCACGAGGCCCATGGAAAGCCCATTAGGGCGCCTAGTACTTGTAGTATTTATACACCTCAAATGAGTCATTTGAGGTGTGTGCTTGAGTGTGTTTTGTGTGTGTTTTCTTTCAAGAATAACAAGTTTTTCTTTTCATCTTATTTCATACGCATAACATTGAATTCAAGTCACCATCTCATCTTTCTTTCTTTATCTTCTACGCATAATAGAGTGTTTGGTTTACAAGTGTTCATCTTGTGATAAGGTGGTATACGCGTAAGGTTGGTGTAAAAACAAGGTCCTACATGGCGTTTATGTAAGAAACTATAAATACCCTCTACCTCCCAAGGTAGAGGGTTGGAGCTCATAATAAAACTTTTACTTTCTCTCACTAAGTTCCCAAACCTCTAACTCTTTCTCTCTCTAAAACCTTATAGTATACGCCTACTTTTGATCATGGTTTGATATGTTTGTGAAATCCAATATGTTACAGAGACAGTCCATACATAACAATTACTTATGTACTTAAAATAATATATTCTACTATGGTCTGATTTCTTTCTTAATAGTTCTACCATTCCAACAATTATACGTAGTACTTTTAAATGGTCAAAACATAACAACTAGATAAAATATACTAGTTTATCTTTTACCAATTCTGCAGTAAATTAGTCTAGCTTCTAATTTAATAACTCAGAAAATATGCAATTTTCTTAACTATAAAATTTTGCTTACGAGTTATGTATTTAGAATTTAGACAATTCTAATTGTCCTATCATACCTTTCTCATTCATGAAAAGGAATAAGATTGAATCTCACTCTTTCTTATGAAAATAGGACTAGGTTTATTCTTTAGTAAGGTTGACTCTACCAAAAACCCTTACAGGTGTAGATCAATTTACCAATACAAGAATAACCTACGTTTACGGTTTAATGTTGCATTAATACATTTAAAGAATTAGCAAAATTGAATTTTAGTATTTTCGATAATTGATGCGCGCGGGAGGCGCGTTCGGGGTGAAGGAAACTTCCTTTTTGTCAAGCAAATTTTTCAACCTCCTAGGCAGTGAACCTAATCGTTGTAGTGTAGTATTGGGTAAGCCTCGGGGATTGATATCGTTCTCTAGAGGAATAGGAATGCTAGTAAGAAATATATGACGAGAAGGTGGGGTTGAGGATGATTCTTTTTTATCTTTTTTATGGTTTTTTAGAAAGCTAAGGTAAAATCTCTGGGCAATTGGTTGGGGGGTGGTACTTCAACCGATTACTCTACTTATCTAATTATCTAGTTACTACGGGTAGCTATGTCTATTTGATGTGTGCTCGTATGATGATTAAAACTATGTTTACCTAGATACTGTTACTCCCTAGTTATCTATTATTGGTCGGTTGAATTGTCACACCTTATCTTAACGCGTTGTATTCCTAAGGTCGTAGGGTATGCGTGCCCCCTAGTTCTTTGAGGTTATCTCTCGTATGCAACCTACGAAGTCGGCAAGCCTAAGCTATTTCATCAATAGACCACATCATCATAAAGCATACTCAAGCATTCAATACAACGAATGATGCCTAGTTGCACTCCTAAGCCAATTTACAATTAAGATAAGAAACAACCTAACAATAATCAATAACTAGGTTTCATAGATCTAAGCAAACACAAAAAAATTAGCTAGACATAGTAAACAAGCAAGCATACACACAATCAATCAAATAAGGGATAGATATAATGTTACTTTGGATTAAAATACTTATCTCGATGTGTAAAATAGGGTATGGGACCCTAAGATACTGTCCAAATCGGACTACAAACGATTTACGATTTTTTTCTCCAAAAGTCTACCTCTCTAAATACAGAAAAATCGAATTCTATATATAGATTTACAACTGTGACAGCGTCACCTTTTGCTTGGGACGCCGTCAGCTTGCCGTCATTAGGGTTTCTTCTAGGCCAAGTCATCGATGGGACGGCGTCACCTTAGAGTTGTGATATCGTCGGTCTTCAGTTGGGACGTCATCTTGATTCTAGATCTGGGCCGTCTGAGTTGAAAACTGTGAGTGACGCCCTCCAATATTAAGGCGTGACGCCGTCAGGTTATAAGACCAGAATTTTCACTGAGCCATCGCGTGCATGTTTTGATCAAGTCATCATAGAGGGACGGTGTCGCCCTTTGATTGGGACGCCGTCAGGTACTGTTGATCAGCTTTGAGTGGCTTCGATCTTGACATTGCCATTTTCTTCACGTATTTGCTCCTTTTCGTCCAAATGTGGTTCATTCTAGCATTTTGCTTCCAAGAGACATAAAAAGTGAAAATGAACGAAATTAAGCAGTAACGGATATAAAATTGGTCGATTTAGGGCTTAAATGACCCCCTAAAAGCGTACGTTTTAAATCCTTATCAATAATTAAACTTTTCAAGAAAATAAAATACCCAAGGTAATATTCATATAACCATAGTATTTTCTCGAAAACTAGGATCCAAATTATCATAGTTTCATTACATCAGTTGATCTGCTAGTAACGAAAGCACATAATAAGGTAATCTGTTGAACAATAATTGGCAAACCTTTTCCAATTCCCAGATCATTATGGGATTTAAATTTTCCAACGCTATTGCAAATGTAAACATGTTCTATCCCATCTTGTGCCTTGAGTCCAGTTCTCACTTACTACTCAATTTAATTCGTCTAACTTAAAGAACTACAAATGTGTCCATGCAAGGTCTGACTTCACATGAAGATTTACCTTTCCATCACAATCTCGTCAAGTTCCCACATGACGTAAATTGCAACTTCGAGTGTTCCTTTAACTAGATGGCACTAACTTAATTTTAAATGGTACTAGTTTTGATTTATGGTGCCAAATCAAATATGTACGAAGAAGCATGCATACAACTTCATATAAATAGTTTTTAATAAAAAAACATTTTATTAACCAATTCACAAAGATTAAATTATCAAAGTTTTGATTGAGGTATTGGTTTCGCCAATCAAGGAATTTACCTTTAATTATCGTCCATTATATCGTACTTTTGCATAAGTCCAAAGACTTAGTGTTTCGGATAATTACCACAAAGTGGCGCATTGAATTAAAGCTAATTCGCCCTTAAGATGATTTTGTACATAAAATAGCCTACCTGGTAACTCCAATTTGACGCACAAAGAAGAGAAAAATTTGGTCAACGCGAAGCAATTAACCTCCTTCTTTCGGGTCAAAATTTAATGCGCCCCCTCCTTATACTCCTCTTATTGTTTGTCAAAATTGGATGCGCCGTTCTCACTTTTTTTTACCAAAACTCATCACTCAATTAAACTTATGAAAATTTTAACTCTTCAAAAAACAAAACAAATTTCACCATTGTTTAGTCCAATTTATTTTTCTATTCATGAAATTACCCTTTGTTTAAAACTTGTCAAACATAATAAACAAACTAGTAACAAAATAAAAAATAAACAACTAAAACAAAGCGCACATAACTAACAATTAATATGCGAAAACAAGTAGCCACATACAACTTATTTGTTAAAACCTATTAATAATCAATATCTAGGTTAATTAACGTATATATTAACTAGGGCTTTCACTTGCACAATAGAAGTGAGCCACATACATCGATGAATTGATTGTGTAAGCCATAGTCACACATATAACAAATTGCACATAATTGATTCATTAATATTATTGAGGTATTCCCCAATTCAAGATATATCAAAATTAATAAACATGTGTATAAAACTTAACAATTAATTTTCGCATAACCAATCTTAACAATTAAATATATATATCGTCAATAATCCATGCCAAACATGCACGTTTTCATGGATTTAACATAACAATTATTTACGTTGTCACAAGACCGCATACAATTCCATGTCACATAACAATTATACACGAATTAATTCACGTAACATATATACAATTCTAGGTTTAGATATCGATTAACAAAACAATTTTATAAACCCTAAAAAAATTATACAAATCGACTAAAAAAAATTTAGGTCGACATAAAAAAATTTAAAACCAATTAGGGCAAAAGCCCTAACCCTAAAATTAAGGTTTACATAATAATAACCAAACCCTAGAATTAATCATATCAAACACAATACAATATCCGTTTTTTACGTGTTTAGTAATTAATTACTCATTAAACCAAGCTCGTCATGCCACCGTTGGAATTATATAACATGACTAATCTTAAATATAAACAATAAACATCAAGTACACATGCGAAAGAGTAAAGAACATATAATGAATAATTAATTAACTAAAAGATAAATAGTATGCGCACCTTTTGATTCTAGCCCAACAAGAATCAA
>OU343224.1:318741173-318776598 GCA_910596185.1 Chrysanthemum makinoi | reverse complement strand
TACTAGTCTTTTCTTTGATTATTACACGAAAGTACCTGTATATGCCACTATTACATAACAAATTTCATGAACCATAATCACTTCATGGTTAACGCGAAGTATAGTGAATAGATCTATTTGAGTTTGACAACTCCGCTGGTTTCCCTTTGTCGTGTACCATTAGCACTATACTTGAGAACTAAAGGTTAACCTTGGCAAGTTAACCTTATATCTAGTCAGATTGGTCTCGCAGTGCCATCATTGACTCGACCGTTAACGCGGGGTGTCATGAGCTTAGATGCAATAATATCGTCTTTACTACTTTTCCACCGTCCCCTGGAACTTGTATCAACCCTATTACTACCTAAACCTATGATCTCACTCAACCTTTAGGTTGACCCCTTTAAGTATGTTATCCTAGGTAACTAAGCATATTACATTCCATAGACGCAAGTGGCACTCGACTGGAGGACTTTCTAAAATCGGTATCATTCAAACTCTATGTTTCACATAGATTTTGGGACCTCTCTTTTAGTAAAAGTATATCTTTTACTATAAAACTCTGATGGATAAATGAACGATAACTTATTTTCTAAAAATGTCTCTTTTCGGAAGTCATTTTATTATTGTGACTATGATCCATGAAGTAATACCCCGTGATCTAGTTCCTAACAAGGAGCATGTGAAAATGGGCAAGCACCACGCCCCGCCGAAAAACTAAAATAGAGACCGCACCCAAATGTAATTGAGATGAATCTTAACTAATTCGGTAATCTAGTTCAATATCTATATCTGAAACGAATTGTTGAACAAAATTAGAATGACTTTGATCCATGTCTAATGTTCAACAAGTATCTCAACAACAAAGGATGATTTATTGATAAACCATTTAAATGATATGTTTAAGAAACTATCCTCATATGTTTCTAGGGCCATTGGCGTGTTGCTAGATGCTAACCTTTGCTAGTATAATATGCAGATTATTATGACGCGCAAAGTGGGAGATGTTGAGTATGCTCATAATAAATAATTATATGGCTAGACCCACGTGAGCCTACGGGTCACACACTTATACATGGATGTACAATTAATATATCAGATCTATCGTATTTACATTATAGATTACTTACGTGAACTCGATCTATAGCGAGCCACTAATTACTAGTTAATTGGATTAGACAAAATAAATGGGTCTAGACAAGGAATGGATAGCAATAAATAATAGTTCACTCTATCACATACTAGTGGGTTCATGCTATTACACACTAGTGAGTTTCTCTATTATCCAATGGGTCTAGACAAGGATTGGATAAGAAGGAATAATAGTTTACTCCACACAACCGGCACCGCTCATGCATTACACACTAGTGAGTTCTTTTATTATCCAATGGGTGACATGAAGGAATGTATAAGAAGGAATAATATTTCACCATATTACACACACTAGTGAATCTCATTTAAATGCATTGGGTTCCTTCTATTATCCCATGTGAACTTGTTTATATATACTTAACTAGCCACCCCTTCATTTCTTACACTAAAATCATGGCACAATAATCACATATTGAGGTGTGTGTGTTCTTGATCCCAAAACTAGTTTCTAGTGTAGATCCAAGTTCATAGTTGCATACTAGGTTGTTTTGACTAGCATCAAAGTGGTATACAAGGAAGTGGCATGTTTCTATTTAGAGAGAGATCAACCGAATTGATCTCTTGGTTTTTTCATAGATCGGGGTGATACCGTGACGATCTTGTAATTCCGAATCACGCTTCAAAGGTATACTTTTACTTGTTATTCTTTGATTGACCATATGGCTTATATAGATCCTTCATAGGTGATCCATCCGCTTTTATTATTCATTTATATATTATTTATATCTAAAATCACCTAATCACTGTGGTTTACACTCCTTATCCTTGATAGTCTCCATATCAAGTATCTTCCTAGTTGACCTTTTCTTTCATATCAAACTCTTTTCACAAATACCTTTGTATCTACAAATTTGCACTTGCTATTACAAGCAATCAACATATCATCTATATACAACAATAGATTTATGTACATACCTAAGCAAACTCCTGAAGTAATCTGAACTATTTACTAACTATATACACATCAAACCGTTTGTACAACTTCCTTGGAGAGTGCTTAAACTGAAAATATATTGTTTGAATAAACACACCTTGTTGTCTCTGCTTCCTTATCAAAACCAAGCGGTTGCTTCATGTAAATGGTTTTTTCCATTACCATGCAAAAACATTGTCTTCCCATCAAGTTGTTCCAACTTGTAATCTTCACAAGCAGTTGAGAGAATCACCCTTATAGATGTATGTCGAACCACAAGTGAAAATACCTCATTATTGCCAATCCTTGCTCACTGTGTAAACCCCGAGATACCACCTTGCTTTGTACCTTGGTTTCTCGAACGCGGATCTAATACAACCACTTGCAACTCACAAGCTTCTGTGTGATTGATCGACAAACTCCCAAGTATGACTCTTCTTTAAAGAACTCTCTCTTTCTTTCGAAAGCACAACCCACTTATCATTTTCGATAATAAATCCTTTCTCTAATTTCATGTGTATCTTTTTCCTCTTTAATAGCAAACTCATGTTCGCCATATCATCTTCTTCCTTAAACCTTGATGGTCTAGACAATGATAAATTTCCTCCATCCCTATACCTTGTAGGTATAGTAGTTGTTCTCTTATCACACACTAGAACATAATTGTCCAGATATTTTTGTTGTCGGACAATTACGACACCAAACTCGAAGTTCGATCATGAACGCTAGATCGTGGGATGTAGCAAGTAGAAAGAAGGAGAATCTATAAAGAACCTAATGATCAATATTTATTAACAAGAACTCGATTAGAAGGAAATAATAGAATTATGCATGTGTCTAGTTAATCACCCCCATCCTTTATTTATAGAGAATGTGGGTCGACATTAATTCCTAATCCTAGTCGGTTATAAGGAAAGAAGCAAACCAAACGCCACATTTCCTGCCTTGCAAAACAAACAAAATTTTTTCATCTTTGATAAATTTACCATTGTAGTCATCGAATCAATTTTTTTAACCTTCACCAATCTGCACCTCTATAGTATTTTGGGACATCCAAGAAGTCAATCATTTCTGATGGTTTTTATTCTGCATTACCCCTTCCAATGGGTTTTGAAGATAAAAATACTTTGTTGGACCTAAGTAAATCCATGAATTAAGCGATGATACATAAAGAAACTCAACATTCGACTAACAATACTTACGAATTACTATCCTAACTAGACTTGGTCACTAATATCAACATTCCAAAAATAGAATACCTTTTGGGTAAAAACAAATATGCTACAAGAGAAATGATTCTTGTGTCGATTGAATTAATAGTTCGCATTGGTTCTTCAATGCATTGTTCATGAGATAATGACATGCATACCAACTTACTAGCCAAGAGTGCTAGGTATAGTTAGCGCTTATAACAAGTATAATGCCTCTCATCAACTTTTACCCTATAACACAACCAAAAACACCCTCCTAATAACACTACTATAACACACCACAAAAACCATAATGTAGGTAACTCACAAAAAATATAAAAAATACCCAAGACGGTCGCCATTTGGATGGCGATGCACCCTACATGGAGGAACATTTTAATACAATACAAGCCGTGAAAACGCATTTATATTTTACGATCTTCTAATGTTTTGTCGATAACAAACGTGAAAATCATTTTAACTAAAACAAATAAAATAATGTGAATGGTTTGAACTAATAGTTTCTAACATATTCACATTTTCACATAAAACACTAAACAAGTATAAGTGATTTTATGATTTAATATTACATATGTACAACAACTAGTGTTTACATATTTGGGTATAATTTACACATAACTAGTAGGTAATATATAAATGGGTAGAAACTTAAGTATCGTAACCATTGGGCAAATACATTGAATGTAGTGGGTACAACACAAAGCCCATGACCCATGGAGCTTGACCCATAACCCATTGCATGACATCATGCTTATATCATACATGGATAATATCCATAACCCATGGATCAACCCATACCCAAGTGACCAAGTGCATTGCACTCTAAAGATACATTGTATCTAGCTAAAGATCCATGGTTCAACCCATTACCCATGACCCATAACCAAAATACGCATGGGGAGTGGCCCCACGGATCTCTAGCTTGACGATAGACGGATCCTCAGAAGGGATCCGTGGGATCTGGGAACAGAGATTTTTTCTTCTATAAATAGTGAGCCATTTCTTCATTGTTGCTCACCCCTTTCTAACACACTTTCTCCATGAGTTAAAACTCATCTAACCTCAGATCCAAGAGATCTATGTTTGTAGTTTTGTTTTGTGTGATCTTTTAGGTTCCTCTTAAAGGCAAGATCCCCACCTTTGAAGTCGAGCAAGCTCAAGTCCATGAGTTGCCATACTTTCTCATCATCAAGGCTAACAAGTCTTCTTGTTGATGACTTTCTTCTTCAAAGAAGTGTAGTGTTGAAGACATTAGTGAAAGATGTTCAAGAGTCAAGACTTAAGATATAAGTATCTATTCGCTCATATCATAAGAACTTGTGGTAGGTGCTTAGAAGTCAAGACTAGAAGCATTAGTGAAAGATGCATAGAAGTCAAGACACAAGACATCAGTGAAAGGTGTCTTGTAGATCTATTCAAAGGCATTAGTGAAAGGTGCCTTAGATGTACATTCGATATGGTGTGTTTCGATGTACAAGATAGACTAGTATTAGATCCAAGGATATTGATGTCCTTGATGATGTTTGTAAAAGTAGATCTCCTTGGGATTAGTCGCTGGTGTAGTGTGGTAGTAGTTCCTCCATTGCAATGGAACTAGGTGCTTAACCTAGTACCACAAAGGGTAGCGACGTGAAGGTGTAGTTCACCTAAGGTGTGAAAGAACTAGGTACTTAGCCTAGTACCTTATAAAGGGTAATATGTGTAGGTGTGGTTCACCGGGAGTGAAAGAACCCGGTGGTTAGCCTTGCACCGAAAAAGGGTAGGCGACGCTAGAAGGCTTCTCCGCCATAAGGAGATTGGTGTAGTGTTTACGAACTCTAGTAGGTGACTCAGTGGAGGAAGTGCGAAGGTGTCCTTGTATCAACCACTATAAATACTTGTGTCGTGGTGATGTGCTTCTTACTCTTTATCTTTCATTACATGTTTATATATCTATCTATCAACGTCCAACATAAACAACCAAATAGATTGACATAAGTCGATCTAAATATTTAAAAGGAAGTTTTAAATTGGTAAAACTATTCAACCCCCCCTTCTAGTTTTCCACAATTATAACACGGATGGCGGTGCCATAAGGTGCAAATTAGCACCTATTGTTGGTTTAATGGATATAAATTAGTAGATGTGTGTTAGGATCTAACTCGAGACCATCGAGATTGCATTAATTTTATGAGAATTAAAGTTAATAATTAAATATAAAATATTGTATTTATTTATTATTTACATCGAATATAAACTAACGCTAAGTTAATTAAGTGTAATGGACTAACGATCGCTAAATGTTAAAATGGAAGGACTAGATATTAAAATAGAGATCGAAGGTTCCGAAACCCCTTGGGATATACCAAATGATCGCCAGTGGGGATTTCCAAGCCCAATCCAAGTCTAACTTGGTCACCAAGTTATATTGGGTATACATACAAGGCCTAGGGTCATTGTATTCTATCTCTTTACTCTAATCTAAAACCTAAAAGTGTTTTGAGTGTTTTCTTGTCACAAACGACGCGACAACCTCCTCGGTGTCGAACTTGTATTTCCACACAAACTTTTCGTTCTTAAAACTAACATTACTTTAATTTGATTTAGTACGCGGTGTACAAGAACGCAGGCTAACATACTTTGTTAGTATCTTGGTTGAATTACAAAATCGAAGTTTAAAGGAATTGATTCTTGTTGGGCTAGAATCAAAAGGTGCGCATACTATTTATCTTTTAGTTAATTAATTATTCATTATATGTTCTTTACGCTTCCGCATGTGTACTTGATGTTTATTGTTTACATTTATTATTAGTCATGTTATATAATTCCAACAAGGGCATCAATGAAGTTTGGTTTAATGAGTAATTAATCGCTAAACACGAAAAACGGATATTGTATTGTGTTTGATATGATTAATTTAGGTTTGGTTATTATTGTAAACCTCTATTTTAGGCTTGTGGCTTTGCCCTAATTGGTTTTAATTTTTTTATGTCTAACTAAATTTTTTAGTCGATTTGTATAAATATTTTTAGGGTTTATAAAATTGTTTTGTTAATCGATATCTAAACCTAGAATTGTATATATGTTATGTGAATTAATTCGTGTATAATTGTTATGTGACATGGAATTGTATGCTTCTGTGACAACATAAATAATTGTTATGTTAAATCCATAAAAACGCATGTTTGGTATGGATTATTGTCGATATATATATATATATATATATATATATATATATATATATATATATATATATATATATATATATATATATTTAATTGTTAAGATTGGTTATGCTAAAATTAATTGTTAAGTTTTATACACATGTTTATTATTTTGATAAATCTTGAATTGGTGAATACCTCAATAATATTAATGAATCAATTATGTGCAATTTGGTATATGTGTGACTATGGCTACTTAATCGATCATCGATGTATGTGGCTCACTTTTATTGTGCAAGTGAAATCCCTAGTTAATATATACGTTAATTAACCTAGATATTGATTATTAATAGGTTTTATCAAATAAGTTGTATGTGGCTACTTGTTTACGCATATTAATTCTTAGTTATGCTACATTGTTTTAGTTGTTTATTTTTTATTTTGTTACTTGTTTGTTTATTATGTTTGACAAGTTTTAAACAAAGGGTAATTTCATGAATAGAAAAATAAATTGGACTAAATAATGGTGAAATATGATTTATTTTTTGAAGAGTTAAAATTTTCATAAGTTTAATTGAGTGATGAGTTTTGGTAAAATAGTGAGAACCCAAGATCCAATTTTGACAAACAATAAGAGGGGTATGAGGGGAGCGATTAAATTGTGACCGAAAGAAGGAGGTTAATTGCTTCAAGACTGACCAAATTCTTCGCTTCTTTGTGTGTCAAATTGGAGTTACCAAGTAGGCTATTTTATGTACAAAATCATCTTAAGGTTGAATTAGCTTTAATTCCTACCACTTTGTGGTAATTATCAGAAACACTAAGTCTTTGGACTTATGCAAAAGTACGATATAATGGACCTATAATTAAAGGTAAATTTTTGATTGGCTTAAACCAATACCTCAATCAAAACTTTGATAATTTAATCTTTGTGAATTGGTTAATAAAAGGTTTTTTTATTAAAAACTATTGATATGAAGTTGTATGCATGCTTCTTCGTACATATTTGATTTGGCACCATAAATCAAAACTAGCACCCTTTAAAATAAGTTAGTGCCATCTAGTTAAAGGAACACTTTTTCAATTTACGTAGGAACTTGACGAGATTGTGATGGAAAGGTAAATCTTCATGTGAAGTCAGACCTTGCATGGACACATTTGCGCCTTAAGTTAGACTAATTTAAATTGAGTAGTAAGTGAGAACTGGACTCAAGGCATAAGATGGGATAAAACATGTTTACATTTGCAATAGTGTTGGAAAATGTAAATCCCATAATGATCTAGGAATTGGAAAATGTTTGCCAATTATTGTTCACGATTACCTTATTATGTGCTTTCGCTACTAGCGCATCAACTAATGTAATGGAACTATGATAATTTTGATCCTAGTTTTCGAGAAAATACTATGGTTATATGAATATTACCTTGGGTATTTTATTTTCTTGGAAAGTTTAATTATTGATAAGGATTTAAAACGACGCTTAGGGGGTCATTTAAGCCCTAAATCGATAAATTTATATCCTTATCGCTAATTTCTTCATTTTCACTTTTAGGTCTATTGGAAGCAAAATGCCGAATGAAGCACATTGGACTAAAAAGGAGCAAATACATGAAGAAAATGGCAAAGTCAAGATCGAATCCACTCAAAGCCGATCACAAGACTGATGGCCCCCAATAAAAGCGGCGACGCCGCCCCTCTATGATGACTTGATCAAAACATGCACGCGACAACTCGCTGAAAATTCTCGGTCTTATAACTCGATGGCCACGCCTTAATATTGGAGGGCTTTACTCATAGTTTTCAACTCGATGGCCCAGATAGAATCAAGACGACGCCACAACTCTAAGGTGACGCCATCCCATCGATGACTTGGCCCGCATTGAAACCCTACGATATGGAATGACTCGCCCCATGCAAAAGGTGACCGTCAGTAGCTTGTAAATCTATATATCAATTCGATTTTTCTCAAGATTTAGAGGTAGACTTTTGGAGAAAAATCTAAATCGCTTTTAGTCTGAATTGGACAGTATCTTAGGGTCCCATATCCTATTTTACACATCGAGATAAGTATTTTAATCCAAAGTAACATTATATCTATCCCTTATTCGATTGATTGTTTGTATGCTTGCTTGTTTACCATGTCTAGCTAAATTTCTTGTGTGTTTGCTTAGATCTATGAAACTTAGTTATTGATTATTGTTAGGTTGTTTCTTATCTTAATTTTAAATTGGCTTAGGAGTGCAACTAGGCATCATTCATTATATTTAATGCTTGAGTATGCTTTATGATGATGTGGTCTATGGATGAAATAGCTTAGGCTTGCCGACTTCGTAGGTTGCATACGAGAGATAACCTCAAAAACTAGGGGCACGATACCCTACTAACCTTAGGAATACAACGCGTTAAGATAAGGTGTGACAATTCAACCACCAATAAAAGATAATTAGGGAGTAATAGTATCTAGGTAAGCACATTTTTAATCATGATAATGAGCACACATCAAATAGACATAGCTACCCGTAGTAACTAGATAATTAGATAATTAGATAAGTAGAGTAATCTGAAGTACCACCCCAACCAATTGCCCCGAGATTTTACCTTAGCTTTCTAAAAAACCATAAAAAGATAAAAAAGAATCATCCTCAACCCCACCTTCTCGTCATATATTTCTTATTAGCATTCCTATTCCCCTAGAGAACGATATCAACCCCCGAGGCTTACCCAATACTACACTACAACGATTAGGTTCATCGCCAGAGGTTGAAAACTGCTAATTTAAAAGGAAGTTTCCTTCACCCCGAACGGCCTCCCACAAGATCAAGTTTTTTGGGTCACGGAATAGAATAGCTAGTTAGATTTCTATCTCATTTAGGTTCCCTTGCTTGATTCCTATCAAGTAAGATTTTTCTCATTTTCATTAGCTTCCTTGTAGTCATCCCCTTCTTTGTGACTTTGTTCATAACCTCATCACTTTTCATCATGGAAGGTTGTTGATCCCAGTTGAGCAAACGATCTTATATAGAAGCTGACTTAAACGAATACAAACCTAAACACTACGAAATTTAATGTTGAACCTTAAGAATAACGCTTGATTATCACTAAACACCTCAATATATTAATATACTAATATTCTCAATAGTATTATGGTTTATAACCTTGAAGTGTATCGACTCTTAGATATATCTAATACGTATATCTAACTCTAACCTAGGACCTCCTTTTATAGGCTAAGGATTCCTTCACAATATACATTACGTATTCTACAAGATAACTATACTTACCATACTTATCTAAATACAAAACTTATTACTCAAGACATTCTAGAATATTACAAATTAAACCGACCAAACAAGCTAGCAGTGCTTCATTACATTAGCAGTGGTATAATACTTCTACTAGCCGTGGTTCATCTTGAGCAATGGTTCTAATCCTTCTAGGTGGTATTTTTATGTCTGGCAAAGGGTTCCATACATAGAATCATTCCTGTTAAGAGAACCTAAAACCCAACAATCCTCCACTAAACTTGATATTTACTACCAAAATCATCAAGTTTCTTTTAAGCTCATAATCTCTTACTTGGAGGATGTATCCAAACACCCAGCAGACCTCTTCTACTCCTTATTAGATCCAGATTCTTCATCAACAACCTTTGATCTATTAGCCATTCTTTTCATTCTACCTTGAGGCTTGCCTTTGATGGCCAAAGGACCTTCCAAATCTGCAATCTTCTCAATTTTCCTCACAGGGATTAACAATATGATTAGTTGGTTTAGTACACTCATAGCAAGCTTAGCTTCCAACATCTTTCTTGCCAGATTTCATCAAGGGTAGTCTTTGTCAACCAAAGATAAAAATTTTCTCCTTTGGAGTCTTAATAGCATGTACTCTACAAGGAGCATATAGCATCCATTCTTCAACCTCACAATCTTCCCAATACTTATCTTCTGGATTTGGTTGAAACATGCATTTCAATGCTGTCCACTTAGACCTAGACACTGTTCATGTTGGTCCAAGCTTTCCACATCTAAAATCCATAACCTCCCACAGTTTTTCCAAATCAAACTTAGTCAGAAAGAACAACATATACCCAAAACTAAAGTATTGACTTTTCCATCCATCTCCTCTAGTAAGCTCAATAATATCTCTTTCATTCTCTGTGACAATCTTCCAGTCTACTATGGGATGTATAGATCTTACAAGTGTAGGATTAATAGGTTCTTCAGGTTTATCACTCACCATAATGTACTGTCCCAACCTTTCTTCATTATTTACCTCATCATCCACTTTTTGTTTCTTTGAACTAGACTCCTCAATTACATATTCCTTTCTCTTTTGTTTGTTCCTTATCATCTCAGCTTCTCTTTCAGAATTCAAGGGAATGAAGTCCCCAAACCTTCTTTTGGAAATTTTGTAAAGCTCCTCAATCTTCTCATAGGAGCAGTTCCTTAGGTTTATAGTTTTCATCTCCATATGTTTGATAAATCTCATCATCTGATTCCTTCTTTCTTGCTTGGTTGGTGGTTTGTTGTTCTTTGCTTGAAAATCTTTAGGTTTTAGTGTTGGTGTTATTATGGTTGTAATTACAGCAGTGGTTACCTGCGCAGAGAAATTTCGAAATGGCAGCGGCAAGCCTAGCACAGCCAGTGGTTGCAGCAGTGGTCTCGCAACACTAGCAAGGATGCAAGAATACGCATAGCTGGGGTTCGCACCACTTCTCCTCTTTTCTTCAACCGCAACTTTCAAAGATTTTTCTATCCCTCGCTTTTTCCTTCATGTTAGTTACCAAATAACCATCACCACTGTCTCCACTATCCATATCCAAATCCAAATCCTCCCCTCGATCAGCTTTAATCCTCCCCTGTTTGGATGCATCCTCCAAACTTTGATCTCCTGAG
The DNA here is from genome assembly GCA_910596185.1 of Chrysanthemum makinoi. Classification (NCBI taxonomy): domain Eukaryota; kingdom Viridiplantae; phylum Streptophyta; class Magnoliopsida; order Asterales; family Asteraceae; genus Chrysanthemum; species Chrysanthemum makinoi. The sequence goes on along the minus strand of OU343224.1, from coordinate 318,765,304 downwards.
GAGCTTGCTTTCCTTCCCATCGTCTTGACTCTCTCGAATGTAGTAATCCCTGGCCTCCTAAGTCTTTCCAAAACACTCACCTTGTGCTTCAACCTCCTCGATTGTACCGACCGAGATTGCCAAATTGTGAAGACCAGTGATCTTAGACTCCATATTGGTGCATCTATCCGTCAATTCAAGAATGAGTTTCATTGTATCCTCACCACTTCGACATGTGTTAACTGGTCCGAGAGGTGGATCCTGGGAAATGTCATCATGTACAAAATTATTAACCGTCAATTCATTTTGTTGTTCCAAACTACCCTCATCACTTCGAGCTATGTTAATCGCCCAGAGAATCATGGGATATGTGTAACATGGTATCGCACCTAGCTCAACATCCATGTCCCCAAGTTAGCCAGCTGGTGGGGATTCCTCCACTTGTGTTGAATTCCAAAGAACTCTCCACATTAGGAGTTGCCATTGGTTGGGTATTACTTTATGATTCCACCGCTCTGACGCCTTCTAAGCCTGAGGCGTGGTGAAGCCCTTCCAAACCATGTCACCTCCCACACTGTGATAGTTCATGTCCTTCACCACTAGCACTGACTGAGTTAGCTTAGTGCCCTTCTTCCTCCATTTAGTAACCAAAATCCTTTCAGTTGAGTAGTAGGGTTGGTTCAAGAGTTGTGTGTTGTGATGTGATAGCAGGGATCAAGAAGTGGGTAGGATAGATTGTGCATTTTCCTCTTCTACAAGTTCTGGCAAGTTAAGCATGTGAGGAAATAGTGGAGTAATAGTCCCCAAAAATTTTGGTTCTTCATTTTCATACGAGCAAACACCTTAGAGACCATATGTAGCACATCATACTTTCTCTCCGAGGAATGGGTTCTACTATCCGATCTCTACTAACAAATTAATAAACCTAGGATACAAGTAGTATTTACCTTGTTCCTTAACATTCTTCAGAAACCCTCAAAAATCATTCTTGACCGTTAAAACTCTTTGTTGAGAGACAAATGATAGCAAAGTGGCAATCTTAGAGGAAACTCATCAAATCCAGTTGTTTTGTTGCTTAGACACATAAGGATGGTATGAATTAAGAACTTCCATTGGGGAAAAACATACCTTTCAAACTTAAGTCTATCCCCTATTCTCTCATACCCCATTTGCTCCAAACCAAACAAAAATCTCCTCATTCGACAGATTTACTACACCTTCAAAGATCCTCGAAACTTCAATACACTTCTAATCACTCTCCTCGTCAGAACTTTTTCATCAACAACTGCCTCTAACAACTTCTACTCCATTCCTCTCTTGAATCTCACCGCCCACCAAAACTGATGAATGTAGGATTTAAGGATAATTGGTTCAACAAATAACGATAGTGAATAGACGTGTTTAATGAATTCAATCATGTCATGAAAGCCTTCAATGGTCATTCTTAATCGTATGCAACCAAGTTATGGGTTGTAGAAAATTCGCCATTGTTAGATGAAAGTGCGGAATGTGGGATTGGTAAAATTAAGTGTTGTGAGTGGTTGGTTTGTGATGAGCCAATTGAGAGTGTTTGAAAGACCAATTTAATGACCGGTAGTGGTTTGGGGAATAAATACGTTATCACCGTAAAGTTTCAAAACAGCCCCTGAGTCTCCACATTCATCAAAACGAACTAGCAAGGATTGATCACCACTAGCACTGTTTTAATTTAAGCGAAGCAAGGGGAAACATCATTTGCACTCCAATCATTTAACCAAGACTTCACGCAAAATCTTTGACAAATTTAGTGTGATCATGCATGTTTTTGAAGAATACAACAAAGTTTACATTTTTTATTTATTTTTAAATCAAAGAACTCCTAAAGCTCCAAAGGATCCAAAGTATACAAAGCTTCTTCAAACCTGCATGACACAAACACAAACCAAACAAGATAAAATTTGTAATTAAGCGAGGACTTTAAGAATAACTAGCAGTGGTTACAAAATATGTACTAGTAGTGCTTTTACAAGTTACTAAGTGCTTAGTCAAATAGTCAACCCTAGTTATTTAATCGTCCAGCTTTTAGTCAAATACTTCATTAATTCCTCAACAACTCACACCTTCCTTGCATTTAACCAACTGATTTCCTCTTTAGTTCTATTTAAGAACCATTCACCCACACACCTTACACATCACTTACTTTTCCAAAAATCTTTCTCTCTTAGAAACCAAAATACCATCAAAATGAGTAACACCCCAAACAATCCAATTGATATCTCTTCTAATTCATCTGATGGTGGTTGGGATTCCTATTTACCACCCAAAAACACTACATTGGTCGTTAGAAACACCCACCTCGCCTGCTCCAGCTTGGACCTTCATCCTTGCAACTACCATCTCAAGAAGCTATTGTTGAAGGCTCCAGCTCGAGCTTAGTTCCATGCCCTATGTCAAAGATATGAAGACACAAATAAAGAAATAGGTGGCACCTCCAGAGTGTTGATAGTGGCTCCCCTTGCAAGAAATTCCACCTCCAGCACCACTTCTAGCTCCTCCTACTCCATCACTACTTTCAGCTCCTTCTACATCAGCTCCACCAAAGAGATCTCAGTTAGCACTCCCAACCCACGAGTTTGGTCTCGGGTCGGGGAAGGGGACAAAGCATGCCGATTTTGGAAAGGACCTAGGAAGTAGGTGTTGGTAGTAGTCGTTAGATGTTGTAGCCTTTTGATGTTATGTAATGAAAGCTTGTTGTAATATCAGACTTGATGCGCCTTTTATAAATAAACTTCCATGTTTCATTTCCTTTTATTTCTGTGTTACCAACTATGGGTGATTGACTTTATAATCTGCAAAATTGTTAGTGGGAACAAAAATAATAAGCAGTGGTAAAATTAAACTAGCGCATTCTAAGATTTACCAATAGCAAGACATTTACAAACTTTTACAAAACATTTTTGTGACTTAGAGATTGATCATACCTATACTAACTACTAAGTATTGAAACCTCCCCACATCAAAAGCTTTAATGAGTAGATCAACAACATTATAATTAGTATGTATTTTAACCATTTGGATTAACCTTTTCTCATTACAATCTCTAATAAAGTGATGTCTTATCTTAATATGTTTAGTTCTAGAATGCACATCGATTTTTAATGATGCATATTGTAATTGTTATTGTCAATGTAAATCTTAGTATGCATGAAATTGTATCCAAAGTCCAACAATTGATTCTGAATCCAAAGCACTTGACCACGCAAGAACTTGGCAGCCCACATACCTTGGTGGAATTGGCTACAATAGTTTGCTTCTTACACCGCCATGAGATCCCCGCTTCCCAAAACCATAATCTCCGTAGTAGACTTTCTATCCAAGCTAGCCCCAACATAGTCACCTATCTCTGCTTCGATGACCATGGGTCCGTCATTCCCTTCTTCTCCCGTGAGTGGTGGGAACGAAATGTTCTGGTTTGGAGAAAAGCTTTGTGTAACTTTTTGTCTGATCACCTGTTGTTGAGATTACACCATCAAGATTGCAAGAGGCTTATCTTTTCATGACGTTTCCCCTTTCTTAGGTGCTTTGGACTTATCCTTGCCACTATTTTTCTTAAGTTCTTTTATTACGTTTGACAGCTTTCCAGTTCTCAGTAATTCTTCTATCTGTCTTTTTTGGTGCATGCATTCGTCCGTGTTGTGTCCTACTTCTCCATGGAACTCGCAATACTTATTGCGCTTTTCTCTCATCGGCGTAAGCATTGGGGAGGAGTCTTGAATTTCGCCTTTTCCAATGCCAATATTTCTTTGGGTGTTTTTGGAAGGAGGGTGAACCTATCCTGCTTCGATCCGTCCGGAGCAGATTTCTGATCCTCTCTTGAAGCCTTGCTTTTCTCGGCGGCTTCCATTGCACTTGGGGTAGCGTCCTCCTCTTTTTGTGGTTGCCAGTGGCTGCTTCCCCACGGAGGAAGGATGCAGTTACCCTCATCATCTCGTCCACCGATTTGGGTATATTATCATGCAGTATCTTAATTAACTCAGGATTAGTGATTCCATGCGTGAAGCTGGAAACCTTCATGACTTCCGGAGTGCCGATCGGACCTTCGTGAGTATGTTCGACTACATTCGTATCCTCCAGAATAGGGTTTCGTTCTTTGAGAAGAAGAATGGTGGTGAGTACCCCTGTCTTCTTGGGACCTACAACGTTTAGTTCTCTCTGTGCTTCCGGAACACATGGAGATACTCTTCTCTCTGTTTCCAAGCCTTTTGAACGCGCTTTTGTGCGACCTCTTGAACACTTCTTCCTTTTCGGCAGTTTTCTTCCGCGGTGATCTGGATTGGCTACATCTTGGCTCAGAGTTTTCCCTCATGTTCTGGCGCTTTCGAGATTCGATCTTCTTTCTCAGATCTTTCCTTCGAGCCTGCTTTCCAGATTCGGATTGCTGTGATGCTTCACTAAAGTCTAATCGGGTTTTCACCGTTTTTCTAGCCTTGATTCTTCCTTCCTGTTTCCGAACTTTCTCTGTCACAATGGGTAAGATCTGTTCGTAGTATTTATCACAGTACTTCTTGATGGCTGCACTGGATGTGGACCCATCAGATCCTTCCAGATCTATCGCGTTTTTCTTTCCTCCCTTATTCCGTACCACAGAAACTGGGGCGGGAGTAGGATCGGAACGAGCTCTTTCGGTAGGCATTTTTTTCTTTTTCGGAACGCAGTTGTGTACTGGGTCCCACGGATGGCGCCAACTTTTTAGTACAGTTTATGCGATGGGTGGTAACAGATGTGAATGTGGCTTATCGGACCGGGCCGATAAGTGTCCAGTGGGTTGGTCTTGTACTAATTCAAGTAGTTTGAATGAGATCCCTGCACAAGAAAGGTAAACCATTAGTCTTACCGTGGGGACGGACCCCACGATTAGACTCCGGCGTGAGAGTAAGTACACATTCTTGAGAGGGAAAGTAGAAGTATGTGTGTGTAATTATGAGAGAGAAAGTTGTACCTTGTATGGGGATTAGAGCCCCTTTTATAGGCTAGGTTTGCCGCTGGGGCTTCCTAGATTCTCGCATACAGTGGTTAGTTGCCGGAACCAGACTCTTGGCGGATAAGAGTTCTGTGTTAATCGCGGATGCGGATGTAAGGGGTCTAACGGTTGAGGGTTCAACCCGTTATGTGCCTTGCGTGCACCTCAAAGCCTGGACCATAGCCAATTTAGCCATTGGGCTTATTGTAGGCCCACGATTTATAATTATTGGGCCTAAGCCTAGTATGTGTATAGTGTGTATTGGGCCTCGTGGGCCTGTAATATATACTATACGTCATCAGTTAGTATAGGCCACCAAATCAAACGGTAGAATACCAAAGGCCCAATTTAGGATGACCCTTAAGGTATCTAAATGATAAGACCGCTTATAAGCTCACTAGGGATCAATAACAAAGATTAATAACATGCACAAATGAATAAACAAATCGTTACTTTATTATTGAACAAGGTTTTTCATTCACTAACACTAACTAACCTTAGACGTTTATAGGAACACGTCTACTAACTAAACTAATAACCTAGACGTTTACATGAACATACGCCTAGGACACACACACACACCTTTACTAGACGTCTACATTATGGAAGACTTGTATTTTTAAAACCTACACCCCATGTCCTCTTTATGTACTAGAGGATTAGGGTTTACAAAATACTACAAAGGACTAATAAATAAAACTTCTGTTGCAAGCAAGTCCCTCAATCTTTTTGTAGGTTTCCTTCTTGTCATATTAAGTCCCTCTTGTTTCATTCTTTTTATCTTTATCAACTCAAACGGATAATTCCCAACAATCTTCCCCTAGTTGATAATGACAAAACCATTCTTGAACTAACTTCCTAGACTAAGTAGAGAAATTGAGATCGGGATCTCTACCATGAATGAAACAAGTATGTCTTCCTTTGTCTTCCCACATGCCACTAAAACATCTCTTCCTTTTTGTTATTATCCAAATAGGGAACGTATGCAAATAATGATCTTGACCACCACGAACCAATATCATACTTCCAATCTAAGACTTCCAATGCTTCAAATCGCCCACCATTACGCATCATAAGAAAAATGGATCCAAAACAATAGAAAACTCCAACTAGCAGTAGTAATAATGATCAATAGTAGTAAAAATCAAACACTTCCCATTGAGTGATGCATGTAGATGGTTAAACATTTAACAATAAGCTTCCCCTAAAACCCATATGTTAACCATCTTCTTGATTCTTCAAATCGGTAAGCTCCTTGTAATGATTACTTGTGAAGAAAACTGAGTATAACGAATTTGATGAAGAAGTAGAATTTCCCAAACTTGTGTCTTAAATCTTGTACTATCCACAGAACTCCATACTTATACGAACCACCAAATATAAGTAGACCGCAATCCCTTGACAAAATCCTCAACTAATATGAGACACTGAGCACTACAATGTAACTCCTTTAAGTGATAGCCAATGTGTGCATAGAGCATCATAAGAAAAATCACACATTGCTAGATTCATCAAGCTATATGATAAGTACACAAACCAAGTAATTCCACTTCACCTTCAAATAAGTGATAAATAATCCTCTTCGTAATCAATTCTTGAATAAATCTCCAAAACGAGTTTTTTTAAATCATTTTAAGAACAAAAACACCAAACTCCTTGTGTGTGTGAAACAATATCCTGTGTGTGTCGCCAAAAATCCATAATAATTATTACACTCGACTTCCCCTCAAATCCAAAAATATTGTTTTGTCCGATAACCAAAATCCCAACTCTTACACCATCAATCTTTATTCATCACTATGCCCAAATACGTGAGGCCCATGTTGAATCACAAACCAAAAACAAATAATGAAAATTCTAACTCAAATTGGTGGGGTATAAATCACTTAAAAAATTTGTCACTCAAAACTTCAAAAATCAAATGACATGGTCACCGACCCACGACCAAATATGGATAAATTTTCTATGCACCGTCTCACTAAACTTTCAACCAGTCATGTAATCAAACCAATCTTATCGAACTCCAATTAACTCCGTACCAAAACTTATACAACTTTCCCTTAAATTCACTTAACTCGATGGTAATCTTCAGTCAGTTATATCGTAATTAAAAGTAACCAACCAGTTAATAATTAAGTATCATGCTTACCATGAAAATCCAACAGCCACCATCCATGTGTACTCATTCCATTCTCCAACCCACGTTCATATATATGCATTACTTGTACGACTGTAATTCACAACGACCTTGGAGCAACAATATAATAATCACATCCCTTTATTGCTCACTCAAGAACCTGTGGCAGTACAATTATGGAGCAACAATAGTAATATTCTGGCTTACTTACTTCACGTGCACCATTCAATGTAAAAATGGTATCCACCAATCATAATAGATATCACATATAGCATCAATATCATCAGATCATAAAGAATCTCCATCATAATGTATGCTAAATATAAACAGCAGCAGACAAACTTTCAACAGATAAGCAGCAAAGAAAACGTGGGAATTCCTCGTTACTTCCCCTTACTCTCATAATAAAATCCAAGTCACGACATACAATCAGAACTCATTATGTGTAATGTAAAACCCATCCTTCATATGCCGCCTTAACTTTGAATAAATATGATGTTTTCAGTTTTATAGAATTTAGGGTTTGTAGTAACCCTAGTTGATCGAACAGCATTATAAGGAACACTTGAGACATCATGCAAACACAGATTAGTTTAGGGTTCTGAGACAAATTTAATGCATGTATACTATAGAGAAAACCCTAAATACATGAATAAAAACCATAAAAATTCGAATTTTAAAACCTCCCTCTGCAGCAGTTTTTGACAGCTAATATCTTTTGATTGAGAGCTTAGATCAACGATCCCTTCAGTGAAAAGCTAGATGGCTATATAGAGAACGTCCACCCAAAATTTCGTTACGATCCAACGGTTAAAACAAAAGTTATGATTGTTACAAAACAGTGCTGCAGAAACCATACGAAAACTTGAAACTTCGAATTTTTCTTCCTTTTTCTTTGAAAAACCTTGTAGATCCCTATATCAAGAGCTCCCCGCTCTGATACCAATTGATAAGACCATTTATAAGCTCAGCTAGGGATCAATAACAAAGATTAATAACATGCACAACGGAATAAACAAATCGTTACTTTATTATTGAACAAGGTTTTTCATTCACTAACACTAACTAACCTTAGACGTTTATAGGAACACGTCTACTAACTAAACTAATAACCTAGACGTTTACATGAACATACGCCTAGGACACGCACAAACCTTTACTAGACGTCTACATTATGGAAGACTTGTTTTAAAACCTACACCCCATGTCCTCTTTATATACTAGAGGATTAGGGTTTACAAAATACTACAAAGGACAAATAAATAAAACTTCTTAAAGCAAGTCCCTCAATCTTTTTGTAGGTTTTCTTCTTGTCATATTAAGTCCCTCTTGTTTCATTCTTTTTGTCTTATCAACTCAAATGTATAATTCCCAACACTAAAAATTCTCTTTATAGCATTCATGTGTGATGAGTTAGGTGTAACTTGAAATCTTGAACACACACATACTGAAAACATTATATCTGGCCTAGAAGCAGTGAGATACATCAAAGATCCAATCATGGATCTATACAGCTTCACATCAACTCTGGGACTTCCATCATCAAGTAGCAGTAGTTTCTGTGTTTCCATAGGGGTACTTACACTCTTGACATCCTGAAACCCAAACTTCTTCAAGATATTCGCTACATATTTATCTTGACTGATGAAGATTCCATCCCCTTTGTTGAACCTCAGTAGCTCAAAAATAAAGTAAGTTCACCCATAGAACTCATCTAAAACTTATCATGCATAAGTTTCTCAAAATCTGTGCACATCTCCTTATTTGTTGAGCCAAAGATGATGTCATCAACATACACTTGAACCAGTAGTATATCATCCTTGAGCTTCCTTATGAACAATGTCTTGTCAATCAGTCCTCTCTTGAATCCATTGTCCAACAAATAAGTAGAAAGGCAAACATACCATGCCCTTGGAGCCTGATGCAACCCATACATAGCCTTTTTCACCCTGTAAACCTTATCAGGATGATCATGATCTTCAAAACTAGGAGGTTGACAAACATAAACCTCCTCATCAATAGTACCATAAAAGAAGGCACTCTTCACATCCATTTGATACACCACAAAGTTTTTGAATGAAGCATATGCCAAAAACAATCTTATAGCCTCAATTCTGGCAACAGGGGCAAATACTTCATCATAATCCAGACCTTCAGTTTGTGTGTATCCTTGAGCAACCAACCTTGATTTATTCCTGACCACAATACCCCTTTCATCCCTTTTGTTTCTGAATACCCATTTAGTTCCAATAGCCCTCTTGCCATTAGGTAGATCAACCAATGTCCAAACCTCTTGAAGTTTGAATTGTAGCAGCTCTTCTTGCATTGATTCAATCCAACCTTATTCTCCTAATGCTTCTTCAACTCTTTTGGGCTCCTTCTGTGACAAAAAGCAAGCAAACAAACAGCTTGCAAGTCTTGATAACTGCTCCTTTGTGAAGTGACTTGGCAAAGAAACCTTGTTCAGTGAAGGTTTTATGAGTCTTGCTTCTTGTTTGCACTGGGGTATTCAAGTTTCCAAGTATCTGCTCTTTGGGATGATTTTTATGTATCTTGGTGGTAGGAACAAGACTTTCTATGATGACTGTCTCCAAATTTGTAACATCAGCATCCTTGAAAAAGTCATCCATGTTCTCATCATCTGTAGGAGTATCCATTTCTTCCAAGTCAGGCATGTTTGGATCATCTGGATAGTCCTCAGTACCAACTAGTGGCTTAGCCGTGTTGCCAAAGAAAATACTGCTAGTTGAACTTGTGCCAGTCGGGGTTTCAAATGAACTAGTAGTGGTTGCACTTGGCTTAGCAGTGTTTTCAGCAACTCCCTTCTGCTTGTCAATTTCTTCTACCGACACTGAGTTATCTCCAGCCAACTCTTCCTTTTCTTGATAATGATCTCCCTTGAACCCTGAATCCAAATCATTATCTTCTGAGGGACCCTTCTTTTCAATGATGGGTGAGACAAAACCTGCTTTCCACTTCTCAATCAGATAGAATTCTTTTGGAGATTCAACTTCCTTAGAATTTGTTCCTGCATCAGAATTCTTTTATGTACCTGCATCAACATTAGTGGATGTACCTACACTGATTGGCTCATAATTCATAGATTTTGTCAGCATATCAATATTAAACAGCCAATCTGGTCCTTTGGTCTCAACACTAGGAGTCTCTTCACTAAACCTAACATGTAGGTTCTCTTCAACTATTCTAGTCCTCCTATTGTATACTCTAAAGGCCTTACTATTGAAAGAGTATCCAATAAAGTATCCATCATCTGCCTTTTCCTCAAACTTGCCTAGGTGGTCTATGGTATTCAAGATAGTAACATGACACCCAAAAGGTTTTAGGAAATTTATCATAGGCTTCCTTCCATGTAACAACTCATATGGGGTCTTGTTGTGAGGCTTCACTACCTTACTTCTATTCTGCACATAACATGCAGTTCCAACAGCTTCAACCCAAAAGGTAGTAGGTAACTTAGATTCAGATAACATTGTTTTTGCAGCCTCAATTAGTGTCCTATTTTTCCTCTCAGCTACACCATTTTGCTGAGGTGTCCTAGAAACACTAATCTGTCTTTCTATACCCTTTGCCACAAAAAACTGATTCAATACATTATTTTTAAACTCAGTTCCATTATCACATCTAATTACTTTGACTTTATGGTTTAACTGATTTTCTATCTTAGTTATGAAACTCTTAAGGATCTCACTAGTTTCACTCTTAGATGCTAAAAAGTAAACCCTAGAAAATCTGCTATAATCATATGTGATAACTAGGCAATACTGCTTATGATTCAAACTTCTCACAAAAGTAGGGCCAAATAAGTCCATATGTAACATAAACAGTGGTTGAGTTATGGTTTTCACAGTCTTGGTCTTACACGAGGCTCTATGTTGTTTAACTTTTTGACAAGCCACACAAAGTTCTTTACTTTCAAAAACCTTAGAAGGTAACCCTCTCACTAAGTTTCCCTTCACCAATTTATTGATTGTTTTGAAGTTTAGGTGACCTAGCCTTCTATGCCATAATTTTGACTCATCAACTGATTCCTTTTGCAAACAAACATGTTAAGGTTCTATTAGGAATTACATCTTTCATGTTAAAGCAATATATGTTTTCTTTCCTAGGAACCCTAAGCTGCACATACTTATCATCAGGCATTTTAAAATCAGGTGACAACACCACACATTCAGTTTCCCGAAAAAGTACCCAATTCTTTTTATCACAGATTTGGGAAACAGTGAATAAATTGTACTTCAGTCCCTTTACCAGATATACCTTCTCAAAGTCCAACTTCCCTGTCCTGATTGTTCCTCTGCCAACAATCTTGCCTCCCTTTGGATCATTGCCAAAAGCCACATAGCCTCCATCAAAAGCTTCAAAATCCTCAAGGTTGCTCCCATCCCATGTATCAAAAATTCCTTTATCCTTTAGCTCATCCTGTAGATTGCCCTGCACATGAAAGTAAACAAATTAGTTTCTTTTGTAGACCCAAGCCAATACTGACTTGGGTCTGCCCTGTGCATCAACATAGTCAAATTTCTTTAAGTCCATTGATGCACTACTGGCATGATGTAAAACCTGTGTTTTTGGTTTCCATTGCCAGCTAGCTGAGGCCTTTACAGCATAAAAATGGCTTCCAATCACTGTATCAATTATTACCTTAGGCACTATTAATAAATCTTCTTTTGCCTTAGCAGTGGTAACATTTTTCTTAGCAGTGGAATCGTTTTGCTTAGCAGTGAAAAAAGTTTTTGATCTAGTGGTTGGAACTCCTTTTGGTGCAGCAGTGATTATAGATTTAGTTGTTCCATTTCTCATTAGCACTGCTCTTGGAACCATGTTTCTGTTAGGATGAGGGATTGTTTTCTTTGAAATATTTTGATGATTTACCCTCCTCCATTGGTTCCAAACTGGTGGTTGGTTTTTATTACAGTTTCTCTATAGATGCTCAAAACTACCACATTTAAAACAAGCCTTTTTAACACACTTAAACTCATCCCCTAATCTGTTTGAGATTAAGCCATTAAAGTTTCTTTGATTTCCCCTAGGTTTGTATCTTTTCATTTGTTCTCTAGGATGTTGGGAATTGCCGATTACAAAACTACAAGCAAGAATAAAGAAAGAAGAAACAGCGAGGGGTTATTATGTAATAGTTAGTAGCTTTCATAGTAAGCTATTTATTAGGGTTTGTAACCTCCCTCTCCTATAGAAAGAGGGTAGGCGTAGTGGTTACAGATGATCTCTTCCAACCCTTTCATTTTCATTTCATAGTATTTATCTCCTAATAAGAGTCTAGACACACAATTATAGCGTGTGTATAATAGTTGTGGTAGTTTCTTCATTTTCAATAAAGAAAACCTTATTAGTGATGTTGATTGTGTTATCATTATTCCGCTGTTTTCATTCAATCAATTGATATCACTCATACCATAGTTGAGTCCGGATCTTGGATTCTACAATTGGTATCAGAGCCTCGTGGCTCTTGATCTAGGGTTTATAAGGTTTTCATGTTATTAGGGTTTACACCCTAATTCTTTTATTGCAGCAGTCATAAAAAGAAAAGAAGCAGCATGAGGTTTTATTCAAGGCTTTATGAACGTGTGGCGGCTGAGATTCGAGGCATCAATTAAGATGTTTGGACGGTGCAATCATAGATACTGTTCGAAGAAAAGGTAATTTGATTTTATATTTGATTTGGTGCTCTTATTTGATTGGCCAACGCACTTAAGAACCTATAATCATGGGTCAAATATTTCTGATGGTCAAACATTTGAAAGTAAAGGTCGAAGGGAAGATCGAATAATTGGTGTTTTGTTGGGTCCCACGACCTTTTATCTGTTCATGGTTTCTACTGGTATATTGAAAGGGACAGTAGCAATGGTAATTAAATGAGTGTAATATACTTTTTCTGATTGTAGTCACGTGGGTCATAAGGGCCAGGTATTTGACATCGTGTCTTGTTACTGCTGATGGAGTCACGTGGTATGATAATCAGATTAGCTTATTGTGATATTTTGGATAGTCTCTCTCGCTGGTCCCCACTTACAATTGGTTTTACACGTGAAGTATGTAACAATTTGTATATGGTTTGTGTTGTATTTTTTTGTTGGTTCTTATGTGGTATTGATAGGTTCCACATTTGACTTCACGTGAGTTTTTGTGTACGCAATTGAATTATTTTTGATTGACTCGTAATACTGATTGGAAGGGGTTTGGTACTGATCACATGGGATCATTTATTCTTTGGTCATTTGTGATTAATACTGACGGCTGGACTGGCTATATTGATTGATTCACACTTTGTGTTGTTACTTTGTTTCTGCTGATCTGTTCCCATTGACTGGTTTCTGCTGATTGGATCCTACTGATATCTGTTCTTGCTAGTCGGTTCTTGCTGATTGAATTTGGTTCCTGCTGGTAGTATTAGCTTTTGCTGATCAATTGCTGCTGGTTGTTCTGGAGTTCCTACTGGTTGATCAGGTGCGTGTCTTATCATATCTCAAAGTGAGTAGTAGCACTTTTGAGATAACTTGTTAGTACGTCAATGGTGTGACAAAGACTTGATAAATCTAGCGAATGGGTGAGATCTACAGACTAATAGTACTTAATGCGCACATTTGCTAACACTTTAAGGAGTTACATTGTAGTGCTCAGTGTTAGTGAAGGGGTGTGATATATAGATTGAAGGTGCTTAATGCTCACATTTGCTATCACTTTAAGGAGTTATGTTATTGTGCTCAGTGTCTCATATTACTTGAGGGTTTATCAAGTTTGGAGTCATGTGGATAGTACAAGATATAAGATGCATGCTTTGGTGTTTCTATTGGTTCTCCGTTTCTACTGGTAGACTATTTTGATGCTGCTGCTGACGATTTGAATTTTCTCACTGCAGATTTTACTTCTTGTTTATTAGAGTTAAAAAAAAATTGAGATGGTTAGTATAACTTTTAGGGGAAGCTTATGGTTTATATACTTATCATCTACATGCATCACTTGAGGGGAAGCGTCTAGGAGTTGCACAAGACCCCTATTAGAAAAAGGGGAAGAAGATTAGTAGATGTGCAGCGGATTATTTGTGATGACATGTTTTTCGCATTGTTTCTTCATACAAAGTTGTTTTAATATCAAGAAACTGGAACTTAACCTAGTCAAATTCCAGTTTAGGGGAAGATTGTTGGGAATTGCCGATTACAAAACTACAAGCAAGAATGAAGAAAGAAGAAACAGCGAGGGGTTATTATGTAATAGTTAGTAGCTTTCATAGTAAGCTAATTATTAGGGTTTGTAACCTCCCTCTCCTATATAAAGAGGGTAGGCGTAGTGGCTACAGATGATCTCTTCCATCCCTTTCATTTTCACTTCATAGTATTCATCTCCTAATGAGAGTCTAGACACACGATTATAGCGTGTGTATAATAGTTGTAGTAGTTTCTTTATTTTCAATAAAGAAAACCTTATTAGTGATGTTGACTGTGTTATCATTATTCCACTGTTTTCATTCAATCAATTGATATCACTCATACCCTAGTTGAGTCCGGATCTTGGATTCTACATAGGAATCTCATTATACTCAACAATTTTCTTAGAGATTTGTGCTCCAAATCTAGGCATACCCAAGTTAGCTTGTTTTGAATCAACAGTTTTAATGTTTTCTAACTTTTTAGACTGTGTTGACTCAGACCACTCTTCCTTAGTATCTGACTCCCAATCTTCAATGATTGGTCCATTAGATGACCTATCAGACACTACCTTAGGTATTACTATTTTCACCTACTGTGGTTGTTAAAGCTAAACTCATTACTGAAAGACAACTCTGTTCCGTGTGGTGCATGTTTCATCAGCATGGGTGGTGGCACATCATTTCATTAATTGACATCCAATGGACTTATTCACTAACCCAGAAGCAAAAGTAAGTTTATCAACCCTAACTACATGTTTCTCTTTGTCATCTAGGGCCTCTTGTTTTACACTTTCAGCTTATTCAAGTTTCTGTTTAAGCACCTTAATTTCTCTATCTCTAATGTCAATCTCACCACCTAGTATATTTATCTTATCAACATACTCAAACTCACACTTGTTACAAAACCTAAGTTTTTCTTCTACATTTTGAAGACCAACTCAGAACCTTAGTTATCTAATTCAAGTCTTTCAACTTCTTTTCTAAGACTCTCTACCACAGCTTTGAGACCTTCTAAGGTATCCTGACAAGATTTATAAGAACAAACGAACTATTTGAATTGTTAGATACCTCATAATCGATCCGGATGATGATGAAGCATAGACCATGAGAGCAAAACTGTGCACTTTGGAAGCTTCACTAGCAAGAAAAGCAAAGATTGGGTCCTTCCTCAATCTGTCACTCCAGCCATAGTCACCAAGTCCATCTTGAGCCACCAATGCTAGAAGGCTTTGGTTCTTCAGGTGCCTTCTTGAAGTTTTCACCAATCCTATTTGGAGCCCTACATTCCCGTGCAAAATGCCCCTTCTTTTGCAGCTTGTAGCACTCCATCTTGCTTTTGTCAAACCCAGCTTTTCTTTGACCATTGTACTTGATCTCTCTACCAGTCCTCCTAAAAAATCTCCTAACTTGCAAGGTGAGCATCGCCATATGCCACTAAAGATTGATTTCATCAAGATCATCAGGATCAATTTGATCCAAATCTTGATTCAACACTGTAACACTGGTTGTGAGATCAGATAGAAAATCACAAATAACACCATCGCTAATGTTGTCGTAAGCAGTGGAAACATTAGTATTAGCAGTGGAAACTTCATAGGTAGTAGTGGTAGTTTCCTGAGTGCTCCTGTTGTTGGTAGACACAAAAGCAATGTTCTGATTAGATGAGGATGTGCCAGCAATGTTCTTCTCAGACTCATAGAACTTTAAGTTGTTGTAGAGACTATCCAAGGTCATCTTTTCAAAGTCATCTTTGTTTCTCCAAACAACTGTGTGCATTGCCCATTCAGGTGACAAGCTTCTAATGAATTTGAGATTGATGTCTTCTTGAGGAACTTTATAGTCCACCAATTTCAAGTAACTGATGAGCTTTTGTAGTCTGTTGTAAGTTCCATCAAGACTTTCTCTACTGAGAGGAGTGAAGTATTCAAGCTGATGCTTGAGCATGGTCTTCCTTGATTTTCTGGTAGCATCATTACCAAAAAATCTTTATTCAATGACATCCATCAACTCCTTAGCAGTCTCATACTCTTGGAAGTCCAATGCATAATCATTAGGTATCCCTATGCTGAGAATACTATGAGCCTTAATCTCCAGCTTCCTTTGAGCCTTATCAATTTCACTAACAATTCTAAGCTCTTTTCCATCAACACCTTTCTTGGGTAAAGAATCACCCTTCTCAATTACCTCCCAGATGTTATAATCAATCATGCGAATGTATTGCCTCATTCGCATCTTCCAAACTTCATACTCTCCCTGCTTCAGCATGGGCACCTTGGAGGCAGTAACCATGTGAGTTTCGTCAGACATCTTGAACTTAGTTGAATTAGAACAAATCTGAGTAACACAACTTCTTCTTGATCACAGCTTCTAGATCACAAGTTCTGATACCACTTGTTGATCCCAGTTGAGCAAACGATATTATATAGAAGCTGACTTAAACGAATACAAACTGTTAAACACTACACGGAATTTAATGTTTAACCTTAAGAAGAATAACGTTGATTATCACTAAACACCTCAATATATTAATATACGAATACTCTGTATAGTATTAGGGTTTACAACCTTGAAGTGTATCGACTATTAGATATATCTAATATGTATATCTAACTCTAACCTAGGGCCTCCTTTTATAGGCTAAGGATTCCTTCACAATATACATTACGTATTCTACAAGATAACTATACTTACCATACTTATCTAAATGCAAAACGTATTACTTAAGACATTCTAGAATATTACAAATTAAACCGACCTAACAAGCTAGCAGAGCTTCATTACATTAGCAGTGGTATAATACTTCTACTAGCCGTGGTTCATCTTGAGCAATGGTTCCAATCCTTCTAGCCGTGGTATCTTTTATGCTGGCAGTGGTTCCATACTTAGAATCATTCCTGTTAAGAGAACCTAAAACCCAACAAAGGTGATAACCCACCACCAAATCAACCACTTCCCATCGACCCACCACCAATTGACCCGCCAAGAGGCCGTACTCTTGGTGAATACTCTAGACAGAGCCACCAAGGCTATAGGAACACCATTGAGCTCCCCGATCAAGCTCAAACTACGGCCCTGCGATCCGACACCATCCGGTTGGTGCAAAATGGATGTGCATTCCATGGAATTCATTCCAAAGATCCTAATCAGCATCTCAAAGATCTCCTTAAAATTGTTGACTCCATCGACCTTGATGCTACCACTCGAGAGACCACGCGCTTGCGTCTCTTGTAATTTTCTTTACGGGACCAAGCTAGTAATTGGCTTGAGCGACTTCCCGCCGGATCCATCTCAAGTTGGGATGATCTCACCACTCGTTTCCTCACCTAATTTTTTCCACCGGGGAGAACTACCAAACTTAGGAATTACATCTTGATGTTCCAACAACATCAAGGCGAAACTCTCTACGAGGCGTGGACTCTTTTCAAGGACTTGCTCCATAAAGTCCCTCATCACGGCATTGATCTTTGGCTTCAAGTCCGAATCTTTTACGATCATGTCAACTTCTCAACTAGGCAAACCATCGACCAAGCGGCCGGTGGCAAATTTAGTGTACTCACCGCGGAAGAATCATGGGGTACAATAGAGGACCTTGCCCTCTATGACAACGAATGTTGGAATGACCCCCGTGAGTTGCCCTAAACCGTCAAGGCAATCTCCTTGCCTCCCATTGACTCACAACCTTCCACTCGTAGGATGCTCGAACTTGAATATCAAGTCAAATTCCTAATGAGCTCCTACGAGAATTCTAAATCTTCACGCCAAGTGAACAAGGTCTCTTCCTTGTGTGAGATATGTAGTGGTCCCCATGACACTCGTACTTGCACGAGACTTCCCGAACAACCTTCCGTGGACTACGCATCCTCGCGTACCAATGGAATGGGAGGGAGATTACCCATAACACCCGGACCTAGGACTTTCAACGATGCCCGAGAAGCATGGAGGGGTAAACCCGACTATAATTGGGGTCAAACCAAAGAATTCACCTCTAACGACTCTCCATGGTCCCACTCTCAAGGCCCCAGTCAACAAAACATAGAAGGGATGACACAACACCTAGTTACATCCCAAAAAGCTCAATAGCCAAGCTTTCGGACCGCTTTAACCAACAACAAGCCGAGATGGATAGGACGATAGATAACCTTTTGAAAGCCATGACCAATAGTGATAGGAAGACCACCGAAAAGGTTAATGCCATCTCGACTCATTCTCCCGAAGCTCCCGGTATTTAGATTAAGGACCCAAGCAAGTACTTCGAAACTAGGGATCCATCTTCATCCAAGCATGTTCAATTCGTCAATGCCATCACCCTAGTGAAACCAAATAGGAATAGTGACGAAGCGAACCATGAGACGATACTTGAGGTTAGTGAGACTCCTAAGGAAGAATCGACCAACGAAGTAGGTGATGAATACTTCAATAAGTTTCCTACAGAAGAGGAACTTTTATGCCACCCACACCTAGTGCGCGACCTTCGTCACATGTATGTTAGGAGAAGCCCACGAATCATCTTGGGAAATCCTAGAAATCTTAACATACCATGTTGCATAGGACATCTTTTCATGGCAAAGGCCTACATTGATCGCAAATCCCTAATAAACATCATGACTAGCACATACTATAATTGGGTGATGAAGAACCCTTTCCCAAATAGGCAAGACCCCGATGATCCTAGAGTTAGTTGTAATTTCCTTGGTAGAGTTAAGGGATTGCCCGTCTATGTAGATAGTTTCACGTACCTTACGGATTTCGTGATTGTGGAGGATATTAGTACGACCATAGATCCTAGCTTGTCCCATATAGTTTTAGGAAAGCCATTCATAGAAAACACCGGGATGACTTACGATCCGTCGTTAGGAATAGTTAGATTCAAGGATGAGACCAATGACATAGCTTACCAAATGCCATTTAAGATTGAGAAATTTTCATCACTATCCAATGATAAAAAGGAACTTAAGCTATCGGTCTACTATAGGAATGAGGAGGATAAGAAGAGAGGAGTAGACTATGTGATGAATAAGATATTTGGGTTCTATAAAGATTGTTTGAAATTAGGACCGGAATATAGAACCAATTGGGGAGAAGATGACTTCTTATAAATATGCACGATAGGATATAACTATACCATGAAAAACCCCAATAGAGATCATCATGAGGAAGAAGATGACGGTAATGAAGTCACGTAGGAGCACGACTTCGAGTCTAGCTACAAGACTCATAAATAAAGAAAAGCGCTTCGTGGGAGGCAACCCATGCTTAATTGTTTGCTTGTTTTTTGTCTTATATCTTTTTCATTGTTGTTTATTCTCATGTTAGATTTTGTGAAAATGTTTTATTTTGTCTTTAACCTCGTCTTAATTACATATAAAGGTATTTTACAAAAAAGATAAATGTAGGGAAGATCACACGTGCTTTTGAAGAACATGAACATGAGAATTACAATTAGTGAAATTGATATATATGTGTGTTTGTTAGAGTCAAATGCTTGTATCGAATCACAATGGATGTTTTGCGAAATGTTTCCGTGTTTTAAAGATGTAATTTTTCAAGGAAAACGCAGCAGACCAGTTTCTGTCAAGACAACCTGACCCAAGATCAGGATTAAAGCCTGACGACGTCAGGCTATGCAGAAATAGCTTATCATTTTTTTCGTTTTCTGTGCTACTTATAAATTTTTGGAAATTCCCAGGTCTTGGTTTTCCAGAAAAACTACAAACATCCATTCCACAAGCATTATATCTTAGTTGCTTTCTTGTGTAGTTGTGTCATATATAGTTTTACCGCCAATTTTACGCGAAGGTTTCGTTTGTTTTCTTATAAGTGTGCAGGTTATATTTAGCAAGAAGAAGAAACACAAATTGGATGAAGCTTATTACTCATGCATTCTTCTTGGAAAAGAATTTAACCGCACCTTCACACGGATCCTACCGAGCTAATCAGGGGAGTACTAGTTTATTTTCCATACTTACCTTCCTTTATCATAACTTTGATACTTTCGGAGAACATTGGGGACAATGTTCAGTTTAAGTATAGGGAGGGAGATCAAAATGGGAACTTAGAAACTATTCACTCACTTGATTATTTGTCTTGTCCTTGGTAATTTGTGTAATAAACTATGAGAAATATTTGTTAGGGCCATTTTAGCACCAAATTTAAATTTTTTTATGACATGTACGAGCTAAACTTTAGTCTTAATAAAGCGTCTCATGGATAGGAGTTATATGACTAGCACAAAAACCGTTTACCACTCAAATTCCACCCCAAAAATGTGAGGTTCGCCCCTAGATCTTTAGGAATAAAAGCATTCACCTTTAATGCTTAGAGAGTGTACCAGTAGTATAATAGATTCTAGAACTTATTTTGTGATGCATTCCAAGATCGCTAGTGAGACTACACTTGTGTAGTTAGGAATAACTAAATGAAAAGAGGCATTAGGATAACCCTTGTTTAAAACCTGTATTATAATTACTTCTACCACATCGGTTGAGTAATTACCCCACACCCTTGCAATGTACTCATCTTTAGTACACGATACCCCTAGTTAACCCCTCAGAGCCTATCCTTTTCACGGTTCTCGTGATGTTTCGGTTTTCTGGAATATCAATGAAGAACATTGTTTACAATCCACCCCCAAATGTACACCCAAATCGCCTTAGCCTACCTTGTATGCACTCATCTTTAGTGCATTATTGTTATCATTACTTAGCCCTTAGTTCAATTATCTAGTTACTTGCATGGTTGCTAATTCGAGTCATATCTTTTGTACACAGTTTTGGGACGATTGGGACTCATGGGTAAAAGTAATATTTTATGGAGTAACGCGAAAGAACGATAAATTCAAATTCCCTTTGTCTACGTAATTAAATACTCCAAGTGTTTTTATCTTTTCAAATCGGGTCAATTAGTGTTAGAGAAATAAAAAACTCAAGTGTAGGGATACTCCTATAAATCCCTTATATTTTGATGTTATCGTAGAGGATGGCAGAGTAAAAATGTATGTCTAAAACTAGTTTCTAGTGTAGATCCAAGTTCATAGTTGCATACTAGGTTGTTTTGACTAGCATCAAAGTGGTATACAAGGAAGTGTGGCGTGTTTCTACTTAGAGGAGATCAACCGAATTGATCTCTTAGGTTTTTTTCATAGATCGGGTGTTGGTGATAGTCTCCATACGATCTACCGAATCACGCTTCAAAGGTATGCTTTTACTTGTTATTCTTTGATTGACCATATGGCTTATATGGATCCGTTCAGAGGTGATTATCTACTGCTTTTATTATTCATTTATATATTATTTATATCTAAAATCACCTAATACTTCAGGGTTTGGCTACCCCTATCCTTGAGAGTCTCCATATCAAGTATCTTCCTAGTTGGACCTAGTTCTTTCATATCAAACTCTTTTCACAGTAGTCCTTTGGTATCTACAATTTCATACTTGTTATTACAAGCAATCAACATATCATCTATATACAACAATAGATATATGTACATACCTAGTGCAAACTCCTTGAAGTAACTGAACCTATTGCTAACCATATACACATCAAACCGTTTGTACAACTTCCTTAGAGAGTGCTTAAACTGCAAATATATTGTTTGAATAAACATACCTTGTTGCCCGTTCCTTTATCAAAACCAAGCGGTTGCTTCATGCAAATTTGATTTTTTTCCAGATTACCATGCAAAAACGTTGTCTTCACATCAAGTTGTTCCAACTTGTAATCTTCACAAGCAGTTGAGAGAATCACCCTTATAGATGTATGTCGAACCACAAGTGAAAATACCTCATTATAGCCAATCCTTGCTCATTGTGTAAACCCCTGAGCTACCAGCCTTGCTTTGTACCTTGGTTTCTGAACGTGATCTAATACAACCACTTGCAACTCACAAGCTTCACACCAGGTGATTGATCGACAAACTCCCAAGTATGACTCTTCTTTAAAGAACTCGTATCTTCTTTCGTAGCACAACCAACTTATCCTTTTCAGATGAATAAATCGCCTTCTCGAATGTGATAATTTCATGTGTATCTTTTTCCTCGGTAATAGCAAACTCATAAGCTGCCATATCATCTTTTTCCTTAAACCTTGATGGTCTAGACAATGATAAATTTCCTTCATCCCTATACCTTGTAGGTATAGTAGTTGTTCTCTTATCACGCACCAGAACATAATTGTCCAGATATTGTTGTTGTCGGACAGTTACGACACCAAACCTGAAGTTCGATCGTGGAACGCTAGATCGTGGATTGTATCGAGCACAAGTAGAAAGAAGGAGAATCTACAAAGAACCGAATGATTAATGTTTATTAATAAGAACTCGATTAGAAGGAAATAATAGAATTATGTATGTGTCTAGTTGATCACCCCCATCCTTTATTTATAGAGAATGTAAGTCGACATTAATTCCTAATCCTAGTCGGGAAACTTCCTAGTCTGTTATAAGGAAACAAGCAAAACAAACGCCACATTTTCTGCCTTGCAAAACAAACAAAACTTTTTCATCTTTGGTAAATTTACCAAGGGTTGTAGTCATCGTAATCCACCTTTTTAACTACTTCGACCATTTCCGAACACCTCATAGTATTTTGGGACATCCAAGAAGTCAATCATTTCTGCATGATTTTTTATTCTCGTGCATTACCCCTTCAATGGGTTTTGAAGATAAAAATACTTTGTTGGACCTGAGTAAATCCATGAATTAAGCAATTATACATAAGGAAACTCAACATTCGACTAACAATACTTACGAATAACTATCCTAACTAGACTTGGTCACTAATATCAACATTCCAAAAATAGAATACCTTTTGGGTACAAACAAATATGCGACAAGAGAAATGATTCTTGTCTCGATTGAATTAATATTTCGCATTGGTTCTTCAATGCATTGTTCTTGAGATAATGACATGCATACCAACTTACGAGTCTAAGAGTGCTAGGTAGAGTTAGCGTTTATAACTGTTATACGCCCTCTCACGTCAACTTTTTACCCTATAACACAAAACCAAAACACACCCTCCTAATAACACTACTATAACACACCACAAAAAAACCATAGTACGTAGTAACTCACAAAAAAATATAAAAAAATATCCAAGACGATCGCCATTGGGATGGCGATGCACCTGTAACATGGATAGCACGGAACATTATAACAAGGATGGCGGTGCCATAAGGTGCAAATTAGCACCTATTGTTGGTTTAATGGATATAAATTAGTAGATGTGTGTTAGGATCGAACTCAAGACCACGGGATTGCACACTTTGAGTATGAGAATTAAAGTTAATAATTAAATATAAAATGTTGTATTTATTTATTATTTACACGAAATATACAACGAACGTTAAGTTAATTAAGTGTAATGGACTAACGATCGTTAAATGTTAAATGGAAGGACTAGATATTAAAATAGAGATCGGGAAGGTTCCGGAAACCCCTTGGGATATACCAAACGATCGGCCAAGGGGGATTCCAAGCCCAATCCAAGTCTAACTTGGTCACCAAGTTATATTGGGTATATATACAAGGTCTAGGGTCATTATAATTCTATCTCTTGTACTCCTAATCTAAAACCTAAAAGTGTTTTGTGTGTTTTCTTGTCACAAACGATCGCACAACCTCCTTCGGGTGTCGATCACTTGTTTTTCCAAAACAAAACTTTTCGTGTTCTTAAAACTAACATTACTTTAATTTGATTTAGTACGTGTGTACAAGAACGCGGTACTAACATACTTTTGTTAGTATCTTGGATTATATTACAAAATCGGTAAGGAGTAATTCATATAATCCTATAAACCCTAATTAGGGTTCATCACTTGCTAGTTTAAAGGAA
>OU343224.1:318633214-318741073 GCA_910596185.1 Chrysanthemum makinoi | reverse complement strand
TAGTCTAGCTTCTAATTTAATAAATAGAAAATAGCAATTTTCTTAACTATAAAATTTTGCTTACGAGTTATGTATTTAGAATTTAGACAATTCTAATTGTCCTATCATACCTTTCTCATTCATGAAAAGGAATAGGATTGAATCTCACTCTTTCTTATGAAAATAGGACTAGGTTTATTCTTTAGTAAGGTTGACTCTACCAAAACCATACAGGTGTAGATCAATTTACCAATACAAGAATAACCTACGTTTATGGTTTAATGTTGCATTAATACATTTAAAGAATTAGCAAAATTGAATTTTAGTATTTTCGATAATTGATGCGCGCGGGAGGCGCGTTCGGGGTGAAGGAAACTTCCTTTTTGTCAAGCAAATTTTTCAACCTCCTAGGCAGTGAACCTAATGGTTGTAGTGTATAGTATTGGGTAGCCTCGGGATTGATATCGTTCTCTAGAGGAATATGAATGCTAGTAAGAAATATATGACGAGAAGGTGGGGTTGAGGATGATTCTTTTTTATCTTTTTTATGGTTTTTTAGAAAGCTAAGGTAAAATCTCTAGGCAATTGGTTGGGGGGTGGTACTTCAACCGATTACTCTACTTATCTAATTATCTAGTTACTACGGGTAGCTATGTCTATTTGATGTGTGCTCGTATGATGATTAAAACTATGTTTACCTAGATACTGTTACTCCTTAGTTATCTATTATTGGTCGGTTGAATTGTCACACCTTATCTTAACGCGTTGTATTCCTAAGGTCGTAGGGTATGCGTGCCCCCTAGTTCTTTGAGGTTATCTCTCGTATGCAACCTACGAAGTCGGCAAGCCTAAGCTATTTCATCAATAGACCACATCATCATAAAGCATACTCAAGCATTAAATACAACGAATGATGCCTAGTTGCACTCCTAAGCCAATTTACAATTAAGATAAGAAACAACCTAACAATAATCAATAACTAGGTTTCATAGATCTAAGCAAACACAAAAAAATTAGCTAGACATAGTAAACAAGCAAGCATACACACAATCAATCAAATAAGGGATAGATATAATGTTACTTTGGATTAAAATACTTATCTCGATGTGTAAAATAGGGTATGGGACCCTAAGATACTGTCCAATTCGGACTACAAACGATTTACGATTTTTTTCTCCAAAAGTCTACCTCTCTAAATACAGAAAAATCGAATTCTATATATAGATTTACAACTGCGACAACGTCACCTTTTGCTTGGGACGCCGTCAGCTTGCCGTCATTAGGGTTTCGTCTAGGCCAAGTCATCGATGGGACGACGTCACCTTAGAGTTGTGATGTCGTCGGTCTTCAGTTGGGACGTCGTCTTGATTCTAGATCTGGGCGTCTGAGTTGAAAACTGTGAGTGACGCCCTCCATTATTAAGGCGTGACGCCGTCAGGTTATAAGACAGAATTTTCATTGAGCCATGCGTGCATGTTTTGATCAGTCATCATAGAGGGCGGCATCGGCCTTTGATTGGGACGCCGTCAGAATTGTTGATCAGACTTTGAGTGGCTTCGATCTTGACATTGCCATTTTCTTCATGTATTTGCTCCTTTTCGTCCAAATGTGGTTCATTCTAGCATTTTGCTTCCAAGAGACATAAAAAGTGAAAATGAACAAAATTAAGCGATGTACCGGATATAAAATTGGTCGATTTAGGGCTTAAATGAACCCCTAAAAGCGTACGTTTTAAATCCTTATCAATAATTAAACTTTTCAAGAAAATAAAATACCCAAGGTAATATTCATATAACCATAGTATTTTCTCGAAAACTAGGATCCAAATTATCATAGTTTCATTACATCAGTTGATCTGCTAGTAGCGAAGCACATAATAAGGTAATCTGTGCGAACAATAATTGGCAAACCTTTTCCAATTCCCAGATCATTATGGGATTTACATTTTCCAACGCTATTGCAAATGTAAACATGTTCTATCCCATCTTGTGCCTTGAGTCCAGTTCTCTCACTACTACTCAATTTAAGTCGTCTAACTTAAATAACTGCAAATGTGTCCATGCAAGGTCTGACTTCACATGAAGATTTACCTTTCCATCACAATCTCGTCAAGTTCCCACATGACGTAAATTGCAACTTCGAGTGTTCCTTTAACTAGATGGCACTAACTTAATTTTAAATGGTACTAGTTTTGATTTATGGTGTCAAATCAAATATGTACGAAGAAGCATGCATACAACTTCATATAAATAGTTTTTAATAAAAAAACATTTTATTAACCAATTCACAAAGATTAAATTATCAAAGTTTTGATTGAGGTATTGGTTTCACCAATCAAGGAATTTACCTTTAATTATCGTCCATTATATCGTACTTTTGCATAAGTCCAAAGACTTAGTGTTTCGGATAATTAACACAAAGTGGCGCACGGAATTAAAGCTAATTCGCCCTTAAGATGATTTTGTACATAAAATAGCCTACCTGGTAACTCCAATTTGACGCACAAAGAAGAGAAAAATTTGGTCAACGCGAATCAATTAACCTCCTTCTTTCGGGTCAAAATTTAATGCGCCCCCTCCTTATACTCCTCTTATTGTTTGTCAAAATTGGATGCGCCGTTCTCACTTTTTTACCAAACTCATCACTCAATTAAACTTATGAAAAATTTAACTCTTCAAAAAACAAAACAAATTTCACTATTGTTTAGTCCAATTTATTTTTCTATTCATGAAATTACCCTTTGTTTAAAACTTGTCAAACATAATAAACAAACAAGTAACAAAATTAAAAATAAACAACTAAAACAATGCACACATAACTAACAATTAATATCAAAACAAGTAGCCACATGCAACTTATTTGTTAAAACCTATTAATAATCAATATCTAAGTTAATTAACGTATATATTAACTAGGGCTTTCACTTGCACAATAGAAGTGAGCCACATACATCGATGAATCGATTGTGTAAGCCATAGTCACACATATACCAAATTGCACATAATTGATTCATTAATATTATTGAGGTATTCCCCAATTCAAGATATATCAAAATTAATAAACATGTGTATAAAACTTAACAATTAATTTTCGCATAACCAATCTTAACAATTAAATATATATATAGTCATAATCCATGCCAAACATGCACGTTTTCATGGATTTAACATAACAATTATTTACGTTGTCACAAGACCGCATACAATTCCATGTCACATAACAATTATACACGAATTAATTCACGTAACATATATACAATACTAGGTTTAGATATCGATTAACAAAACAATTTTATACACCCTAAAAAAAATTATACAAATCGACTAAAAAAAATTTAGGTCGACATAAAAAAATTTAAAACCAATTAGGGCAAAAGCCCTAACCCTAAAATTAAGGTTTACATAATAATAACCAAACCCTAGAATTAATCATATCAAACACAATACAATATCCGTTTTTACGTGTTTAGTAATTAATTACTCATTAAACCAAGCTCGTCATGCCACCGTTGGAATTATATAACATGACTAATCATAAATATAAACAATAAACATCAAGTACACATGCGAAAGAGTAAAGAACATATAATGAATAATTAATTAACTAAAAGATAAATAGTATGCGCACCTTTTGATTCTAGCCCAACAAGAATCAATTCCTTTAAACTAGCAAGTGATGAACCTAATTAGGGTTTATAGGATTATATGAATTACTCCTTACCGATTTTGTAATATAATCCAAGATACTAACAAAAGTATGTTAGTACAGCGTTCTTACACACACGTACTAAATCAAATTAAAGTAATGTTAGTTTTAAGAACACGAAAAGTTTTGTTTTGGAAAAACAGTGATCGACACCGAAGGAGGTTGTGCGATCGTTTGTGACAAGAAAACACTCAAAACACTTTTAGGTTTTAGATTAGGAGTACAAGAGATAGAATTATAATGACCCTAGACCTTGTATATATACCCAATATAACTTGGTGACCAAGTTAGACTTGGATTGGGCTTGGAATCCCCCTTGGCCGATCGTTTGGTATATCCCAAGGGGTTTCCGGAACCTTCCCGATCTCTATTTTAATATCTAGTCCTTCCATTTAACATTTAACGATCGTTAGTCCATTACACTTAATTAACTTAACATTCGTTATATATTTCGTGTAAATAATAAATAAATACAACATTTTATATTTAATTATTAACTTTAATTCTCATACTCAAAGTGTGCAATCCCGTGGTCTTGAGTTCGATCTAACACAACATCTACTAATTTATATCCATTAAACCAACAATAGGTGCTAATTTGCACCTTATGGCACCGCCATCCTTGTTATAATGTTCCGTGCTATCCATGTTACAGGTGCATCGCCATCCCAATGGCGACCGTCTTGGGTATTTTTTTATATTTTTTTGTGAGTTACTACGTACTATGGTTTTTTTGTGGTGTGTTATAGTAGTGTTATTAGGAGGGTGTTTTTTGGTTGTGTTATAGGGTAAAAAGTTGACGTGAGAGGGCGTATAACAGTTATAAACGCTAACTATACCTAGCACTCTTCGACTCGTAAGTTGGTATGCATGTCATTATCTCATGAACAATGCATTGAAGAACCAATGCGAACTATTAATTCAATCGAGACAAGAATCATTTCTCTTGTTGCATATTTGTTTGTACCCAAAAGGTATTCTATTTTTGGAATGTTGATATTAGTGACCAAGTCTAGTTAGGATAGTTATTCGTAAGTATTGTTAGTCGAATGTTGAGTTTCCTTATGTATAATTGCTTAATTCATGGATTTACTCAGGTCCAACAAAGTATTTTTATCTTCAAAACCCATTGAAGGGGTAATGCACGAGAATAAAAAATCATGCAGAAATGATTGACTTCTTGGATGTCCCAAAATACTATGAGGTGTTGAAATGGTCGAGTAGTTAAAAAGGTGGATTACGATGACTACAACCCTTGGTAAATTTACCAAAGATGAAAAAGTTTTGTTTGTTTTGCAAGGCAGAAAATGTGGCGTTTGTTTTGCTTGTTTCCTTATAACAGACTAGGAAGTTTCCCGACTAGGATTAGGAATTAATGTCGACTTACATTCTCTATAAATAAAGGATGGGGGTGATCAACTAGACACATACATAATTCTATTATTTCCTTCTAATCGAGTTCTTATTAATAAACATTAATCATTCGGTTCTTTGTAGATTCTCCTTCTTTCTACTTGTGCTCGATACAATCCACGATCTAGCGTTCCACGATCGAACTTCGGTTTGGTGTCGAATTGTCCGACAACAACAATATCTGGACAATTATGTTCTGGTGCGTGATAAGAGAACAACTACTATACCTACAAGGTATAGGGATGAAGGAAATTTATCATTGTCTAGACCATCAAGGTTTAAGGAAAAAGATGATATGGCAGCTTATGAGTTTGCTATTACTGAGGAAAAAGATACACATGAAATTATCACATTCGAGAAGGCGATTTATTCATCTGAAAAGGATAAGTGGGTTGTGCTACGAAAGAAGATACGAGTTCTTTAAAGAAGAGTCATACTTGGGAGTTTGTCGATCAATCACCTGGTGTGAAGCTTGTGAGTTGCAAGTGGTTGTATTAGATCACGTTCAGAAACCAAGGTACAAAGCAAGGCTGGTAGCTCAGGGGTTTACACAATGAGCAAGGATTGGCTATAATGAGGTATTTTCACTTGTGGTTCGACATACATCTATAAGGGTGATTCTCTCAACTGCTTGTGAAGATTACAAGTTGGAACAACTTGATGTGAAGACAACGTTTTTGCATGGTAATCTGGAAAAAAATCAAATTTGCATGAAGCAACCGCTTGGTTTTGATAAAGGAACGGGCAACAAGGTATGTTTATTCAAACAATATATTTGCAGTTTAAGCACTCTCTAAGGAAGTTGTACAAACGGTTTGATGTGTATATGGTTAGCAATAGGTTCAGTTACTTCAAGGAGTTTGCACTAGGTATGTACATATATCTATTGTTGTATATAGATGATATGTTGATTGCTTGTAATAACAAGTATGAAATTGTAGATACCAAAGGACTACTGTGAAAAGAGTTTGATATGAAAGAACTAGGTCCAACTAGGAAGATACTTGATATGGAGACTCTCAAGGATAGGGGTAGCCAAACCCTGAAGTATTAGGTGATTTTAGATATAAATAATATATAAATGAATAATAAAAGCAGTGGATAATCACCTCTGAACGGATCCATATAAGCCATATGGTCAATCAAAGAATAACAAGTAAAAGCATACCTTTGAAGCGTGATTCGGTAGATCGTATGGAGACTATCACCAACACCCGATCTATGAAAAAAACCTAAGAGATCAATTCGGTTGATCTCCTCTAAGTAGAAACACGCCACACTTCCTTGTATACCACTTTGATGCTAGTCAAAACAACCTAGTATGCAACTATGAACTTGGATCTACACTAGAAACTAGTTTTAGACATACATTTTTACTCTGCCATCCTCTACGATAACATCAAAATATAAGGGATTTATAGGAGTATCCCTACACTTGAGTTTTTTATTTCTCTAACACTAATTGACCCGATTTGAAAAGATAAAAACACTTGGAGTATTTAATTACGTAGACAAAGGGAATTTGAATTTATCGTTCTTTCGCGTTACTCCATAAAATATTACTTTTACCCATGAGTCCCAATCGTCCCAAAACTGTGTACAAAAGATATGACTCGAATTAGCAACCATGCAAGTAACTAGATAATTGAACTAAGGGCTAAGTAATGATAACAATAATGCACTAAAGGTGAGTGCATACAAGGTAGGCTAAGGCGATTTGGGTGTACATTTGGGGGTGGATTGTAAACAATGTTCTTCATTGATATTCCGAAAAACTGAAACATCACGAGAACCGAGAAAAGGATAGGCTCTGAGGGGTTAACTAGGGGTATCGTGTACTAAAGATGAGTACATCGCAAGGGTGTGGGGTAATTACTCAACCGATGTGGTAGAAGTAATTATAATACAGGTTTTAAACAAGGGTTATCCTAATGCCTCTTTTCATTTAGTTATTCCTAACTACACAAGTGTAGTCTTACTAGCGATCTCGGAATGCATCACAAAACAAGTTCTAGAATCTATTATACTACCGGTACACTCTCTAAGCATTAAAGGTGAATGCTTTTATTCCTAAAGATCTAGGGGCGAACCTCACATTTTTGGGGTGGAATTTGAGTGGTAAACGGTTTTTGTGCTAGCCATATAACTCCTATCCATGAGACGCTTTATTAAGACTAAAGTTTAGCTCGTACATGTCATAAAAAAATTTAAATTTGGTGCTAAAATGGCCCTAACAAATATTTCTCATAGTTTATTACACAAATTACCAAGGACAAGACAAATAATCAAGTGAGTGAATAGTTTCTAAGTTCCCATTTTGATCTCCCTCCCTACACTTAAACTGAACATTGTCCCCAATGTTCTCCGAAAGTATCAAAGTTATGATAAAGGAAGGTAAGTATGGAAAATAAACTAGTACTCCCCTGATTAGCTCGGTAGGATCCGTGTGAAGGTGCGGTTAAATTCTTTTCCAAGAAGAATGCATGAGTAATAAGCTTCATCCAATTTGTGTTTCTTCTTCTTGCTAAATATAACCTGCACACTTATAAGAAAACAAACGAAACCTTCGCGTAAAATTGGCGGTAAAACTATATATGACACAACTACACAAGAAAGCAACTAAGATATAATGCTTGTGGAATGGATGTTTGTAGTTTTTCTGGAAAACCAAGACCTGGGAATTTCCAAAAATTTATAAGTAGCACAGAAAACGAAAAAAATGATAAGCTATTTCTGCATAGCCTGACGTCGTCAGGCTTTAATCCTGATGCCGTCAGGTTGTCTTGACAGAAACTGGTCTGCTGCGTTTTCCTTGAAAAATTACATCTTTAAAACCTGGAAACATTTCTGCAAAACATCCATTATGACTCGATACAAGCATTTGACTCTAACAAACACACATATATATCAATTTCACTAATTGTAATTCTCATGTTCATGTTCTTCAAAAACGTATGTGATCTTCCCTACACTTATCTTTTGTAAAATACCTTTATATGTAATTAAGACGAGGTTAAAGACAAAATAAAACATTTTCACAAAATCTAACATGAGAATAAACAACAATGAAAAAGATATAAGACACAAAACAAGCAAAAAATTAAGCATGGGTTGCCTCCCACGAAGCGCTTTTCTTTATTTATGAGTCTTGTAGCTAGACTCGAAGTCGTGCTCCTACGTGACTTCATTACCGTCATCTTCTTCCTCATGATGATCTCTATTGGGGTTTTTCATGGTATAGTTATATCCTATCGTGCATATTTATAAGAAGTCATCTTCTCCCCAATTGGTTCTATATTCCGGTCCTAATTTCAAACAATCTTTATAGAACCCAAATATCTTATTCATCACATAGTCTACTCCTCTCTTCTTATCCTCCTCATTCCTATAGTAGACCGATAGCTTAAGTTCCTTTTAATCATTGGATAGTGATGAAAATTTCTCAATCTTAAATGGCATTTGGTAAGCTATGTCATTGGTCTCATCCTTGAATCTAACTATTCCTAACGACGGATCGTAAGTCATCCCGGTGTTTTCTATGAATGGCTTTCCTAAAACTATATGGGACAAGCTAGGATCTATGGTCGTACTAATATCCTCCACAATCACGAAATCCGTAAGGTACGTGAAACTATCTACATAGACGGGCAATCCCTTAACTCTACCAAGGAAATTACAACTAACTCTAGGATCATCGGGGTCTTGCCTATTTGGGAAAGGGTTCTTCATCACCCAATTATAGTATGTGCTAGTCATGATGTTTATTAGGGATTTGCGATCAATGTAGGCCTTTGCCATGAAAAGATGTCCTATGCAACATGGTATGTTAAGATTTCTAGGATTTCCCAAGATGATTCGTGGGCTTCTCCTAACATACATGTGACGAAGGTCGCGCACTAGGTGTGGGTGGCATAAAAGTTCCTCTTCTGTAGGAAACTTATTGAAGTATTCATCACCTACTTCGTTGGTCGATTCTTCCTTAGGAGTCTCACTAACCTCAAGTATCGTCTCATGGTTCGCTTCGTCACTATTCCTATTTGGTTTCACTAGGGTGATGGCATTGACGAATTGAACATGCTTGGATGAAGATGGATCCCTAGTTTCGAAGTACTTGCTTGGGTCCTTAATCTAAATACCGGGAGCTTCGGGAGAATGAGTCGATATGGCATTAACCTTTTCGGTGGTCTTCCTATCACTATTGGTCATGGCTTTCAAAAGGTTATCTATCGTCCTATCCATCTCGGCTTGTTGTTGGTTAAAGCGGTCCGAAAGCTTGGCTATTTGAGCTTCTTGGGATGTAACTAGGTGTTGTGTCATCCCTTCAATGTTTTTTTGACTAGGGCCGTGAGGGTGGGACCATGGAGAGTCGTTAGAGGTGAATTCTTTGGTTTAACCCCAATTATAGTCGGGTTTACCCCTCCATGCTTCTCGGGCATCGTTGAAAGTCCTAGGTCCGGGTTTTATGGGTAATCTCCCTCCCATTCCATTGGTACGCGAGGATGCGTAGTCCACGGAAGGTTGTTCGGGAAGTCTCGTGCAAGTACGAGTGTCATGGGGACCACTACATATCTCACACAAGGAAGAGACCTTGTTCACTTGGCGTGAAGATTTAGGATTCTCGTAGGAGCTCATTAGGAATTTGACTTGATCTTCAAGTTCGAGCATCCTACGAGTGGAAGGTTGTGAGTCAATGGGAGGCAAGGAGATTGCCTTGACGGTTTAGGGCAACTCACGGGGGTCATTCCAACATTCGTTGTCATAGAGGGCAAGGTCCTCTATTGTACCCCATGATTCTTCCGCGGTGAGTACACTAAATTTGCCACCGGCCGCTTGGTCGATGGTTTGCCTAGTTGAGAAGTTGACATGATCGTAAAAGATTCGAACTTGAAGCCAAAGATCAATGCCGTGATGAGGGACTTTATGGAGCAAGTCCTTGAAAAGAGTCCACGCCTCGTAGAGAGTTTCGCCTTGATGTTGTTGGAACATCAAGATGTAATTCCTAAGTTTGGTAGTTCTCCCCGGTGGAAAAAATTAGGTGAGGAAACGAGTGGTGAGATCATCCCAACTTGAGATGGATCCGGCGGGAAGTCGCTCAAGCCAATTACTAGCTTGGTCCCGTAAAGAAAATTACAAGAGACGCAAGCGCGTGGTCTCTCGAGTGGTAGCATCAAGGTCGATGGAGTCAACAATTTTAAGGAGATCTTTGAGATGCTGATTAGGATCTGTGGAATGAATTCCATGGAATGCACATCCATTTTGCACCAACCGGATGGTGTCGGATCGCAGGGCCGTAGTTTGAGCTTGATCGGGGAGCTCAATGGTGTTCCTATAGCCTTGGTGGCTCTGTCTAGAGTATTCACCAAGAGTACGGCCTCTTGGCGGGTCAATTGGTGGTGGGTCGATGGGAAGTGGTTGATTTGGTGGTGGGTTATCACCTTTGTTGGGTTTTAGGTTCTCTTAACAGGAATGATTCTAAGTATGGAACCACTGCCAGCGATAAAATACCACGGCTAAAGGATTGGAACCATTGCTCAAGATGAACCACGGCTAGTAGAAGTATTATACCACTGCTAATGTAATGAAGCTCTGCTAGCTTGTTAGGTCAGTTTAATTTGTAATATTCTAGAATGTCTTGAGTAATACGTTTTGCATTTAGATAAGTATGGTAAGTATACTTATCTTATAGAATACGTAATGTATATTGTGAAGGAATCCTTAGCCTATAAAAGGAGGTCCTAGGTTAGAGTTAGATATACAAATTAGATATATCTAATAGTCGATACACTTCAAGGTTGTAAACCCTAATACTATACAGAGTATTCGTATATTAATATATTGAGGTGTTTAGTGATAATCAACGTTATTCTTCTTAAGGTTAAACATTAAATTCCGTGTAGTGTTTAACAGTTTGTATTCGTTTAAGTCAGCTTCTATATAATATCCTTTGCTCAACTGGGATCAACAAGTGGTATCAGAACTTGTGATCTAGAAGCTGTGATCAAGAAGAAGTTGTGTTACTCAGATTTGTTCTAATTCAACTAAGTTCAAGATGTCTGACGAAACTCACATGGTTACTGCCTCCAAGGTGCCCATGCTGAAGCAGGGAGAGTATGAAGTTTGGAAGATGCGAATGAGGCAATACATTCGCATGATTGATTATAACATCTGGGAGGTAATTGAGAAGGGTGATTCTTTACCCAAGAAAGGTGTTGATGGAAAAGAGCTTAGAATTGTTAGTGAAATTGATAAGGCTCAAAGGAAGCTGGAGATTAAGGCTCATAGTATTCTCAGCATGGGGATACCTAATGAGTATGCATTAGACTTCCAAGAGTATGAGACTGCTAAGGAGTTGATGGATGTCATTGAATAAAGATTTTCTGGTAATGATGCTACCAGAAAATCAAGGAAGAACATGCTCAAGCATCAGCTTGAATACTTCACTCCTCTCTAAGAGAAAGTCTTGATGGAACTTACAACAGACTACAAAAGCTCATCAGTTACTTGAAATTGGTGGACTATAAAGTTCCTCAAGAAGACATCAATCTCAAATTCATTAGAAGCTTGTCACCTGAATGGGCAATGCACACAGTTGTTTGGAGAAACAAAGATGACTTTGAAAAGATGACCTTGGATAGTCTCTACAACAACTTAAAGTTCTATGAGTCTGAGAAGAACATTGCTGGCACATTCTCATCTAATCAGAACATTGCTTTTGTGTCTACCAACAACAGGAGCACTCAGGAAACTACCACTACTACCTATGAAGTTTCCACTGCTAATACTAATGTTTCCACTGCTTACGACAACATTAGCGATGGTGTTATTTGTGATTTTCTATCTGATCTCACAACCAGTGTTACAGTGTTGAATCAAGATTTGGATCAAATTGATCCTGATGATCTTGATGAAATCAATCTTCAGTGGCATATGGCGATGCTCACCTTGCAAGTTAGGAGATTTTTGAGGAGGACTGGTAGAGAGACCAAGTACAATGGTCAAAGAAAAGCTGGGTTTGACAAAAGCAAGATGGAGTGCTACAACTGCAAAAAGAAGGGGCATTTTGCACGGGAATGTAGGGCTCCAAATAGGATTGGTGAAAACTTCAAGAAGGCACCTGAAGAACCAAAGCCTTCTAGCATTGGTGGCTCAAGATGGACTTGGTGACTATGACTGGAGTGACCAGATTGAGGAAGGACCCAATGCTGCTTTTCTTGCTAGTGAAGCTTCCAAAGTGCACAGTTTTGCTCTCATGGTCTATGCTTCATCATCATCTGGATCTGATTATGAGGTATCTAACAATTCAAATAGTTCTGTTTGTTCTTATAAATCTTGTCAGGATACCTTAGAAGGTCTCAAAGCTGTGGTAGAGAGTCTTAGAAAAGAAGTTGAAAGACTTGAATTAGATAACTAAGGTTACAGAGTTGGTCTTCAAAATGTAGAAGAAAAACTTAGGTTTTGTAACAAGTGTGAGTTTGAGTATGTTGATAAGATAAACATACTAGGTGGTGAGATTGACATTAGAGATAGAGAAATTAAGGTGCTTAAACAGAAACTTGAATAAGCTGAAAGTGTAAAACAAGAGGCCCTAGATGACAAAGAGAAACATGTAGTTAGGGTTGATAAACTTGCTTTTGCTTCTGGGTTAGTGAATAAGTCCATTGGATGTCAATTAATGAAATGATGTGCCACCACCCATGTTGATGAAACATGCACCACCTGGAACAGAGTTGTCTTTCAGTAATGAGTTTAGCTTTAACAACCCTGTAGGTGAAAATAGTAATACCTAAGGTAGTGTCTGATAGGTCATCTAATGGACCAATCATTGAAGATTGGGAGTCAGATACTAAGGAAGAGTGGTCTGAGTCAACACAGTCTAAAAAGTTAGAAAACATTAAAACTGTTGATTCAAAACAAGCTAACTTTGGTATGCCTAGATTTGGAGCACAAATCTCTAAGAAAATTGTTGAGTATAATGAGATTCCTATGTAGAATCCAAGATCCGGACTCAACTAGGGTATGAGTGATATCAATTGATTGAATGAAAACAGTGGAATAATGATAACACAATCAACATCACTAATAAGGTTTTCTTTATTGAAAATAAAGAAACTACTACAACTATTATAATCGTGTGTCTAGACTCTCATTAGGAGATGAATACTATGAAGTGAAAATGAAAGGGATGGAAGAGATCATCTGTAGCCACTACGCCTACCCTCTTTATATAGGAGAGGGAGGTTACAAACCCTAATAATTAGCTTACTATGAAAGCTACTAACTATTACATAATAACCCCTCGTTGTTTCTTCTTTCTTCATTCTTGCTTGTAGTTTTGTAATCGGCAATTCCCAACAATCTTCCCCTAAACTGGAATTTGACTAGGTTAAGTTCCAGTTTCTTGATATTACAAAACAACCTGTATGAAGAAACAATGCTAAAAACATGTCATCACAAATAATCCGCTGCACATCTACTAATCTTCTTCCCCCTTTTTCTAAGAGGGGTCTTGTGCAACTCCTAGACGCTTCCCCTCAAGTGATGCATGTAGATGATAAGTATATAAACCATAAGCTTCCCCTAAAAGTTATACTAACCATCTCAATTTTTTTTTAACTCTAATAAACAAGAAGTAAAATACAGCAGCAGAAAATTCAAATCAGCAGCAGCATCAAAATAGTCTACCAGTAGAAACGGAGAACCAATAGAAACACCAAAGCATGCGTCTTATATCTTGTACTATCCACATGACTCCAAACTTGATAAACCCTCAAGTAATATGAGACACTGAGCACAATAACATAACTCCTTAAAGTGATAGCAAATGTGAGCATTAAGCACCTTCAATCTGTATATCACACCCCTTCACTAACACTGAGCACTACAATGTAACTCCTTAAAGTGTTAGCAAATGTGCGCATTAAGTACTATTAGTCTGTAGATCTCACCCATTCGCTAGATTTATCAAGTCTTTGTCACACCATTGACGTACTAACAAGTTATCTCAAAAGTGCTACTACTCACTTTGAGATATGATAAGACACGCACCTGATCAACCAGTAGGAACTCCAGAACAACCAGCAGCAATTGATCAGCAAAAACTAATACTACCAGCAGGAACCAAATTCAATCAGCAAGAACCGACTAGCAAGAACAGATATCAGTAGGATCTAATCAGCAGAAACCAGTCAATGGGAACAGATCAGCAGAAACAAAGTAACAACACAAAGTGTGAATCAATCAATATAGCCAGTCCAGCCGTCAGTATTAATCACAAATGACCAAAGAATAAATGATCCCATGTGATCAGTACCAAACCCCTTCCAATCAGTATTACGAGTCAATCAAAAACAATTCAATTGCGTACACAAAAACTCACGTTAAGTCAAATGTGGACCCTATCAATACCACATAAGAACCAACAAAAAAATACAACACAAACCATATACAAATTGTTACATACTTCACGTGTAAAACCAATTGTAAGTGGGGACCAGCGAGAGAGACTATCCAAAATATCACAATAAGCTAATCTGATTATCATACCACGTGACTCCATCAGCAGTAACAAGACACGATGTCAAATACCTGGCCCTTATGACCCACGTGACTACAATCAGAAAAAGTATATTACACTCATTTAATTACCATTGCTGCTGTCCCTTTCAATATACCAGTAGAAACCATGAACAGATAAAAGGTCGTGGGACCCAACAAAACACCAATTATTCGATCTTCCCTTCGACCTTTACTTTCAAATGTTTGACCATCAGAAATATTTGACCCATGATTATAGGTTCTTAAGTGCGTTGGCCAATCAAATAAGAGCACCAAATCAAATATAAAATCAAATTACCTTTCTTCTTGAAAGTATCTATGATTGCACCGTCCAAACATCTTAATTGATGCCTCGAATCTCAGCCGCCACACGTTCATAAAGCCTTGAATAAAACCTCATGCTGCTTCTTTCTTTTTATGACGCTGCAATAAAAGAATTAGGGTGTAAACCCTAATAACATGAAAACCTTATAAACCCTAGATCAAGAGCCACGAGGCTCTGATACCAATTGTAGAATCCAAGATCCGGACTCAACTATGGTATGAGTGATATCAATTGATTGAATGAAACAAATGGAATAATGATAACACAATCAACATCACTAATAAGGTTTTCTTTATTGAAAATGAAGAAACTACCACAACTATTATACACACGCTATAATTGTGTGTCTAGACTCTTATTAGGAGATAAATACTATGAAATGAAAATGAAAGGGATGGAAGAGATCATCTGTAACCACTACGCCTACCCTCTTTATATAGGAGAGGGAGGTTACAAACCCTAATAATTAGCTTACTATGAAAGCTACTAACTATTACATAATAACCCCTCGCTGTTTCTTCTTTCTTTATTCTTGCTTGTAGTTTTGTAATCGGCAATTCCCAACATCCTAGAGAACAAATGAAAAGATACAAACCTAGGGGAAATCAAAGAAACTTTAATGGCTTAATCTCAAACAGATTAGGGGATGAGTTTAAGTGTGTTAAAAAGGCTTGTTTTAAATGTGGTAGTTTTGAGCATCTATAGAGAAACTGTAATAAAAACCAACCACCAGTTTGGAACCAATGGAGGAGGGTAAATCATCAAAATATTTCAAAGAAAACAATCCCTCATCCTAACAGAAACATGGTTCCAAGAGCAGCGCTAATGAGAAATGGAACAACTAAATCTATAATCCTGCTGCACCAAAAGTTCCAACCACTAGATCAAACTTTTTTCACTGCTAAGCAAAACGATTCCACTGCTAAGAAAAATGTTACCACTGCTAAGGCAAAAGAAGATTTATTAATAGTGCCTAAGGTAATAATTGATACAGTGATTGGAAGCCATTTTTATTCTGTAAGGCCTCAGCTAGCTGTCAATGGAAACCAAAAACACGGTTTTACATCATGCCGTAGTGCATCAATGGACTTAAAGAAATTTGACTATGTTGATGCACAGGCGACCCAAGTCAGTATTGGCTTGGGTCTACAAAAGAAACTAATTTGTTTACTTTCATGTGCAGGGCAATCTACAGGATGAGCTAAAGGATAAAGGAATTTTTGATACATGGGATGGGAGCAACCTTGAGGATTTTGAAGCTTTTGATGGAGGCTATGTGGCTTTTGGCAATGATCCAAAGGGAGGCAAGATTGTTGGCAGAGGAACAATCAGGACAGGGAAGTTGGACTTTGAGAAGGTATATCGTAAAGGACTGAAGTACAATTTATTCACTGTTTCCCAAATCTGTGATAAAAAGAATTGGGTACTTTTTGGGGAAACTGAATGTGTGGTGTTGTCACCTGATTTTAAAATGCCTGATGATAAGTATGTGCAGCTTAGGGTTCCTAGGAAAGAAAACATATATTGCTTTAACATGAAAGATGTAATTCCTAATAGAACCTTAACATGTTTGTTTGCAAAAGGAATCAGTTGATGAGTCAAAATTATGGCATAGAAGGCTAGGTCACCTAAACTTCAAAACAATCAATAAATTGGTGAAGGGAAACTTAGTGAGAGGGTTACCTTTTAAGGTTTTTGAAAGTAAAGAACTTTGTGTGGCTTGTCAAAAAGTTAAACAACATAGAGCCTCGTGTAAGACCAAGACTGTGAAAACCATAACTCAACCACTGTTTATGTTACATATGGACTTATTTGGCCCTACTTTTGTGAGAAGTTTGAATCATAAGCAGTATTGCCTAGTTATCACATATGATTATAG
Organism: Chrysanthemum makinoi; assembly: GCA_910596185.1. NCBI lineage: Eukaryota > Viridiplantae > Streptophyta > Magnoliopsida > Asterales > Asteraceae > Chrysanthemum > Chrysanthemum makinoi. The sequence continues at coordinate 318,724,217 of OU343224.1, read as the reverse complement.
CAGATTTTCTAGGGTTTACTTTTTAGCATCTAAGAGTGAAACTAGTGAGATCCTTAAGAGTTTCATAACTAAGATAGAAAATCAGTTAAACCATAAAGTCAAAGTAATTAGATGTGATAATGGAACTAAGTTTAAAAATAATGTATTGAATCAGTTTTTTGTGGCAAAGGGTATAGAAAGACATATTAGTGTTTCTAGGACACCTCAGCAAAATGGTGTAGCTGAGAGGAAAAATAGGACACTAATTGAGGCTGCAAAAACAATGTTATCTGAATCTAAGTTACCTACTACCTTTTGGGTTGAAGCTGTTGGAACTACATGTTATGTGCAGAATAGAAGTAAGGTAGTGAAGCCTCACAACAAGACCCCATATGAGTTGTTACATGGAAGGAAGCCTATGATAAATTTCCTAAAACCTTTTGGGTGTCATGTTACTATCTTGAATACCATAGACCACCTAGGCAAGTTTGAGGAAAAGGCAGATGATGGATACTTTATTGGATACTCTTTCAATAGTAAGGCCTTTAGAGTATACAATAGGAGGACTAGAATAGTTGAAGAGAACCTACATGTTAGGTTTAGTGAAGAGACTCCTAGTGTTGAGACCAAAGGACCAGATTGGCAGTTTAATATTGATATGCTGACAAAATCTATGAATTATGAGCCAATCAGTGCAGGTACATCCACTAATGTTGATGCAGGTACATAAAAGAATTCTGATGCAGGAACAAATTCTAAGGAAGCTGAATCTCCAAAAGAATTCTATCGATTGAGAAGTGGAAGCAGTTTTGTCTCACCCATCATTGAAAAGAAAGAGTCCCTCAGAAGATAATGATTTGGATTCAGGGTTCAAGGGAGATCATTATCAAGAAAAGGAAGAGTTGGCTGGAGATAACTCAGTGTCGGTAGAAGAAATTGACAAGCAGAAGGGAGTTGCTGAAAACACTGCTAAGCCAAGTGCAACCACTACTAGTTCATTTGAAACCCCGACTGGCACAAGTTCAACTAGCAGTACTTTCTTTGGCAACACGGCTAAGCCACTAGTTGGTACTGAGGACTATCCAGATGATCCAAACATGCCTGACTTGGAAGAAATGGATACTCCTACAGATGATGAGAACATGGATGACTTTTTCAAGGATGCTGATGTTACAAATTTGGAGACAGTCATCATAGAAAGTCTTGTTCCTACCACCAAGATACATAAAAATCATCCCAAAGAGCAGATACTTGGAAACTTGAATACCCCAGTGCAAACAAGAAGCAAGACTCATAAAACCTTCACTGAACAAGGTTTCTTTGCCAAGTCACTTCACAAAAGGAACAGTTATTAAGACTTGCAAAACTGTTTGTTTGCTTGCTTTTTGTCACAGAAGGAGCCCAAAAGAGTTGAAGAAGCATTAGGAGAATAAGGTTGGATTGAATCAATGCAAGAAGAGCTGCTACAATTCAAACTTCAAGAGGTTTGGACATTGGTTGATCTACCTAATGGCAAGAGGGCTATTGGAACTAAATGGGTATTCAGAAACAAAAGGGATGAAAGGGGTATTGTGGTCAGGAATAAATCAAGGTTGGTTGCTCAAGGATACACACAAACTGAAGGTCTGGATTATGATGAAGTATTTGCCCCTGTTGCTAGAATTGAGGCTATAAGATTGTTTTTGGCATATGCTTCATTCAAAAACTTTGTGATGTATCAAATGGATGTGAAGAGTGCCTTCTTTTATGGTACTATTGATGAGGAGGTTTATGTTTGTCAACCTCCTAGTTTTGAAGATCATGATCATCCTGATAAGGTTTACAGGGTGAAAAAGGCTATGTATGGGTTGCATCAGGCTCCAAGGGCATGGTATGTTTGCCTTTCTACTTATTTGTTGGACAATGGATTCAAGAGAGGACTGATTGACAAGACATTGTTCATAAGGAAGCTCAAGGATGATATACTACTGGTTCAAGTGTATGTTGATGACATCATCTTTGGCTCAACAAATAAGGAGATGTGCACAGATTTTGAGAAACTTATGCATGATAAGTTTCAGATGAGTTCTATGGGTGAACTTACTTTATTTTTGGGGCTACAGGTTCAACAAAGGACTGATGGAATCTTCATCAGTCAAGATAAATATGTAGCAGATATCTTGAAGAAGTTTGGGTTTCAGGATGTCAAGAGTGTAAGTACCCCTATGGAAACACAGAAACTACTGCTACTTGATGATGGAAGTCCCAGAGTTGATGTGAAGCTGTATAGATCCATGATTGGATCTTTGATGTATCTCACTGCTTCTAGGCCAGATATAATGTTTTCAGTATGTGTGTGTTCAAGATTTCAAGTTACACCTAACTCATCACACATGAATGCTATAAAGAGAATTTTTAGTGTTGGGAATTATACATTTGAGTTGATAAGACAAAAAGAATGAAACAAGAGGGACTTAATATGACAAGAAGAAAACCTACAAAAAGATTGAGGGACTTGCTTGCAACAGAAGTTTTATTTATTAGTCCTTTGTAGTATTTTGTAAACCCTAATCCTCTAGTATATAAAGAGGACATGGGGTGTAGGTTTTAAAACAAGTCTTCCATAATGTAGACGTCTAGTAAAGGTGGTGTTGTGTCCTAGGCTATGTTCATGTAAACGCCTAGGTTATTAGTTTAGTTAGTAGACGTGTTCCTATAAACGTCTAAGGTTAGTTAGTGTTAGTGAATGAAAAACCTTGTTCAATAATAAAGTAACGATTTGTTTATTCCGTTGTGCATGTTATTAATCTTTGTTATTGATCCCTAGCTGAGCTTATAAATGGTCTTATCAATTGGTATCAGAGCGGGGAGCTCTTGATATAGGGATCTACAAGGTTTTTCGAAGAAAAAGGAAGAAAAATTCGAAGTTTCAAATTTTCGTATGGTTTCTGCAGCACTGTTTTGTAACAATCATAACTTTTGTTTTAACCGTTGGATCGTAACGAAATTTTGGGTGGACGTTCTCTATATAGCCATCTAGCTTTTCACCGAAGGGATCGTTGATCTAAGCTCTCAATCAAAAGATATTAGCTGTCGAAAACTGCTGCAGAGGGAGGTTTTAAAATTCGAATTTTTATGGTTTTTATTCATGGATTTAGGGTTTTCTCTATGGTATACATGCATTAAATTTGTCTCAGAACCCTAAACTAATCTGTGTTTGCATGATGTCTCAAGTGTTCCTTATAATCTGGTTCGATCAACTAGGGTTACTACAAACCCTAAATTCTATAAAACTGAAAACATCATATTTATTCAAAGTTCTGGAAGTGGCATATGAAGGATGGGTTTCTGTTACACATAATGAGTTCTGATTGTACGTTGTGACTTGGATTTTATTATGAGAGTAAGGGTAAGTAACGAGGAATTCACACGTTTTGCTGCTGCTTATCTGTTGAAAGTTTGTACTGCTGCTGTTTATATTTAACGCACAGTATGATGGAGATTCTTTATGATCTGATGATATTGATGCTATATGTGATATCTATTATGATTGGTGGATACCTTTTTTACATTGAATGGTGCACGTGAAGTAAGTAAGCCAGAATATTACTATTGTTGCTCCATAATTGTACTGCCACAGGTTCTTGAGTGAGCAATAAAGGGATGTGATTATTATATTGTTGCTCCAAGGTCGTTGTGAATTACAGTCGTACAAGTAATGCATATATATGAACGTGGGTTGGAGAATGGAATGAGTACACATGGATGGTGGCTGTTGGATTTTCATGGTAAGCATGATACTTAATTATTAACTGGTTGGTTACTTTTAATTACGATATAACTGACTGAAGATTACCATCGAGTTAAGTGAATTTAAGGGAAAGTTGTATAAGTTTTGGTACGGAGTTAATTGGAGTTCGATAAGATTGGTTTGATTACATGACTGGTTGAAAGTTTAGTGAGACGGTGCATAGAAAATTTATCCATATTTGGTCGTGGGTCGGTGACCATGTCATTTGATTTTTGAAGTTTTGAGTGACAAATTTTTTAAGTGATTTATACCCCACCAATTTGAGTTAGAATTTTCATTATTTGTTTTTGGTTTGTGATTCAACATGGGCCTCACGTATTTGGGCATAGTGATGAATAAAGATTGATGGTGTAAGAGTTGGGATTTTGGTTATCGGACAAAACAATATTTTTGGATTTGAGGGGAAGTCGAGTGTAATAATTATTATGGATTTTTGGCGACACACACAGGATATTATTTCACACACACAAGGAGTTTGGTGTTTTTGTTCTTAAAATGATTTAAAAAAACTCGTTTTGGAGATTTATTGAAGAATTGATTACGAAGAGGATTATTTATCACTTATTTGAAGGTGAAGTGGAATTACTTGGTTTGTGTACTTATCATATAGCTTGATGAATCTAGCAATGTGTGATTTTTCTTATGATGCTCTATGCACACATTGGCTATCACTTAAAGGAGTTACATTGTAGTGCTCAGTGTCTCATATTAGTTGAGGATTTTGTCAAGGGATTGCGGTCTACTTATATTTGGTGGTTCGTATAAGTATGGAGTTCTGTGGATAGTACAAGATTTAAGACACAAGTTTGGGAAATTCTACTTCTTCATCAAATTCGTTATACTTGGTTTTCTTCACAAGTGATCATTACAAGGAGCTTACCGATTTGAAGAATCAAGAAGATGGTTAACATATGGGTTTTAGGGGAAGCTTATTGTTAAATGTTTAACCATCTACATGCATCACTCAAGGGGAAGTGTTTGATTTTTACTTCTATTGATCATTATTACTACTGCTAGTTGGAGTTTTCTACTGTTTTGGATCCATTTTTCTTATGATGCGTAATGGTGGGCGATTTGAAGCATTGGAAGTCTTAGACTGGAAGTATGATATTGGTTCGTGGTGGTCAAGATCATTATTTGCATACGTTCCCTATTTGGATAATAACAAAAAGAGGAAGAGATGTTTTAGTGGCATGTGGGAAGACAAAGGAAGACATACTTGTTTCATTCATGGTAAGATCCCTGATCTCAATTTCTCTACTTCGTCTAGGGAAGTTCGTTCAAGAATGGTTTTGTCATTATCAACTAGGGGAAGATTGTTGGGAATTATACGTTTGAGTTGATAGGACAAAAAGAATGAAATAAGAGGGACTTAATATGACAAGAAGGAAACCTACAAAAAGATTGAGGGACTTGCTTGCAACAGAAGTTTTATTTATTAGTCCTTTGTAGTATTTTGTAAACCCTAATCCTCTAGTATATAAAGAGGACATGGGGTGTAGGTTTTAAAACAAGTCTTCCATAATGTAGACGTCTAGTAAAGGTTTGTGCGTGTCCTAGGCGTATGTTCATGTAAACGTCTAGGTTATTAGTTTAGTTAGTAGACGTGTTCCTATAAACGTCTAAGGTTAGTTAGTGTTAGTGAATGAAAAACCTTGTTCAATAATAAAGTAACGATTTGTTTATTCCGCTGTGCATGTTATTAATCTTTGTTATTGATCCCTAGCTGAGCTTATAAACGGTCTTATCATTTAGATACCTTAAGGGTCATCCTAAATTGGGCCTTTGGTATTCTACCGTTTGATTTGGTGGCCTATACTAACTGATGACGTATAGTATATATTACAGGCCCACGAGGCCCAATACACACTATACACATACTAGGCTTAGGCCCAATAATTATAAATCCTGGGCCTACAATAAGCCCAATGGCTAAATTGGCTATGGTCCAGGCTTTGAGGTGCACGCAAGGCACATAACGGGTTGAACCCTCAACCGTTAGACCCCTTACATCCGCATCCGCGATTAACACAGAACTCTTATCCGCCAAGAGTCTGGTTCCGGCAACTAACCACTGTATGCGAGAATCTAGGAAGCCCCAGCGGCAAACCTAGCCTATAAAAGGGGCTCTAATCCCCATACAAGGTACAACTTTCTCTCTCATAATTACACACACATACTTCTACTTTCCCTCTCAAGAATGTGTACTTACTCTCACGCCGGAGTCTAATCGTGGGGTCCGTCCCCACGGTAAGACTAATGGTTTACCTTTCTTGTGCAGGATCTCATTCAAACTACTTGAATTAGTACAAGACCAACTCCATTCGACACTTATCGCCCCGTCCGATAAGCCACATTCACATCCGCACACCCATCGCATAAACCAGACTAAAAGTTGGCGCACATCCGTGGGACTCAAGATAATACACAATGCGTTCCAAAATGAAAAATGCCTACCGAAAGAGCTCGTTCGATCCTACTCGCGTTTACCGTGGTACGGAATAAGGGAGGAAAGAAAAACGCGATAGATCTGGAAGGATCTGATGGGTCCACATCCAGTGCAGCCATCAAGAAGTACTGTGATAAATACTACGAACAGATCTTACCCATTGTGACAGAGAAAGTTCGGAAACAGGAAGGAAGAATCAAGGCTAGAGAAACGGTGAAAACCCGATTAGACTTTAGTGAAGCATCACAGCAATCCGAATCTGGAAAGCAGGCTCGAAGGAAAGATCTGAGAAAGAAGATTGAATCTCGAAAGCGCCGGATCTTGAGGGAAAACTCTGAGCCAAGATGTAGCCAATCCAGATTACCGCGGAAGAAAATGCCGGCGCGAAGAAGTGTTCAAGAGGTCGCATAAAAGCGCGTTCAAAAGGCTTGGAAACAGAGAGAAGAGTATCTCCATGTGTTCCGGAAGCACAGAGAGAACTAAACGTTGTAGGTCCCAAGAAAACAGGGGTACTCACCACCATTCTTCTTCTCAAAGAACGAAACCCTATTCTGGAGGATACGGATGTAGTCGAACATACTCACGAAGGTCCGATCGGCACTCCGGAAGTCATGAAGGTTTCCAGCTTCATGCATGGAATCACTAATCCTGAGTTAATTAAGATACTGCATGATAATATACCCAAATCGGTGGACGAGATGATGAGGGTAACTGCATCCTTCCTCCGTGGGGAAGCAGCCGCTGGCAACCACAAAAAGAGGAGGACGCTACCCCAAGTGCAATGGAAGCCGCATGAGTCCGGGCAAAAGCAAGGCTTCAAGAGAGGATACAGAAATCTGCTCCGGACGGATCGGAAGCAGGATAGGTTCACCCTCCTTTCCAAAACACCCAAAGAAATATTGGCATTGGAAAAGGCGAAATTCAAGACTCCTCCCCCAATGCTTACGCCGATTGAGAAAAGAAACGGCAATAAGTATTGCGAGTTCCATGGAGAAGTAGGACACAACACGGACGAATGCATGCACCAAAAAAGACAGATAGAAGAATTACTGAGAACTGGAAAGCTGTCAAACGTAATAAAAGAACTTAAGAAAAATAGTGGCAAGGATAAGTCCAAAGCACCTAAGAAAGGGGAAACGTCAGGAAAAGATAAGCCTCTTGCAATCTTGATGGTGTAATCTCAACAACGGGTGATCAGACAAAAAGTTACACAAAGTTTTTCTCCAAACCAGAACATTTCGTTCCCACCACTCACGGGAGAAGAAGGGAATGACTGACCCATGGTCATCGAAGCAGAGATAGGTGACTATGCTGGGGCTAGCTTGGATAGAAAGTCTACTACTAGAGGGTGTTAGTTTTTGGGAAGCAGGCTTATCTCATGGCAGTGTAAGAAGCAAACTATTGTAGCCAATTCCACCACTGAAGCTGAGTATGTGGCTGCTGCAAGTTGCCGTGGTCAAGTGCTTTGGATTCAGAATCAATTGTTGGACTTTGGATACAATTTCATGCATACTAAGATTTACATTGACAATAACAGTACAATATGCATCATTAAAAATCCAGTATTGCATTCTAGAACTAAACATATTAAGATAAGACATCACTTTATTAGAGATTGTAATGAGAAAAGGTTAATCCAAATGGTTAAAATACATACTAATTATAATGTTGTTGATCTACTCATTAAAGCTTTTGATGTGGGGAGGTTTCAATACTTAGTAGTTAGTATAGGTATGATCAATCTCTAAGTCACAAAAATGTTTTGTAAAAGTTTGTAAATGTACTGCTATTGGTAAATCTTAGTACTGCTAGTTTAATTTTACCACTGCTTATTATTTTTGTTCCCACTAACAATTTTGCAGATTATAAAGTCAATCACCCATAGTTGGTAACACAGAAATAAAAGGAAATGAAACATGGAAGTTTATTTATAAAAGGAACTGCATCAACAGATGCAGTATTACAACCCAAGCTTTCATTACATAACATCAAAAGACTACAACATCTAACGACTACTACCAACAACACCTACTTCCTAGGTCCCTTTCCAAAATCTGGCATGCTTTGTCTCCCCTTCCCCCAACCACAGACCAAACTCGTGGGTTGGGGAGTGCTAACACCTGAGATCTCTTTGGTGGAGCTGATGTAGAAGGAGCTGAAAGTAGTGATGGAGTAGGAGGAGCTAGAAGTGGTGCTGGAGGTGGAATTTCTTGCAAGGGGAGCCACTATCAACACTCTGGAGGTGCCACCTATTTCTTTATTTGTGTCTTCATATGCTGACACATAGCTAGGCATGGAACTAAGCTCAGAACTGGAGCCTTCAACAATAGCTTCTTGAGATGGTAGTTGCAAGGATGAAGGTCCAACTGGAGCCAGAGCAGGGTGGGTGTTTCTAACAGCCAATGTAGTGTTTTTGGGTGGTAAATAGGAATCCCAACCACCATCAGATGAATTAGAAGAGATATCAATTGGATTGTTTGGGGTGTTACTCATTTTGATGGTATTTTGGTTTCTAAGAGAGAAAGATTTTTGGAAAAGTAAGTGATGTGTAAGGTGTGTGGGTGAATGGTTCTTAAATAGAACTAAAGAGGAAATCAGTTGGTTAAATGCAAGGAAGGTGTGAGTTGTTGAGGAATTAATGAAGTATTTGACTAAAAGCTGGACGATTAAATAACTAGGGTTGACTATTTGACTAAGCACTTAGTAACTTGTAAAAGCACTGCTAGTACATATTTTGTAACCACTGCTAGTTATTCTTAAAGTCCTGCTAACCTTAACAACAGTTTATACTGTTTGGTTTGTGTTTGTGTCATGCAGGTTTGAAGAAGCTTTGTATACTTTGGATCCTTTGGAGCTTTAGGAGTTGCTGATTTAAAAAATAAATAAAAAATGTAAACTTTGTTGTATTCTTCAAAAACATGCACGATCACACTAAATTTGTCAAAGATTTTGCAGCGGAAGTCTTGGTTAAATGATTGGAGTGCAAATGATGTTTCCACTGCTCGCTTAAATTAAAACAGTGCTAGTGGTGATCAATCCACTGCTAGTTCGTTTTTGATGAATGTGGAGACTACAGGGGCTGTTTTGAAACTTTCTGGTGATAACGTATTTATTCCCCAAACCACTACCGGTCATTAAATTGGTCTTTCAAACACTCTCAATTGGCGCTCATCACAAACCCTAACCACTCACAACACTTAATTTTACCAATCCCACATTCCACGCACTTTCATCTAACAATGGCGACTGAATTTTCTACAACCCATAACTTGGTTGCATACCTGATTAAGAATGACCATTCTGAAGGCTTTCATGACATGATTGAATTCATTAAACACAGCTCTATTCACTATGCGTTGACTGTTGAACCAATTATCCTTAAATCCTACATTCATCAGTTTTGGTGGACGGCTGAGATTCAAGAGAGGAATGGAGTAGAAGTTGTTAGGGCAGTTGTTGATGAAAAAGAAGTTCTGGTCACAGAGGAAGTGATTAGAAGTGTATTGAAGTTTCAGGATGCTGAAGGTGTAGTAAATCTGTCGAATGAGGAGATATTTGCTGGTTTGGAGCAAATGGGGTATGAGAGAATAGGGGATAGACTTAAGTTTCAGAAAGGTATGTTTTCTCCCCAATGGAAGTTCTTAATTCATACCATCCTTATGTGTCTAAGCAACAAAACAACTGGATTTGATGAGTTTCCCTCTAAGATTGCCACTGCTATCATTTGTCTCTCTTAACAAAGAGTTTTTAACTGGTCAAGAATGATTTTTGAGGGTTTACAGAAGAATGTTAAGGAACAAGGTAAATACTACTTGTATCCTAGGTTTATTCAGCTGTTAGTAGAGAGTCAGATAGTAGAACCCATTCCTCATCAGAGAAAGTATGATGTGCTACATATGGTCTCTAAGGTGTTTGCTCATATGAAAATGAAGAACCAGAATTTTTCAGGGACTATCACTCCACTATTTCCTCACATGCTTAACTTGCTAGAACTTGTAGAAGAGGAAAATGCATAATCTATCCTACCCACTGCTGATCCCACTGCTATCACATCACAACACACAACCACTGCTGAACCCTTACCCTCAACTACTCAACCTGAAAGGATTTTGGTTACCAGAAGGAGGAAGAAGGGCACTAAGCTACCTCAGGCTGGTGCTAGTGGTGAAGGACATGAGGCTATCACAGGTGTGGGAGGTGACATGATTGGAAGGGCTTCCACTACTGCCTTAGGCTTAGAAGCTGATCAGGGCAGTGGAATCATAAGTAATACCCAACCAATGGCAACTCCTAATGTGGAGAGTTCTTTGGAATTCAACACAAGTGGAGGAATCCCCAGCCAACTGGCTAACTTGGGGGACATGGATGTTCAGGCTAGGTCTGATACCATGTTACACATATCCCATGATTCACCTCTCGGAGCAGTTAACACAGCTCGAAGTGATGAGGGTAGTTTGGAACAACAAAATGAATTGACGGTTAATAATTTTGTACATGATGACATTTCCCAGGATCCACCTCTCGGACCAGTTAACACAGGTCGAAGTGGTGAGGATACAATGAAACTCATTCTTGAATTGACGGATAGATGCACCAATATGGAGTCTAAGATCACTGGTCTTCACAATTTGGCAATCTCTCAGGCTGGTACAATCAGGAGGTTGAAGCACAGGGTGAGTGTTTTGGAAAGACTTAGGAGGCCAGGGATTACTACATTCGGGAGAGTCAAGACGATGGGAAGGAAAGCAAGCTCCTCAGGAGATCAAAGTTTGGAGGATGCATCCAAACAGGGGAGGAGTAAAGGCACAGATTCAGGGGAGGATTTGGATTTGGATATGGATAGTGGAGACAGTGGTGATGGTTATTTGGTAACTAACATGGAAGGAAAAGAAGCAGGGATAGAAAAATCTTTGAAAGCTGCAGTTGAAGAAAAAGAGGAGGAAGTGGTGCAGGCAACCACTGTCTGTGTTGCTGCATCCACTGCTAGTGTTGCAGATTCCACTGCTGCAACCACTGCTGGTGCTAGGCTTGCCACTGCCAGCTCAGAAATTTCTACTGCAGAGGTAACCACTGCAACTGTAATTACAACCATAATAACACCAACACTAAAACCTAAAGATTATCAAGCAAAGAACAACAAACCACCAACCAAGCAAGAAAGAAGGAATCAGATGATGAGATTTATCAAACATATGGAGATGAAAATTGTAAACCTAAAGAACTGCTCCTATGAGAAGATTGAGGAGCTTTACAAAATTTCCAAAAGAAGGTTTGGGGACTTCATTCCCTTGAATTCTGAAAGAGAAGCTGAGATGATAAGGAACAAACAAAAGAGAAAGGAATCTGTAATTGAGGAGTCTAGTTCAAAGAAACAAAAAGTGGATGATGAGGTAAATAATGAAGAAAGGTTGGGACAGTACATTATGGTGAGTGATAAACCTGAAGAACCTATTAATCCTACACTTGTAAGATCTATACATCCCATAGTAGACTGGAAGATTGTCACAGAGAATGAAAGAGATATTATTGAGCTTACTAGAGGAGATGGATGGAAAAGTCAATACTTTAGTTTTGGGTATATGTTGTTCTTTCTGACTAAGTTTGATTTGGAAAAACTGTGGGAGGTTATGGATTTTAGATGTGGAAAGCTTGGACCAACAGGAACAGTGTCTAGGTCTAAGTGGACAGCATTGAAGTGCATGTTTCAACCAAATCCAGAAGATAAGTGTTGGGAAGATTGTGAGGTTGAAGAATGGATGCTATATGCTCCTTGTAGAGTACATGCTATTAAGACTCCAAAGGAGAAAATTTTTATGCTGGTTGACAAAGACTACCCACTGATGAATACTGTAGCAAGAAAGATGTTGGAAGCTAAGCTTGCTATGCAGTGTACTAAACCAACTAATCCTATTGTTAATCCACTGCTGAGGAAAATTGAGAAGATTGCAGATTTGGAAGGTCCTTTGGCCATCAAAGGCAAGCCTCAAGGTAGAATGAAAAGAATGGCTAATAGATCAAAGGTTGTTGATGAAGAATCTGGATCTAATAAGGAGTAAGAAGAGGCTGCTGGGTGTTTGGATACATCCTCCAAGTAAGAGATTATTAGCTTAAAAGAAACTTGATGATTTTGGTAGTAAATATCAAGTTTAGGGGAGGATTGTTGGGTCTTAGGTTCTCTTAGCAGGAATGATTCTGAGTATGGAACCACTGCCAGCATAAAAGATACCACGGCTAGAAGGATTAGAACCATTGCTCAAGATGAACCACGGCTAGTAGAAGTATTATACCACTGCTAATGTAATGAAGCACTGCTAGCTTGTTAGGTCGTTTTAATTTGTAATATTCTAGAATGTCTTGAGTAATACGTTTTGTATTTAGATAAGTATGGTAAGTATAGTTATCTTGTAGAATACGTAATGTATATTGTGAAGGAATCCTTAGCCTATAAAAGGAGGTCCTAGGTTAGAGTTAGATATACGTATTAGATATATCTAAGAGTCGATACACTTCAAGGTTATAAACCATAATACTATTCAGAATATTCGTATATTAATATATTGAGGTGTTTAGTGATAATCAACGTTATTCTTCTTAAGGTTCAACATTAAATTTCGCGTAGTGTTTAACAGTTTGTATTCGTTTAAGTCAGCTTCTATATAAGATCGTTTGCTCAACTGGGATCAACAACCTTCCATGATGAAAAGTGATGAGGTTATGAACAAAGTCACAAAGAATGGGGATAGACTACAAGGAAGCTAATGAAAATGAGAAAAAATCTTACTTGATAGGAATCAAGAAAGGGAACCTAAATGAGATAAAAATCTAACTAGCTATTCTATTCCCCGGCAGCGGCCCCAAAAACTTGATGCGCGCGGGAGGCTCGTTCGGGGTGAAGGAAACTTCCTTTTCGTCGAGCAAGTTTTTCAACCTCCTAGGAAGTGAACCTAATCGTTGTAGTGTAGTATTGGGTAAGCCTCAGGGGTTGATATCGTTCTCTAGGGGAATAGGAATGCTAATAAGAAATATATGACGAGAAGGTGGGGTTGAGGATGATTCTTTTTTATCTTTTTTATGGTTTTTTAGAAAGCTAAGGTAAAATCTCTGGGCAATTGGTTGGGGGTGGTACTTCTATCGATTACTCTACTTATCTAATTATCTAGTTACTACGGGTAGCTATGTCTATTTGATGTGTGCTCGTATGATGATTAAAAATGTGTTTACCTAGATACTATTACTCCCCAATTATCTTTTATTGGTCGGTTGAATTGTCACACCTTATCTTAACGCGTTGTATTCCTAAGGTCGTAGGGTATGCGTGCCCCCTAGTTTTTTGAGGTTATCTCTCGTATGCAACCTACGAAGTCGGCAAGCCTAAGCTATTTCATCCATAGACCACATCATCATAAAGCATACTCAAGCATTAAATACAATGAATGATGCCTAGTTGCACTCCTAAGACAATTTAAAATTAAGATAAGAAACAACCTAACAATAATCAATAACTAAGTTTCATAGATCTAAGCAAACACACAAGAAATTTAGCTAGACATGGTAAACAAGCAAGCATACAAACAATCAATCGAATAAGGGATATACGTAATGTTACTTTGGATTAAAATACTTATCTCGATGTGTAAAATAGGATATGGGACCCTAAGATACTGTCCAATTCGGACTAAAAACGATTTAGATTTTTTTCTCCAAAAGTCTACCTCTCTAAATGCAGAAAAATCGAATTCGATATATAGATTTACAACTGCGACGGCGTCACCTTTTGCATGGGACGCCGTCAGCTCGCCGTCATTAGGGTTTCATCTGGGCCAAGTCATCGATGGGATGGCGTCACCTTAGAGTTGTGACGTCGTCTTGATTCTAGATCTGGGCCATCTGAGTTGAAAACTGTGAGTAAAGCCCTCCAATATTAAGGCGTGACGCGTCAGGTTATAAGACCAGAATTTTCACTGAGTCGTCGCGTGCATGTTTTGATCAAGTCATCATAGAGGGACGGCGTCGCCCTTTTATTGGGACGCCATCAGGTACTGTTGATCAGCTTTGAGTGGCTTCGATCTTGACTTTGCCATTTTCTTCATGTATTTGCTCCTTTTCGTCCAAATGTGCTTCATTCCAGCATTTTGCTTCCAAGAGACCTAAAAAGTGAAAATGAACGAAATTAAGCAGTAACGGATATAAATTTATCGATTTAGGGCTTAAATGACCCCCTAAAAGCGTACGTTTTAAATCCTTATCAATAATTAAACTTTCCAAGAAAATAAAATACCCAAGGTAATATTCATATAACCATAGTATTTTCTCGAAAACTAGGATCAAAATTATCATAGTTCCATTACATCAGTTGATCTGCTAGTAACGAAAGCACATAATAAGGTAATCTGTCGAACAATAATTGGCAAACCTTTTCCAATTCCTAGATCATTATGGGATTTACATTTTCCAACACTATTGCAAATGTAAACATGTTTTATCCCATCTTATGCCTTGAGTCCTGATGAGTGTGTAAATACTCATCATTTTTGTACAATCTAAACTGCAAAATCATCTGAAAACACTCAAAAATGCATTAAAATGATGAAAATATCACAAATCAGTGTTTTATGTGTTTTAAATGCAAAAAGATCAAAATCAGATGAAAAACGTATCAAATTTGCAAAATTGGCAGTTTTAGTCCCCCAAGTTTTAAAAGTTGTCAAATCTAGTCCCTGGAATTCAAAAATGTGAAGTTTTGTCATTCAAGGTCCCTGAAATATTCTAAGTTGTAAAAAATGGTCCTTGAATGATTCTTTGGTCAAATGGCAGGAAAGGTCCTTAAAGTTTGAAAATTTGCAAAAATAGTCCTTGGATTTCTAAAAATGGAATTTTGTGCAAAAAGGGTCCTTGTACTATCAAAGTTTGTCAAGTTTGGTCCTTGTGATAACATTGGAAAAAGTTCAATTTCAGTCCTTGAAGTTTGCATAAATTACAAAATTGGTCCTTGTATACCTACATATGCCTACCGGACCCTTGTTATTATATCAAGTCCAAAACAAACACAACCCAAGTCTAATACCCAGCTGGCCCAATCCTTCCCCAAGCCCAAACCAACCCCCGTTTAATATTAATCCAGGGTCAAATGGTCAAACCCGCGCCAAAATATACCAGCACTGTTCATCTCCCTCTCAATAGCTGTAAAACCAAAACCAGAGACTGGTATTTCCATATTTTTCAACACTCCACTTGCCTCACCATTCCCTCACCTTACTTTGTCCCCCTCCACCTCCACATCTTCCCAAAAACCATTAATATCAAATAACCTGCTCAAGAAAAAATGGCGCCAAAAAGCAAAATGGACGGATATGATGATATATGAAGATCCAATGGCTGGAATTTAGTGGGAAAGTCTCAGAGTAGTCAACAAGAGTGAAAAAGTCATTATATAGAGGAAGGGATGCAATGTATTTCACCAACTAGTGTAATTTAGTTTTAGCTTATGTCGTTTTTAAGTTTTTAAATTCTCCAGTGTTTATTTAAGCTTTCAATCCTTGTATTAAGTAATTTGTGTGTGATATAAACCTATTTTAATAATCAATTTCAAGCTTTCTTTTCAATTCCAGTTTATATAAATTTTCAAGATCAAGAAAATTTCATGTTAAGTTGAATGTTGTTATAATTTGTTGTTAAGCATTCAAAAGCTCATAAAAGCTTTCTCTAAAGCTCTTACAAGCTATTAGATATTTTCAAAATCAGTTTAGAGCCTAAATTCAAAAAATCACAAAAATACTAAAAAAATAGCTTAAAAATAAAAATTCCATGGAGAAGGTACAAGGAGCTGAAGCATGGTGGTAACTTGGATTGATTATGGTTTAGAGCTTCTTGGGAAGCAATAGGGTGTGAACTCAGACCTTGATTCTCTGTTTTGAGCTTGGACTCATTTTGTAAGCCATTTCCTTGAATTTTGTGTTTCTTAGTTCAAGTGTTTAAATAGTGATAATTCTAGTTCAAATCTGTTTAATTATAGCTAATTTAAGATATGAAACAGATTACTTGGTCTATAAGCTTGTTTTAGTATTATAAGCTTCAAAACAACCTTATAAAGGGGTGTTTGGAACTGCTTAGTTATTCAAGTTAAAGTGCATTTGTGTCATTGTTATTAGTTGTTTCATGTTACATTAGCTTTAGATAGTTCATTTCAAGCATAAAAATCAGTCCTCTTTAGTTAAAAAGTCAAAATCATATTAATTCGTCCTAGTTCATAGCTGTTAAAATTTTAGATTGCAAAACTCATCAAATTAGCTTAAAACTTGTTAAAATAGCTTAAACTCACCTTAGTATAGCTTATTATAACATAATCAGTCATTAAAATCAATTTCAAGTTCATAAAAGTCAAACTAGTTCATTTTATAAAAAGTCAAAATTTTTAAATACCCGTTTTTGAATAAACTTTAGAATTTTATTGTGTACTTAATATTAAGATTTAGCTTAAATCCTTTTGGGATATTAAAGTTTAGTTGCTTAAATAAATTAGAAAAATACTAGTTTAGTTTTAATCAGCTTATAGACTGCTTATTTTCAAGCTTCTTTTAGACCCCTTGTCTGAAAATCTCCCCTGTGCAACAGATAGAATTAATGCTTATTTGGAGTTGATAAGTGCTTATTTCCAAGTTATTGTGCTTATTCAGTTGATATATTAGCTCATTATAAGTGTTTAGCTTATTTTCAAGTCATCTTGTGTTTATTTCTAGCTTAATAGCCAATTTAGCTTAAAATCTTGTCCTTATTACCATTTTTGCCTACTGTTGGAAATATTAAGCTGAATCTCAGCTTATTGGTCGTTTTCATAAAAAGTTGTAGTTGTAAAAATTGCTTATTTTCATGTGTTTAATTAGTTTGTAAAAAGAAAAATCGAAAAAAAAAATAAAAAGGCAAAATGGGGTCTCATGAGATTCGAACTCAGGACCTCCTGCACACCCAGCCACGCACACAGTAGACTGCCCTCAACCAACTGCCCTTGGGACTTCTTTTGTTCAAGTCTTGCACAATTAAATCCTTAAGGGCATTTGGCAGTTTTAAGCTTAAGCCCTTTTCTAGCTTATTTCGTGGCTTATTTCCAAAACAACCACCTAGTTTCTTATTTTTCTTAGATCAAGCATAAGTCAAAGTACTTTTAGTGAATTTTTCAGATTTTTCTAAAATAGTTTTGTATTTTTAAATAATTAATTAGTGTTAAATAGTATTTAATTCATAATAAAAAATAAAAAAGTAAAAAAAAATTATAAATCTTTTTTCTAAAATTTTCTTTTGTCATATAGTACGTAATAAAATTGTTTTTACACTTGTAGGACTTTTAATTCATAAATTTTACGTTTTTGCTTGCGCACTCGCGTAATTTTTATAAATAACGTACGTTTTCATTTTAAGTTACGTTTTTAGATAATTTAAGTTTACGTTTTAGTTAAAATAGTTTATTTAAGTTATTTTGTTTTATAAAATCCAAAAACATCATTGTAAAAATAGTGATAGCGTTTATTTAATATATTTTATCTTTTTAATTTTCTTAATTTGCATTTAAGTCGCTGTAATTTATTAACTTTTTCAGTAGTGTAATTATCCATCAAAACCTTTACTGATCACTATCCTTAGTGATCACTATATCATCTGAGTTTGTGTTTACACACCATTGAGTCTCTGTGGGACTTAACGACCCGGGAATTCATTCTATTCTCCAGGACTTCATTGTATTTGTGTTTTAAGCAGTTTTAAGCTTCTTACGGTTAGCCATTCACAAGTGGCTAGCTTGTGTGAGGTAGCTTGACAGTTTAGCACAGATCAAATTTTGGCGCCGCTGCCGGGGAGGCTTTAGCGTGTGTTAAGCTTTTCAGACCTATTCTTGCACATATCCCACCATTTGTAAAAAGTTTTTGTAAAGTTATTAGAAAATCAAAAAGTTCATTAGCACTTTTCCTAAAGTGTTAAAAACACCAAAAATATTTTCATTCTTTGTTTTTACATAATGTTTTTCAAAAATACCAAAAATATTCCTCTTTACCCTCTTACCCTTTTGATTCTTCATTTCTTACCCTCTAAAACCATTTGATTCTTTCTATGTCTTATCCTCACCCTCTTGGTTGTCAATGGTGTGGTGGTCCTTATAATGGTGGCAATTGCCCCAGTTGTAGCATGGTGGAATCAGGAAACGGTTCTGTCTATAACCAGGATCCCTATTCCTACCATAACACAACTGATTTATTCCATCAGCTACCACCGCGTGAGACTCAGCAGTTTCTTGTTGTGAGTACTGTAGTGGTTCACATTCCAGTTCTGATTGTCAATCAGGAAACACGCTTGTCTATGAGCGGGTTCCTGATAACAATTATGACTACAACATATACCACTCACGGCCACATCGGTTTTACTTGTTGAGTATTGGGAGGTCCTCACTCTAGCTCGGATTGTCAAACAGGGAATCCATTTCCTTGTAACAATTATGACTCTTCGTATCAAGACCAACCTCCACAATACCAAATGATTCAAGCAACTCCTCATGAAACTACGACAGACCTTCTCCTGAAGAGTCTTGAGTTATTAAAAGAACTTAAGGAAGAGTCGGCTATGTCACATGAGAAATCCATGGAAGAATTGTTAGCGGAGGAACGATCTCGCTAAATTAGATTCCCAGATTGCCATTGAAAACACTGTTAGGGAATCAATTAGACTACAAACAGCATTCAAATCTAGCTCTCAATTCCGTTTCATTCCTGATGACGATGATGATGAAGATATCCTTGATATTCTACAATTTTATAACGGTTCATCAAGTTCATCAGTTGAAATTCCTTCCATGAAAAATCGGGGAGAAAAGACTATGATGGAATTACTAGCAGAAGAACAAATGGAAAGTATAAAACATATGTATGCTAGTCCTTCTAAACTCCCTCGGTCTGTTGTTATCACACGATACTCCCACTCACTCTCTAAACATGGGGATGAGCTTCTTGACACTTGTTCTGAAAAGGAATCGGACGAATTTATAAAGTCTAGTGTTGAGGACCTTGTACCAATCCCGAGAGAGTCACAGGGAATTTCTGACCAGATGTGTGATTCTTCTTCCCCTCTTGAGTGTTCAAATGATCATTTTGAGACTTTCTCCGATTTTAGCAATGATTGTAAATCTTATGGAGACATCGAGTATGTTGAGGCATCGCTTCCACAATCTGATCATCTTCTTGAGGAGTTCACCGATGAACTCACTCACATCAATCCACTTTCATCGGAAAGTGACGATGATCTCTTTGATTTCGAAGCCGATCTTGGAGAAACTAGAAATCTCCTATATAATGATCATCCACTCGTTTCTTGTCCCATTTCCGACTCTTCCATTTCTTCTCTCACTCCGGATGAGGAAGATGACAAATTTTGGAAGGAAGTCGATGATTTTCTTAGTGATGAGTCAATTCCTACAGGGATTGACAATACTTACTTTGATTCGGAGGAGACGTCCTCTTTCTTGAAAATCTGTTGATTGAAGAACCGTTTCCAGCTCTCCCTTCCGAAAATTTTGTTGCCAATCACCATACAAGCTTCAAGTCTAAGCTTAAAAATCTAAAAAATGGTGATTTACTCCTCACTAATGAAGAATGGGATTGCATTGTGATGCACATCTTTATTCCATTTTTCACAGATGGTGTGGTTTCTCGTTCCCTTTTTTCCTTTGGGAATGAGGACACTATTTTTATCGGCATTTTCATTTATCAATTATG
Organism: Chrysanthemum makinoi; assembly: GCA_910596185.1. Classification (NCBI taxonomy): domain Eukaryota; kingdom Viridiplantae; phylum Streptophyta; class Magnoliopsida; order Asterales; family Asteraceae; genus Chrysanthemum; species Chrysanthemum makinoi. The sequence goes on along the minus strand of OU343224.1, from coordinate 318,704,248 downwards.
AGCCGGTTCTATGTATATCTCATCGGTGTGGAACTTTCACGTACTTCAATGTTTATACAAACATCTTGAATGAAAGTCCGATGGAGATTGTCTCTTCCACTTTGCTTCCCCATGAACCAATGAATGCGGGGTCGAGTCAAGCTAGCGACTCGGGAATCAAAAACGAGTGCACACACCATATGGATTTTCACCCATATTTCTGTCTTCTTTCTCTGTTCTACCACCCTAGTGTGGGGGTTGCCCCACATGTTGTGTATATATATAAGTTTCAAAAAAAAAATCTTTCAAATAATGGCCGTAGTATTTCCCTTTTACGTTCTATGTTTCGGCATAACCGCGGGTACTTTGAATATTGAGGGCAATATTCATTTCTAAGTGTGGGGGGGAAATTCTCACGAATTTTATCATATAATTATACCGCCTAATTCCCTCATTTTTGGCCAAAATTTTTTTGGAGTAAGTGTTTTACACTGACTCAGCTTGGTTATCAGTCCACCATGTCTGTAAGACAAAAGGATTGGCTAATCCAGGAGCAAACGGCTCTTGGTAAAGATTTCTCAAATCCGTTTATATGGCTTGCAATTTGCCCAAAATTGTATGGTTCTCAACTCACCATGTCCTAAAAGGTGAAGAGTTGGCTAGCCCAAGGTTATGACTTGTGGTAAAGGCGTGGAAAATCCATAATTGGTATTCACTCACCAAAGATAATTCTGATAATTTATCTAAGAGTTGGCTAGTCCAGAGCAAACGGCTTCTGATAAAGACAAATCAAATCCGTTTACGACTTATGATTTGCTCAAAATCATTTGGTTATCAATGTACCAAGGTTCTTACTTGAACTGAAACATTTGGCTACTCCAGAAGTAAAGGCTTTTGGTAAAGAGTTTTTCAAATCCATTAAGTTTTCTCAAATCATTGCTAGGGACTAGCAATATCTCGATGTGGGGATTGATGAGTGTGTAAATACTCATCATTTTTACAATCTAAAAGCTGCAAAATCATCGAAAACACTCAAAATGCATTAAAATGATGAAAATATTACAAATCAGTGTTTTATGTGTTTTAAATGCAAAAAGATCAAAATCAGATGAAAAACGTATCAAATTTGCAAAATTGGCAGTTTTAGTCCCCCAAGTTTTAAAAGTTGTCAAATCTAGTCCCTGGAATTCAAAAATGTGAAGTTTTGTCATTCAAGGTCCCTGAAATATTCTAAGTTGTTAAAAATGGTCCTTGAATGATTCTTTGGTCAAATGGCAGGAAAGGTCCTTAAAGTTTGAAAATTTGCAAAAATAGTCCTTGGATTTCTAAAAATGGAATTTTGTGCAAAAAGGGTCCTTGTACTATCAAAGTTTGTCAAGTTTGGTCCTTGTGATAACATTGGAAAAAGTTCAATTTCAGTCCTTGAAGTTTGCATAAATTACAAAATTGGTCCTTGTATACCTACATATGCCTACTGGGACCCTTGTTATTATATCAAGTCCAAAACAAACACAACCCAAGTCTAATACCCAGCTGGCCCAATCCTTCCCCAAGCCCAAACCAACCCCCGTTTAATATTAATCCAGGGTCAAATGGTCAAACCCGCGCCAAAATATACCAGCTTGTTCATCTCCCTCTCAATAGCGTAAAACCAAAACCAGACTGTATTTCCATATTTTTCAACACTCCACTTGCCTCACCATTCCCTCACCTTACTTTGTCCCCTCCACTCCATCTTCCCAAAACCATTAATATCAAATAACCTCTCAAGAAAAAATGGCAAAAGCAAAATGGGCCGGATATGATGATATATGAAGATCCAATGGCTGGAATTTAGTGGGAAAGTCTCAGAGTAGTCAACAAGAGTGAAAAAGTCATTATATAGAGGAAGGGATGCAATGTATTTCACCAACTAGTGTAATTTAGTTTTAGCTTATGTCGTTTTTAAGTTTTTAAATTCTCCAGTGTTTATTTAAGCTTTCAATCCTTGTATTAAGTAATCTTTGTGTGATATAAACCTATTTTAATAATCAATTTCAAGCTTTCTTTTCAATTCCAGTTTATATAAATTTTCAAGATCAAGAAAATTTCATGTTAAGTTGAATGTTGTTATAATTTGTTGTTAAGCATTCAAAAGCTCATAAAAGCTTTCTCTAAAGCTCTTACAAGCTATTAGATATTTTCAAAATCAGTTTAGAGCCTAAATTCAAAAAATCACAAAAATACTAAAAAATAGCTTAAAAATAAAAATTCCATGGAGAAGGTACAAGGAGCTGAAGCATGGTGGTAACTTGGATTGATTATGGTTTAGAGCTTCTTGGGAAGCAATAGGGTGTGAACTCAGACCTTGATTCTCTGTTTTGAGCTTGGACTCATTTTGTAAGCCATTTCCTTGAATTTTGTGTTTCTTAGTTCAAGTGTTTAAATAGTGATAATTCTAGTTCAAATCTGTTTAATTATAGCTAATTTAAGATATGAAACAGATTACTTGGTCTATAAGCTTGTTTTAGTATTATAAGCTTCAAAACAACCTTATAAAGGGGTGTTTGGAACTGCTTAGTTATTCAAGTTAAAGTGCATTTGTGTCATTGTTATTAGTTGTTTCATGTTACATTAGCTCTAGATAGTTCATTTCAAGCATAAAAATCAGTCCTCTTTAGTTAAAAAGTCAAAATCATATTAATTACGTCCTAGTTCATAGCTGTTAAAATTTTAGATTGCAAAACTCATCAAATTAGCTTAAAACTTGTTAAAATAGCTTAAACTCACCTTAGTATAGCTTATTATAACATAATCAGTCATTAAAATCAATTTCAAGTTCATAAAAGTCAAACTAGTTCATTTTATAAAAAGTCAAAATTTCTAAATACGGTTTTGAATAAACTTTATAATTTTATTGTGTACTTAATATTAAGATTTAGCTTAAATCCTTTTGGGATATTAAAGTTTAGTTGCTTAAATAAATTAGAAAAATACTAGTTTAGTTTTAATCAGCTTATAGACTGCTTATTTTCAAGCTTCTTTTAGACCCCTTGTCGAAAATCTCCTGATACCTTGAGATAGAATTAATGCTTATTTGGAGTTGATAAGTGCTTATTTCCAAGTTATTGTGCTTATTCAGTTGACATATTAGCTTATTATCAGTGTTTAGCTTATTTTCAATTCATCTTGTGCTTATTTCTAGCTTAATAGCCAATTTAGCTTAAAATCTTGTCCTTATTACCATTTTTGCCTCTTGTTGGAAATATTAATGAATCTCGGCTTATTGGTGGTTTTCATAAAAGTTGTAGTTGTAAAAATTGCTTATTTTCATGTGTTTAATAAGTTTGAAAAAGAAAAATCGAAAAAAAAATAAAAAGGCAAAATGGGGTCTCATGAGATTGAACTCGGGACCTCCTGCACACCCGCCACGCACACGTAGGCCCTCAACCAAGCTGCCCTTGGGACTTCTTTTGTTCAAGTCTTGCACAATTAAATCCTTAAGGGCATTTGGCAGTTTTAAGCTTAAGCCCTTTTCTAGCTTATTTCGTGGCTTATTTCCAAAACAACCACCTAGTTTCTTATTTTTCTTAGATCAAGCATAAGTCAAAGTACTTTTAGTGAATTTTTCAGATTTTTCTAAAATAGTTTTGTATTTTTAAATAATTAATTAGTGTTAAATAGTATTTAATTCATAATAAAAAATAAAAAAGTAAAAAAAAAATATAAATCTTTTTTCTAAAATTTTCTTTTGTCATATAGTACGTAATAAAATTGTTTTTACACTTGTAGGACTTTTATTTCATAAATTTTACGTTTTTGCTTGCTTTTCGCGTAATTTTTATACATAACGTACGTTTTCATTTTAAGTTACGTTTTTAGATAATTTAAGTTTACGTTTTAGTTAAAATAGTTTATTTAAGTTATTTTGTTTTATAAAATCCAAAAACATCATTGTAAAAATAGTGATAGCGTTTATTTAATATATTTTATCTTTTTAATTTTCTTAATTTGCATTTAAGTCGCTGTAATTTATTAACTTTTTCAGTAGTGTAATTATCCATCAAAACCTTTACTGATCACTATCCTTAGTGATCACTCTATCATCTGAGTTTGTGTTTACACACCATTGAGTCTCCGTGGGACTTAACGACCCGGGAATTCATTCTATTCTCCAGGACTTCATTGTATTTGTGTTTTAAGCAGTTTTAAGCTTCTTACGGTTAGCCATTCACAAGTGGCTAGCTTGTGTGAGGTAGCTTGACAGTTTAGCACAGATCAAGTCCAGTTCTCACTTACTACTCAATTTAAGTCGTCTAACTTAAAGAACTGCAAATGTGTCCATGCAAGGTCTGACTTCACATGAAGATTTACCTTTCCATCACAATCTCGTCAAGTTCCTACATGACGTAAATTGAAACTTCGAGTGTTCCTTTAACTAGATGGCACTAACTTATTTTAAAGGGTGCTAGTTTTGATTTATGGTGCCAAATCAAATATGTACGAAGAAGCATGCATACAACTTCATATCAATAGTTTTTAATTAAAAAAAACCTTTTATTAACCAATTCACAAAGATTAAATTATCAAAGTTTTGATTGAGGTATTGGTTTCGCCAATCAAGGAATTTACCTTTAATTATCGTCCATTATATCGTACTTTTGCATAAGTCCAAAGACTTAGTGTTTCGGATAATTACCACAAAGTGGCGCACGGAATTAAAGCTAATTTGCCCTTAAGATGATTTTGTACATAAAATAGCCTACTTGGTAACTCCAATTTGACACACAAAGAAGCGAAGAATTTGGTCAGTGCGAAGCAATTAACCTCCTTCTTTCGGGTCACAATTTAATGCGCTCCCCTCCTTATACCCCTCTTATTGTTTGTCAAAATTGGATGCGCCGTTCTCACTATTTTTACCAAAACTCATCACTCAATTAAACTTATGAAAATTTAAACTCTTCAAAAAATAAATCATATTTCACCATTATTTAGTCCAATTTATTTTTCTATTCATGAAATTACCCTTTGTTTAAAACTTGTCAAACATAATAAACAAACAAGTAACAAAATAAAAAATAAACAACTAAAACAATGCGCACATAACTAAGAATTAATATGCGTAAACAAGTAGCCACATACAACTTATTTGATAAAACCTATTAATAATCAATATCTAGGTTAATTAACGTATATATTAACTAGGGATTTCACTTGCACAATAAAAGTGAGCCACATACATCGATGAATCGATTGCGTAAGCCATAGTCACACATATACCAAATTGCACATAATTGATTCATTAATATTATTGAGGTATTCCCCAATTCAAGATTTATCAAAATTAATAAACATGTGTATAAAACTTAACAATTAATTTTCGCATAACCAATCTTAACAATTAAATATATATATATATATATATATATATATATATATATATATATATATATATATATATATATATATATATATATATATATATATATATATATATATATATATATATATATATATATATATAATTGAGATCAAATGAGAGATTTCTTAAAGTTCTAAAAATGAGAACCCAATCAATGAGTGACAAGTGGATTTTGCTTATTAAAAAAACAGAAAATTAAATACATAGCCAAAAGGGTATTATAGGTATTTTGTACATCTAACACTAAATAACCTAACCTAAAACTCATCACAACCGGCCTCCAATCTCATTTCCTCTTATCTTATTTCCTCCCACAAATCTCTCATCCTCCCCATCTTATTTTCTGGCGACCCAAACTCCTAACCCGCGCATTCTATTATGCCATCAGATGTTGATAAACCGCCATTCATTCTCCTTCTCCAACCGCTGTTCCTTCTCCTTCTATGGTCGCTGCTCCTTTTCCTTTTCCGACCGCCCATCCGACCCTAACCCATAGATCTTGAAATTGTTACCAATTACCATCAGCCGGATCTCAATCTCAACCCGACTGAACAAAAAACAAGAAAAAACCACATAAGTGACACACTAACTTTTCAGTACATCAAAGATATGATGAAATGAAACCCACATAAGTTGTAAAGTTTCGGCAAGATGGTGCGTGCTATATTATATTTTTCGGTAAGGCTTCGACATCTTATCAGGTGAAGCAGTTGATACCCACATAAGCTATTTGTCGTGATATATTCGGTGTAGCACGATATATCATTTTTCTGCTGAACCATGATTTATCCGGTGTACCGGAATATGTTGTCATAATTTGTTTTCCCGGAACCACGATATAACAGGTGATACCCATATACGTTGATGTTACGATATATTCAGTGTAGCACGATATATCATTTTTCCGGTGAACCACGATATATCCGATGTACCATAATCTGGTGCCACTTTGTTTCGATCTGTGTATCAAGAACCAGTCGGTAATGTATACAAGTTTATTAGATGGGATTTGATAGTTTTAAAGATTTTTATAGTCCAATGTAAGTGATGGTAGGATTTTGTGTTTGTAAGATCTGTATTGTAAGACATGGCATTTGTAAGAAATGGTAGTTTGCTAAATTTTATTTGTAAGATAGGTTGTTGTTTAGGATTTTTATGTAATATTCTTTTGAGGTATGTAATTGAGATTTTTTTAAAGATATGTTGGTTTACTCAAAATATTAATCTGATACAACAGATATGTTTGAGGTATCATCAATCTATTTGAAGTGGTGTATATCAATCTGTTGGAAGGGATGTATCATTTTTTAGGACATTTATATAATTTTTTTTTGGAAGGGATGTATTTGTGTTTGACGTGTATGAGTGATTCACTAATTTTTTCCGATGATGTTTCGTGATGTATCCGTGATACACTATGTGCTCATGTAATATGTACCAAACCCGCTGTCGTGACAGATGGAATCTTGTTATTTTTGTATTACATTTGTATCAACAAGTTACAATGTATTCGAAATATAAAATAATAGTGATGTGTACCATGAACAATGTGAGACACTAAATAGTAAATATAAGTTATAAAGATTCAAAATTGAGAAAAGAAAAAAAAATACACGCTTGAAAGAAAAACAAATGAAGCTCATTAATGATTAAATTATTATGATACATAAAAGTCCCTACATATGAAGTTTATTACACAAATGCCACTCATCAATTATTAATCTCATCTAATCTCATTTAAATGATCTAATGGTCCATATTAGTTCTTATTTTTATAACTTTAAGAAATCTCTCACATTAACCATTCCCTATATATATATATATATATATATATATATATATCGACAATAATCCATGCCAAACATGCACGTTTTTATGGATTTAACATAACAATTATTTATGTTGTCACAAGAACGCATACAATTCCATGTCACATAACAATTATACACGAATTAATTCACGTAACATATATACAATTCTAGGTTTAGATATCGATTAACAAAACAATTTTATAAACCCTAAAAAATATTTATACAAATCGACTAAAAAAAATTTAGGTCGACATAAAAAAAATTAAAACCAATTAGGGCAAAAGCCCTAACCCTAAAATTAGGGTTTACACAATAATAACCAAACCCTAGAATTAATCATATCAAACACAATACAATATCCGTTTTTTACGTGTTTAGCAGTTAATTACTCATTAAACCAAACTCGTGATGCCACTGTTGGAATTATATAACATGACTAATAATAAATGTAAACAATAAACATCAAGTACACATGCGGAAGCGTAAAGAACATATAATGAATAATTAATTAACTAAAAGATAAATAGTATGCGCACCTTTTGATTCTAGCCCAACAAGAATCAATTCCTTTAAACTAGCAAGTAATGAACCCTAATTAGGGTTTATAGGATTATATGAATTACCCCTTACCGATTTTGTAATTCACTCCAAGATACTAACAAAAGTATGTTAGTACCACGTTCTTGTACACACGTACTAAATCAAATTAAAGTAATGTTAGTTTTAAGAACACGAAAAGTTTTGTGTTGGAAATACAAGTGATCGACACCCGAAGGAGGTTGTGCGATCGTTTGTGACAAGAAAACACTCAAAACACTTTTAGGTTTTAGATTAGGAGTACAAGAGATAGAATACAATGACCCTAGGCCTTGTATGTATACCCAATATAACTTGGTGACCAAGTTAGACTTGGATTGGGCTTGGAATCCCCCTTGGCCGATCATTTGGTATATCCCAAGGGGTTTCCGGAACCTTCCCGATCTCTATTTTAATATCTAGTCCTTCCATTTAACATTTAACGATCGTTAGTCCATTACACTTAATTAACTTAACGTTCGTTATATATTTCGTGTAAATAATAAATAAATACAATATTTTATATTTAATTATTAACTTTAATTCTCATACGCAAAGTGTGCAATCTCGTGGTCTCGAGTTCGATCCTAACACACATCTACTAATTTATATCCATTAAACCAACAATAGGTGCTAATTTGCACCTTATGGCACCGCCATCCGTGTTATAATTGTGGAAAACTAGAAGGGGGGGTTGAATAGTTTTACCAATTTAAAACTTCCTTTTAAATATTTAGATCGACTTATGTTAATCTATTTGGTTGTTTATGTTGGACGTTGATAGATAGATATATAAACGTGTAATGAAAGATAAAGAGTAAGAAGCACATCACCACGACACAAGTATTTATAGTGGTTCGGCTACAAGGACACCTTCCTTGCCCTACTCCACTCCCCGAGTCACCTACTCGAGAGTTCATAAACACTACACCAATCTCCTTATGGCGGAGAAGCCTTCACAACGTCGCCTACCCTTTTTCGGTGCTAGGCTAACCAGCGGGTTCTTTCACTCCAAGGTGAACCACACCTACACAACGTCGCCTACCCTTTATAAGGTACTAGGCTAAGTACCTAGTTCTTTCACTCCAAGGTGAACTACACCTTCACAACGTCGCCTACCCTTTATTAGGTACTAGGTTAAGCACCTAGTTCCATTGCAATGGAGGAACTACTACCACACTACACCAACGAATAATCCCAAAGGAGATCTACTCCTTTACAACATCATCAAGGATATCAATATCCTTGGATCTAATACTAGTCTATCTTGTACATCGAAACACACCATATCGAATGTACATCTAAGGCACCTTTCACTAATGCCTTTGAATAGATCTACAAGACACCTTTCACTAATGTCTTGTGTCTTGACTTCTAAGCATCTTTCACTAATGCTTCTAGTCTTGACTTCTAAGCACCTACCACAAGTGCTTATGATATAGACGATAGATACCCTTCACTAATATCTTCGTCTTGACTCTTGAGACATCTTTCACTAATGTCTTCAACACTACACTTCTTTGAAGAAAGAAAGGAATCATCAACAAGAAGACTTCAGTAGCCTTGATGATGAGGAAGCATGGCAACTCATGGACTTGAGCTTGCTCGACTTCAAAGGTGGTGATCTTGCCTTTAAGAGGAACCTAAAAGATCACACAAAAACAAAACTACAAACATAGATCTCTTGGATCTGAGGTTAGTGAGTTTTTAACTCATGGAGAAAGTGTGTTAGAAAGGGGTGAGCAACAATGAAGAAATGGCTCACTATTTATAGAAGAAAAAATCTACTGTTCCCCGGATCCCACGGATCCCTTCCACAAGGGATCCGTCTAGCGTTAAGCTAGAGATTCGTGGGACGCTCCCTTTTACCCATGGGTATTTTGGTTATGGGTCATGGGTTGAACCATGGATCTTTAGCTAGATACAATGTATCTTTAGAGTGCAATGCACTTGGTCACTTGGGTATGGGTTGATCCATGGGTTATGGATATTATCCATGTATGATATAAGCATGATGTCATGCAATGGGTTATGGGTCAAGCTCCATGGGTCATGGGCTTTGGGTTGTACCCAACTACATTCAATGTATTTGCCCAATGGGTTATGATACTTAAGTTTTTACTCATTTATATTACCCAATATACTACATACTAGTTATGTGTATATTTTACCCAAATATGTAAACACTAGTTGTTGTACATATGTAATATTAAATCATAAAATCACTTATACTTGTTTTAGTGTTTTATGTGAAAATGTGAATATGTTAGAAACTATTAGTTCAAACCATTTACGTATTTTATTTGTTTCGTTAAAATGATTTTACGTTTGTTATCGACAAAACATTAGAAGATCGTAAAATATAAATAAACGTTTTTACGGCTTATTTGTATTAACAATAATGTTCCGTGCTATCCATGTTACAGGTGCATCGCCATCCCAATGGCGACCGTCTTGGGTATTTTTTTTATATTTTTTTGTGAGTTACTACGTACTATGGTTTTTTTGTGGTGTGTTATAGTAGTGTTATTAGGAGGGTGTTTTTTGGTTTTGTGTTATAGGGTAAAAAGTTGACGTGAGAGGGCGTATAACAGTTATAAACGCTAACTATACCTAGCACTCTTCGACTCGTAAGTTGGTATGCATGTCATTATCTCATGAACAATGCATTGAAGAACCAATGCGAACTATTAATTCAATCGACACAAGAATCATTTCTCTTGTAGCATATTTGTTTTTACCCAAAAGGTATTCTATTTTTGGAATGTTGATATTAGTGACCAAGTCTAGTTAGGATAGTAATTCGTAAGTATTGTTAGTCGAATGTTGAGTTTCTTTATGTATCATCGCTTAATTCATGGATTTACTTAGGTCCAACAAAGTATTTTTATCTTCAAAACCCATTGGAAGGGGTAATGCACGAGAATAAAAAACCATGCAGAAATGATTGACTTCTTGGATGTCCCAAAATACTATGAGGTGTTCTGAATTGGTCGAAGTAGTTAAAAAGGTGGATTACGATGACTACAACCCTTGGTAAATTTATCAAAGATGAAAAAATTTTGTTTGTTTTGCAAGGCAGGAAATGTGGCGTTTGGTTTGCTTCTTTCCTTATAACCGACTAGGATTAGGAATTAATGTCGACCCACATTCTCTATAAATAAAGGATGGGGGTGATTAACTAGACACATGCATAATTCTATTATTTCCTTCTAATCGAGTTCTTGTTAATAAATATTGATCATTAGGTTCTTTATAGATTCTCCTTCTTTCTACTTGTGCTCGATACAATCCACGATCTAGCGTTCCGCGATCGAACTTCAGGTTTGGTGTCGTAATTGTCCGACAACAAAAATATCTGGACAATTATGTTCTAGTGTGTGATAAGAGAACAACTACTATACCTACAAGGTATAGGGATGGAGGAAATTTATCATTGTCTAGACCATCAAGGTTTAAGGAAGAAGATGATATGGCAGCTTATGAGTTTGCTATTACCGAGGAAAAAGATACACATGAAATTATCACATTCGAGAAGGCGATTTATTCATCTGAAAATGATAAGTGGGTTGTGCTACGAAAGAAGAGACGAGTTCTTTAAAGAAGAGTCATACTTGGGAGTTTGTCGATCAATCACCTGGTGTGAAGCTTGTGAGTTGCAAGTGGTTGTATTAGATCACGTTCAGAAACCAAGGTACAAAGCAAGGCTGGTATCTCAGGGGTTTACACAGTGAGCAAGGATTGGCAATAATGAGGTATTTTCACTTGTGGTTCGACATACATCTATAAGGGTGATTCTCTCAACTGCTTGTGAAGATTACAAGTTGGAACAACTTGATGGGAAGACAATGTTTTTGCATGGTAATCTGGAAAAAAACCATTTACATGAAGCAACCGCTTGGTTTTGATAAAGGAACGGGCAACAAGGTATGTTTATTCAAACAATATATTTTCAGTTTAAGCACTCTCCAAGGAAGTTGTACAAACGGTTTGATGTGTATATGGTTAGCAATAGGTTCAGTTACTTCAAGGAGTTTGCACTAGGTATGTACATAAATCTATTGTTGTATATAGATGATATGTTGATTGCTTGTAATAGCAAGTCTGAAATTGTAGATACAAAAGGACTGTTGTGAAAAGAGTTTGATATGAAAGAACAAGGTCCAACTAGGAAGATACTTGATATGGAGACTATCAAGGATAGGGGTAGCCAAACCCTGAAGTATTAGGTGATTTTAGATATAAATAATATATAAATGAATAATAAAAGCAGTGGATAATCACCTATGAACGGATCTATATAAGCCATATGGTCAATCAAAGAATAACAAGTAAAAGTATACCTTTGAAGCGTGATTCGGTAGATCGTACGGAGACTATCACCAACACCCGATCTATGAAAAAAACCCAAGAGATCAATTCGGTTGATCTCCTCTAAGTAGAAACATGCCACACTTCCTTGTATACCACTTTGATGCTAGTCAAAACAACCTAGTATGCAACTATGAACTTGGATCTACACTAGAAACTAGTTTTGGGATCAAGAACACACACACCTCAATATGTGTAGTGTGTGCCATGATTTTGGTGTAAGAAATGAAGGGGAGTGGCTAGTTAGTATATATAAACAAGTTCACCCATAGGATAATAGAAGGAACCCACTAATGTACATTTAAATGAAGTCACTAGTGTGTAATATGGTGAAATATTATTCCTTCTTATACATTCCTTGTCTAGACCCATTGGATAATAAAAAGAACTCACTAGTGTGTAATAGCATGAACTGGTGTGTAATTGAGTAAACTATTATTCCTTCTTATCCAATCCTTGTCTAGACCCATTGGATAATAGAAAGAACTCACTAGTGTGTAATAGCATGAACCCACTAGTATGTGATAGAGTGAACTATTATTTATTGCTATCCATTCCTTGTCTAGACCCATTTATTTTGTCTAATCCAATTAACTAGTAATTAGTGGCTCGCTATAGATCCCGAGTTACGTAAGTAATCTATAATGTAAATACGATAGATACGATATATTAATTGTACATCCATGTATAAGTGTGTGACCCCATAGGCTCACATGGGTCTAGCCATATAATTATTTATTATGACATGAGCATACTCCAACATCTCCCACTTGCGCACGTCATAATAATCACGTAATTATACTAGCAAAGGTTAGCATCTAGCAACACGCCAATGGCCCTAGAAACATATGAGGATAGTTTCTTAAACATATCATTTAAATGGTTTATCAATAAATCATCCCTTTGTTGCAGATACTTGTTGAACATTAGACATGGATCAAAGTCATTCTAATTTTGTTCAACAATTCTGTTTCTAGATATAGATATTGAACTAGATTACCGAATTAGTTAAGATTCATCTCAATTACATTTGGGTGCGGTCTCTATTTTAGTTTTTTCGCGGGACGTGGTGTAACACCCCCATTTTCACATATCGCAGCCGGAACTAGATCTGGGGTATTACTTCATGGATCATAGTCACAATAATAGAAAATGACTCGAAAAGAGACATTTTTAGAAAATAAGTTATCGTTCATTTATCCATCAGAGTTTTATAGTAAAAGATATACTTTTACTAAAAGAGAGGTCCCAAAATCTATGTGAAACATAGAGTTTGAATGATAACAGTTTTGAAAGTCCTCAAGTCCAGTGCCACACCGTGCCATGAATCTGTAATATGCTTAGTTACCTAGGATAACATACTTAAAGGGGTCAACCTAAAGGTTGAGTGAGATCATAGGTTTAGGTAGTAATAGGGTTGAATACAAGTTCCACTGGGGACAGTGGAAAAGTAGTAAAAGACAGTATTATTGCATCTAAGCTCATGACACCCCACGTTAACAGTCTGAGTCAATGATGGCACTGCAGACCAATCACGACTAGATATAAGGTTAACTTGCCAAGGTTAACCTTTTAGTTCTCAAGTATAGTGCTAATTGGTACACGACAGGGGCAAACCAACGGGAGTTGTCAAACTCCAAATAGATCTATTCACTATACTCGCGTTCACTCGCAAGTGATTATGGTTCATGAAATTTGTTATGTAATAGTGGCATATGAGGTACTCGTGTAATAATCAAAGAAAAGACTCGTATTCGGTTTAAAGCATATATCTCCCTCACGGGTTTAGAAAGCATTTAAAAAGTAAGGCTATGAATGCACGGGATTTAAAAAGTGTGAGGCTACGAACTCACCTTAGATTAGGGAAATCTGATTGATGTCAAAAGTGACTCAGATTAGGGAAATCTGATTTATGTCAAAAGTGACTCAGATAATAGATGGCTTACTTACGTATCCTGAGGTAGTGTGTGTATATGTATGTCAAGTCTTAATTGGTTTATCTATGTTTCTCAAGTAAGTGTTTCTTAGGTTTTCTAGATTAAGATATAACGTAACACCGTTCGGGCCATCATAATCCAGAGGTATGAAACCCCTCACATGAAGCTCCCTAGTATTGTCTTACGTTGTTAAGTACTAGATTTAGATGTAACGTAACACCGTTCGGGCCATCATAATTCATAGGTCATGTAGTAAATATTTGAGGAGCCAGGGCACTTAAATCGTAAACCCCAGCAAACTCGTCAAGACGAATACCCAAATGAACCCCTCACATGAAGCTCCATAGTATTATGTTACATTGTTAAATAAAAAGATATGGTTTTGATTTATAAAAAATAACTCATTAGGACCCTTAAGTTTGTAAATTGACACAAAATACCCTTAGGTTATAAAGTTTTACGAAATTAGTCCTTTATGAAAATAACTATATATATACTTATCCTTAGGTTTTAAAACTTTTCAAAATAGGTCCTTAGACTTATAACTTATAAGAAATGACAAAAACAGCCCTTGGACTTAATAGTGTCAAAAAGTTACAATATATACCCCTATGCATGGAAAACGTTATGAAACTAGTCTAAAAAGTAAAAACCATGCAAAGTATATTTTTATGACACGAAAGAGTTTTATAGATTATTTCTTATTAGTATAAGCTTATATAAGTAGCCTAAACTAGCTTATAGCATATGACAAGGGCTTATGCTATGAAAACATGAATTCGACTCATATTAGGGTTTCAAAATGAAAACGAGCAAGTTCTAGTGATGAAGGCTCATGAAAGGGTTCTAATGTGATTTAATACACCTAATAACTATCGTAGTACAGAAGTAAAGCTTATGGAACTAGTTTAGAGGCTTACGTGACCTAAAGTGGGTCATTAGGGGTGTTTAGGGTTTCTCGACTAGAAATGAATTCGACAATGCTTCTAGGCTTGATTTTCTCGACTCCTTAGCTTCCTATGGGCTCTTAGGGACCTTATGATACTGCTAGTACTAGATATTGAAGGTGGAGAAGTGGTGGTGGGATGGTTTGAAATGAAATGGGTATACAACCTTATATAGGGCTCGTTAACCCTCTATGCTAAGAAATCTTGGAGTGGTGGCCAAGGTACAGTAGAGGGTGACTAAGGAAGGCTACTAGGTGACTAGGAGGAGCTAGGGGGCTAGGAGGCGGTGTAGGGGTTATGTGGTGGTTATTTGGCCGTGTGGTGGTGAAAGTCAAAGGTGGTGACAAGTAGGTGCATCACCTACTTGTAAGCTACTTGGTGGTGCTAGGTGGTGACAAGTAGGTGATCGAGCTGCTTAGGGAAGGTGGTGACAAGATGGTGGATCATGATGGTACTTAGGTTTAGGTTAAAACTAGCTTAGGATTAGTTTAGGGCTTAAACTAGATTAGGGTTTGATTAGGGTCTAGATTAGTGTTTAGTGCTTAGATTAGGGTTCCTAGGGTGATTAGAGACTAACACTAAGGTTTAGGAATCATGTACTAAGTGGTGGTAACTTATGCTAAAGAATCGGGAAGGTTTAGACCTAGTTTCGAGGCCTAAATGACCTAATTAGGGTTATGTGCTTAAAGGACTTGTACCTATGCTCTAAGAGGTTGTACTAGAGTTTAGGGAGGCCAAGATACTCTAAAGTTGCTAAGGTAACTTATACATAAGCCTTGAACACAATTAAACTTGTCTTGTATTGAAATTAGGGTTTTAAAGATAACCGTAAACGTATAGGGCTTGTTTTGGTATAATGTTATATAAACATAAGGATATTTGGCATTGGTGGATACATGAGCATGTCTAGGGGGTTATGTAAGTAGTTGAAATGAAATAAAGCAAAAATTTACCTGTGCAAATACCTTATATAGATATCGTAGTGGAAATAATATTGATGACAATTACGGGTTGTTATACGTTGTTTGCTAGAAGGACGTGGTCTCGGATCATCTCCGAATATCTCGGTAAATCCGGTGTCACCATTCGGATCAATAGGTTCGGTCGCATCCCTCTTAGGGTGTTTTCTCAAGATTTTGGCTCGTCTTGAGTAAACCCTCTTCCTTTTGTCTCGCCCTTAAATGAACTCCTACACCGGTTCAAAATATCAACCTCGTTTGCATCACTTATACTCAAACGTTTTAAACGTTTGTAGATAGCGTTGAACTTTTGACAATTACCATTCAACGTTGCACACATCCCCGTAATCATATCCTTGGTTGGTTTGTGTTGGAAAAGATTTGTTGAACTCATTAAGAACCTTGAACCAAAATGATGTCTCATCTTGGTCATTTCTGACTTGGTTAGCCTCGAAAACCGCAACATAACAGTCAGCTAATAACGCTTCTTTTGGTGGCGTCCAACGAGTGACAATCTTTTCGGTTGTTGTTGTTGTTGTGGTGGCGGTGGTTGTTTTTTTTGTGGGTCTTTTGCTTTTTCTTCGCGCCTTTTCTTTGTGGGTTTCTTGTAGTGCTTGTTCGATTTGTGATAGTGGTGGTGGTGGTGGTTGTGGTTGTGTTTGTTGTGGTTAATAGAATTGTGTGGATATTGTTGGAGATGTTGAATTTGTTGTTGAAGATAATATTGCTCGGGTGTGTATGGTGACATAGTATATTGGCTACCAAACGGAGCAAATTGAGGTTGTGAGGAAGATATTGAGTTTACGGCTAAAGGTGTAGCGAGATTTTAGGAAGATTGTGAGTTTGGATATTGCAACATCCCGAGAAGGTTATTGAAAAAATGATCATTTGAATGTTGAGACATTTTTTTGTGATATAGTAGTAAAGAAATGAAAGTGGATATGGAAGTGAAAGATTTTAGTTTGTGTGTAAAAATATTTGTGTAAAAAGAGTTTATATAAAGTGAAAAATAGTTGTGTAAAAAACTAAAAATAAATTGTATAAACCATAATTGTTAAGATCTTCCGATTTTATGATTCCTTTTAAGCAAAAACTATTCGATCATTCGTAGGAAATAAAAGGCATATGATCTTAAGTAGGATCTCGATCTTACCATAAGATCTTAATCCGATTCGATCCTACTTCCCTTGAAATTAACTAATTAATAAATTATAATGAATGAATTTTGTTAAAGTAAAACAATAATGCAAGTGTAGATTATTATAAATGTTTTATAAGAGTAAAAATAGCATCCTTGATCATCGATTATATTACATTTTTTTAAAGCATTAGGCATTGCATTTTCGAAATATTATAACTTCCAGGACTCTTTTTTTTCTTTATAAATTTGTTATACAATCAGCTTTTAATACGAATACTAGAAAATAAGACTTTTAAACATTCAAGTGGGATCTTTCGATCTCAATTCGATCTTACGTTTCTGATCTTGCAAAGACAGAAATGATCCATAGTAATATCTCGATCTTAACAACCTTTGTATAAACTCTTTTAAAAATAATAATAATAAATAAATAAAAATATAAACGTAACAACGTCAAAAAATGCAAAAAAAATTCTTATTCGACGCAAACCAAATTCTTAAAATTCAACTTAGCGGGGAGGTGTCGGTGCAGTCGACGTGACGTGAAGACGCTTTCACGTCGACTTGGCGCCGCTGCCAATGGACTTCACCCATCCCTCCTATAGACAACTTGATAGTTTTGTCTGCTAGTTACTAACTGAAATTAAAACCAACGGCTAGGATTCAACGATAACCAATCATTTAAATTTACATAAAATAGGATTGCACGTTGGTTGGTTGGGACAGCTCGAATCTACAGGGTCTTTCGTTGTATAGACGTGGGACCAATCACATTGCCTTGTTGTGCCACGTTGGCACTTACCCTATAATTTCCCCCCATTTTCCGGTCACGTTCTCCTCGTTCATGTATACCAACTTTTGTAAATTTGATTCAATGGTAATATATAGGTTTAATGTTATTATGTTGCATATAATAACTGTTGTCTAAGTTTCTATTGATTAATTTTTGATGATTTTTTCTAAGTGTGTAACAAATTTGGACTATTTCTAAAGTGATTAATTTATTAGAAGTATGTAACTTTATTTAATTATTTGATAAAGAATTTCTTGAAGGCAACCCAATAATTGGCTAATAATGTTTAGAACATATATCCAAATATCTCTAATAATGAGTTTTTAGTGTTTGCTTTACTTGAAAATGTATTTAACTTGATACATTTTCGAATGTTGTATAACCAATATTTTTTTTGCTATTGTATATCTAAATTTTTGAATTTCGATTTTTGTATGTATTTTGTTCATGTGTAATATAATGATCATTTAATAAAACTCATAAGTTAAAGTGTAAAGTGTTATTGATTATATGATCATTTTAATAAGATATAGAGGCAACAAAAATGGATTTTAATCCTCCTCTTATTATCATAAAAAAAACGGATAAATGGATGAGGTTTTTCTTTTTATGTTATCACGAAAACGAATAATCGAATGAGGTTTTTTCTTCAGGTTATCTGAAGAGGATGAATACTTGACTGAGATATACACGCCTTAATCAGGACATTCAGTGGCCGTTTCCGACCTTTCTCGTACCATCCCAAATACATAACTAGTGAGATTTAAACCATTAAAAATCTTGTGAGGAAGTCAATCAGCTTACCAGTTATCACCAGATCAATTGATAGTACTTTTCATATTATTATCATATTTCATTTTATCCTAAAAGATCAGAATTTGTCAAATGATCCTCTTTAGGTGATTAAGACAAGTTAGAAGTAGTATCTTAGACAATCTAATTATTATTTAAAAGGCCACATTGTCAAAACTCAAAACAAAAGGGTATTAAAATTATAATTTATGTCTTATTCCATATCGTCATGCTTTAAAAAATATTATAACCATGTATTACAAAAAATATATACTAACCCCCCACCAACTCACCATGATCAACTCCATAACCTCTCAACATAACCAACTCTATAATATTTGAATTTCAAACCAAATCATTCTTTCTTCTTGTTGTTTTTCAGTTGCACAACTGCTCATTCATCCTCTCAAGTACACCATTAAATCTTCAAACAAGGTACATGCCTATGTTATAGTTCATCAAAAATTTATATTGTCTCATATCTTTGTCACACCTGTTTTTGATCCTAGTTTATTCATTTCTTGGTAAATTGTTTTGTATGATTTATGTACTTGCTTGATCCTTTTGATGTTTATATGCTTGTTTCGAATCTATGTGTTTGAGTTTCGGTTTTGAAACTAGTTTTCTTTGATTTTCTAAGAAGTTAAGGTTGAGTAGTACCTGTTAATCTGTTTTATATATTAAGGAACCATAATTTATGTTAAGTTGATCTTGTTCAATACTTTTGTTTTTCGACGTATTGTTATAAACTGAACATGTAAATGATCAAAGTATCAAACAGTCTTTATTATATTAGCAACTTGTTATGCAAAAGCAAAATGATTCGTTTGGGTCGTAACTCTTTTTTATGTGTTACTGTAATTGAAGTTTAAGGGTCGTATAGTACTATAGTATACGACTATACGAGGCTTGGATAATTATGCCAGTAGTTTCCGATGTAAATCATTTTGAAAAGTACCATCATAGAGTGTGCATTGGCACTAAACCAACCCGTATGGAATTTTAGAGAGTATGAGTGTATCTGCGTGGTAGAGTATGTCATTCAATTTTTCCTAAACTGTACCATGAATCATACTCAGAATTTAGGTTAATGATTTTAGCATAATTTTTAACAAAAGTGATTGAAAAAAGTGATTTGGATCCGGATTTGGCCCGAGTTGTGCACACTTCTAGTTTTATGAAATATTATGTCATAATGTATACTGTATTTTGATACTAAAAAATGCTGGTTCTGAAATAGGAATGGCGTCTGGAAACGGGGTTCATGTAGAATCCAAAAACAATGTTCTTGATGCTAAAGAAGTTGTCCAGGAAGTGAATTCAAATGTCACACAGCCTGAAAACTTGAACAAAGTTGATGTTCTTGATTTATCAAAACCAGAAGAGACTCAATCATCCGAGACAGTTACTGAGACTAAAAGCCAAAACTCAGTTAAGGCTACGACCAAAGCGAGTACTTCAAAAACCAGCAAGACTAAAAACGGACCTAGTCCTGGCACATTTGGTCGGACCCCAAGGCCAAGCCTGTCTCAAAGCTTATCTTTCCCTAATAAAAGCCGAACTCCTGATTCCATGAGAGCTAGCATTGATGCACACACAAAACCAAGAGTTGCAGGGCCTACATTATCCGCTTCACCGTCTGCAATCAGAAGAGTTTCAAGTGGATTGAAACCAATCAAAACTGCATTGCTGGTTAAAGATGATGATGCTGCTAGTTCGACTGCTTCACCGTATTGTTCTTAACTTAACATTGTTCATGTTATGAATTATTGTTAACTGTTTTAACTTTGGATGGATTTGTCTTGTATATAATAGAAATGCTACCCCAAGTGGGGGCCATAGATACAGCAACTCAGGCTCGGGTTTTACTTCCAGGTTGGAGGAGCGAGCCGAAAGGCGAAAACAGGTGCAATATTTGAGATTATATACACTTTGTTCAAGCGATAACTATATCAGTAACACTAATGTTTATTTATTTATTGCGTACTAGTTTAATTCAAAGGTTGAGGAGAGGGTTCAAGCAAAAGAAGAAGAAAAGACTAATATGCAAGCGAAGTCAAAGGTTTCTTTTCTAGAACTATTTAGTCAAACAAAAGAATATGGGATCGAAATGTTGTATTGAACTTGTGACAATGCAGGAAGCCCAAGACGAGGAGCTTAAGAAACTGAGAAAGAGTCTGACTTTTAAAGCGACACCGATGCCAGACTTCTACAAAGAGCCCCCTCCGAAACCGCAACTCAAGAAGGTATATTTCTATTCGTGCTAATTTGGGGGTGTTTGGATTTGCGTCTCGAAACTGATTATAAGATTCATGTGACTTGTAGTCACAAATATCAGACAGCAAAAGCATGTCCAAAATTTATCTACTAAAGCCTGTTTTCTTAAGCGGTGTTTTGGATTAATTACTAACTATATTATAAGCAGTTCTTACTAAATACTCAAAATTGCTTATCCGCTTAAAAAAAAGCAGATAAGCATTGATATAAGCAATCCCAGACACCTTCTACTTGATTTCAAAACGGACATCCAAACACCTCTTTTGGCTGATATATTGTGCGACTTGGTTGCAAGATTCGGGAGTTAAAGAGTTTGCATTTATGCTATCAATTTACAGATACCAACTACCCGTCCCAGATCACCTAAGCTAGGGAGGAATAAGAGCTCGCTCCATCAAGTGAGCAAGTCTTGGGACCAACTAGACATTCTTGATAGCCCACGATCCTCTCGAAGCCAAACCATGTCACCTAGGTTCACCCCCACATACCGTAACAACAACACTGCTGCTTTCAAGAAACCAAATAGCAAATCATTGACCAAACTCTCAGAGCTCAAAACTGTTAAGTCCAAGGAAAAGGTCAAAAAAACAGAAGGCAAAGAAGAAGGGCATGAAAGCTTAGTCCCAAATGCCGGTTCGAGTTCACCAAATGAGGACATGACACCTGGTGACACTGCCGTTGGCTGTTGAAAAGTTTCTTAACAAGTGTATGTAATAGGGGGTGGTTTTTCTTTGGTTTGAAGCTTTTTCAAGTATTATGTGCAGATTTTTACTGTCGAAAAATGGTTCTGTTTTGTTTACTGAATTGAAAGATGTCATTTGCATAAATGGTAAATGGTTCTTGTGGTAATTACAAATTACAAATGCTTTCTTGAGATAGTTAACAATTATTGCACATAGAATGGTTGTTTATAACAAATTTGATAGTTGTACAAAATGATATATGTATTTGCATAATAATGTGTTTCCAAAACCAAATACCCCAAAAAACTCGATTCAACTAATAGTAATTACATTACTCATAGTGCCGATACCAAAAAATAATCAAGAAACTGAAGTAAAAGAAAACTTTGAGGGAAACATCCTTGAATGCAAACTGCAGCATCCGTCCGCTAACCCATTTTTTATCTCCCGCTATACCTCGACACCTTCATCCTTTTAGAAATCTGGCAATCATTATTATATCGTGTAAGTTCTAAGTTTATTGATTATCATATATACATGCAAATATGCAATCATTATGACAACTTTTCACAAAGAACCACAAGCAAATCACACCGAAATATAACATACGCCTTTAACTTTAGAATAGCTTATTTCAAAAAGCAACAAGCAATTCAGTAAGCCGACATAAACACGTCCTAAACTACTTACGTTCTTATTACAAAAGAATATAAAAGTTGTAGTAACCCCAAATCTGATGAAGTTTAATAACATGCTCACCTTTGAGTCTGCAGATCTGTGATTCTATTTCCATTTTCTTGAAATTTTAAAGAATGTATTTATATATTAATAACAGCTTGTAAATTGGGAATCTTGTCCAAATGCTCCAACTATTGAACATGCTACTTCCAATAATTTCCCTGCATTTACAAATAGAACCAAATGCAATTATATAAACTCGGTCACATACAAAAAAATAATCCTTAAATCACTAGCACAAGAAATGTATCATTGTGTCATCATTAGAATTGAATTTGATATTTTAGCACCCAATATAGTTTAACACAAAATTATTGATCTCGACAATGAAAAAAACATATATCGTGGGCCCCACTACAAAAAGCCAATTTCATGCAGATTAAGATGCTCTTGTATTATATTATCTCATTGAAGTGATTATCTTACATCTATGAGTAAGAACCTAATGTGACACATGTTATAACTAAAAACCTTAAACTACAATTTGATCGGATCTTATATCTAAATAATATCAAATTAAAGCATGCCGATAGTCATCGACATACAAAAAAGATATTTCAAACTGAGAGGAATGTTTTTAGCACACTGTACAACATATAGTACTACTGTCGGCAAAAAGATAGTACCAAGAAAAGAATATCATAATTTGATAAAACATAAAATGAACAAAATGCAGAAGAGGGGCCCCAAAAGGGAAAGACCATAAATAAGTAACAGTCTCCTTTAATTCTTTAGGCATAAAGAGCAAGTATCACTACACATGATACAACATGATGAAGCATGAGTACAGGTCATAAACACAGGCTGTTGTCAAAGCAGATACTGTGGTCAGCTGTGTGGTAGATATTGTAGAACATGTATTCCAGCTGGTGTCAGAGAGATTTTCAGATCTTTATCTTGCAACCATAAATATGCCACGGGGTGGCAGAACGGGCGGGTCGGGTCAGGTAAAGGGTTGGTATGGTTTTGGGTCAAAACGGGTCCCAGGTCAATTCAAGTCATACGGGAACACGGGTCAGTGCTATTTAACACCCATTAGACAAGTCCTACAAGCTTTTAAACGGATTGTTCCGTGTTGCATTTAAAAAAAGATTATCTGATTATTCCCGGCAACCCATTGATTGAGTTATCACATAATCAGTTGACAGCAAAAGTTAACAAAGTGCATTATTAATTTACTATTCTCTTTGGTCACAAAACTAGTAACCTAGAGTCCTAGATAACAACTATTATCTTTAGTCACAAACTTTCTTAAACGCTCATTCAAACGATTGTCTAGTTATGAAGACTTCTAGCATTAACCAACTATTATTCTATCAAGTCACAAAAAGAAACACTATAATTGATCCCTTTATTAGAACTTTTAAATTCTTTTGGGTTCACAGGTTTTTTTTATTTGGATTAATAGCACCTTTTTATTAAACAATATATCTAACGAAATGTATAGACACTTCATTTTAATAATTTAGACATACTGCAAACTTATGAAAGCAAACATATCACCTCAACCAAAAATTCTCTAAACTACTACTATCAATTAGCCAAGATTTTGTATAGCGTTTATAACAACTAGATCTCTACCGACTCTATGTTATGATAATGAAAAGGGGAAGACGACGATGGTGCAACATGTGGCAGTTCAGAGCAAAGATCCGGTGAGATTCTGGGAAGTAGGAAAGTGCTTAGCAGGTTTTGGCACCTCTAAACAAATTAACATACACATTCTCCCTGTCAAAACTATCAAAACCTGATCACGCTCTCCTCCTCACCGGAAAATCACCCGAATCTCCCCCACTGAAACCACCATAGCTGTAGCGTAGCTGCACCAGTGCCGTTTTCCCCACTTCATTACCGTCGCATAGCACGGTTACACTTTTAGTAATATAATACAGATATAGAGAGAGATTACATAAGCTGATAGCAAAAAGTTACCGCAGTGCATAGTTAAGTAACCAAACTACTCTTTGGTCGCAAAATTAAGCAATCTAGAGTCCTAGACAACAATCAGTCACTTTAGGTACCAAAATTCTCCTTAGTTTCAAAATTTGTTAAACACTTGAACAAACAATTTTCTAATTATGACGACTTCTAACGTCAACCAGCTAATATTCTATTATGTCACACAAACTAATAAGGAACACAATTAAGTAACCTAGACAACCACTAGAATTGATCTTTACTTGAACCTTTTCAAATTTATTTCGGGTTCAGAAGTTTTCTTAATTTAAATTTAATTTCACAATTTTTATTAAACAAGGTATCAAATGAAATGTATTAAACACTTCATTTTTAAATTCTAGACATATTGCAAACTTATGAAAGCAAATATGTCACCACAACCAAAATAGTGTAGAACAAAAACCTAGAACTAAGTTTTTCTTTTCTTCACATTTTCACACATTTGTAAACTACTAATTAATTACCAGAAATTTTGTATTGCATTTATGAGTACTAAAAGTGTACGAGAACCATGCCGGGGTAATGAAAACGGGAAGACGACACTGTGCAACCTATGGTGGTTCAGAGCGGAGATTCGGTGATTTTCTAGTATAAGGGAAAGAGTATCAAGAGGGTTGAAAGTTCTCGAAAGGAGAGAGTGGGTGTGTTTGTGTGTGTAAAAACTAAAAGATGGGTAAAAAGTGGGAAGAAAAATGTGTCAAAATTTGAAAATGTAAGTTTGTTATTGCTTATATTTAACATAAGAAGTCGGAAGACAAAAAAAGAACCGATCACAATCCTCCATTCGAAAGAAAAAAATCAAAAATTCCTTCCCCTTCTTTACTCTTTTACACACACGTAAACAAATAAACAATCTCCCTCTCAAAGCTATCAAAACCTGATCACACTCACGCCCTCAGCAAAAAATCACCCGAATCTCCGCTGCTGAACCACCATTGACTCCATCTTTATTACCACAGCATAGCGCGGGTACACTTCTAGAGTTCTAGTAATATAATATAGATATAGATATAGAGGTTACAATGGGATAATTACAAGGATAGTAACTAGGATATGGAAAATAGGCAAATTACTACTATCACTCCTTACTTTACGCCAAACAAATATTCACATATATGTTGGTAATTTATCAACGAGATAAGTATAACAACTACAATCATTCAGAATGTTATAAGCCCAAACTACATATTAAGCAAATCATATAAACTACGGATATACTACTTTTTTGCTACTTAGTTTTGTGAAATAACTATAGTGTTTAATCATAAATTATAAAATCAATCAAAAAGGATCAAAAGTAACAAACACACCTCTATTTTGCTTAGCCACAACCTTCACCTGCGGTCGTGTATCAACCTCCGTAGCATTCTTCTCCGCTTTCTCCTCCATCGGAAACAAAACGCCATCGATACCCTGAACCGATATTCTCCCATCTGTATAAATATCCGGGTCAAACAAATACGCGGACTCCTCCCCTGACCCAAATTTAACCGACCCATCAGCTTCCTCAGCCACCACCTTATGCGGCAACCGCAATGTATCATACTGAACCTTACCAAACCGCCTAACTGAATTATACATACTCTCTTCAGTTTGATACTCGGGTATTAAATGATAATAAATTATTTGCTCCGGTGCACCCGGATCACTCAGCTGGTCTGTTGTAAGTTTTGCCATTGCTTCATCGTTTGGTGCTAACACCGTTAAAACATAACCCTCTGATACTAGTTTTCCCATCTCTGTTGCTAACGATGTTAAGTTTACCAAAATGTCTGCTAGTTCGTTGTATCCTCCGTAATGTAGGAGTGTTTGGATGAAATCTTTCACCTGCAATAGCAGATTTAGTATTAGATTCACAAAGACGCCATATGGTTTACCATAACATAACATAAAATAAATTTACCAAAAACATACTAAGGGGGTGTTTCTTATAGCTTATTTATAAAGAGCATTTGCTTATTAACTCGTCACGTAATAACTAAGCTAAACAAGCTCTTTTAGACAAGTACCTCCACATTAGCTTCTAATAGCTGACAAAAATAAGTTGTTAAGCCTATGCTGTTTGGGTACTTAACAGCAAACTATCGGAATATAATATTGTAATAAGCTGAAAAGCTACAGTATTTAAATAAGCTCATTCAAACACCCTCTAAACGGACACCGAAGTTAAGGATCCCAAATGAATACTTTCACAGTCTCGAAGCTATTTTCCACAAACGAAACACCTAATTTAAGTTTGCAAATCGTAAAAGTGACTAAGATACTAATAAAGGGTAATTCTAAACTAAATGTATAAATAACAAATGCAAATTGATTGAGTATAAGCATTTACCTGACTCTCGCCATCAAAATGGTGATGTGCCCCACCAGGACCCGGGGCAGGCGCCGGAGCCAAAGACGGCCCCGGAGCCATAGCATCATAAACCGGAAGAACCGGAGGAGCTCCAGCCGGAGCAGGACTAACTGAGTTCTTTTTCAAGTTATTCCTCGGATCCACAACAGGAGCTCCTTCAGGCAAAACCGCGGAAATCTCCCTCAAACTCCTCCTCTTATTAAACTCCTCCACCACCACTCTAGGCACCAACAACCTATCTATCCCATGAACCACCCCATCAAACCTCACCACATCATCGGGTCGGGTCACTTTCGCCAACCCACCCACAAACTTTTGACCCGAACTCTCCCGGGTCAAAACCAAACCCTCCTCATCACACAATGTCTCATACTCACCCGGGTCATGCCCATGCCCATGCCCATGACCAGACCCGGATTCCCCGGGCCAGCTTTCTGACCCGACCCGACCCGGAACAACATGAAACATCACCAAGCTCTGCAAAGACTTAAGGTTTCTTGGCTCAAGCAAGAACCTTTTAAAATCCGGATCCAAACCCATTTCCAAAGCCTCATTACTAGGAGCAAAAACAGTGATATTACTCTTAGCAACTTGCCGTTCAAGGGTCTGAAGCAAAAGTGCTTTCTCAACGAGTTCAGTCAACTCAGTGTAGTGAGCTGAGTCAATAAGTGCCACCAAGACCGAGTTAGAACTGATCTGAGATGGTGCACCACTAATGGGTCGTGCTAAAAAGGTGATATAAAGTGACAAAATGAGTAATGCAGCATAGATCTGTAAAGGGTACATTTTCATGGTGTGTGTGTGTGTGTTTTTGAGTGTGTGTTTAGTGTGTGTGTGTGAAGATGAAGAAGAGAGAGACAAGGGTAAAACGGTGTCGTATGGAGTTTGAAGGAGACAGTGGCCCGTGAAGAAAGAAGTGTTACATGTGTTGTGTTGTTAAACATGTACTGCCAACCAGTTTTTTTTATTTTTTGGTTTTAATGTGTGTGCGCATTAAATTGTCAACTACTTACTGAAATATTTATGGTAATTTCTTTTAATAGAAATAAATTGAATATTAAAAAGAAACTATCTGGTTTGAGATGATACCGTGTATTTGTTTGAAAATGCAAAATTGCATGTATATCTAAAGCATGCATAAAAACCATTGTAAAATGTACATAAAAAACTTGTACAAATGATATATATGCAATTATTCACTTTGGGAAGGATATATATGCATTTCTGCCTATTTGAAAATGGGTATCTATTCTGTCCAATTTTTAGCTATAAGGATCATACCTCACCACCCACCAATAATATCATTCCACCTAATCTCATGCTTCACTCATACCTCACCATAGTTTTTTAGTGGCAACCATGATTCCATACATCACTATTTTTTTATTTTATTTTATTTTAAATTCATAATTATATTAAACAATAAATTTCATTAATAATAAAAAAAAATTACATAATACTTAAAAAAAGTACGCATCTAAAAATCCGTCGGCCATCCATATTTCTTCGCGTACTCACGTTTTTTGGCAATCATTAACTCTCGCATTCTTGGATCAGTTATGTCAACGTGCGGTTGGTTATAGAACTTCAATGCCCGATAATAAGCCTTTTCTTCAACATTACGGATTTGTGCCACCAACAACTTTTCGGCCAAGTCATCCTTTGCAAGCTTTTTCTCCGCTATCGATTCCAATATTTGTGTTTTCCTTACCGCGTAGTTGTCGAAGCTCTCAGCAATACTTTCGTTTGTCGAGTCGGTATCGGCCTTCTTGCCTTTTCTTTTCCGTGTAGGAGTTGTATCGTCATTCAAATCCGGAATAACAGTCTCAACATTGTCATTGCTTCCCGTCTCGTAGTAGCCAGATTCCGATGACTTTCTTCGTTTGTCGGAATTAGCCGAAGCTTCTTGACCCACACATGGTTGTTCCAACCATTTGTCTTCACGCCTAACAACCTCCCATGCTTCAATATGAGTAAAATCCTTGCCCTTTGTTTTCTTTTCATAATCGGCTAAGGCATTTTTCATGACGTCAAGATCGCTACACCCACTCTCACGAAGAGGGTTCTACAATTAATACAATTATATAAATTAATACAAGTATATAAATTAATACAATTATATAGAGTTTAAAAATTATACCGATTGGATGTATAGCCCGTTAAAGACACCCATGGCGGAGTTCATATTTCCCCACTTTGTGTGCAAGCTATGGTGAGTTCGAGTAGTATCTTTCACATTTTCCTTGAAATGCTCTAGAACTCTTTTCCAAAAACCATCTCTAGTTTGTTCATTACCGACTTTTCGATATGTGGAAATATGAACCCACGCTTTTGCCAAATCAACCTCTTCATTTGTCGACCAATTTCTTTTCTCCGCTTTAGTCGATGGCTTTTTTTTCGGACTTCTTGAACATCTTCATCGCCTAATATATAGTATAAAAAATAAAATTATAAAAAATAAAATTATAACAAATAAAATTATAACAAATAAAATTATATCAAATAAAATTATAACGAATAACAAAAAGAAAAAAAAAAACAAGTATACCGATTGGATTTTCTTGTTGCGTTTCGGGAACATACTCAACGTCATCATCCTCATAATCATATAGCGGTAGTGGTCGTTCGACACTTAGTTCACGCCGCGAAGGACCTTCACGGTAGTCATTGAACGGGTCGAAATCACTAGTCATCGACATCATGTACAGAGGTGGTTGGGGATAATATTGGTGTTGATGTGATGGAAGGTTCATCGGTGGAGGTTGAGGATAATAGTGACCGGCATGAGGACTCATTTGGGGATAGTAGGGAGATGGTTGTGATTGAACTTGCGGACGAACGGGTTGTGATCGAGAGCCTCGTCCACGACCTTTGGATGAGGTGGAAACATTTTTTGCTTTCCTAGCATCCATCTTTTTTTAAAAGAATAATAGTTGGAAGAAGAAGATGAGAATAATGTGATTTGAAATGGTGATTTAAAGTGTATATTTATAGGGGATTTTTTTTTTTTTTTTTTTTGAAAAAATAGCACAACGGCTATAATTGTGACTGTTGCCCAACGTTTTACTTTGCGTTTCTTCCCACACCGAATCGACATACATTACCGAATCCCATACCACACCACATCATGCCGAATGAGTGGCAATGGTGATGCCGTTCGGTTTCATCTCATACCGAAGGCATACCGCATGCAATGCCACCACCCTAAATTTTTTTAAGTTCAATGAAAACAAAAAAAACTACGATTAGTGTTGCACTAATCATCTGTGTTGCATTTTTTTTTTTGGAACGACAGAATTTATAAACCAAGCTAGCTGGGATAGCAAAAGAAATACAAAAGGAAGGAAAAAACAAAAACAACTAGCATTACTAACCGTAGGATAGACCTTTCTATCCCCGCAAATAGAACCCCTACAACAACCTGTGACTCATAAAATAGCAGTAAGAGGGTTTTGCTACCACCCCGACCAATTGATCTTTCGCTTTGCTCTGTTACACCAATCATATGTTTGATTATACTTTTTAGGATTCTCATTATGAAAAATTGTCTTGTTACGAAAGATCCAAATGTGCCACCAAGAAACATAGAAAGTAGCCTCCAAGAAATCCTTAACATCTTTATGAAGATTCAAACCCGACAACCAACCAATCCAATCATCATACGACCAGAGAGAGACGCTCGAGATACCCCACCAAGCAGTGATACGAGCTGTGATATCCGATGCAAAACAACACGAAAAAAAAATGTGATTTACAGATTCCACATTGGTATGACAAACCGAGCACATAATTGAAGGGATCTCCAAACCTCTAAGAGAAAGGTTGTACCGCGTAGGGAGTCTATTCATAGACAAACGCCAAACCAAAACATTAACTTTAATAGCGACTAATCGAACCCACCTAGTTGGATTACCCGATGCACCAAAAAGGGTGTCTTCAATATAAGAACGAACTGAAAACTCTCCTAACCCGTCTAGAGTCCAAACCCATCTATCTGACATAGAAAATAACAAAGAGGAAGGAAGAAGAGAGATCATGGAGTCCATTTGATAACTCTCAACTCCTCCCCTCGGTAATCTTCTAAACGAATGAGAGAGACCTCCATTCACCTTATCATGAACAGAGATATCTTTCTTCAATTCCAAGGCGAATAATCTAGGAAAAATGCTTTTAAGATTGACATCTCTGAGCCAAACATCATAACAAAACGATGTGTCAGTACCATCCCCCACCTTCTTTTTGCGATTTGCCAGCAAATGGACACCTTTTTCTCTAAGTTGGTTAGTACAATTAATAATATCCAACCAAGTAGACGAGTGTGAAGGCAAAGAGTTAGAGTCAAGCTTCCCTTGGCGACCATGAATCGCCTTCACAATCTTGACCCAAAGTGCTCCTTGTTGGGTTTTAAATCTCCAAATCCATTTGAATAAAAGAGCTCTATTGAAAGCAAAGAAACTACGAACTCCAAGACCGCCCGATTCCTTGCTCATCAAAACTTTGTCCAAACTAAACCAAGACATCTTTTTTTCCTCGACCTAAAGTTCTAGCTTTTTCAAAATAGCAATCGAAACCTTATAAATGGACATATAATAAGATGGAATGGCCCCCAAGACCGATTTTAGAAGAGTAAGTCTCCCACCGATGGACAAGGTTTTAACCTTCCATTTGGAAAGGCGAGTAGCCACCTTGTCCACCACCACCTCCCTAGATCTAAGACGTGACATAGAGGATCCCACCAACACCCCTAGACACTTGAAAGGCGGTTTTAAAGGTTCACAACCAATCAAACCTACAACCCTCCTTACCTCCTCAAACTCGACACCAACACCAAGAAGACTACACTTATGCAAGTTAATTTTCAATCCAGAAGCCAGAAAGAAACAATGAAGGATATGAACAATATTTTGGAAGTTGGAATCCTTCCATTGACCTATAAAGACAGCGTCGTCCGCATAAAAAAGATGTGATATCATAACCTGCATAGAACCACCAACAAAAATACCCGAGAATAATCCCTTGTCCAAAGCTCCAGAGAAAGAGACATGAAACGCCTCCATAACCAAGTGAAACAAGAAATGAGATAAAGGGTCTCCTTGTCTAAGCCCTCTAAGTAAGCGAAATTCTATTGTTGGACTACCATTCACCAAAATAAAGGCACTGTGTTGCATAGTATCGGTAAGACTGCTAGATGCAGTGTTGCATCAATAACCGTTATTAGTGTGACATCTCAGCATCCATCTAATAACATCATAATAACTAAAATAATGTTTGTTTGTCTCATATGAGTTTGAGTTTTTAAATTGATATCTTAATATTTGGAATCCGAGAAATGATACATGGACCTAAACTTAGGCCTAAACTTAGACCTAAAACAAGTGTCAGCATCCTGATGGCTGCAGACAGGGACCCACTTATTTTACAACCCATCAGGATGATGCCAAGTGGTTTTAGGCCTAAGTTTAGGTCAATGTATCATTGTTATAGTAATCCACCATACCACTCAAAAGAGCTATCTATCACATGTTTGATTCCTTTTTACGTTTTCCGCCCAAATGCAATTCATCAAACCAAACAGCAACAATCGGAATGATGCACTTAATCCATAGTAATTCTATTTCGTACCTAAACTCATATCGATTGTGATTCATGGCAACAAACCAAACACACCCTTAATATTGTTAGTAACGAGTTAACCATGCGTTGTAGCGGGTGTGAAAACATTTATTTTGTGGCTACGAAGTAAAGTTTAACTTTAATACCTGTATTTTATCAATAAAAAGTGTAAAGTATACAACATACTAATAATATCGATGTATACACGTGTAGAAATTACTTTGTCATATTATTAAACTTAAGAGGATATTAAAATGTAAAGTATTTGGGTTTAAGTTAATTTTATATTTTTTTAAAATTTAAAAGGGTGTTGTGAAAGAATTTAAAATATAAAATCAATGGGTTTAAGGGAAGGGGGTGATTTGGTATTATGGTAAATTCTAAGAGATTATATTAGACTTAAAAGGGTGTTAAAAATGTAATATTTATATGTGTGACGCTAATTTGGTATATTTATAAACCTAGAGTATGATATGAAAAGATTTGGAAATGCCACTGCACGAATCGAATCATCAATTACTAACTAGCCGTTTAAAAAACTTAAAAAATATTAAAAATAATGGTTAGAGGATGATTTGGTATTTTGAGAAGTTAAAAGGTTGTTTTTAACAATTACATATTGCAAATAAACAATGTCAAGTGCCAATCAAGTTGGCAATTGTTATTTATATATACATCATGATTTTTTTTCCTCCGAGTAATTTACGAAGTTTGAGTTTATCATCATATAAACACAGATCGGGTAATTTCAATTTTTTTAGGAAAATTTGCATGACCATCTCAAGATTATTTGCACCTAACAGAACTTGAATTTAAAAACTCTTGTATTTTATTACTAACAATAACAAATGTTTTACCGCTAAATCACCCCATAAATGATTTAATATCACATTTTACATTTGTGCTCTAAACTTAAAAGGATTCAAGTCATAAAATATTAGTGCTTTTTTATAAATTTTATTATTGATAGTGTATCAATATTTGCGGCTCAAGCCTATTAATTACACGCTCGAACCAAATCCATTATCAAGACCCGTTAACAAACACTTGATGAAAGCTTGGCTTAAATCCCAGGCCATGCAAGGCCTAGTAAAACCTCTCAAGCCAGACTGCGCGCGATAGCACTGTTAATACAAATAAACTATAAAAACGTTTATTTATATCTTACGATCTTTTAATTTTTTATTGATAACAATCGTAAAATCATTTTAACGAAATAAATAAATACGTAAGTTTTCGAGTCAATAGTTTTTTAACTCATTTTACTAAACAAATAAACCATCAAAGATGTCTAGTTAAATAGTTTAAACATGTATTGCCAACCAGTTTTTATTTTTATTTTTTGGTTTTAATGTGTGTGTTCATTAAATTGTCAACTACTTACAGAAATATTTATGGTAATTTCTTTTAATAGAAATAAATTGATTAAATATATATATATATATATATATATATATATCTGGTTTGAGATAATACGGTGTTTTTGAAAATGGGTATCTAATATGTCCAGTTTTTAACTATAAATTTTTTTAAGTTCAGAGGAAACAAAAAAAACTATGATTAGTGTTAAATCATGGGTGGTCTTTTTAATTTAACATTAATCATCTATGTTACATACTATTTGTAAAAATGCTAGGTGTAGTGATGCACTAATAATCGTTATCGATGTGACATCTCATCATTCATCTAATAGCACCATAAAACTAAAACAGACTCTCCAGCTACAACTGTTGTAACACCCCCAATTTCGTGATACGCAGCGGAATTCAAACTGGGTGTTACTTCATGGCACAACAGTCATAACAATAGAAAACGAACTCTAATGGAGTCGTTTTTAAAAGATTTATCATTCGATTTATATAAATATCAGAGTTTACAAAAATGAGGTCCCGGATGGTTCCAAGTTTACAAAATACATTAAATTGGTTTTCGAATGATAATAAAATTTATAGCCTTCTTGATCTAGTCCTTGCTCTTCCGTGCCACTTCGATATTATGGACCTGAAATACATGCTTAAAACTGTCAACACAAAGGTTGAGTGAATTCATAGAGTTTGTTTGATGGTTGAACACATTATGTTTGTAGTGTGAGTTATAAATTCACACCAATGGTTTGAAAACCAAAACAGTTATTATTAGACTAAGCATCATGCAATCAAGGCGTTAACGTGTTCCAAAATTAATTGGAGAAATTGTCGGTGCGTGGCCTATCAGGTAAAATTGCCGTTTTTACCAATGTTACTCAAATATAATGCGTTTGTTTGCCTTTAATGGGGCCAACACAAACGGGATTCGTCAATCCCAATAGATCTATTCACAATATTCGCGCCCACTCTCACATAGTGATTAATGATTGATGATTAAGGGACTTAAGTTTGGCAAATGCGGAAACTTAGTGCTAATAACAATCAGATAAGTATATAGTGGTACGGCTGCCTCAAGTATATGATACTTGAGCCCGCTTTTGTTTGATACGGCTGCCTCAATACGTTGTGATACTTGAGCCCGCTTTTGTTTGAAAACAATGTGTTCGGTTTAAAAATAAAGCATGTATCTCCCCCAAGAGTTTGTAAAACAATTAAATAATAGAAAGTGGGGCTATGAACTCACCTCAGAGTAAATGATATCAAATGTATAATGAGAATGATGGATATGCCGTGAGAACTTCTACGAGCAACCTAAAATAGAATATTGCGACTTAGGTTTGGAATAATGTTTAGGAAAACATAAACCATTCTATATATATTTCTATGTTGATCATGATGTAGTCAATTATCATTTGGTGTTTATAGAAAGATCTTTAATATGTGAAAACATATTTAGTTTATAGATATCGTACTACCGCTCGGGCCATCATAATTCAGAAGTCATGCAAGAACGCTCGAGGAGCTAGGATACTTTAAATCGTAAATCCAAAGAACTCGTCGATCCGCTTACCCAAATGAACCTCTCACATGAAGTTCCCTAGTGTTGTAGTGCTTAATACGTAAAACATGTATTTTTGATTACTTGATTATATGATATATTAAGAGTTTATAAATACAATAAATAAACTAACAAATTTTATAAGTATTTAAATAAGTTTGAGTTTTATAAATACTTACCTTAAAATAGAATGCTTGAGTATTATGGAAAAATAAAATATTAGCGAGCTAGAATTTGCAATCTTTTAAAACCCAAGGCTATTAGAAGATTATAACAACGCCTTCTTGAGAACCCGAAGAAGAACATAAGATTATAACGACGTCTTTTTGGAGACTTGAAGATATTTGAAGATTATAACGACTCTTTCTTGAAAACTTCTAAGAACGAAGATCAAACGCTAGTTTTCTTCAAGAACACATGAATGTTTTTACAAGATCTATAAGAAATGCCTTAGGTTAAGGACTTTAGATGTTAAGAAGGGGTGGTACAAGAAAAATGAAGTGATTTAGCTTGGTATTTATAGGCTAGAGAATATGGTTAACTATATATTGGGTTAAAAACTAACCATGGTTAAGTTATATACTTGGCAAGATCTTAGGAATGAATGGCCATGATCAAACCATGTGTCTAGGAGGCTTCCTTGAGAAGCCTCATTAGGAGGTTAAGAGTTTTGGTTTTTCATCTTGTGTTTACGGAGTGAGTTTTAGTCCCGAAAATCGCTAACGGTGAGTATTTAATTCATGAAACGTAAAATCGGTATCGTGAAAAATACGAAATTTGTAGGAATGATGAAACTCATCATTATACTTCATCTAAAAATATAAAATGGGTGATAAGTCTCATTGGGTGCAAAACGCTGCTTAAAGCTGGAAATACGGGTCAAAAACGCGTAATTCGCAGTTTATCGAAAAATAACGAAATTTCGTGGAAACGACCGTGAATATATTTAGAGTAGACTAAAATTAGTCTAAAAGTGATATGAGATGTCAAAATGTGGTTTTCGCCATACGCGAGATAACTTAACAGTTATTTGTGAAGTTTAAAAGTTACGCGATTTAAGCAAAAATATAGAACGTATAAGGTTAATTCCTTTATGGTCAAAGGAGGAGGGAAATATGTTTGAATTTTCCAAAAATGTAAAAGTTTCAAAAACATATTAGAAACACAAAGAATCGTTAAGTCCTGATGTAAGTAGAATTGTTTAAAACGTAAGTTTAGTTTTGTTCTGCGATGGGCTTATTTGGTAATATTAAAAATAATAAATCTTAAAAATTATCAAATTAATCATGAGTGATCTAAAAATTTATCTGATGCGAGGAAAATTGTCAGAGTTGATTTTCGTTATGCGCGTGATGTTTAAACGGTGGACCGTCTAAAACGAAACTTTAAAACGATGTTTACTTAATAACTTTTGCGAAAATAATCTAACGATGGTCGAACTCTCAGGTTATTACTAAAATAATTTATCTTACG
The DNA here is from genome assembly GCA_910596185.1 of Chrysanthemum makinoi. Lineage (NCBI taxonomy): Eukaryota > Viridiplantae > Streptophyta > Magnoliopsida > Asterales > Asteraceae > Chrysanthemum > Chrysanthemum makinoi. The sequence goes on along the minus strand of OU343224.1, from coordinate 318,667,520 downwards.
AGAATGTGGATTAAAAATTTTACGGGATGAATAGTAAAGTAAATAGTAAATTCTCGAAAATGAAAAGTAACCTAAAAATGCGGGTGGTTACAACTGTTATTGTTACATATGAGTCCAAGAACATATCACTAAAAATATACCACTCACTCACAAAGCAAAACACACACGCGCGCGCACACACACACACACAGAGAGAGAGCCCAACAATGCTCGCCATTTCACCAGTAAAGGACGAATGGCGCCACAACGGTGGGGGACCAGTGCAGTACAGCAGCGTCGTTGGCACCCAAAAGCGTCAACGGTTGTTGTTTGACAACTAAGTATTGATTCTAGAAGGACAAAAGTTTAGAGAATATTCTAAATTAGGTCACGTTTCTACTCCATGATCCACTTTTTTGTAACAAAACAAATTTTGTTTTCTAAATTTGGTCTTGTGAGATTGGTAGATTATGTGACTTTATTGAAATCTTGACACGTGTCCAAAAGTTGGTAGGTTGTTTTTGCTAGATCGAAGTGATCTTTTGTACAAACAAGATTATGATTTGCTAGACCAGTTATTTAAGAAGTCAATCGTTGTCCCACTTTTTTTATTTGAAAAATATATCTATGAATAAAAAAAAGTGAAACTCACGGTTGACTTTTTGAATAACTGGTCTAACAAAACATAGTTTTGATCGTACAAAATGTCACTTCGATCTAGCAAAAAAACCTACCAATTTTTGGACACGTGTCAAGTTCTTAATAGAGTCGCACAATCGCACAAAGGTTAATTTAGAAAACATTTTTTTTGATATAAAGTTGACATCAATAAACTTAGACATATTTCTTATGTCTAGCTAAAATTCCTATAATTAACTCATGGCTTAAACTTTAAACAAAACTTTTATTGAGTGAAATCATTAATTTAGAAAAAGAGGACTCATGAATGAGATTGCTAGACTTGACATGATTTATTTATTTGGACAATCTTTTAAAGATAGAGACTCGTACCATTTTAAGATGTTTAACAAGAAAGGTTTAGGACATGTTTGGTATGAGAAATTTGGTTATGAGCAATGACAATCAGAGTTATATACAATGCTTATTTGTCCTATATGGGTTTGAGTTTTTAAATAGAAGGGCAGTTTGATTTGAAGGTGTGGGAATAAAGAAATGCTTTCATTCCCAACATAGTTATTTGGTTTATGAGTTTGATTTTTGAAAATGGGTATGAAACCCATAAAAATAGGCATTTCTCATACTCATCTATGGTGGTGGGTTTACAAACCCATTCCATACCCATATCCATAGTCATTTTCATATACATACCAAACGCCCCCTGATATCCTAATATTATGAATCCATCATACCATTCAAGAAAGGTGCTTATCACATGTTTGGATCCTTTTTACTTTTCCCGCCCAAATGCAATTCATCAAACCAAACAACAACAATCGGAATGATACATTTAATGTAATCCATAGTAATTCCATTTCATACCTAAACTCATGTCGATTGTGATTCATGGCAACAAACCAAACGCACCTTTAATATTGTTAGTAACGAGTTAACCGGGACCGCGCGTTACAGCGGGTGTGAAAACATTTGTTCGTAGTTAAGAAATAAAGTATTAACTTTAATACCTGTATTTTATCAATAAAAAGTGTAATAAAAAATATTAATATTAACGACTTATATAGGTGTAGAAGTTAATTTGTTATATTATTAAACTTTAGAGGATATTAAAATGTAAAGCATTTGGATTTGGGTAATTTTATATTTTTAAAAATTTAAGAGAGTGATGTGAAAGAATTTAAAATATAAAAATTAATGGGTTTAGGGGGTGATTTGGTAAACATATTAAACTTAAGAGGTGTTAAAAATGCAAAATTTTATATGTGTAACGCTAATTTGGTAGTATATTTATAAACTTAGAGGATGATATAAAAAGATTAGGAATGTAACAAGGTCAGGGGATGATTTTGTATTTTGAGAAGTTAAAAGGTTGTTTTTACAAGAGAAATGATAGAAAAACAAAAGAAATTTTCACAATTTTTTTTATAAAATGAGGTGTCATTTCGTGATTGGTGCATTTTTCTATACTTTCTTTTTCTTATCTCTAATTAAGTTAATCACAAAATGACACCTCAGTTTGTAAGAGTTTTTGTGCAAGTTCTTTTGTGGATCTATCATTTCTCTTTTAACAATTACCAACTTGATACTCTAGATAAACAATGCCAGGTGACAACCAAATAGGCCATTGTTATTTATATATACATCATGATTTTTTTTCCTCTGAGTAATTTACAGGGTTCGAGTTTATCATCATATAAACACAAACCGGGTAATTTTTTTTTTTTTTTTTTTTTTTTTATAGAAAACTTGACATGAACACGTCAAGATTATTTGCACTTAACAGAACTTTAATTTAAAAACTCTCATATTTTATTAATAATTATCACAAAGGCAAGGTTTTCAAGATAGAGATCTTACTCAGGATCGTTTTCGTTGTTGCAAGATCGTAATCGTAAGATCGGATCGAGATCCTAAGATCATACTATAATGTAATTTACTTAATAGTCTTTGTAATATTATTCAAATCTACAAATTATTATATATTATATACACAAAATTATATGAATGTTTCATTAATATGTTGTTCTAAATTATGAATATGAAATGTTTAAGAAGAATAAAATGTTGTTTTTTAAATTCTTTAAAACATAATACATAAGTTTGTAGCTTTTTAGTTTGCGATTCGAGAAAATCAAAATTAGATCGGATTAGATTTTAAGATCCTATGGTTAAGATCGTGATCTTAGAAGATTTTACGCTTGCTAAGATCCTATGCAGGATCCAGATCATTTTTATTTTGTAATATCGTATAATCGTAAGATCATAAGATAATGATCAAGATCTTAACAACTATGCACAAAGGTTTTACCGCTAAACCACCCCATAAATGACTTAATATCACATAAAGTAGGGAAATAATAAATGGACCTAATTAAAGAGGTTTAAAAGATGACTTAACGCATAAATGATTTGTACAATTGCATAACTGTACAAATTATTAATGCGTTAGGCTATCTTTTAGGTCCATTTAGTTAGGTCTATATATCTATCAGTGCTTTTTTATAATTTTTATTAGTATATATTATTTACTTTTATTTTGAATTTTTGATATATGCTACAAAGTTTTAAACTATGTCTCAGTATCATACTTTTAAGAACAACTTATGTCAGTTTTATAATAAAACAAGAACTTTCCTTACACGTATAAGACCTATCTCCCGAAATGTCTATGATAAAAGTTGAACACAAAGGCCTTATGTAGGAAATTACTTTTTCTTTTGGATTAAAATGAGATGTGTATTCATTGCAATGAAGTTATGCAAGAACAATTATTTCGTTAATACTACCTCCGTCTTAAAATTATAGTCCTCGTTTGACTTTTTTGGTCTTTCTTTTTTAACTTTGACTTTAAATATTTTTGTTTATATTGTACAATAGTTGATGAAAATTATATTAAATGAAAATACATTAAAAACTCAATCCATTCATATATTTTGCATCAAGTATTATATAACACAAACAAAAATACTTAAAGTCAAAGTTGTAAAAGAAATACCGAAAAAATCAAAATGAGACTATAATTTTAAAACGGAGGGTAAGTCATCTTTTATATCACATGATGACAACTGAGTTTGCAACAACCTCTCACCCTACCAAAAAGTTAAAATCAATTACTACTATTAGGACAATTGTTTTTTTTGTCTTTTGCATTTATATCATTCCGAAAATGCAAAATTGCATATATATCCAAAGCATGCATAAAAACTATTGTAAAATGTGCATAAAAAACTTGTACAAATTATATATATGCAATTATAGACTTTGGGAGGGATATATATGCATTTTTGCCTCTCTTTTTTTTTCGCTAGACTTTATACTTTTTCATATATAAACTGGGTTAGCATTAAAATAATTAATTCTACGCAATGAATACGTCTGGTTTTATATGTTACAGTATTTAGTATGTTATTGAAAGTTGTAAAATTTGTGTAATTTTAGTATGTATGGCACTCGCAAAACGCGGATGCTCCCTAGTTGTCACCGGTTCTCACTATTTTTTATTTACCCGCAAACCCGCTAGGCGCTAGTGTTTGTTAACGAGTTATAAATAGCCGCAAAGGCGCAAATGCCCGTCACTTGGGGGATACCCGTTCCCAAGGTAAAACTGTACATTTTCAGAAATGACGAGGTTACCCACCCATCACACATGCAAGTACACGCGAGTGATTGGTTTTTTTTCGCTCATTTTCATCTCTAACCATGCCATTAGTCTATACAAAAGCTGTGATTATTGAGGAAAATCAAAGCTTACTTTGGGTCGTTAAAAGGTCGGTACCTCCATTTTGTCTTATTAGCTGTAGTTATTATTTAGAATGTCGGTACCTTCATGTTCTTTGACCAACGTCTGCTTTAGTATTTTACATGGAATATATGTACCGAGAAACGTAAACGAGGCGAATCAAGAACTTTTGGCAGAGCTTGACTTGACTCGACAGTATTATGTTCGCCTCGATAACTTGACGAGCCTTCTTCACGTAAGCTCAAGCTTGGATAAGAAAGTTTTAATTCAGTTTGAGCTTGGCTCGTAAAGCTCGAACTTTAGCAGAGCTCGGCTCGACTCGACTCGACAATATTATGTTCAGCTCGATATATAACTTGACGAGCCTTCTTGAGGTAAGCTCAAGCTCTGCTAGAGAGTTTGAATTCTCGAGCTCAGCTTGAAAATCTCAATTTCTTTATAATAGTGTATTTTTAAACCAACTAAAATTAAAATACAAAGATAAGAATTGAATTCGGCTCGAGGTCGGCTCGAAAAGCTCGAAACATATATAAATGAATATTTACTATTTTTATACAAGTCATTAAAAATATACATCTTAATTTTAACTACATAAAATTGAAAAATGGTCAAAGTTGAAAGTGAAAATTGAAAGTCAAGGTTAAATGTTAAAATGAATTGTTGAATGTTTAATGTTTAAAAAAAGTCAAACAATCAATGTGAAATGTAGTAATTGTAAGTCAAACTATGCAGAAATTAAAGAAACGTTGAAAATTTATCTTTGACAAGTTGATTAGTATAATTGGCAACACAACTGGACAACTTATGAAACTTACAATACAGGTGGATGACTTTATACGTACTTTTTATAAGTTTAATGCAATCTTAATCTAATACAGTTTCTTATAAGCGGGTAAATACATATTTTTCGTTGATCGTAAAGAAAATAATTAGCCGCGATAATTTTATTGAAAACTAGACAAGCTCAACATCAACTCAAGTCGAGCTTGCTTAAGCTTGGCTCGATAAACATTCCAAGCTCGAGTCGAGTTTAAGCTCAAGTTACTCGATAAAAGTTTGACTCGTTTACACTCCTATGTACCATACTTAAGAACAACCAACTTCATCACACCAACTCAATGTCACATCACCTTTTCACTCCAATACTAACTAAAACAACCAACTTCATTCGAATTTATACAGATATACCTACAAAACTGAGACACAAAAACCAACAACAAACATCCTTCACCATGCGTTATTTCACTTCATTGCCTAACCTAAAGCACCTCGTTAATTAACTAGGTTGCGGTCACGTGGGTCAGAGCCCTGTTACACCTATCCAAATAGCTTTCCATGTTTTGTTATTTATTTATAACTACATAAAATTTGTCCTTGTTGCAAAATAAATAACATACTGTATTCTTAAAATATTGAACATAAAACTTAGAACTTTAAAGGTCACACAATAATAACGTGGCTCTCACTTTCTTGACAAGTAGAAAATTTCCAAGAGCACAAACAAACATCACAACATAAGTTTTGTCGGGATGTAACAATATAGATACATCCCGACAAAACAAAGGTTTATATAGTTTGTGGTTTATAGATAGAAGTTTAATATGTCAAAAGTGTATAATCTAAAGATCATCAACGAAACCAAATCCAAATTCAGATACCAAACACATTTACAAGCGGATTATAAAGTTTGAAGTTTATAAAGTTTTTAGAAGAGTCAACCAGGTGATGTAGCCGTATGGTTGGATACAGGTTTTCAACAATCTGCAAGAGAGAGAAACGACAATAAGAAAAAGATCAACAAAAAAGAAGCACCTTAATGAGAAAACACATATCAGCCACATTAAGAGGTGACTGGATTCTGTTTAATAATCATAATCAGATAATCTGCTGTGAGAAAACAAATTGCCGAAAATAGCGTTCAAGTGCGTTTATTTTGTTTGAAATTGTAGAAAGTAGCGTTTGGATGTCTCTCAAAATTGTTGGGGGCAACTTTAACAAGCTGGTATAAACTCATTAATCAAACCTCATTATTTAAGTCGTGTAATCAAGCATTGTGTCCGAGCACTGAAGACTTATATTGTAGTTGTTAATTCAAAGTTAATCATATAATCAGTTTAACACACAAATCCAGACATCATGCTAGTGGATATGGGATTGGAGGAACGACCTTCATTCCAAATATAGCATATTCTAAACCCACAAAAATGGTGGGTTTAGAAAAACAAATTCGGATTCCAATACCCATAGTGGTTCCATTTACAAACCAGACACCCCTTAAAGAAACTGTTGGACGTAAGTAAAAAACATAACTTACCTTGAAAAGCAGCCAGCTTATTGCTCAAACATTAGCAAACCGCACTAGTTTGAGCCAGCACTAGCACCGGGTGTCTCAACACGATTATGGTTGCTTGCTCCTGCATCTGAATTCCGTCCAGCTAAATTACTCGATGAGGAATCATGACCCTGTTCTTGTCTATTATTTTCACCAACTTCAAGACGCTCGATCATCCGAGACATATTGGCAATCCCTGCATTAACTTCTCTTCTTACTTCTGTACCGATATTCGACATTGATGGACTCTTGGTAAAAAGCCTCTCCTTCCACCCTCGTGTACTCTTTGCTACTGATTCTTTATATCTTCAGAAAAAAATAACAGCATTTAGTTACTGGATTCAAATATAACGCTTCGAAGAATATTGTTTCCATTAAGAAATACCTCGATGAAATTGCACTAAATCTAGTTTTCCAAGTGTCTGAAGCTGCTTGCGACTCTGATGGTCCTGCTCTATCTTGATTTGGTAAAGTCGAACTACTCGAGCTTCTGCGAGTAAGAAACATTAAAATAATAGCAGGATAGCAATAATGGCGTGTACTTTTTGTAACGCTTAATAAACGGATATACTCAAAAGGATAAAAACTCAAAAGTGAAACATTGTGGGTGCAATGACTAAGGATCCACTTACACTATTCGGTCAAGGTCATTCGATATCAATGACTGCTGTTTGGACGCGAGTTATAAAAGTGAGTGTGTGACGGATGAATAACTAGAATCAGATATTAAATGACCATTAATTGGGTACTAATAGAGGTTGGATATCCTTATGTTGTTTCCAGAAGTTAAATGGTATTTCAGAATTAAGATTATTTAAGAAGACGCTATTTAAAATATATAAAGAAAACAATTTCTGATAAGGGAGTACAATATCTCAAATTAAGTTTAAAGAAATACCAAATAGGTTAGTTTACATATCTTTAAAATGATATTGATCATCTAAAAATAACTATTTGACCCCTACATAAACACATAATCAGAAAGCATAATTTGTTTATCAGAACACTACATTTCGATAATCTATAAACAAGGAATGCTACAAGTTATAGAATTGATTTAAGAAAAAATCATTCATTTGCTCATTTATATGATTAGACAGACGGTTTATAAAATTACCTTAATGTATTAGATTTTAAGAATTAAAAGTATAAAGCATGTGTAAAATAAGCAAACAACACGCTGGTACCCACAAGAAAAACTAATCTGTCGTGAATACCTATGTACAACTGTAGTCCCCTGTTGACTATTTGGCTGGTTGGCCGTCCCAGATGCCGGCATATGTTGGACCATGCCACCCCCACGAGCCGTAGATGCAGCAGGTTCAGAAACTGGTTCAGCTTGCTCTTCAACTGGGCCTGCTGAAGGTGCATTAGGGTTGGCAGAAAACACCAAGAACTGTGGACGATTATGAGCCGTTGACCGGTTCCTTGAACCCTCCCTTCGACCCACGTGGTGGGTCCTCCCCATGGCAGCGGCAGCAGCCAGATGTTGGATGATTCTGTCCTCAAGTTCACTATCATTAACACCAACCGGCAACTGAAACGGAAACACAAGTTTCAGATTTACATTTTTTATATATAGAAAAAAACAGCCACAAACCACAATGACATACATGTTGTAGTTCAAAATCACCAAGAGTCGGATGATGAAATATTGTTGAATTTCTTGTCGGGTTGAACCTGATTCGTCGTTCCTGCTCTACTGCCTCCAATAAATCTTGACTGCAAGTGTTACATTCATTAAGAAAAAAAAACCACAAACATATACGCAAACGGAACATTCAATTAATGACCAAGAAAGGTCACCTGGATGGATCCTTGAGGCTAATGGATTGCCAACACATAGGACAATTAGAGCTTCGCTGACACCTATTATGGAAATTTATCCCAAGAGTTATATTACAAACAACAAAACCGACGACATCCATCTAAACATGTCAAAATTTTAAACCTCAACAAATAAAAGAGAGTATCCCGTCGTAAAGTTCAAGTAATACTTGGTTAGTATCTATACGTGGTTTTATTATTTCAAGCTTTAATAGACAGATTTTCATCGATTGTATTCCTTAGCTCATGATCATACACTATAAGCAATGCGCAAATATAGATAAAAGTCGTACCATTCAAGAATACATTGAAGATGGAACTCATGCTTGCAGCTAGTCACCTAGAATACAAAAATTACCATAATTACGTATTCATAACATCATCTCAATCACTAAAAACACAACATATATAGAAAGAACATAAACACTACCGTTCCGGGTTCACTATCACAAAACGCCTCGAGGCCGATACTACAAGAATCCTCACAAGCTTCTTGTATCCCTCCTTCCACAAAAGCCGCAGGCGAAGTCAAATGACTCTCACTCTTGCCATCTTCCATCCCCGGAACCTAATTAACCATAAAACCAATAATCAGACCTCAAAAAACACAAAACTTCAACACTAAGAGGGTGTTCACTGTTCAGGATTGCTTATTCCAACTGCTTTTTCTATCCAAAACAGCTTATGTCACTCCCAAATAATCATACACAAACCAAAAACCATAAATTTCACAGCTTTTTCATAAAATAATTAAAAAAACTTAATTAAACCACTAAAATTAACAATAGCAATCACATAAAGCAAAATTAACACATACCCATATCAAAAAACATAACAAAAACATAAAAAGATTATAACTTTATGATCAAGAACCATAAAAATCAAAACTTTACATAAAAACATATAACATAATCAATAAAAAAATTATAAAAAACAATTTTACATAAACCCCAAATAATCAAATCAATTATTCTATAGAATTAAAGATTAATTTACCTCCATGGGAACAGGATGATCAAGAATCCTAAGAAGTTGGTTTTTTTTTTTATTTTATGATAATTAAAAAGATTGATTTTTTTTATGTTATGATGAAGAAAGTATTAAAAAGATTTGATTGAAGAAATAATAATAGATAGCCTTTGAGAGGGTTTGTGAGGATGGAACAAGTACAACTTTACCTTTTGGTTTTTCCAATACAATTTAATTTAATTTAATGAAATTCATATAACTTTTTTAATAAATATAAAGTATAGAAGGAAATAAATATTTGAGGTTACACAGAAAAGTCAAATAAATATTTGAGGTTACACCAGAAAAGTCAGAGTTGTGTTGTTCTTTTTTACTACAGTATTTTTTACCATCTAGCTCATTGGCTCAGTTTTCTAAGCTTTTTTAGTAAGTAAATAAAAATAGAAAGTAAATATTTTTAGGTTAAATTTTATGAGGAAATATTTTATTTCAAAATTAATGAGATCATTTTTTTCAGTTATTTTCTTTTTTTTCCCGTCCTTAAGTAATACTCGAAAATACAAATTGATATGTTTCACTTCGTTTTCTTTATTTTTCTTCCTCAACCTATACACGAGAACAAAATCATTTTCGTTATTGCTTTTAACCTAGTTTTTACCATCTCAAAATATTTGCTTATTGAGTCTTTAACTATTTTTTGACTGTTTTCATATTTTCTTTAACTATTTTTACCATCTTAAGATATTTGCTCATCGAATCTTTAATCATTTTCGTTATAGTTTTCAGATTACTTTTTTACCATATCAAAATATTTGTTCATTGAGTATTTAACCTGGGTTTTTTTTAAGAAAATGTTCATCTCCTTTAATCTCAAGCTACCTTGAAAATGAAATAAAATAGCATAATAATACTTAGAGACAAGTTTATTCTAACCTTTATCCTATCTTTCTTTATTTAATTAGTGTTTATACTTTGTACACTTCGAATATTAATAAAGGGGTTTGTCATGGTGCCTTTAAAAGTGATTATGATTAACAAATAAGAAAATAGGATAATTAAGGAAATAATTTATTGTTGGAGGATTAGTTAGTGTAAACTAGCAGCGTACACGCGTGTTGTAGCGCCGAGTACTTTGTAACTATTAATTTTTGGCGATAAATGCTTTTAAATTATACGTTTTTCGTGACAAAAACTTTACGAATAGTGATAATTTAAGATGGAATAACTTAAAGTAATAGTAGAAAACAATAAGGAAACCTGATGCTTCGTTTACAAAAAAACAATTAAGTTTTTCAAAAATTAGTTTTGTGCGGTTACACTTTGTTTTGACACTAACTTTATTGATGACAATGATTTTCATCATATGAGAAATGGAACCAATGGAGCATTAGTTCAATAGTTGGAGTATTTGTGCTTGAGTCAATTGACTCATGTTCAAGTCCCATAATTTGCATTTGCTTCATATAGGTACCCACCTCCGCAAAACCTATGGGCACACTGGAGAGACTTTGTGGAATAAGAGCTCAGGGGTCCGAGTCTTGGCTCGTGCTCACTCCAGTTGGTTCCCCACTAGGCCAGGAGAGTTGCCGGAGCTATTCCTTGTGGGGAGGACAATGGCTGGTGCCAAAAGGCACCCGAGATTAGGGTGTTCCCGTCAATCTACACCTTTTGTGGAATCATATGAGAAATGGAACATAAGCTTATAGTTACGGTCAAGTGCATATTCTTTGGATTTAACACTAAGAATGAACATCTATAAGCAAAAGAGTAATTTACACCGTTCGTCCTTGTGGTTTGTGTTGACCGCAGCCTTTCGTCCTTTGACCGAAAAAAATGCGTTGTTTGTCCTTAAGTGGCAAACGTTATCCGCCGTTAGTCCCTCCCACTAACGGAGTCCAATAACGCTCGTTAAGTCACCCCACGTGAGGATATTTTTGTTTTTTCAAATATAAACATAAGGATAAAATAGTCATTTTTCTTTTCTCACTCCACCTATTTCTTTCAACCTTAAGCAGTAACAAAAAAAAAAACAAAAAAACACTTGATTTACCTTATTTTTACATAAATCTTCATCTTCAACAAATAACACCATCACACTTGGATCCATTATCATGTAATCATGTTCATGTGATTATACAAACACTAAATTACACACAACAACCAGATAAAAAAACCCACACCCATCTCTATAGTACAAAACCCATTGTCACACATCTTCACAAACACACTTCATTTTTACAATCAAAGACTGGGTTTGCTTGTGTAAAAATGCAATTTTACATGAGATGGGTTTGTTTATTTGATTCGTTGTTATTAATTTTGAAGGGTAGGAATAAAAATGATTTTGTTATAGGTTATATATATTCAAGGTTGTATCGAATTCATGTTTCTTAAATGGGTTCTTTTTAGTTGATAAATTTTGATTTGGTAAAAAGTGGGTTTGTGTTAGGAGTTTTTGTAGTACATGATTAAATGGCTTTGTATTAGATTTTTTGTTCTTGATGATGATAATAAGATTGATATGGAATTGAGTTTTGGATTATTATTATTATTTTCTTTTTGTTCTTGGTGAAACGATTTGTTCGACTAAAGTTCACGGTTGTGGAAGTATGATGGCAGTAATTGATGGTGATGGTTGGATCTGTAATGGTGGTGCCTGGTTGAAGACTTAATAATAATGGTTTGATTTGTGGTGAGTAGGGGGTTTGTTGCTGGTGGTTTGATTTGTTACAGGTGGTGGTTGGTGAAAGGAGTTGATGGTCGGATTTTTCTGGCGGACGACAAAAGGTAAATGTGAGAAGGAGATTTTGATTCGTGAGTGTTTTGAATGGTTAAATTGTTTTTGTCAGGTATCAACAAGTAGTTTAGAGATGAAGGAGATATGGAAGAAGATGGAGGTGGGCAAGAGAGTGTTTTGAGACGAAGATAAAGAATATAATGTAAAAGGATGAAGATGATATCAAAGGTAAACTGACAAAAATAACCTCACGTGGGTATCACATGTGGACATGTAACGAGCGTTATTGGACTCTGTTAGTTGGAGGGACTAACGGCGAATAACGTTTGTCACTTAAGGACAAACGATGCATTTTTTTCGGTCAAAGGACGAAAATTCGCGGTCAACGCAAACCACAAGGACAAACGGTGTAATTTACTCTAAGCAAAATATACACTTTAAGATGATCATTTGTGTGGTTTTAGTTTAATTCTTTTATTCAATAGATGTGATTATTAGCAAGAGCAATGCCAAGTCACATTGCTCAGTAACACAATCCAAAAACATATTCCAAAATACATTTAAAATATATAATATGTACTTTGTAAGAGCATGAGCAATGGTAAAAGTCTTTAATGACTTTTTGCCTCATAAACATTAATATCTCATTAATAATTCAATAAATTTTGCCTTTGAAAAATTCATTTCCATAAAACCTCTTCAATGCAACAAGGCTTTTCAAAAGTTTTTCACAAACATTTTATACAAACTATCCTTATGTATTTATGTTTTTACAAAATGGCCTTGATTGTGAATGTATTACTTGTTTTATTGCACTGCATTTTGTGTAGATATTATTCGGTCTTGTATACTGGAGGAGATGCCTTCGTATATATGCAAAGCACTAGGATGTTATATATATACAAGCATGAAAAAAATAAACCAAAAAGCAAACTAACTTGTGATATGAAATGGGTAATAAGTGTTCAAATATGTTTATTGATTTTCTATCAACCGGTTGGAGTATGCCAAGTCTTTCTCAAAAGAGTTTGTAGAAAACTAGAAGGGGGGTTGAATAGTTTACCAATTAAAAACTTTGTTTTGAAACTTATTGAAAGATCAATTGATCTTGATCTTAGATATGTTAATGAAATATGCAAGCAATATGTAAAGAGTAAATAAGGAAGGAATGATCAAACCACAACAAGTTGTTTATAGTGGTTCGGTCTACAAGGACTCTTTTTCCTTGCCCTACTCCACTCCCCGAGTCTCACACTCGAGAGTTTAACTTCACTAGTCAACAAGCTCCTTTCACCGGCGGAGAAACCTTTACACTTCGCTTACACTATTTCCGACACTAAGCTAGATGTCGAGTTCTTTCCAAGGGTACAACCACTCCCACACACAATGTATTTTGAGGACTAAAATACTAACCACTCACACTCACAAGATTATGATGGTTTAATACAACAATGAAGTATGAATCAACACAAGATCATACAACACTAAACAAACAAGACTTCCAACTTCGCGTTTGAAGCTTGAATGTGACTTGATCTTCTTTGCTACAAAAGAGATCACTAATATGATATGAAACTGAAGTTAGAAAGGTTAGAGAGAAGATATGTAAGAGAGTATGAAAGAAAGGGATGAAAAACTACTTGGTTTGGCTTTGCTATTTATAGCCAAAACCATCGCCAGACACCACGGACGCGGACCCCTTGAAAGGGTTCAAATCCGTTATATATTTTGGTGCCGCCAGTTCCTGACAGCAAGATATCAAAATCTTTGCCAAAGTCAACCATATCTATGTAAGATTGTGTAAGATATGAAGAGTACAAATCCACACAAAATATCTAATGAAATCTTCCAATGATTTTCATGATGCATCACATGATGTCATGTGTTGTTTTTCTATTTTTAGAAATATGCAAATACATAAGTAATGTTTAGTTTTTAAGAAACTAAAACATTCTAAAAACTACTATCATACATTATGCTTAGACTCATATTAAGATATGATTAGTCACAATGTAAATACTTTAAATGATGAAGATATTATTTGAAAAAGCTTGTTTTAATATCTATTAAACTTGACAAGCTTTAAGCTTTATATAAATTAAATTTACTTTTGTCGTTAACAAAACTTAGGTAAAGATCAAAAATATAAATAACGTTTAATGACGATGTTTGTATTAACAATCTCTCCCTTTTTGTTGAGGACAAAATATAAATTTTATTTTTATAAAAGATACAAAGTTTGTGCAAGAGTTATAATAATATTAGTTTTAGAACTTGAAAAGGAAATGATAATGTAAGTGTATGATGTTTGACTTTTTCAGAAAGTCAAAGTGTTCACTAGTTGATGCATGATGTTGACTTTTTTAGAAAGTCAAAGTATGCAGTTGACTTTTTCAGAAAAGTCAAGTATTACCAATGAAGTATCATGTTTGACTTTTTCAGAAAGTCAATGTATGCAGTTTGACTTTTTTAGAAAAGTCAAATATAAACAAGTTCTATATTTTCTCCCCCTTTTTGTCTCAATAAAAAGAAGAGGCGATGCGGAATGTAATGAGCCCGAGCCATTATCTCCCCCTTGATCAAAGCTCCCCCTAAATTGGGTGCTTAATGGGAAGATACATGGATTGTGAAAATAAAGCTACAAAAGAAATGTTAGTAATAATGATCATTCACAAGCATTTCCAAACACTATGTAAAGGCACCAACAATATAGAGAACACCATTTATTAGTTAAAATTTTTCATGAAAAGAGAACACAATGATGTGTTTTAGTACAAGAAAGAAAATAATCCTAAGAAAAGAAAAACTTAGAAATGCTAAGCTATGACCATCCTAATGAGATGGTGGATGAGAAAGAGCGTTGAGGCGCTCAAGGATGTGATTGAGGATGAACCTCATTTCCTCTTGGAAGTCATGGACCATAACCCGGGTCCTATCAATGGTTTGGGCGGTTTGCTCACAAGTTGAGCAACCATGCCTTGGGGGGTAGTATGTTTGGTGAGGTTGTGGTGGTGGAATGGTAGATGTGTTGGTGTTGGTGGTGATGTTTGGGGTGGTAATGATGGAGGCTAGCAAAGCATTTTGCATTTGCATAGTCTCACTTAGGTGAGAATCCAACATGCCTCTGAATTGGTGGAGGTGTTGGAGTTCCGCTTGAATCTCTCTCTGTGGGATTAGCATCCCACATGGACTCCTCAATGTCCTCGATGTGAGGGGACATTGGTGTAGGGAGTGGTTGGTCCCCATACAAAGGACCATGGATGTCTTTGTAAATGGGGTGAAAGAGAAGAGGTTTTGGCCCTAATGGGGCGTTTGGGTCAAAAGATGGCCTAGGTGACTCATGAGCAATCCGCTCAATTGTGCCAAAGGATGGCAATGGTGGTGGATGATTTGGCCTAGGAGGCAAGTCATCCAAGAAAGGATTTGGAGAAGTTGGTGGTGTGGAAAATAATTCCAAAGGAATGAGAGTTGGAGACTTTGGTGGGGAGGGTGGTGAGGGTGTTTTGGATGTTTAGATGGGTGCTGGTGGAGGTGAAGTTGGTGTTTTTGTAGGTGGTGGAGTGGTGATCACAATTGGTGATTGAGTGGGAGTAGCCAAAGTTAGGCTTGTATCATCTCGGATGGGGGATGAGATTGTGAGTGGAGAAGACTCGGATGAGGAGCTCAAGTTTACGAAGCAACAAGGCCTCACGCTAATTCTAGCGGTTTTCTTGCAAGGTTTATGAGAGGATTTTGTCATTTTTACTTGTGTTTTTCTTTGCTAGATGATGGTAAGAATGAAGAAGGTGTGAGGATGATCATGGTAAAACCTCTCAATTTATAGAAGTGAAAAATTATAGAGAAATGTGTTTGATTTGATGTTAAACCATAGAAGGGATGAGGTTCCTAATGATTTGGAAGTGGGTTAAATGCTAGTCATATCACCTAAGTCAAGCCATACAAGAGAGATGGAGTGAAGAAGCAAATATTTGCAATAAATATGTTCTAATGAGTGGAATTTCCTAACAATCAGATTACCCACGGATTTCAAGGTACCAAAAATTTGGTTCCTTCCTTTATGCCAAAGGGCTCCTTGGGTGAATTTTTCAAATTTTTGAATTTTGGTGGGAAATGGATTTCTTATATGCCTAAGTGAATTATACTAGTTCTAATAAGGGTATAAACTAGTTAAGATTGACCTACAAGCAATGGATGGTAATTTGGAATGACGAAAGAATCGAAATTCAGAAAGTTACCTGGAGGATCCACGGCACCAAAAGTTTACACGGACGGACCCCTAAAAAGGGTGCCGTCTGGTCCGCCTGTACAGGTACGGCGGTACCATTTCTTATAATAGACGGAACCAAAACGTTGGTGCCGTCTGATCCGTGCAGTGCAGAAAACTTGACAGAGTACATTTTTAGGTGTCGGGAACTTTTCCGAAACCTGAAATTTTTCTCAAAACATGTGACACTAAACATTTCTAGTTAGGAAAAGTAAATAACATATGTACAAACATAATGGAGCATAGATTTTGAGCAAGGCCAAGTGATTTTCACATTATAGTGAAAATGGGTAAAATTTGATAGCATACTTGTGCTATCTCCCTGCATAAGATTGTTAGCATACATCATTGTTTCAAGTTATATTATTATCCTACAAGATAAAAACAACCAAATGGTATCAAACATTAGAGATAATGTATTGTTCCAAACGCTCCTTAAAACGATTCTCACTTATCCAACTTCTTGTAGATCTTGGTCATCATTCAACCAAGGCACTTGAACATCCCCTTGGTTTGCTTGAACTCCGCTGATTCATTTTCAATCTCGGGAAGAGATGCATAATACTCATGAGGTGGAAGGCGAGAGTTTGGAAGACCATCATCGGAGCTATTTGATGATGATTGTGGAGTTTGATAAACTCCTTGAGATCGTTTTGAGCCTCTAGGGTTTAACAATAACAATGATTATAAACATTATACGCAGCGGAATTAAACAAACTTCATTATTATTGACACAAGATTTTACTTTCACCCAATCTCCTCCAAATATTATTTGATCAGAATAATACGTGTTACCTAACTGTAACAGGGATCTAAGACACCTTAGATCTTGGAGGTAAACAACTAACCTAGACGTTTACAATAAACTACACGTCTAGGTTACACACACACACACCTTAAGACTACATTATGGAAGACTTATTATATAAAACCTACAACCCATGTCCTCTTTATATACTAGAGGATTAGGGTTTACAAAATACTACGAAGGACTAAATAATAAATCTTCTTTTGCAAGCAAGTCCTTCCATCTTTTAGTAGGTTTCATCTCTTTCACTTTAAGTCCCTTTGTTTCATTCTTGTATTTATTTTGTCTCATCAAATCCAAGGAACCTAAAACCCAACAATCTTCCCCTATTTGATGATGACAAAACAAACAAAGTCGTGTACGAACTTCCCTAGACGAAGTAGCAGAAGTTGAGATGTAAACATCTCCCTAAATGAAACAAATCTTGTCTTCCTTGTCTTCCCTTTAATCCATGCCATGCCACTCCAATATTTCTTCCCCTTTTTGTTATCAACAAATAGAGAATATAAGCAGTAGAAACTTCCCCTTGAGTGGTGCTTGAAAATGATTCTTCAGTAAGCTCTATGTAATGATCACTTGTAAAGAAAACCAAATATAACAAACTTGATAAAGAAGTAGAATAACCCAATCTTGTGTCTTATGTCTTGTTTATCCACGTGACTCCAAACTTATACTAACACCATATAAGTAGACCGCAATCTTTTGACAAAATCCTCATCTTCAATGAGACACTGAGCACTACAATGTAACTCCTTTAAGTGATAGTTAACTAGGTCTTCATCCATCCACCCCTTGACCTATGAAAACTAGATTTTGCAAGTCTTCGTCAACATCCTTTAAGCACGAACAAGTTATCTCCAAAGTGTAACACCCACTTTAAGATATGATAAGAGCACAAATCTGTGTTACTCAACTACAATATCA
Organism: Chrysanthemum makinoi; assembly: GCA_910596185.1. Classification (NCBI taxonomy): domain Eukaryota; kingdom Viridiplantae; phylum Streptophyta; class Magnoliopsida; order Asterales; family Asteraceae; genus Chrysanthemum; species Chrysanthemum makinoi. The sequence goes on along the minus strand of OU343224.1, from coordinate 318,649,305 downwards.
AATAAGTGATAAATAACCTCCTTCGTAATCAATTCTTCAAATAATTAAAAAACGAGCTTTTTAAAACCATTAAGAACAAATACCAATCTTCTTGTGTGTGCGAACCAAAATCCCATGTGTGTGTCACCAAAAATCTCAATACCAAAAACATGTACAACTTCCCCATTCCAAAACCTTATCAGCAGAAACAAATAACGCAAGAAACACCAGCAGTGGAATTGAGATAACACTAGCAGTGGTTTCGAGAAAACACTAGGAGTGGTTTCGAGAAAAACACTAGAAGTGGTTTCAGAAAAACACTAGAAGTTGTTTCGAGAAAAACACTAGAAGTGGTTTCGAGAAAAACACTAGAAGTGGTTTCAGAAAAACACTAGAAGTGGTTTCAGAAAAACACTAGAAGTGGTTTCGAGAAAACACTATCAGTGGTTTCGAGAATTGTCACACCCCCAAAATATCGCAGCGGAACGATAGTGTCTTTGGGGTATGATGTCATAGCACAAAGCATGGATAAAGAAAACGACCTCTATAATGAGACGTTTTGAAAAGTTTACCATTCGATTAAATATAGTTAAAGTTTACAAAACATGAGATCCCAAAGTTTGATAATACATAAAGGGTTACCAAAACATGTCGAATGGTAATTGATAAAAACACAAGACTCCAATGTATGCCATGTGACCCAAAAGCTCCATGAAATGCTATCGCCTTACGACCTGAGATAAACATGCTAAAAAGTGTCAACACAATGGTTGGTGAGTTCATAAGTTTGTTGAAAATGATTTGAAAATGTCTATAAAGAATGTTAATGCAGCAAAGGCATTGTAAATCCATTCAGCCCGAGTTCCGCCTATACAAAACTCGCAACCTATGTGTTCATAACCCATTGACTAAAATAGAATTGTCAATCTTGTTTGTAAGTAGGACATATGTGCATACGATATATACATGTACTTAATGCAAAGAATCACGCCCAACTGAACCTCTTGACAAGTCTACATTGTTTGTTGTGTTTCATTGAATAACGGATTATATTCACCCCAGGTCAAGTCATCAGGGACACAAGGGTGGGGGCGCCACCATAGTACTATCAATACCTTCTCCGCCGGCCTCCCGCAGGAGTTAACCAGTTGCTAAAGTATGTATGTTGAAGCATAATTGAAAACAAGTTTAACACATTAAGGCGCATATCGCAATAAACCACACATAATGTCCAAAGAGTATAAGAAGTATAGTGTAACACAATTGTATAAATGGTTTGAGTATTCGCAAGAGTAAAAACAAGTATTTAAGCATGTATCTCCCCCAAAGAGTTTGTAAGAATTTAAACGAGTAAAAGCGGGGTATGAACTCACCTGGTATGATTGATATGCTAACAAAATGAAGTGCATGAAAATGAGGCTCGGAAACTATCCGCGACCTAAAATGAATGATGTGCTCTATTATAAGTCATGAAACAATGTCGTGCATGCAAATTCATATGTAATCTATACCACTTGTACGTTTTTGAAAATAGAATTTATCGTTGAAATATATGTTTATGACATCTCGTCATGTTTATAAAATACTTTACAAGTATATACGTTGAATCAACATTCTACGATAATCGTTTTGTGATTTATTATGAAATTATAACTTTTCGTCGTAAAATAGTGTCGTTGAAATTTTCATGAAAGTGAATATACGGCCTCGAAAAGCTAGTCATAAAATGGTGCACGTCGAGTGTCAGGAAACAAACTCAACGGTTTTGGGAAGCTTGTATCATCATCTCAAAGTTTTAGCATTTAAGTTTTCATCCTAGAGGTCTCGATCATGGAGAAAAATATAGGTAAAGTATGGTACTTGTATCCAAAATATTGTTTAAGGGTGGTTTTCGGCAAAGTTTGAGTGACTATATTTTATTCGTTACAACTCCGCTTGACAAACGGTTGGACATTTTGGAAAATAGGCTAGGCGAACTTACTTTTACTAGAAGACATCATTTTATTAAAAGTACTACATCAATGTTAAAAACGACCCTCAACATGGTCACTTGTTGCCGTAATACTTGTCTAATAGAAATATATTAGTTTTTCTTATATAATAAAGTTACGGCAACTTTGTGTAAACGTGTATAATTTAATCGTTACAAGTCCGTTGTCTACGTTTTCTACATCCTTAGATTCGTATTAAAGTATACTAATATATTTTTGATAAGTCGACACATTTAATAACGCTTAAGCCTCATTGTTGACTCGTAAGGAGTGACATTTTCATGCTGAAATTTCTGAAATTAATAGTTTTCGTCGTCAAACTTCAAAAATTCATAACTTCTTCGTTATAGCTCCGTTTTAATCCGTTCAGCGCCCACGTTTCGCTTTTAAAGTGTATTTTCCAAATTTCTAGCCCAAAAAATTTTATCCACTGTCGAAAATTCCAGATTTCACAATTTTGATCAGACCCTTAATTAGACTTGTCGAAATGAGTTTTTCACGCGCAAAACCTATTCTAACCAATTCAAAACAACTCCGAAGCTATTCTAATCCTACCATACACCTTATTAGGGTGTCATGAGTTCCTAGACATCACCAAAAGTGATATGTTTCAAGGGATAATTATAGGATGACATATGTATATATAACTCTTAAAAACAATGAAAACGTGGTATAAACATCCATAAGACTTGCATGTTTTTCTCAAATATGATGTAATGAACATAAAATAAATATGAAATATGAAGATGAATATGAGATGCTTACTAGTTAACTTGATGAGGTTAATGAACAAAGGTTTAATCCTAATCACCCAAGGTTTTTATTTCAAAACCTTAATCAAAAGTGTAACTAGAGTGAATAAAACTTGTTTAGAAAATTTTGGTGATCTCCTCTTGAACCTCTATGGTGGCCGGTTTTGTGGAGAAGAGAGGAGGAGAGACTTTTGATTTTTCACCTTGGTGATAATTAGTTGTATGTGTAAGTTGCATTATAAAATGTATATAAGGTTAGATATTTAGTGAAAGTATAGAGTGACTCATCCCTTGTGGGTCGGCAAACACAAAAAAAAAAAGACTAGTAGTTTGTTGTAGTTAATTACTTGTATGTATAAGTAAATGTGTAGTTATTCAATAATAATTAGTAACTTGTGTATATATATTTAAGCATTTAGGGTAGCGTTAACTAAAAATAAATTTTAACGGGTCAAAATAAAACATATTGAAGTCATAAAAATTATAAAAATACATTTCTTGAAAGATTTGAGTGAATAAATATTTATCGGGTTGAATTTACGAAAACCGTTGTAATTATATAAACTTAACAATTTATATACGAAATAAATTAAAAACATCGGGTAAACTCATAATATTATTTTTATCATCTTAATATGAGTATAAAAATATATCGGGATAATTTTTGGAAGTATCGGATCAATTGTTCAAAATAATTAATTACGCGATAGCGTTTATTTAATATGAAATTAAACGTTTAATGTAAAATGCAAACCCATGCATGAACTAGTATGATGAATATTGAGTTTGAGAAATGACCGGAAATTGAGAATTGTGACAAGAATACACTATCAGTGGTTTCGAGAATACACTATCAGTGGTTTCAGAAAACACTAGAAGTGGTTTCGTAAAAACACTAGGAAAGCTGCTTCTAACCATGAATCATAAACACCACACAATGTATAAACAACCTTCATCAAGAATTAGAACAAGTAACATAAATTCAAGAAGTTGAATATGCATGAAAACCCAAAAATTCAAATTATTAAACCAGTTTCTGCAGCCAACTTCGACATTGAATAAATTTTGATAGAAACCTCAGATCAACAATCCCTTCGGTGAAAAGTTAGATGAATATATAGAGAACGTCCACCGAAAATTTCGTTATGATCCAACGGTTAACGAAAAAGTTATCGCGTTTTTAAAACTGTACTGCAGAAAAATACGAGAATTTTCAGATTCGTAGTTTTTCTTCTTTTCGCCATTCTTCGACCAATAAAACCTTGCGAATCCCTAGGTAACGAGCTCCCCTAGCTCTGATACCAATTGTGGAGTTTGATATGACTCCTGAGATCGTTTTGAGCCTCTAGGGTTTAACAATAACAATGATTATAAACATTATACGCAGCGGAATTAAACAAACTTCATTATTATTGACACAAGATTTTACTTTCACCTAATCTCCTCCAAATATTATTTGATCAGAATAATACGTGTTACCTAACTGTAACAGGGATCTAAGACACCTTAGATCTTGGAGGTAAACAACTAACCTAGACGTTTTGTTACAATTCTCAATTTCCGGTCATTTCTCACATTTACTATTTCATCGTAAACTAGGTTTACAAGTATCAAATTCGCGTAACCTTAGGGGTTTAGCTGCGAATTCATAAGCAATCATCAAGGACATTCCATATAGACTAGGTTTAGTCTACATATCATTAGTAACATCATTTTCATATTTGGTCATACACATGTTTGCATATTTATTCATTTATATTTATTATGTAAATATACGCTTTCACACGATTTTTGATCATGAACCATATACCCGATACTCCCAACAAAGGTCCTAATATATTTTTTTTACACTTAATAAAAGGTTACAAAAATTTTAGAATTATTTTACTTGGCGTTTCAAATTCATTTATTATATATATATTTCCTAAATATATATACTTACGATAAATTAAGTAATTACGAAGCGATAATTATTTAAATACACGAAACTTATACAAATTACATTTTTATAATTTTTATGACTCCATCACACTCTATTTTATTCCGCTAAAATTTATTTCTAGATAACTCAATACCTAAATGATAAATATCTAACTATTAATAATACAAAATATATCTAAAATTTTGGCAAGAGACAAGAACATTAAATGCACATCCCTTGGCCATATATTTACAGTCGAATCACCCATTTCCACTTGCTCTTTGCTTCATTTAGCTATATATTATTACTATATGTTATTACATGTACCAACTTAATTTTATAATATATATACATTAGATATTTTGAATATAATAGCAAATAAACTAGCACTTCCATTTGTTACTAGAGAAAAAAATAAAAAATAAAACACAAAACCTCTTTACTCACTGTGAAATATTCGGCCAAGGTGCAAGGAAGAAGAAAGAAATTTGGTTTTTGATTATTTCAAAGTTCATAAGTGTTTATTCGAGTTAATAATTAGTATTATCGGGTTTTGGAGTACCGTTCGGGTTTATTCGTTCTTGTTCTCATCATTTATCCACTATTATCAAGTAAGTATAAAAATTATTTTTTATACTTTTCATAAGTGTTTTTCATATTTATGTTATTTCATCATTTTTGCAAGAAAACATGCAAGTTATATGATTATCTATACCACTTTATTTGTTTTTAAGTACTATTAATGAATATATGTCATCCTATAATTATCCCTTGAAACATATCACTTTTGGTGATGTCTAGGAACCCATGACACCCTAAGAAGGTGTATGGTAGGATTAGAATAGCTTCGGCGTTGGTTTAAATTGGTTAGAATAAGTTTTACGCGAGAAAAACACATTTCGACAACTATATTTAAGGGTCTGATCATATTTGTTAATTCTGGAAATTTCGACAGCTGATAAAAATATTTGGGCTAGATATTCAGAAAATATACTTTAAAACGAAAACGTGGCCGCTTGAAGGGGTTAAAACGGAGTTATAACGAAAAAGTTATGATTTTTCCAAGTTTAACGACGAAAAACTATTTTCTGAAAATATATGTGCTGTTGCACGAATTTCGACGGATAAAATGAGGTGTTAGACGTGATATGTAGGAGCCGACCTACCGAAAATATATTAGTATAGGTTAATACGAAACCGTGGATATAAAGAACGTAGAAAACAAGCTTATAACGACCAAGATATAGACGTTTGAAACCCGACGAAACTCTATTTATTTTGACAGCTTCTAATAGCAAAATAATACTAAGTCTAAAACAGTTTTTGTAATACGTCATGTTAAGAGCCATTTTTCTCATTGATCGAGACCCGTATGGTCAAAAGTTAAATGATACGACTTCTAGACATTGTTGCAAGGTTTTCAAAAACGCCGAGTTTCATCACTAACCCTTAACGTACAATATTTCGCGATTAGTTTTGCGAGGCCATTTTGGGCATATTTTCAAAGTATGAAAAGTGTCATTTTACGACGAAAACATTATATTTACCAATAAAACACTAAACGAGGATCGTGGAGTACCGTTTCAACATATTTACATGAAAAGTGTTTATTAACTTAACGAGACGTCAAAAATGTATTTTTCGACGATAAACATTATTTTCAAATGTACAAGTGGTATGGATATCATATGAGTTTGCATGCACGACATTGTTTCATGACTTATATTAGAGTATATCATTCATTATAGGACGCGTTAGACTGCTTGCCTCATTTCTCAGTGCATCCACTTTGTCATCATAACTATTGCAAAGTGTGAGTTCGTAGCCTCACTTTTACTCGTTTAATTGTTTTATAAACTCTTCGGGGGAGATAAATGCTCAACTTCATGCTTTTACTTTACATTTATATGAACTTAAACAATATTCTTTGAACTATCATGAACTTGTACTCTTTTGTTTCACTACTTATGCTAGTAAGTAGATTGTGCTCGAACTAAATTGATCACTATGTTATGAACGCTTATTAACACTTTCACTTTGATTTTGAACCCTTCGACATGTATATTTGAACTCTTTCAAATTGATTCGGACCCTTTAACATATAAGTGAACACTTTGGACTTGATTTGAACTTTTGACATATAGTTGAACTCTTTTAACCTGTAAAGGACCCTTTTGATATATTTTAAACTTATTTGACGTGATTTTTAACGCTTCGACTATCTTGAACCTTTTGATATTATTCGAGCTCTTTTGATCGCTCAACTTTTGAACTCGACTTAAATCTTTGGACTTAACTACGAACTTTTGAACGGAACTCTTGAACTTAAATACAAACTTATGACTTGTTTGAACTTATTGAACCGGACGTGTTATGACATTGACCTAAAGTCTCCCATGTTCTGCATCACTATAAAGTCTCCCATGTTCTGAGCATCACTATAAAGTCTCCCATGTTCGGAGCATCACTATAAAGTCTCCTTGTTCAGAGCAACCTAAAGCCTCCCTGGCCCCAGAGCGTCTCACTATGTTACGGAGCGTTCTAAAAAATTCTCACCTTATTGGTGGAGCGTGCAAATTCTCCCATGTTCGGAGTGTTCTTAATTGTATATAATAGTTGTATGATGTATCGTTCGTACATTCGCATGTTAGTCTTCCTATTAGTAGGTAGTATGGATAGCGCTATTAGAGGTCGGCCAACCTCTCGCCCACTATGTTACGGGACGCATATTATTTATTCTATGGGCTTGCCCGCATACATTATTATATGCGTGGTACTATATTGTGAACTATTATGACCATTTATACTTGACTACTTGATACGCTATATTTTGTGCAATGGGTTGTGAACACACAGGTTGCAAGTTTTGTATAGGAACTTGAACTGAGTGGATTTACAATGCCTTTGCTTTGAGAACTCATTTGACCTCATGTGCTTGAACATAAACTAGACATACTACTTTGGCAGTGGATTGTAACACACAGTTGCAAGTTTTGTATGGGCGGAACTTGGAACTGAGCGGATTTACGATGCCTTTGCTTTGTGGACTATTCTAATTGACCAAAACTTTGCCTTTGTTGCATGAACGCTCTTTAAAAGCTTTACTTGTTAAACAAACTCTATGAACTCACTCAACCATTGTGTTGCCACTTTTAGCATGTTTTATCTCAGGTATCTAAGGCATTCACTTCATGGCATGCATGTGGACTTATCATAGAGTCGCGATGTCGACGCGTCTCACATATATTTTATGCACTTAACTATCGTTTGATTGTAACAAACTCCTTTTGGATATATTGGAAATATTTTTGGGACCTATGTTTTGTAAACTCTGATTATTTAACTTTATCAAACGATATTTTCAAAACGACACTTTAGGTCGTTCGATATAACGTAACTTTTGATATGACAGCCATCCCTCAGAATTCCATTCACGCAAAACAGTAATTGGGGGGCATGTGATTGGTATCGTAGCAGCAGGTTATAGAACTAGGTTGTATCATTGACCCTAGACTATAACTACATCATCATAGCATCTCATCATATCATTATAAGTGCATACTCATTATACATGCGGACTTATGACTCAACACCCAACATCATATGAGTCGATTAGTCCAAGCATTGCATAGTTACTCCTAAATTATACATAGCCCGATCACCTATGTCTAATTCAGGAAGAATCATGCAATGATGGGAGTAGTAGTCTCATATGTGTAAGCAATTCCGTAATCGAGCCAAATTTTCAAAAGATTTTCTTCAAACCACTTGTTTCCAGCTTGATCCGAGTGACAGTTCTTGTTTGATGAGTTGCAAAGATCAAGCTAGAAACAAGTTGTTACTCAAACCGATTTAGCCTAATCGTATGACAGTTCTTGTTTAATGAGTTGTGGGATTAAGTAAAAATCGGTTACCAAAAAGTCTTTTGAGGGTTTTGCTCGAGAATGAGAAAGCTTGGTTCATCAAACCATAAGAGAACATGTATTTAGAATGGGATATAGTCACGATATATGCATGAGCATTGACATGATCATTTAGACTATACACGAGCATGAATTTTTAGAACCCTTGTCGAGGATCGAACTATAGTTATCATTAATTGAATCACGAGGACGTGATTCCTCTGACATGGGAAGAATGTCACAATTCTCACTTCCTGGCCATTTCTCACATTTACTATTTCATCAGAACTAGGTTTACAAGTATCAAATTCGCGTAACCTTAGGGGTTTAGCTGCGAATTCATAAGCAATCATCAAGGACATTCCATATAGACTAGGACATTCCGTCGCAAGACTAACGTGTCCAAGACGAAACCCTAATGACGGCGACCCGACGGCGTCACAATTCATAAGGTGACGCCGTCGCGATTGTAATCTTATATATAGAATCCGAATTTTTAGTTTTCAGTGTGTAGTCTTTGGAGTAAAAACCTAAACCGAACCAAGGTTGTTTTGTACAGTATTTTAGGGTTTCAAACCCTATCTTACATCAAGATAAGTGTTTTACTTCATTAATTCGATTATGTCTTCAATTATTTGTGTGTATGCTTGCATGTTCTCCATGTCCGGCTAATTTACTTGTGTGTTTACTTAGGGATTATGAAACTTAATTATTGAATATTGATTGGTTGTCTCTTGTCTTAATTGTTAATGATCTAATAATGCGATAGGTCATTCGTTGTGTAGTTAATGCTTGATTAATCTTTGTGAACCTTAGACTATAACACCTAGAGTAGTTGTAGGCTAAACCATCCAAAGAGTACCTTAGAGTTAGAGTTTATAATTCCTAGAGATTTTGTAGACGATACCCTTTGGTAGTTTCAAAGAGTTAGGGACAAACGCATACCCTACGACTTTAGACATACAACGCGATTAAGAATAAGGACGTGACAATTCAACCATCAATAGGAGATAATTAAGAGTAATAAAACCTAAGTAAACACATCTTTAAACCATCATACGAGCACACAATAATTAGACATAGACTACATACACCTTAGATTAGATAATTAGACAAGTAGAGTAATCGGTAGAAATACCAACCCCCAAATCCAAACCCCGAGATTCGTACCTTTCTAATTTCTAAAAAAACATAAAAAGATAAAAAATAATCTTCCTCAACCCCAACCTTAGCGTAGTAACTTCTCACTAGCATTCCTATTCCCCTAGAGAACGATGTCAATACCCGTGGCTTACCCTTATGATGGATCTTGGATACTCTACTTGTGTCAATGATATTTTGTATGATATTATCAAGCAAGCGGAATTTACTTAAGTAATACTTAGAAGACGAATTGTATGATGTATGAGAATAAACACAAGTTAACACAAAACTCAAGCTCCAATATTATTAATGAATAATAAGAGTGATCTTAACTTATCACTAGGGTTACACCTTGAAGCTTTCGTAGGTAATATTGTAATATGATACGTTACTAAGACAATGACATAGGATCTCCTTTTATACAACAAGGAGTCCTTTACAAGATAAGTATAAAGCTAACATAATAGAATATACACAAGATCTATTCTATACTTATCTAGACGCGTTTAACCTTATCATATACTAATAGCAGTGGTAATGAAGAACTTGCAGTGGGAATACGTTTCCACTGCTAGTGTTAATCAAAGCAATGTAAACCACAACTATCCGTGGTAACGGATTATTCCCAATAATCCTCCCCTAAACTTATGATTTCTCTGCAAATCAATAAATTTCTTCAATATGCATTAACTTCAAAGATTTGGGGAATTCAATCAAACACTTCACTTCTTTTCTCTTAACTTTTGTATAGCTCTTGAACACCGATCTTGAAGCCTTTGTAACAATGCTCTGACCTTCTCATTGTCTTCATTGACTCTATGTGTAAGCTTAACATTACTGTAAGAGCTCCAACTCTAAGTGGATATTCTTTCTCGCAAGCATGAAAAGTCTATTCGTAGAGACATGATGAACTTCACATGAATCATAGTAAAACCATTAAGTACCAATACATGTGAATAAGGTTTTCCAAGAGTCATCAAAGATTTGGTTAAAAAAGCCTTCTAAGATTTACCCACAACTGCATCTCCTTTGCATCTTTGAGATCTTGAGCATTAAACCTGTTAGCCTAGCTTTTTCTAAAGATAAAGTCATTTACGTGAATTGGACTAGACGCGTAGTATACTTTGCCCTTAGGGACTAGTATCGTTTAAGTGGCAAAGATAGGTTTATATATACCCTCATGACTCCCCATGAGGGGTGAGGTGAATCATTTGGTCATTGTATTCTTTTGTGTTTATCTTAATAAAACCTTGTTTTTTCCTCCTCTCTACTTTCTCTCTCTAGAAGAGATGAAGATATTCATCTTCTTCCACCAACCAAGACCTCCAAAACCACATAAATCTTTGTGTTAATCGGTCCTGACAAGTGGTATAACGAGCCAGGTTATCTTGTGTTGATTTATGTTGGTTTGAATCATGTTTTTAACTGTTTTTATGCTTATTTTGGTGGTCGGAAATTTTTTTCCGATTTGTGGGTAAAGCAGTTTTATACATGTTTGGTATCCTTGTTTTGGTCAAAAAGTACTGGTCTTTTATTGTTAACACATCTGTCTTGGGTCACCTTATCCAAACAGAGGTTACTTTTACTTTTTGTACCAAACCGTGAACAAATTGTGGTCAACCTTTGGTCAACCGTCAGTTTCTATGGTCATATGGGTAAAAAAGGAAGCATTTATATGCTTTTCTGGGTTTTTTTATGAAGACTGAACGGAAAAACATGGTCGGAAAATCTCGCCGGAAAAAGTCAAAGGGTCAAAACCCTCTTTTTCTACGCATAAGAAGAATCTACAGTGGAGTTACGCGTAGCTGTGAAGTTACGCCATGAAAAAGTTATGCATATGCTCTTACGCATAAGCTAGGCTTACGCAGTAGAATGGGCTACGCTTAAGACTCTTTTACGCGTAAGGCTACGCATAAGATGTTACGCGTATGCCTACGCATAAGCACGAAGCTACGCGTAAGAAAGTAATGAGCAGATAAGAAAAGGGTTACGCGTAAAAATGACCATGACCACTTCATCAAATACCAAATACCATACACACAATTGACCTCAGTTCGAAGCACATCATATGTCCTTGGTTTTAAAATGAAGAATTCGAAAAAAAAAAAAAAACAAAGATGTTACATCTGATCCGAAACACAACCAACTCCTTCAACCCAACAACATCAAACTATCCTAACTCATACTCCATCTCATCAATCAAATGAAAAACAAAGAAAAAGATAGATCTCAGATTCCTATTCAAGTTTTTTTTTGCAATCTTTTCAAGATTGTTTCACTTGAAGTATTCTCATCACTGATCCATGATACTATCCGAACAAGTAAAGAGAAACAAATTAACAATTATGTTAGTTGTTTTCTTTGGCTCGTACTATCTTACACAAAACATAAATTCATCACAATACCTACCCGAGACCATTTTGATAATGATCTTGAAACCCTCGTTTACGCTCGACTGGATTATAAAGATAGAACGACATGGTTTGCTTTGTTTATGTGATGTGTGATTTGGATGGTGTGATCAATCTTTGATGGTAATACGAAGATGGGTTTATCAACATATAAGGCAGATTTGTTTGTGTGAGATGAGATTAAAGTTTGGTGATGACAAAGGTTTTTTAGTGGGAGGCGGATAGAAGAATACCTAAGTTTTGGTCAAAGTAAAATGAAAAGTGTGTTAGGTTTTACCTATCATATAACGGTTATAAGGTTTTTTCTTAGCTGGATCGGGTATTTCAGTTTATCACCTTGGGCTGGAGCATTGGCGATGGTCTGAACCGGTCACTTGGGCCTTGGACTATATGTAAATGCTTGGATTATGTGTTAAGACACACGATGATGGACTGGGTTTCATAAATGGGCTGTCAAACTTTTGCTATCCGAAATTTATTTTTAGATACAAATTTTTGATAATAGTTGACAAATAATGGTATTTTTGGTATGGGATAATATTTTCACGGAGGATACATTATTCACGGCTTGAGCAAAGATCTGAAAAAATGACTACGGAGTTTTTGTACGGTATTATTGACGCGGAATTGACGTGACATTTCACGGGTGGACTTCTTTATCTTTGAGACGTTGGTGGTTGATGCATGTCTCAAGATAACTTGTGGAACACATTATGAAATTTGACAATCTGGTTATAATCGTAAGGAGTTACGTTGTTGTGCTCACAGTGTGTAACCATCACTTTAAGGAGTTACATTGTTGTGCTCAGTGTCACACGTAGTTGTGGATTGTTCAAAAATTTAGAACAAGCAGTAAGTCACAAAGTTGGGATGTTTACTTCCTTTTCAAGTTAGTCGTATCGGGCTACCTCCATATGTGGTCATTACAATTAGCCGGTGAATTCTAAGGAGGTTCGTTTTCAGGTTGGTTTGAGAGAAGTATATTGAGAGTATTTTTTTTGCGACATATTCTCACGGAAATTTGATCAAGCTATGATGTTAATATTGCATCAAAGAAGGTAATACGGCATGTACGCAAGATTATGATGATTCCGATAGCTCGCAACCATCAGGAGGGAGAAGTTGGTATTTCATCTTCCGTGATTGGATTACGACGGATTTGATTTAAAAGACCAAGAGAGAAGTAGTGTGTATTCCGGCTTTTACCAACTTGGATGCAATACTAAGTGAGTTATGTTGTTATGATGTTCCCTAACGACAAACCATTGTGCTTCAAGAGTTTACTTTCTCCTCACAAGGTCTCAAGATTAAAGACGTGTTGGAAGAGTGTTGTCGTTCAGAGGGAGCAAAGAAAGAAAAAGGCTCACTAGTTAGGAGGGAGTAATAACCTAACTAGACCGCTACAGTTGAAGTTCAGAGCTACAAGAAGATCATTTGCCGAGGTCATCTGAAGGGAGAACTTCAAGTTTGCCTCAAGATCTAGATTACGAGACTCAAGGCTTCAAGAAAGTCAATATTTTTCATTACTATTGTAATTTACTTTGTTTTGTATTTATAGGTCTCATTGTAACCATTCACGTGTAACGCTATCTTGGAGGGAGATTGTTAGCCTCGCTTTTTCTAAAGATAATGTCACTTACGTGAATTGGACTAGACGCGTAGTATACTTTGCCCTTAGGACTAGTATCGCTAAGTGGCAAAGATAGGGCCTATATATACCCCTCATGACTCCCCATGAGGGGTGAGGTGAATCATTTGGTCATGGTATTCTTTTGTGTTTATCTTAATAAAACCTTGTTTTCTCCTCCCTCTCTCTACTTTCTCTCACTAGAAGAGATGAAGATATTCATCTTCTTCCACCAACCAAGACCTCCAAAACCACATAAATCTTTGTGTTAATCGGTCCTGACAAAACCTTTCTTGAACTAATTTCCATAGTGTATTAAGGTCATCTCTGTCAAAAGCTTTAATAAGATCTTCAAATGTCATGAATGATGAAGTTTCACCTCCCAGCCTTGTAATCTTCCATGTTGAAGCAAAATTGCTAGCAGTGTAAACTTCCCAATCAATAATAGGATGTCGAATTTGCAGTGGTTCTGGATAAAAATCTCTGTCTTTAATCACAATCATTCCAGTCATTTGTTCTTCAAGGAACTTCTCGTAGGAATCTCCTTCTCGTAGACTTTGTATGATCTTCATCAACCTTAGTCTTCTTACATTGAATCACTTACTTTAGCCTTTCTCTTCAATATAGGAATCCTTCTTTTCTTCTTCGTAACCCATTGGAATAAAAAGATTTATCTTGTTTACAGTTCTGTAGTAAGCCTTTTCAAATGATCATCGACATTCCTTTAAATTGATTCATTTTCCAGTTACCAACATGACAACAATAAGTCTTCATATATGCAAGTATTTGTGCCTTGGTTGGTTGTCTTGGTTTTCCTCAACCTTTTGACTGAATTAATCACATCTTTAAGTGCTTGATTGCTCTTCATTTGAATAAAATCCTTTAACTGAGCAGTTCTTTGTTCCTCGCCAGGATGCATCAACAACAAGGTCAATTGCCTTTTTCTTGATTTCGGATTATTAGCCACCGTAAACCAATATCTTCTTCAGTAGGAACATAACTAAACTCTAGAGCTTTCTCTTTCATAATTGTAGGTTGAACATTGGAAATTTAATCTTCAGTATCTTCCATTCTATCCAATCTTTTAGCTTCCAAAAAGCTTGCAACTTCCATTTCTTTCTATCTTTTCTTCTCAGTAACTTTCTCAGAATTTAATCTTCTCTATCTTCTTAGCAAGTTCTCTATCAAGATCAATCTAAACTTTTCTTTTCTTTGAAATCTTACTTTCAAGTTGCTGTACATCTTCCATAACCGCTTTACCCTCCTTCTTCAATTTATCATTCTTCACTTGCAGTGGCAAAAGTTGGCTCGCAGTGGAAATAAAAATCATGGTAAAATCAGTTGCGCTTGGAAAATGTCTTGATCAAGTTGCTCCATGAGTTTCAGTGTCCTTTGCTCCTTTACTTGTATCTCCTTCATCTTCAAAATCAATTGTCCTCCCCTCGTAACCTGCTTTCCTCCTCGCTTGGAAGAATTTCCCAAATCATGATCAACCGAATCACCATCAAGGTGAGGATGAAGATGAAATCATCTTTGGTAGTCGCTTGTGCTTTTCAACCTCTGCATCTCTTCCTTTAAAGTCTGAATCTCTGTCTTTAATAGTTGAACATCCTTCGCATGCCTTCTTGACAGTGAGCCAAGTCCTTTGTAGAGACTCAACCTCGCTTGCTAATTTGGTACACAAAACCATCAATTCCAAGTGATTGCCATCGCCTCGCACTTCCAAATGTGTTACCCTGTTGGGAGAGGTAAATCATAAGGGCAAAGTGCAGATTCCTCCCTAGTTGGACTAGGTTGAAGACTAGACCTCCATTGCTCCTAGACCAAAATGTTCAGAAACTTGCTGTTGTCATGAGAGGAGTTGGCCGCTTAGACCTTCTCTCAGGTTCTGAAATCGGTGGGGTATAATCAATGTCAGGGAAACATTAATTATGGGTGTTTTGTCTTCAGATGAAATTTTAGCAAGCATTTCAGGTAGGAGAGGTGTAAAAATCATATTGCCATCTTTATTCAAATTTTGAAAAACTTTAGGCTTTAGGCAACTGATTTGATAAAACAGAGCATGAGGGCAGCTTGAAATTCATTTAGCACAGCCTTGCACAAACCTTGGATACATTAAAATTTGGTTTTACTCAGACATTGCCTTTCATACTAGTAAAAATATAGTCAGACCAAATTGAAAATCTTATCGCTGACTAGACAAACCAAAGGATAAGCCATGGTTGAACTAAATTGCTCATAAGATGTTTTCTTAAGACTAAGGCAATGTAACAAAGTATGAATCAAAAATCTCCATTGGGGACAAAAACCACTCTTTTCAAAAGTAGCCTACCATGGTATCATAATCTCATGAATGATAAAGTAT
>OU343224.1:318563008-318633114 GCA_910596185.1 Chrysanthemum makinoi | reverse complement strand
AAATGTTCTTATTAATAATTATCTCAACTCAGAACATCAAAAGATAAGATAAGATTCTTTACATAGTTTAAAGATAAGTCTAGGTACTGCTATAAATTTTACTTTTTGACAAGATTCTTTGAGACAATATTTTATTCTCACTCAAGTACAGTACAATGTAAAAAGATAAGATTCTTGTTACTACTTTCATAATTTACTCTATACTAAATATCCTACTACATAAAATTTTACTAGTTTATGTTCTCTTACTATCACACACACTTTCATCTCTTATTCTCACTTAAGAACAATGGCAGCACCAAATGGAAACTTTCAAAATGATGAAGAAGAGTATGAGTTTGTATTAAACAACTATTTGCTTTTGACTAGTGTTAGATGTTTTGGGAAGAACCAATGTCAGAATATGGTTCATATAGGCAAGTGAGGTGGATGAGGACAATATTCTTACTTGTCAAGGCCGCCAAGACTTCTACTGGGATGAGATTTATGGACTTGATGGGAAGAGGAGGAAGAAGATGAAGATGAGGAAGATCTAGAGAATGAGGAGGAGGGTGAAAGTGAGGTGGCGCATAGCAGGAAATGGTGCGCAGAAGGTCGAGAAAACAAAATGAGGTAGGGGAAGAGTTTCAAAGTGAGGTGATGCAGCAAAGCCAGGTGCAACAAACCGAGGAAGATGATAAAACTAAGTAGCAACAAGTGAATAACCCTACATTATTTGAAAATATTAATAATTTGGAAAATAGGATTAGTAGTCTTGAAATACTGTTTCAACGACTCAAAGCAAATAAGAAAAGCAAGGGAGAGAGCTCTGGAACTAAAAAGTAGATTATGATGATGGTCATTTTTGTTGCCAAGCCTATCAAAAATGAAGCTGAGACTAAGGGGAAGGGGAAGGGGATGGGGACAAGGTCTATGAAATGAATGGTTTGGAACCACTACAAGTTAGCAATGATAGTGGTAGCAGTTTAACTGGTTTTATGGCTTTAGTAATCCTATGTAATCTTATGGTTTTATGGTTAGTGGTTGCAGTCCCCTAGAATAATCCTATGTAATTTTATGGCTTTAGTAATCCATTTTATGTAATCCTATGGTTGCAGTCCCCTAGAATAATCCAATGGCTTTAGTAAGCCATTTTATGTAATCCTATGGTTGCAGTCCCCTAGACTAATCCTATATAATCCTATAACTATCTTATATGTGTGCATACCATACTAAACCAATTCAAATGTGCCATTGTGAATCCTTCCTCATTCCTACTTCCATCTACATTAGCATCAATAACCATCTATGCATCTTTAACCTTACCAGTATCACCCCTCAATTATTGGTACATATCCACAGTTATAATTTTAAAATGAAAAGAATGGGACTGCATCTTTCAAGTACCTTATTCATACCTTCTAAACTCTATCAATTGTAACTAAAAATAACAATAATTAACCATTAATAATACATTAAGCTTTCATTAATCATCGATTGAGCAACTATGGTTCAATTCTTAAAACTACTGCATCATAATACAATATGTAATGCATTATAAACTTATAACTAATCTAAAAACTACTAAATCATAATCTTATAATCTACTGCACAAACTAATAAATCATACTTATATATCTATTCATCATATTCTTAAAACTACTGCATCATAATACAATATGTAATGCATCATAAACTTATAACTAATCTAAAACTTACTAAATCATAATCTTATAATCCATCGCACAAACTAATAAATCATACTTATATATTTATTCATCATATTCTTAAAACTATCACATCATAATACAATATGTAATGCATCATAAACCTATAACTAATCTAAAACTACTAAATCATAATCTTATAATCTATCGCACAAACTAATAAATCATACTTACATATCTATTCATCACACCAAAATTAGTGCATCATACTCATACATGTACAAAGAACATAAACTTATAACTAATTTTAAAACTAATGCATCATAATCTTATAAATCTAAAGCACAAAATACTACATCATAATTAGATATTTATTCTTCATAGTCTAACAACTAGTGCATCATATACCTATATGTAACTAAAAATAAAGCTCTTAAGTTAATATTTTGTATACTCATATGTCTACTGCAGCATAGTTATATTTCAACTGCATCATAATTATAACTAAAAATCAAACACCTGATGTGCATCAATCAAGTACAAATTTATCAACTGAAACTACTAGTATAATCAATTAAAAATCATTAACATAATAAGAAAAGTATCAAAAATTAAAATAAAAATAATAAAAAGAAAAATTAAAATCTTACTATCAATATTCATTGATGATGATGATGAACACTTGTTATTGATTGAAGAAGAACACTCGTTATTGCTTGAAGATGAACAAACGGTATTCATTGTTGATCACAGTGAAGATCACGGTGGAGAACAGAGGAGAAGGACGGTGGTGATGACAGAGGAGAAGGACGGTGGTGCAGATCACGGTGGTTTCAGAGGAGAAAGGACGGTGGTGGAGATCGTGGTTTCAGAGGAGAAGGACGTCGTAAGTGTAGCAGAGAATATGAGATTGAAGAAACGTGAAAACGTAAAAAAAAAAGACCTTATATACCTTTTATTTTTGTGATGAAATGACCACAATGCCCTTGAGAGTAAAAAAAGGGAGGGGTGAAGATGGGACACATGGGCATTGTGTGGGCTTCCCATTCTTTTCATTTTAAACATCTTTCATAATAACCCAAGTCATATATATATATATATATATATATATATATATATATATATTGTCATTTTGTCATGTTTTTCTTGATTCGATAACATCTACGGTCTTTGTGTTGTCATTCAAAGAGTGACACGGGTCTTTAGATGTTGTTCGAATGTAAATAAATTGTTTAAAAAAAATGAGAGAAAGTGAAACAAAGGCTTATAGTCATTTCAGTCTATAACCCATTTTTTTTAAAGAAAGAACAGAGTCATGCTTTATCTTATGTTTCAAATCTCATGTTCTGATTCTAAAAACAAATGTTTGTCACAAAAAAGACAAATGTTTCCTTCACAAATATTTTTCCTTCTATAAATTCTTCTGATAAATATTTGTTATCTACTGAAAACTAATAGCTTTGAAAAATAACTCGGACTCAATTTTTGAAAATCATCTGGACTTGACATTTGTCAAAATCTCTATCTCTCAATCAACAACTCATGTCATTGATTGAGGGGGAGAATGATTTCAATTAAATCAAAAGGTTATTTGTCACACAATTGGTTCAGACCAAGGCTAATTTCATGTTTTCAAAAGATACTCAAGCATGTTTAATTTTTGGAGTTTAAAGTCTCAGATTTGATCCTTATCGGTTAAATATTTTCATAAGCAAGTCACAATTCTCCTCAAAAGCTTTCAAAATCAATTTAAATCTACAGAGATCACAAATCTCAAATGATTTGAAAATTGTGATCGGGGGAGAATTTGTGATTTAAATTGGATTTAAACTGATAATTAGACAAATGGTTTTATAGTGATTTACAAGCTCTTCTCCCTACATGTGCCAAACGATTTCAAGATTTTCCATGCACATGTTGAGGGGGAGCATCTATTTCAAACCAAAAAGGATTGAAACGCGATTGATTTGTCTCAAAGTGCATACTGCTCTCTAATATGTGCTAAACTCTTTTCGAATCTCGAAGCATATATTGAGGGGGAGCATTTCAAAAGAAAATAAACTTTCAAGGTACAAAGATTTCTATGTTACAACATAAAGCACCTTGATTGATTTTCTAATGGTTTCTTAATGGCTTTTATGATCGCGACGTGTTTCAAAAGATCTATTTCCTCTATGTGATAAAATAATTTCAAATATCCTACGCACATACTAAGGGGGAGAATTTACCAAAGAAATTCAAATGGCTTTTTCTACGGAAATTGTGATCAAGAATACATTTCAAAGATCTCTTGCCTAAATAATTTCAAAATCATATGCACATGTTGAGGGGGAGCATTTCTAAATAATCAAAACTATTAAGGTACAAAATGTTTTGATTTTATATCTGATGAGTGATAAAACACACATCATTTTATATCTAAAAATATGCTAAATCGGACTAATATCCATTAAATATGTCAAATTATATTGCAAATATTGCCAAACATGTGTTATTACGCTTGCAGTACAAGGGTTTGAAAACAAAGCAAAACGGTGATTTTCTGATTAGTTTCGACGATATTTTCATGTTTTTCGTCTCGAACGTCGTTTAAAAATTATCCGAGCACACCATTGGAAAGAGCATCAAAAATTTAGTCAAATGGTTATTTTGTGGAGCATCGAAGCAAAGGGAAGAAAAGTTGAAAGATTAACCGAGCTTAAACTTAAGATTATTTTAAAGATAACGGCTAAAATCGATCATGAAAAGAGCGCTAAAAAGAATTAAATGCAAAGAGCTTAATACAAAAGAGCTTTTGGTCTAGTGGATGTTGGCATGTTTGCTTAACAAATATACAATAGGTTCAACTCTCACTCAAATGGGTTTAATTTTTACTAATTATCTCAACCAGGCCCAGCTGCTCCATA
Source organism: Chrysanthemum makinoi (assembly GCA_910596185.1). Lineage (NCBI taxonomy): Eukaryota > Viridiplantae > Streptophyta > Magnoliopsida > Asterales > Asteraceae > Chrysanthemum > Chrysanthemum makinoi. The sequence goes on along the minus strand of OU343224.1, from coordinate 318,628,562 downwards.
TTTCGGCCCAAATCTATTGAGGCCCAGCAAGTCTTAATCAAGCCCAAACATGATATTACAATTTAATTGATATAATTTGCAAGTTATTTGAAGCAAGTGACGCTGAACCCCACTCTTAAATTAATTCAACTAAGGCAGTATTTTTGTGTCTGCTACCACTCAATTTCGCCTCCACTTTGCTCCAACAAAAAAGTCGCCACGTGGCCAAGCATATGAGAATACTATGAGTTCAAGGATCGGAATCAACGATGGGTATAAATGTTGCAAACAGATCCGAGACATTAAGAGACATTCACACATTAATATTATAAATACACTTCATTTTTATTTAGTAGTAGTTTTAGTAGCTTATTTTCTTAAGCTTATTGCTTTTAGCTTATTTTTAAAAACTTATTATTGTACTCAAGTTTTTTTTATTAATGATAATGATGCTTAATGAGCTTTTACTTAAGTCTTATTTCTTTTTCATCTCTTTCTTTTCTTTTTTCTTTTTCTTATCTAATAAGCCATAATAGCTATATTTTTGGTTTATTAGATTAGCTTTAGTGATGTTTATGCCGACGGAGCTTTACATATCTTTATCTTGAATAAGCTCTTCCTTATAGCTTATTTTATAAAAGACTAGCTTTTGTTTATAGTTTATTCAATAAGCATTTTTTATTTTATTTTTCAAAACTCTTATTATTTACTTAGATTTATTTCTTTTTTTTAACTCTTTAAAGACATCCTTAACTTATTCTAGCTAAAATAAGATCTACTTAAATATACCTAACCTTAATTAACCTTCGAGAAAACTTTTAGTTTTAGTGATATTTGATCTAATCTTAAGCCCTCTTTTACTTATTTTGAAATGTGTTTTTAGATCAATAAGTCCATAGCTTATTTGATCCATATATTTATTATTTCTAACCTTTTGATAAAGTTAGATCTTGCTTATTTCATCATTTTCATCCTAAGTGCTTAGGAGTTATGGTTTTATAAGCTTTCTTATTTAACTAAAGTTTAAAGCTTTTTAGTCTTATTGCTATTTGGTTAATAAAGTCACAAACTTTATTAAATATTTGAACTTATTAAAGCTATAAAGAAGTAAACTTTAGGTTCTAAGTTTTATAAAACCAGTGGTTTTATTCGCCTCATTGTAGATCTGCTCCTATTTTCCTTTTCTCTTTTAGCTTAGAAAATGATGTTTGCTGGACTTATTATTATTATCTTTGTTTGCCATTTATGACTATTAGTGAGTAGATTTTATTATGTTTGTTAAGGATTGTGAATTGTGAATTGTGTGGAATATTAGAGATTATTAATTGGTAGCCCTTTGGTTTACTTGGTTTGATTTAGAAACTTTAACGGCAAAAGCCGTAAGGATTTTAACTATTTAACCAAGTAGATTTTATCTAGATAAAAAAGTAGGATTTTCAATATAAACCAACGTTGTGAGAAAAATCTACTTTTAAAACGGATAATTAAAGGTTGTTAATTAATAATTTTCTAATAATCGATGATTCGGTAGTTGGTTATTTTAAACGGGCAAAAGCCGTTGGTATAATTAATTATTTAAAGTCTACTAATTTTTACCTCAAAAAATAATTGTTTTCAATATAAGCCGGTTGTGAGGAAATAATTTGTTTCGACGTATTAATTGTTATGCTTTTAAGGAAAACTATACTTAATGAACTTTTCACCACACTTGACAAGCATAGCTTTTATCATATATTGTTAGTCGGTGATATTTGCTATTAGTTTAATCCTTTATCTCTAAAATAGTTTCTTTATTTATTAGTATAAAAGGTTTTAAAATTAGCCTACACAACCAAAACGATAATCAAGCATCGCTTAAAACTAACAAACAAATACATAAAATTCTACCCATCTCGCCAGAATAATACATCCTAAGGTTGATTATTACTTGTCCTCAAGTAGTGATTAATTCTTAATCGGGAATACAAATTTTAAAACTGCCCTTTGCTATAAAATAACGAATCAATATCACAAGTACCTTGATTGATTTTCCAAATGATTTTTCAATTGGTTTCATGAAGTAAAGAACAATACCAAAAGACCGACCAATTTACTTTATGCATGGTGTTATAAGGATGGTTAGGTTAGGTATTCGTTCCCACGATCCCGCCAGATCCGGAGGGATCTAAATTAGGAACAATCCACTGGGAGAAGTAATAGCCCTTAGGTATGATGAAAAAAGGAGAAAAATGAGAATACGGAAGAAAAGTGGATCGGTGAAAGAGCCTAGAACGGGAATAAACCCAACAAGGTTCTAGTTATGAAGTCTCGTTAATCAAGAGGTTGAAGAATGAAAAGAATTGAATGTAAAAAGGGTGAAACTAAATAGCCTCCAATAATTCAACCTTAGGGCTTAAACTGGGTTCAATGCATATGCTATGGTGTTTACCAAGGTAACACTGGTATGGAAGACAAGACGTCATGGACCCGGACGATTGCACTACAACTTCCCAAGCTACCTCAAGTTCCTCTAAAAGGACTTGTTTCATTCTCACAGGGAAACCTACATTATTCATCGAATTTTCTTAGATTGTTGATATTGAAGTTAGTAGACCCTCTCCTCAGTCTCCAGATAGGAACCAAATGTGCACTATGAGTCTAGAGCCACGATCATCAATAAATCTCATTAGGACATCATAATAAAGACTCTCTCGGTTGGCCACAATGGAAAGAGAGAATATATTTTAAGATTCCTATGCATTATCCTGTGGTATTGCCAGAACATCTCGAGTGATATGCCAATATACTCACATGAAGATGGAAAGCCTCTAGAGCCAACATCAAACAAGCTCTTGGTAGGTGGTGTGAGATCTATCCCAATAGATCAACCATGTGACAACCTAACAAAACAATGGGGCTTATTCAAAATTATGAATCAACCTCGTTCAAGTTATGGATCGACGGATACCTTGATAAAACCGGGTCGTTGTGCTTAACAAATTCTTTTCTCTAGCACATCGACTGTGTATTAATGTTTCAAAATAAAAGGTGTTTATAATTGATAACTCCATTTTCCTTAAAACCTTCGCTAATAAAACATTTTATTGAAAGCAAAGACACCATTGTTTTTCAAGCAAATCTCTTCAATCAAATGAATCTCAAATTCACGGTTCACTCACTATGTTGTCTTTCTTTGACGCTCCTTGGCCTGGGGAAACGACTAAGCAGTCCGTAAACCCTGTCAAGGAGATTCTTCTAATTATACCTGACACAAAGACTTGTACCGATCAACTGGGAACCGTAATGTGGTAATCAATTCGGTTTTAAAGTGATCAAAGACACTTTTCAGCGCTTTATTGCTAATCATGTATGTAGGTAACCTGACGCTTGCGCAGATCGGAATGGAGAGGTCAATCCATAGCCGCATGCTCACACAACACATTCATTTCTAAAGAAATCATGATAAGTGCATCAACGACTGATATTTTCACTCCATGCTTCATACCGATGCAAATATCATGAATCATCTAAAGCCCACAATTGGATGAGAAGAAATCATGATCCGAATGTGAGCATGCTGGCCCAAAAGTCACAACTTCACATAATGTCAACGCTACAAAGTAATGAACAGATTTATGGTAGCATGATCTCAAAGTCGCTCAAAACTCACTATCACGCTGATCAGCTAAAGACCTCCACTGATTAACCAAACATGCAAAACACGGAAGAATCAAAGACTACGGCTTCAAAGGTAGCAAAGAACACTAACAAGAATCCAAGAACAATCTTAATGTAATATTCAAGTTAGACTTATGTAATTGAGGTGACCTCCCTTGGGGAGATTGTTAGGATTTAGTAAATCCGTATTTAAAGTGTTTGCCACCTCAAGTATATGAAATCGTTAGAAAGCTCGTAGTCGTAGTTATTTAATGTTAGTTAGTATTTAGTTAAGTAAACACCGCGGAGGACGGACGGTCTTTACCCACTCATGATGCCCGACCAGGGTATTTTATGTAAGATACTATAACACCCTCTACTCCTGCAGGGTGGAGCTCATAATACTTTTACTTTCTACTTCACTCAAAGTTCCCAAACTCTTTAACTTTCTCTCTCTAAAACCTTAAATATAATTTCCATTAAAACATGGTTTGATGTGTTTGTGAAATCCAATATGTAACACAACGGTAGAGGGATCATGTGATGAATATGAAACTGGAAGTTATGAAAATGTTGATAGATTTCTTACTAACGAACAATAAGAGCAACTTCTTCCGGATGAAGAAGCATTAAGAGAAACATTGAAGAACAAGTAAGGGTTGATGCAGAAAACGCAAGGCGTCAACAAGAGTTGGATGAGAAACATAGGAAAGAACATGCGGAGAATGACTATTTCAGGTTGAAATTTGGGGAGTATCCTAATTATGATTCTACATCCGGGGAGTATCCCTATTAATCTATGGTTGCAGAACTTATGTGTTTTATTTTTTGTATCGTAGTTTTTATTTTCATTTCAATGTCGTTATGAGGAACTTGAAACCGATTATGAAACAGACATATGTATTGTTACGAGGTTGTATTTCATATCTTATCGTATTGTATTTTACTTTGTATTGTTTGTAATGAACTATTTGAATGAAATGTGATGGTATCTTCTACTCTTACAATACGAAATTTAAAAGTTGCATTCATTTATTTAAACATAAAAGTTACAATACCAAATTTAAAATAAAATACATAATCGTCCGAATTGTATTTTTCATATAGCCAAATAAAATTCCCTTCGATTTGTTTTTCTATTTTCCCCGCCTTGCTAATCAGAGCATATGCACTCGTAATCTTTCGTAGATTCTTCGTTTAAAAAATTCTCTATTTGAACACACTTTTCAGGCGGAATGTTATTGCATTTCTCGTATCCTTGTAGCAGATTATCTTTAGCCTCGCATGCCTTTTCAAATTGCATGGCTAATTCGTACAACGCTTGCTGACGAGCTCTATCCTCCTTAATTAATTTATCAACTAAAGCCATGATTTCATCGATCGTATGTGAAAGTGAATACGCCATATCAGTTTTTTTTAGAGATGAAATGTTTTCAAAGAGAATTTGTGTGTAAATTTTGTTAAAATAATGTAGTATTTATAGTGTATAAAATTGTGTTCATTAAAAAAAGTGAAATAATTGAATTTTTAGACATTTGCTAACGTTAACTTGCAAAAAGTGTGCAACATTTCCCTCGTCATGCAGACACGAATCAATTAAAGAACTGACGATAATAAGGCCACCGCGGTGGCGATTAGAAAGTGGTGATGGTGGCGAGAGCCATCGGGCTGAAGTGGCAAGACCTCGCTATCACAATCGCTCACTTATTTTTTATCACGAGAAAGATAGTTAGATTTCTAATTTAAAAGAACAAATTTTCAAAAGGGTAAAGTCTATCACTAATTGATCGAGTGTGCCTTTACTAAATTGTTGACACAAGTTTTTTTTAATAATAAAATACAAGTGTTTGTCGAGACTTGGGTGGTGTAAGCTAAGGGTTTCGGGTCGGTTTGGAGGAATTTGGGTCATGTCGGTTAACAAGTTTGGCGGTCGAACCCTTGCCAACCTGAACTCGGCCATTTAAATTATCGGGCCGCTATGCCACCTTAACATTTTTTTACACATAACCCTAACTCTGACTCATGTAACCCGTGATATATGTCGGGTTAAAGGGTGTTGAATATGTTACACGGGTTGAATAGGTTAAACGGGTTTCGGGTTGACCCATTTAACTCCTTTTATATAAAACAAAATAGGCACATTACATGAGTTAAAAAGGTTAAACCGGTTTGCAGGTCGACCCGTTTAACCCATTTAACCCGTATAATAAAAAATACAAATAGTTTTTAATCTAAGTAAAAATTCTTAAACGGGTTGGCGGGTTGACCCATCAACCCACTTAGATTATCTCAGCCTGAACTGGACGACAGATTAAATAACAGGCATAAATAATCTAAAACCCAACCCGAAGTCTATTATAGACTCAACCCCAACATGTTAATTTGCATGTCGGTTTCGGGTCGGGTTTCGTGCCATGTTAGAAATTGCCATCCCTAGTGTAAGCTACTTCTAAATTGATTATAAGGATAGGTTATTAAGACCGTTCCATTTCAACAAATGATACCCCAATGTTTTTTAGTTTTTATATTTTTTTATTTTTACAATTTTGCTTATATTATAAACTGTGAAACGGAACATGCGGAACAAAAAATATGCTTTAACAAATTGTATAACGAAAGACGTAATCGTAACCTGATAAAATTGAGTTAGGGCTACTTTTACCGCTTGACAGAGAGTATCGGCGGGTTGATGCATGCTCTTAATTCAACGAGAATCTCGAGGACTCATCAGAAGGTCAGTTTCTATGTTCTTCACAACATTATGGATTTGCGTTTTGGAACTAATTATCTGCTTAGTGTAATTTGGTCATACAAATATTAGTCTTTGATGTATAGCTAAACATAATCCGATTATATATATATTAACGCGAGCATATGAAACGGCGACCATTTGTGTCGTTTAGGGCTTCCGTTATTTTCTTCAGCCCAACTGCGATATCCATCTTCCTTCTCCTGGCCTGCTATCGCCTCTTGCGATATACGTGTCTTCCTATTTGATACGTGGCGCGCTAATTTGTGTCCTCAGTCTCCAGAATCGACGCTTGACTTCTCATCTCAACACGCGTCCTGTGCTTGTCAGTTGTCTGCTGCTATGGTATTAGGTAATCGCTCCTTCAATCGTTGTTGTTTGTTGTTGCGTATTTGTGGTATGTGCAAAAACCTTGGTGTGGGTTTTTGATTATTTGTGAAAAAAAGATGAAACTATGGGTTTATTTATGATTCTGGAGTGGATTTTCTTTAATAGATATCTTTCGGAGTCACGATTTGAATATGTTGATGTTAATTGGGTTTTTAGGTTTGGGATTTTGATTATTATCACAACTTATTGGCTTATTTGATTTTGCTTATGGCTTAGCGTGGTTTTATTGTTCTGTTAGGGGCGTGTTTGGATGAACTTATTATCCCGGCTAATTAGCTTATTTGATTTTGCGTGGTTTTGTTCGGGGTTTAACTTTATTTGTATTCATGCTGGTGAAATTTAGGTATTTGGTAAAAGAATGTTGTTTTGGCTGAGTTTCTTATTTCGTATATTGGGGTTTGTTTACATTCTATTCTCGGGTTTTTAGTTAGCCCACCCTTTGTTGGTTATAATAGGCTATGATGAATTTGTGGGTTCGATTAAAGTCGTGAGTCTCCCGCCTCTTGGCACAAGATCTATAGGTTCGCAGCCATGGCGGTGTATTCACTTTCTTGATATCAATCAGAGTCAAATGATTATTATTTGAGGTCTGAACCGTGAACTTCAAGTAACACAATAACCGGATTGGCGTGAAAGCATACTTGCTATCATTGAACCGCTCTTTGCAGCCATGGCGAATTTTGACCTTTTGACCATTTTCCACTCACAAATCTGAGCCAATGATCTGTTGGCAGGCTGGTTTTTTTTGGTCGCTAAATATGCATTTTCACGAGTGTTGGGTATAAAACTTATTATCTCAGCATCGCTTAATGCCTTTTTTGAGGTTCTCAGCATGCCTCATGTTTTGGTAAGCAATGGCATCTTTTTATTGTTCACGCCGCGAATGCATAAAAACTGCATGACAAACTACTGACCGCCATTTGTTGCAGAAGTTGATATTTTGAGTCAATGGTGCTGCACTGATTGCACCATTACGCACTCACCTGGCTTATATCATATCTACTGCTTCGACACAAATGTTTGTTACTCTCAACAGGCCGGGAACTTTGATTGCGAGTATATCCTTGTCGATATGTGAAGTATATTTCCATATTACACTATGCTGGTGTACGAAGAGACCATATCGGTAAATTATATTCTATGACTTTTAACTCCGTGTTCATTTTCTTGACATGTTTGGTTATATATAATAATAGTAATAAAAATTGGTCTATTTCTTTAGGTACTTAACGTGTTTTGTGTATTTATATCACAAGTAAGTCTTTATACACGCTTCTATCTTACTTGCAAAGTCTCATAATGGGTCAAATGGATTTGGCAAAACCCAAGTAAAATATAGGTAGACGTTGAAACTGATTGGATTGACTTTTGAGTCATTCCTTTTACCCAATTTACTTCTGAAAATTTCGACTGTGGTAACCAAAGGCCTTTATCTTTTTAGTGGGTGTTTGAAGTCTGGTTGTAGAGAGGTTAAAACTGATGAGTAAATGCATATGATAAGTTCAACGTTTTAAGGTAGTTTTTTTCTCAAATATGTTGTTATCCAATGTTTTTTGGTCACGACTGATGATCAAAAATCATAATTTTCAGGATTCCTTTTATTTGTGGCGAATTTGGATGACGCTTAGAGGATGGTTTTCCAGGAACTACTTTGATTATTGGCTAAAGGAGAAGGTTGGGCTGGTATGTGTTAATTTAATTTTTTAAAGCCTGGGTTTCTTTTTATGTTAACCTATCAGCCGTACAGGATACTGGCTGGGGTGGACGAGTTACGCCAGGGAAGTCATACAGGTACTGATTTTACCAGGATTGTGTGTATATAATGAATAAACCTCACTTCTTTGTTATAAGTAATCCTACAGTTATAATTTGCTTGATTAATTTTTGAAGATTCTTTGAGGTATGTTGTTATGCAACGAGATTATTATTGAATCAAGAATTCCATCGTCATCATGTTTTTTTTTTATTCTTTTCGATCCATTCCTTTTTCTTCTGAAAAATGGAACAATAAATGGACCTACTCTCCTTCTTCGGTAATAACAACTTCTTCCCTTTTGTTATTTGGATTTTGATGTTTGTATGATTTCAGGTTTCAAGTATGTTTATTTGGTGTATTTTAATTTTTCTATGCAAACCATTTTCCTAATGTATCGGATGATGAGTATCCTGTTGATGTTGATGATCGTACGTTGGTCGAACCTACTGTGTCGTTATGCCATGACATACCATCTGTAGAGGTGTCATCTGATCATTTATCGTCTCATGTTCCTGAAAATGTTGTTTATGACTTGCCCAACATTAGCCTTTCAACAGCTGTTGATTTTAGTGTCTCTTCTAGCACCATCCATGGTCATGAAAACGGAGGTTAGATGTTAATGTCAGTGTAGACCAGCCTATTTCGATAAATGCACATTTTGTGGCACCATTACCACCACGTGAAGGAGGTTTTATTGCGCAGCAATAATGTCCGTTAGGTGGGTAATTTGTTAGTAGCTTTTTTATACACAAGTAACACAACTAATATACTAACATATGTGGTTGTTGTTTCTGAGAGATACTTGCAGGGAGTGGTATACAAGGAAGGGGTCCTGTCTTTAGTTCAGCTGTTGTTCAGCATTCTCATGTGTCTGATCCTTATGTGGTTGGATCGTGTGAACCACATGGTCTTCCTAATGTCCTTGGATTCTTTTCATTATCTTCGGTGGTCTTAGATTTTGGTGCAGGCTTCGTTTGATATGTTCGTCAGGACAAACCTTTTGTGGGGCTGCAGCTATTGGACACTACGTTTCCTGAACCATTTCATACAAACCGCGCAAAAAAAAATTTTGTTCAACCACGGGTATAGTTATTCGCGAGCCTCTTTAGGATGCAAGCCCTGTTGTGCCGATATCGTCATATACGAGTGTTACATCTACTACTGACAAGGGAAAGTCTAAGATGAATGATACTTCTAATTCTTCGACTCAATGTTCATACAGAGGATGCTACTAACTGACAGTGATATGATTTGTGATCCTATACACTCACGTGTAACAGGTTCGTGCTATGTTATTTCAATCACACATTTTTTGTTCGCTACCATTGTTTATTGTGTCGTTTATGAAATTTATGCATCCTTATTATAATTATTGAATGCCTGCAGCCCCTGCATCAGCGTCCACTTTATTAGAGTTTGAGGCACCTGTTATTTCCAATTTTCAGAATCCTGCTGAATATATGATGGGTATGTCACACGATCTTCATACCTCTTTATCTTCAGCACCGTCGTCCAGCACAGGTTCGGATATTGAGGCGATTCATATATTTTTCGTATGGGATCGCGCAACATCTTTGAATTTGTATTTATTTCTTGCTTTGCCATTCTGTATATTTATACTTACCACCGTCTTATTGGTGTCTGTGTTAGGATCCCGTGTGCCGGTGCAAAATATGGCTCCACTTCATGCTGCGGGTCGCGTCCAATATGTACGTCAAAGACCCACGACAAGTTCAGGTTACATTTTTGAGCATCGTACATAGATGCCACTTGTACAAACAATAATTTTTTTGACCATACCCATGCTTATCACATACAAAAGTTATTTATCTGGTGTACTTATACTTTACCATCGTCGGTATGTTGTGATTTAGGTCAGCCCAATTCAGGATGCCCATCTATTTTTTTCAAATGTCCTATTCCTTATTTGTTTAGACCGTCTTATTGATTTTTCTCCACCGTTAGTTAATGGTTTATAGAAGGGGTTTTTTGGGTTACTTTATTTTGCACATGATCATGGAAACAAGTATTCCAACAATGTTGGCTGAGGATTGTTTTTTGTGTGTTGTTCGTAGATTTTTTGAGATACTTCGTGCATAATTTTATAAGCGGCACTCGGGCTATGTATATCTTAAAGGTAGATCAACAACGTTAAACAACGCCCCATCGATAACTTTCCCTGCAATTTAACGTTGAGCAGGTATATCGATAAATATAAAATGCCCCGCCGCAACGCGGCGGCATCGTAGCAATCCTTGTTATATGTAAATTGTGATTTAAGGCCAATTTGTATTTTAGATTTCATGTGTTAAAAGACCAGCCCATGTAAACTGTTCTCTTTGGGCTTCACCAGTTCACAATCAAATAGGAAATATGTTTATGTAAGTTTTATTTTGAACCGTTCAAATAACTAAACCGTAAAGCCTTTATATGTTTCGTAACTGCAAAATTAAGTAATTAGAGGAGACCATTCGTATTTGCTTGAGGAAAGTTAACAAACGTATATCTTTTAACTAAGTTAATCTAAACATATATCATATGAGATGATTTATGAAAAGACAAAATTCAGACATAACCAAGATTAATGCCGCACATTACGCAAAGAACAATTAGATCCAACTTGTGTGCATCGCACGGGTCTGAATGACTCGTTCTATTTAATAAATCACATTTGTACACATTTTCTATTTTTTTTAAATTTCACAAATTTTGAGATGTGTACAAACTCTTGTTTCATCTTAATGGAGAGACCTACAAAAATCTCTCTTTTTTAAACAAGTGACTAATCTATACATTCCTCCAAACCACTTAATTTAAGAAACACTCCCTAACATACTTTTGTGCATCTGAACAAACATGAACTACTCGCTCTGTCTTCATTGTTAATTGGCTAGAAAAAATATGACATGGGCTCAAAATCTTTTTTTTGAGCAAAGGGCTCAAAAAGTCAAAATCTATAAGCCTAATATTTAGAGGCCCATTTACTATATTTTAGTAATTTAGTTCTTTTTGTATTATTGGGTTGGAGGAGTATACATCACAGCACATTTATAAGATTGCTAGAAAAAAAGTTTGATGTTTCAAATGAACATGCCTAATACGAGTGCCATGTATTTCAGGTTAGAATGTTTTGGGCATAACACTCGAACCCTGTCTTGCTTGGCTTACTTATATTAGATACCGCTATCCGTATTTCACTTTTTACCGATCAAATAGGTCCATCAATAATCGAGCACTCAATTTATAGTCACTTGAAACATTCCTAGTCGTATCCATGCTTTTTTTTTGGTAAACATGATTTTCCGATATTCTGGCTAACTAATCTTCTGGGTTTAAGCTCATCGCTACTCATACACAAACCGGTTATTAATGTTATTTTGATGATATAAACATAGAGAAGAGTTATTTTACGTACCAAATTTTTCTCACATACCAAGGGACTCATCTCCATCATCCATCTAAAAAAAATCAATGGCTGAGATTAAAAACATTTTATTATTTCACCTATTTTTTATAATTTAAATATCTCTAAAACCGTTAATCGTTAAGTGAAAATATTTACACCATCGCGACGAGCATTTAATTATCTTTCTATGACGGCACTTGATATACTTTCGAAAAAAGAAAAACTCGCTTTTTTCAATGCTTTTCGTTGCTATGTTTTCGCTTTTTTTACGCTACTCAAATTTGCATTGGAAAAATCATATATGATAAAACACTAAATTGAATATCACATGTGATATTAGTGTAATATCATATATGATATGTAATGTCACATGTGATATTAGTGTAATATCACATATGATATTACACTAATATCACATGTGACATTACATATCATATATGATATTACACTAATATCACATGTGATATTCAAATTACTGTTTTATCATATATGATTTTTCAATGCAAATTTCAAGAACGAAAAAACGTAACTTAAAAAACAAAAAAAACGTGAAAAATACCTAAAATAAAATTTTGTTGAAAGTATATCAAAGTGCCTATCTATGAAAGATAATTAAACGTTCTCACGAACGACATATGTTTTTTTCGCTAACGACAATCCGCTTTAAAAGATATTAATATTTGAAAAAATGATGAAAAGCGGCTTTTAAATTGTGATTAATCTCATCCATTGATCAAATAAAATGGTAAGATTGATCCTCGTAGATGTAAATAATCTTTTGTCCTCAAATGATCTTAAATCATAAACATAATGTTTTATTCCCCAAATATCGGACGGTCAGGTCTTTAAAAATTTAAAGACATGTATATCTTGAACAACGTCAAATGAAAGATAATAACTTCAGATGGAAATATTTAGCATACTTCCATTGTTGTAAGGCTTACATAATAAGCATAGCTAAGCCTATATGTCTAGACTAAAACTTAACATAATATATCGTATCAATCAAGTCATAAGGTAATGACAGAACAAATGACAGGGAAGTAAATAAGTGTTTAAAACCCGGGTTGACTGGTCGGTTGAACCGTGAATAAGTTAGGTGACCGAAAGCCAGTTTTGAACGAAAGATCCAATTGAATCGCCGGGCTAATCATGTGATTCGACCTAGTCAACTAAAAAATCTAGTTTTCTAAAACACGTTAATAATGCAAAGAAAGGAATATCATGTCACAATCACATTAAGGAAAAAAAAATTCCCATCTTTTTTGCTTTCACAAAGAAAGGACCCACCGTATTTAGATGCTGGCAATGACTTTTCAAACACTAGAAATTTCACATTGATGCAACCCACTCAAGGCACGAAACAATCAAACTTTGATTTCAAGCATTCAACCAATTATTTGAAATAATTGAACATTTATTAGAAAAGTTATAACTCCTCAGACAGTCAACTTTACATGAAATGCACGCAATTACTTTTATACTTTTAACAAGGACTGCTTATTATTGATTTTCGGGGATTTTTTTTTTTTTTTTTTTTTTTTGCTTGTAAAGTTAGCATGAATGGTTCATGAATCCACATCCATGCATTAGCATTTGATGAACCCTGAACTCCGCATGTACTTCCTCCTATTCCGCCTGAAGGGATAAAAGTATCAGATGGGACTCGAACTTGAGACCTCCCCAAGCCAAACCTCCCCTCGCCAAGCCGAGTTGGTTGATTTTCGGGGATTATTGTCAACAAAATAATATTTAGGCATCTAGTCGTTGGAAATTTGGCTGAGAAAGACGACAAAGTTTGAGAACTTATTAATGTGTCATGTAACAAGTTTTGGAGTAATTTGAGCTCCACAAGAGTATAAGACTATAAGGTTTGGAATCATTGTTATGACTATTATGGCAATTATTTTGGAAGTATTATAGGAGTATATGGAATGCACCGAGGGTGAAACCTTGGCACGCACCTCACACGTCGTGGTCCATGGAGGAATCACTTTGCCCAGTCTAACGGTTATGATTGTTCACCATGATTTGCTCTCACATCCCAAAAAGTTATTTAACAAATTTAAATTAGTATGAGTATATAGAGTAGGGCTGAGCATCGGTCCGAAACCGACCCGAACCGACGAAAACCGAACCGAACTAATAACCGGTTTCATAAAAAAATGAACCGAAACCGAACCAAATCTGTTCGGTTTTATCTCGGTTCGGTCGGTTCGGCCCAGTTTACATGTTTTATGTGCGTGTTTGGTCGGTTTTGGGTCGGACCGAACCGAACCGAAAACCGACAACCGGTAATACATAGAACCGAAACCGAACCGAAAATGGTCGGTTTCGGTTCAGTTTGGTCTGGTTCGGCTCGGCTCGATCGGTTTTGTGCTCAGCCCTAATATAGAGTATAAAGTTGGTAAGAGAGACTTGACCATTATATTAATTTATTGGTTTAAAAGTGGCCGATGGAAAAAGTAACACGTCGATTATGTCGAAGCCTAGTTGAACTTTGATATAATCTTCACCTTATATCTACACCACAGCTTAAAAAATGTGTCGAATGCAAGTTAGTGATGGATTATAATAATGAATAAAGAAATCTAGATAGCATAATAAATTAAAACGTTTTTGTTAAAATTATAATATATTAATATTGTCAACTAGCGAGATGCTAAAACTTACGATTACATTCATGGCCGGATTTGCAAGGTGCGCGACCGCACAGGGCCTCCATTTTTTAAGGAGCCCCAAAAGTTTTTGCATCGATGCTAATTTAATTCGTTTTTAATGTAAAAGTTAGGATTAAGTGCTCTAAAATGAAAGCAGTTTGATTGTATACCGATTAAAACTTAGTATTGATTAGTTTTAAGTGATTTTTCAAAGAAAAAGTTGAAACACAGGGTCACAGATGTGAAAAAGATGAAGAAGATGACACTTTAGATCATGTACACTTTAAGTCTTTAATATTTGTAGGTTTTACATTATTGTCCTAATCAAACAGTTTTATCTACAATAACGTTAAAAGAGTTTATAGAATTGACAAGTTACACCCTCGTTTGAAAAAAATTACGTTTGTTCAGTTAATACTAGTTCTAAAATACACAATGCTTTAAACAGTTAAAAAAAGTCTCAAAAGTTATCCAATGATATGAGTATGTCCACGAATTTCACGCTATTGTTTCTAATCCTTTTTCTTACCTTTTGCCATATTCGTAAACTTCTTTTCGTATATACACAAATGAAATCTTCTATATTCATGACCATACACTGTAATTAAAGTATAGCATCATCGAAATCTAGGAGACGTTGTGTCAAAGCTCGACTTTCTTATTATGGCACAGGGCCCCCAAAATCCACGGGACGGCCCTGATTACATTCAATAACAACGATAAAAAAAACTGTTCTCAAACTATTGCAACTCTTTGAACTATGACAATAAATAACAACTTTGGCCGCTATTCCACTCAAATATGACCCTTAGAAGCAACGACACTAAACAGTAAAAAATAAAAAAATAAGTCTCCCATAACTCTAGAAACTAAGACGTGCCAGCAAAACAATAACTATATAGTTCTGAATACATTGTCATATAATGATGGCACAACGAAATATAAAAATGGCAGTCATATAAAACGCTTATGATTGTAAGATCACCAAAACATGCAACAACCATGACATTGCTAAGTCGTGATCATTTAACTGAGAACCTTTACCGATCAACGACGACTGTGAAAATCAACAGCATGAAGGACAACCTTTTAAACGTTGATACCATAGACCACATCACACCAGATATCTAACTACAAGCCACGACACCATAACCTGAACACATACCTAACTAGTGACTTAAACCACGAACACTACACACCACGAACCGCGAATATCACACCATGAACCACCTAAACATGAACTTTACCAGTCTTAACTACAAATATCACTATCTCGGTCAACATACGAAATTGTTACACAAATAATTATATTCCTTCTTTGGTTTATTTATAACTTTTAACTAAATCATATAAAAAACGATAACAATTACAATACCAATAGCATTTCATTTTCCTGGTTTCCATGTATTAAATTCAGTATTTAATCTATCCATCTAAAATCATACTAAAATAGCATAAACAACAACAAAATAAAAAACTCTTAAACACTTGAACAATCGACAATCTAATCTACGCATCTTATAAAACATTTAGGGTGCGTTTAGTATTCATTCCCGGGAATCACAAAATAAATTTTCATTCCAATCAAGGTGTTTGTTTAAGATGAAGGGCTCACCACTATGAAAATGAATGATAAATATAATCCATACTCCATATACATCAAAAGAGCTAGGTATATATATTTCATAAGTAAGAGACCCACCACTACCATCAAACTGATATACATGGATCTTTCATATGGATCTTTAATAATATACCCTTATGATCCTTAAAATAAAAATGTATAAGCTGAAAAATATATAGCTCCATTCTATTTATGTAAACTATATATATTACTTTACAAATTTGCACAATATTTTAGATTTAAGATCATTTGATGACAAAACATTTTTTACATACTAAGGGATCAATCTCCACCCTCCATCTTCCCTCTATTTTTCCACAAAAAGATGTAGATTGGCGGGAACACCCTGACCCCGGGTGCCTTTTGGCACCAGCCATTATCCACCCTACAAGGAATAGCTCCAAGCAACTCTCTACCAGTTTAGGGGCACCAACCTGAGAGTGAAAGCACGGTGAAATAAGACTAAAACCCCTGAACTCTTATTCCACAAAGTTCTCCAAATGTGCCCATAAGTTTTACAGAGGTGGGTACCTATATGGATTAAATACCAAAGATGGCTTAACTGCCATCAATTCAAGCACAAGTGCTCCAACCCACTTTCATTATTTTTTTTTTCAAATATTAATATCTTTCAAACCGTTAATCGTTAAGTGAAAAAAATATACCATTACGAAAAGCATTTAATTATCTTTCTATCAGATAGACACTTTCATATACTTTCGACAAATTTTTTTTCCGTGTTTCACTTTTTTTTACATTTTTTTCATTACTGAAATTGCATGAAAAAAATCACATGTGATTAAACACCAACTTAAATATCACACCTGATATAATATGATTAACACTAATATCACATATGATATTATATATCATATGTGATTTACGCTAATATCACATGTGATATTCAAATTAATGTAATCACATGTGATTTTTTCATGCAAATCTCAGATTCGAAAAAAGACGAAAAAACATGAAAAAAATGATTTTTTTTCTTTTTCGAAAGTATATCAAAGTGTCCATCTATATAAAGATAATTAAATGCTCGTCGCGATGGTGTAATTATTTTTGCTTAACGATTAACGGTTTAATAGATATTTAAATTATAAAAAATATGTGAAATAATAAAATGATTTTAATCTCAACAATTGATTTATTTTTAGATTGAGAGTGAAAATGAGTCCGATAAAAGTTTGATATGTAAAATAACTCTTTTTTTATTTTTATTCATATTAATTATTAATGCTCCAATTAAGTTTGTAAAATAATTTCCAAAAATCTAAAGATAAAAAATAATGAGTATGTGATTATTGTAGTTTTAAATTTTTAGATATTGCTTTTCTTTTTGTGATTTACAAAACTAAAGTTAGGAAACTATTTTTTTTAGCATATCTATACTACATATAATGCATGAAGGCATCTCACTCTTTTTTAATTTGAGACGCATAAGATAAGAAGCATAAATGCATAATATACACCACTTTAATGCACATTCTCACTCTTAATTTTCAGACTTAAAAGACATAAAGCATAATGTACACCACTTTAATGCACATATTAAAAATACAAAACACCACTTTAATGCTATTAATGTAGTCAAGATATTTAATATAGTCAATTAATTAACTGTTCAATAAATACAATTATTAAAACACCTCTAACATAAAAAATACAAATTATCAAGCATATTGTACAACCAACTTAAACACAAATCCTGCATTAAATGTTAGTAATACAAATAATAAAGCACATTATACCAATATCCAAACCCATACCCGGGCCAAATGGGCTCGAGTCCCGAATATGCAAGCCAAACGCAAGGCACTACCAACGGGCTCGAGCCCTAACGGCACTTAAGCCAGACGTAACGGCTGCTAAACTAACACGAGCAAACGGCCATGTTATACCTAATCACTTTAAAATACCCAAAAGATCTAAATAAATTCCTTAGCAAGGAGTTAAAATACGTCACATGAAACTCTTTATATCCATAAATTTATTGTCAAAAAGAGAATAATAAACTAAAATACATGATTTACAGAAAAAAATTATTTCAGTGTATCCGCCGCCGCTACGCGCGGGTACCCTGCTAGTAACATATAAACAATTTGATTACTACACCTTATAGAATGTCGTGAACCATTTAACAAATTGTTTTCTTTCTTTATCAATGCATCACGTAGGTAACTTGCTTAAAGAATAAAAGTTGAATGCGAAATAAAAACATTAGAGCATCCAAGCAATGCTGGTTTATAGATGAGTTTTTACTGTTTTGAAAAGCTATTGGAAGACTTTTACCATTGCAACAAAAGGTTTACAAACAACTCTGTTAATACAAATATCGTCATTAAACGTTATTTATATTTTTTTATCTTTACCTAAGTTTTGTTAACGACAAAAGTAAATTTAATTTATATAAAGCTTAAAGCTTGTCAAGTTTAATAGATATTAAAACAAGCTTTTTCAAACAATATCCTCATCATTTAAAGTATTTACATTGTGACTAATCATATCTTAATATGAGTCTAAGCATAAAGTATGATAGTAGTTTTTAGAATGTTTTAGTTTCTTTAAAACTAAACATTACTTATGTATTTGCATATTTCTAAAAATAGAAAAACAACACATGACATCATGTGATGCATCATGGAAATCATTGGAAGATTTCATTAGATATTTTGTGAGGATTTGTACTCTTCATATCTTACACAATCTTACATAGATATGGTTGACTTTGGCAAAGATCTTGATATCTTGCCGTAAGACCCGGCGAAAAATATATAACGGACTGAACCTCTTTCAAGGGTCCCCGTCCGTGATGCTCAATTTATGGTTTGGCTATAAATAGAAAGTGCCAAACCAAGTAGTTTTTCATCCCTTTCTATCATACTCTCTACATATCTTCTCTAACCTTTCTAACTCAGCCATATCATATTAGTGATCTCTTTTGTAGCAAAGAAGATCAAGTCACATTCAAGCTTCAAAAGCGAAGTTGGAAGTCTTGTTTGTTTAGTGTTGTATGATCTTGTGTTGATTCATACTTCATTGTTGTATTAAACCATCATAATCTTGTGAGTGTGAGTGGTTAGTTTTTTAGTCCTCAAAATACATTGTGTGGGAGTGGTTGTACTAAAGAACTCGACATTTAACTTAGTGTCGGAAATAGTGTAAGCGAAGTGTAAAGGTTTCTCCGCCGTTGAAAGGAGCTTGTTGACTAGTGAAGTTAAACTCTCGAAAGTGAGACTCGGGAGTGAGAGTAGGGGGAAAAAAGAGTCCTTGTAACCAACCACTATAAACAACTTTTTGTGGTTTGATCATTCCTTCCTTATTTACTCTTTACATATTGCTTGCATATTTCATTAACATATCTAAGATCAATATCAATTGATCTTTCAATAAGTTTCAAAACAAAGTTTTTAATTGGTAAACTATTCACCCCCCCCTTCTAGTTTTCTACAATTGGTAGATTCTCCTCGTTGCTCAAGAATTTCTAAAATATTTTGTATTTTATAAACTTGAAATGATCCATGGATTCTCAAAACTTTAAAAGCAAGTCTATGCAAAGTTACATTCACCACTCTTTGAAACCAATGGATTTATCTATTGAAAACCGTTAAACATTTGTAAAATCAAAAGATATAGATCTTTGGTTTGTTATTGTTAAATGGACTTAAAAAAAATCCCCCATAACTCTAGAAACTAAGACGTGCCAACAAAACAATAACTATATAGTTCTGAATACATTGTCATATAATGATGGCACAACGAAATATAAAAATGGCAGTCATATAAAACGCTTATGATTGTAAGATCACCAAAACATGCAACAACCATGACATTGCTAAGTCGTGATCATTTAACTGAGAACCTTTACCGATCAATTTTAATCGTGAAAACCAACAGCATGAAGGACAACCTTTTAAACGTTGATACCATAGACCACATCACACCGTGATATCTAACTACAAGCCACGACACCATAACCTGAACACATACCTAACTAGTGACTTAAACCACGAACACTACACACCACGAACCGCGAATATCACACCATGAACCACCTAAACATGAACTTTACCAGTCTTAACTACAAATATCACTATCTCGGTCAACATACGAAATTGTTACACAAATAATTATATTCCTTCTTTGGTTTATTTATAACTTTTAACTAAATCATATAAAAAACGATAACAATTACAATACCAATAGCATTTCATTTTCCCGGTTTCCATGTATTAAATTCAGTATTTAATCTATCCATCTAAAATCATACTAAAATAGCATAAACAACAACAAAATAAAAAACTCTTAAACACTTGAACAATCGACAATCTAATCTACGCATCTTATAAAACATTTAGGGTGCGTTTAGTATTCATTCCCGGGAATCACAAAATAAATTTACATTCCAATCAAGGTGTTTGTTTAAGATGAATACACCACTATGAAAATGAATGATAAATATAATACATACTCCATATACATCAAAAGAGCTAGGTATATATATTTCATAAGTAAGAGACCCACCACTACCATCAAACTGATATACATGGATCTTTCATATGGATCTTTAATAATATACCCTTATGATCCTTAAAATAAAAATGTATAAGCTGAAAAATATATAGCTCCATTCTATTTATGTAAACTATATATATTACTTTACAAATTTGCACAATATTTTAGATTTAAGATCATTTGATGACAAAACATTTTTTACATACTAAGGGATCAATCTTCACCCTCCATCTTCCCTCCATTTTTCCACAAAAAGATGTAGATTGGCGGGAACACCCTGACCCCGGGTGCCTTTTGGCACCAGCCATTATCCACCCTACAAGGAATAGCTCCGGCAACTCTCTGGCCTAGTGGGGCATCAACTGGAGTGAGCACGAGCCAAGACTCAAACCCCTGAGCTCTTATTCCACAAAGTCTCTTCAGTGTGCCCATAGGTTTTGCGGAGGTGGATACCTATATGAAGCAAATACCAAATATGGGGCTTGAATCTGGGTCAATTGACTCAAGCACAAGTGCTCCAACCCACTTTCATTATATTTTTTTTCAAATATTAATATCTTTCAAACCGTTAATCGTTAAGTGAAAAAAATATACCATTACGAAAAGCATTTAATTATCTTTTTATCAGATAGACACTTTCATATACTTTCGACAAATTTTTTTTCCGTGTTTCACTTTTTTTTACATTTTTTTCATTACTGAAATTGCATGAAAAAAATCACATGTGATTAAACACCAACTTAAATATCACACCTGGATATAATATGTGATTTAACACTAATATCACATATGATATTATATATCATATATGATTTACGCTAATATCACATGTGATATTCAAATTAATGTAATCACATGTGATTTTTTCATGCAAATCTCAGATTCGAAAAAAGACGAAAAAACATGAAAAAATGATTTTTTTTCTTTTTCGAAAGTATATCAAAGTGTCCATCTATATAAAGATAATTAAATGCCATGTCGCGATGGTGTAAATTTTTTCGCTTAACGATTAACGGTTTAAGAGATATTTAAATTATAAAAAATATGTGAAATAATAAAATGATTTTAATCTCAACAATTGATTTCTTTTTAGATTGAGAGTGAGAATGAGTCCGATAAAAGTTTGATATGTAAAATAACTCTTTTTTTTATTTTTATTCATATTAATTATTAATGCTCCAATTAAGTTTGTAAAATAATTTCCAAAAATCTAAAGATAAAAAATAATGAGTATGTGATTATTGTAGTTTTAAATTTTTAGATATTTGCTTTCTTTTTGTGATTTACAAAACTAAAGTTAGGAAACTATTTTTTTTTAGCATATCTATACTACATATAATGCATGAAGTCATCTCACTCTTAATTTTGAGACGTACAAGATAAGAAGCATAAATGCATAATATACACCACTTTAATGCACATTCTCACTCTTAATTTTCAGACTTACAAGACATAAAGCATAATGTACACCACTTTAATGCACATATTAAAAATACAAAACACCACTTTAACGCTATTAATGTAGTCAAGATATTTAATGTAGTCAATTAATTAACTGTTCAATAAATACAATTATTAAAACACCTCTAACATAAAAAATACAAATTATCAAGCATATTGTACAACCAACTTAAACACAAATCCTGCATTAAATGTTAGTAATACAAATAATAAAGCACATTATACCAATATCCAAACCCGTACGGGCAACGGGCCAAATGGGCTCGAGCCCGAACGGGCATGGGCCAAACGGGCACTAGCCAAACGGGCTCGAGCCCTAACGGCACGGGCCGACGCGCACAAAATTGGGCTAAACGTAACACGAAGCAAACGCTCATGTTATACTAATCACTTTAAAATACCCAAAAGACGAAATAAATTCCTTAGTTAAGGAGTTAAAATACGTCACATGAAACTCTTTATATCCATAAATTTATTATCAAAAAGAGAATAATAAACTAAAATACACAGATTTATGAAAATTATTTCACAGATCCGCCGCCACGCTACAAGTATTCTGCTAAGAATATATAAACAATTTGATTACTACACCTTATAGAATGTCGTGAACCATTTAACAAATTGTTTTCTTTCTTTATCAATGCATCACGTAGGTAACTTGCTTAAAGAATAAAAGTTGAATGCGAAATAAAAACATTAGAGCATCTGCAATGCAAGGGTTTATAGATGAGTTTTTACTGTTTTGAAAAGCTATTGGAAGACTTTTACCATTGCAACAAAAGGTTTATAAACAACTCTGTTAATACAAATATCGTCATTAAACGTTATTTATATTTTTGATCTTTATCTAAGTTTTGTTAACGACAAAAGTAAATTTAATTTATATAAAGCTTAAAGCTTGTCAAGTTTAATAGATATTAAAACAAGCTTTTTCAAACAATATCCTCATCATTTAAAGCATTTACATTGTGATTAATCATATCTTAATATGAGTCTAAGCATAATGTATGATAGTAGTTTTAGAATGTTTTAGGTTCTTAAAACCAAACACTACTTAAGTATTTGCATATTTCTAAAAATAGAAATACAACATATGACATCATGTGATGCATCATGGAAATCATTGGAAGATTTCATTAGATATTTTGTGTGGATTTGTACTCTTCATATCTTGCACAATCTTACATAGATATGGTTGACTTTAGCAAAGATTTGATATCTTGCCGTACTACGGCAAAAAATATATAACGATAACCTTCGGGGTCCGTCCGGTGCTCGCCTGATTTTGGCTATAAATAGCAAATGCCAAACCAAGTAGTTTTCATCCCTTTCTATCATACTCTCTACATATCTTCTCTCTAACCTTTCTAACTCAGTTTCATATCATATTAGTGATCTCTTTTGTAGCAAAGAAGATCAAGTCACATTCAAGCTTCAAAGAGAAGTTGGAAGTCTTGTTTGTTTAGTGTTGTATGATCTTGTGTTGATTCATACTTCATTGTTGTATTAAACCATCATAATCTTGTGAGTGTGAGTGGTTAGTATTTTAGTCCTCAAAATACATTGTGTGTGGGAGTGGTTGTACCCTTGGAAAGAACTCGACATCTAGCTTAGTGTCGGAAATAGTGTGTAAGCGAAGTGTAAAGGTTTCTCCACCGGTGAAAGGAGCTTGTTGACTAGTGAAGTTAAACTCTCGAGTGTGAGACTCGGGGAGTGGAGTAGGGCAAGGAAAAAGAGTCCTTGTAGACCGAACCACTATAAACAACTTGTTGTGGTTTGATCATTCCTTTCCTTATTTACTCTTTACATATTGCTTGCATATTTCATTAACATATCTAAGATCAATATCAATTGATCTTTCAGCAAGTTTCAAAACAAAGTTTTTAATTGGTAAACTATTCACCCCCCCCCCCCCCCTTCTAGTTTTCTAAAATTGGTACGAGAGTCTCGTTGCTCAAGAATTTCTAAAATAATTTGTATTTTATAAACTTGAAACGATCCATGGATTCTAAAACTTTAAAGAAGGGCAATCTATGCAAAGACCACCACTCTTTGAAACCAATGGATTTATCTATTGGAAAACCGTTTTGAAACATATGTAAAATCAAAAGATATAGATCTTTGGTTTGTTATTGTTAAAGGGATTTTAGTTCTACAACAAAGGATATTTCTGTTGATGAACAAAAGAAATTAGTTGCTAAAAATAATGAAGCTAAAATGATGCTTTATAATGCTTTACCTAGAAAAGAATATGAAAGAATTTTTATGTGTGAAACCGCCAAAGATATTTGGGAATCTTTGATTGTTACACATCAAGGTAATTCACAAGTCAAGGATAACAAAATTGATCTTCTTGTTCAACAATATGAACAATTTGTTATCCCTGAAGATGAAACCATTGATTGTGGCTTTGCTCGCTTTAATACTATTATTACATCACTTAAAGCACTTGATGAATCTTTTCGTAGTAAGAACTTTGTCGGGAAATTTCTTAGAGCACTCCATCCCAAATGGAGAGCTAAAGTGACCGCTATTGAAGAATCAAAAGATCTCTCAAAATGTCACTAGACGAGCTAATCGGTAACGTCAAAGTACACGAAATGGTGATGGAGAAAGATTCGGAGATCATCAAAGGAAGAAGGAGAAGATCAAACTGCTCTAAAAGCAAAAGCAGAATCAAGTGATGATGACGAATCTTGCTCCAGTAGTGAAGATGAGGAGTATGCCATGGCCGTTAGAGACTTTAAGAAGTTCTTTAGAAGAAGAGGAAAGTTTTTAAGACAACCTCGAGAAGAAAAGAAGCCATTCCGAAAAGATCGGGATGACAAAAGGGTAAAGGTGAAAGAAAGTGTTTTAGATGTGGTGATGCAAGTCATCTCATAGAGAATGTCCCAAGCTCCCTAAAAGCAAAACTCAACGAGCTTTTGTAAGTGGTGCTTGGAGTGATAGTGAAGACGATGAAGAATCAAGCAAGGAAGAGATCGCTCTAATGGCACATGAGTCAAATGAGGTACTTTCCGACTCTTCTTATTCTTCTATTGATGATGACACTTTGCAAAAACAATATAATCAATTGTGTGAGCTAAGTCTAAAAATCATAACTAAAAATAAATTTTAAAAAACCCAAAAGGAATTTTTGGAAAATGAAGTTTATGAGTTAAAAGAAAAAGCAAAACGACTTGAAAAGGAAAAGCAAATGACGATGATTGTAAGTCATGTCAAGAGCTTAATCTTGAAATAGAAAAACTAAAGCTCACACAAGATGTTCTAATCGAAAATAATTCTAAATTTAAAAGGTTTAACAAAACATCGCTTCTGCCGATGAAATAGTTAAAATACATAAAACACCAAGAGACATGAATGGGCTAGGATTTAATGAGGTATTAATTCCAAAGAGTCAAAACAAAAAAGCGGCGAAAAGGATGAACAAACTGTCAAAACTGCTGCAGATAAGACGGACCAGTGACGGAACCAAAATAAGGGTTCCGTCCGTTGAACCAAATGGTGTCGTGGGTACTTCAAAGATGACAATGTTTCGATACGGACCGTAATGAATTTGTTAAAGTAACAAAGAAAACCAAGGATAGTGTTAAACTAAAACCAGCTGTTACATCAGGAGTAGGACTTGCTAAAAATGAATTTAGATCAAAACTACTCAACAACGATATAAAACACCTTTTGCCAAACGCCCCTTTCCTAAGAGCAACCACAACGCATAAACCCAACTACCAACACAACGGTTGGAATCAAAACTTTCCTAGACCATATCAAACTCCAGTTTACATGTCATGGAACTCTTACCCATCGTTTCCATACATGAATCAAATAAATGGTATGTTTAACCCAAACGGACCCATGAGATATTGGGGACCAAATGCTTGAGTTATTTGCTTCTTAGGTATGCTTGAAAGTTGGATTGGAACCCGATGAATGGATAAAAGATAGTGGATGCTCACGACACATGACGGGCAACAAAGTCTCTTCTCATCATACCAAGAGTATGACGGAGGTAATGTCACTTTTGGTAGCAATCTCAAAAGCAAAATCATTGGCAAAGGTACGATCGCTCATAACTCCCTAACTATTGAAAATGTTGCTCATGTGGATAGGTTAGGATTTAATCTACTTAGTATTAGCCAATTATGTGATAAAAAGTATAAAGTACTATTTGATGAAAATGGTAGTAAAATACTAAAAGATGGTATCACCATAGCTAAAGGAGTTAGGAAAAATAACATATACGTCATGAAAATAGATAAAACATATAATGACAAACTTTGCCTAACAACATTAGATGATAGCTCATCTCTTTGGCATAGACGCTTAGGTCACGCTAATATGAGACTTATACAAAACCTATCTTCAAAAGAGCTAGTTAGGAATTTACCAAAACTAAAATATGACCAACACTTTTATGACGCTTGCAAAATTGGTAAACAAACCCATAGTAGTCATAAATCTAAAAATATGGTGTCCACATCTAAGTGTCTAGAATTATTGCATATGGACTTGTTTGGTCCATCCGCTATAAGAAGCTACGGAGGCAACTTATACACTTTGGTCATAGTAGATGATTACTCAAGGTTTACTTGGACGTTGTTTTTGAAAACAAAAATGAAGCTTTTGATAAATTTAAAATACTTAGCAAGAAAATTCAAAATCTTCTAGGTGTCAAAATTGTGTCGATCCGAACGGATCATGGTCGAGAATTTGACAACGAAACTCAATTTGGAAACTTTTGTGATACAAATGGTATAACACATAACTTTTCGCCCACCGAACACCTCAATCTATTGGAGTAGTAGAACGTAAAAATAGAACAATTCAAGAAATGAGTAGAACAATGCTTAATGAACAAAACATTCCTCAAAAGTTTTGGTGTAACGCCGTTGACACTTCTACATATATTTTAAATAGAGTCTTAATACGTCCTTTCTTAAACAAAACACCATATGAACTTTATAAAGGTAAAAGGCCAACTTTAGGATATTTTAGAGTCTTTGGTTGTAAATGCTTTATTCTTAATACTAAAGATTATCTCACCAAGTTTGACCCAAAGTCTTATGAAGGTGTATTTCTTGGTTATTCTCAAACTAGTAAAGCTTACATTGTCCTAAACAAAGAAACAATGATAGTCGAGGAATCGTTGAACATAACATTCGATGAAAGTCTACCTCCCTCTAAGACATCACCTTTGGTAGATGATGACTTAGTTGAAAGTCAAATGATAGAAAGTCAAGAAATAATTAATAATAACAAGGAAGATGAACCATTAAATAAAGAGATTGTAAACATCAAAGAATCTAAAAGTCATCCTTTAGAAAAGGTCATAGGACAACTTAATCAAAGAACCTTAAGGTCACAAGCCCAAAATCAAAGTAATTATTTTTGTTTTGTATCCACCATTGAACCAAAACCCATAAATGAAGCAATAAAAGATGAATCATGGGTAATTGCCATGCAAGAAGAATTAAACCAATTGGTTAGAAATGATGTTTGGAAATTAGTTCCAAAACCTAAAGATCAAACTATAATTGGAACAAAATGGGTCTTTCAAATAAATGGATGAAAATGGTGTAGTATCTAGAAACAAAGCTAGGCTTGTTGCAAAAGGTTATAATCAACAAGAGGGGATTGATTATGATGAAACTTATGCACCGGTAGCTAGACTTGAATCTATTAGAATATTACTTGCTTATGCATGTGCTTATGACTTTAAATTATTTCAAATGGATGTTAAAAGTGCTTTTCTTAATGGGTTTATTAACGAAGAAGTGTATGTTGCTCAACCTCCGGTTTTACCGACTTTGAGAAACCACATCATGTCTTCAAACTCAAGAAAGCATTATACGGTCTTAAGCAAGCACCAAAAGCTTGGTACGATCGACTTAAGACTTTTCTTATTGATAACAAATACACTATGGGATTAGTAGATAATACTCTTTTACCAAGAAAAAGGAATCACATATTATCATTGTTCAAATATACGTTGATGACATTATATTCGGATCAACTTGTCAAGAGCTATGTGATGATTTCTCTAAAATCATGCACGACGAGTTTGAAATGAGTATGATGGGTGAATTAAATTTCTTTCTAGGACTTCAAATTAAACAACTAGAAGATGGCATATTTTTAACCAATCTAAATATATAAAAGACATGCTTAAGAAATTTGGTCTTGAAGATTCCAAACCAACTAAACACCCATGTCCTCGGACACTAAACTCACCAAGGACGAGGAAGGTGAATCCGTAGATAACACTAAATATAGAGGAATGATTGGTAGCCTACTCTATCTTACGGCTAGTAGACCCGACATTATGTTTAGTGTTTGTCTATGTGCTCGCTTTCAAGAAAACCCAAAGGCATCACACTTAGAAGCCTTAAAAGGATTTTTAGATACATTAAGGGAACAACATGTTTAGGATTATGGTATCCCAAAGGAACGGGTGTAGAAACCATAGTGTATGCCGACTGGGATCATGCCGGTGACTATGTCGATAGAAAAGTACAAGTGGTATTTGCACTTTTGTTGGACATTGTCTCACCTCATGGTTTGCAAAGAAGCAAACGCCTTTAGCCATCTCAACTACTGAAGCCGGTACGTCTCGCCGAAAAGCATGTCAACAAGCTTTTGATGAAGCAAGCTCTCGTAGATTACGGAATTCATCTCAACGACATTGTGATACTTTGCGACAACAAAGGAGCCATCGATCTCAACAAGAATCCCGTTCAACATGCTCGTACAAAGCATATTGAAATCCGTCATCACTTTCTTCACGACAATGTTCAAAAAGGAAACATCTCAATCGAAAGTATCCTCAAGACAACATTGCCGACATCTTAACTAAGCCTCTTAAACGAGAACCTTTAATCTTCTTAGACTTGGTTTAGGTTAATGGAACCAAACATGTAGGATAAACATAGCCCAAAACATTAGAATAGTCAAAACAAAACAATTTTGTTTTGTATCTCGCATCAGTAGCCACGCACCAAACGACAACACCGACGGAACCAAAATTTGGTAACGCTCGGTCCGTGGTGTCTACGTAAGCAAACCGCTATATACAAAACATCTTCTTCCTCAAAACCCACTTTACCAAAACGTGTAAACATTAAACCAAGCTCATTATTGACACTTCCCACTCACTAATCATCGAGATAACATCATTGTATGTATCCTAACTACATTTTATCTCTTAATTCTGAGTCTAGGATTCTTATTTATGCACAAAACCATTACAAATCATTACATGGGGTTTATGTATGCTTTTATACTAAATATGAATTCAATTGGCAAATTGCATAACTAGTCATTGAAATTAGGTATTACATTATCATATTGCATAAACAAATCATGCTTCCTACTAATCAATAGATAATAACTATAAGGCCTTATTCAAATAACCAAACACCCCATGTAAAAATTTTTGAAAAGCTTCTCACTTGTAGGAAAACAATTTTTCATTGTTAATACAAATAGAAACGTTAAATTTTCATCACTTGCATGCTCTTGAATACTAAAGGTATTGCATAACTAATATGCATTCCCGGTATATTCAAATGAAGCCACATTGAATTAGGAGCATTTGGGTTATCTCATGGTATTTGCCAAACACCCCACTAAAACCATTTTTGTGCATAAAATGAGTCGAGATAACCGCAACTCCAAATCGTTTTCATATAGGCACACACTAGAACAAAAACGTTAAAGTTTATTCTCATTTTTAACATATTAATTCTTGCTCCAAGGAATAACCATGGTAGCCGCAAGATTCTATGATCACAAGGACACCCTTGGCTACATTCCCAAACATCACAAAACCAAAGGACTTTCTGAACAAGCTACATCGCTATTTAGGGGTCAGGAACTTCCTTTCTTCGAAAGTTTCACAACACCCAGGCAAAGGAACCTAATCGTTGTAGAAAGCAAGTATTAGGGTAAGCCACTTTGATATTATCGTTCTCTAGGGGAATAGGAATGCTAGTGATAAGTTACTACGCTAAGGTTGGGGTTGAGGAATATTATTTTTTATCTTTTTATGTTTTTTTAGAAATTAGAAAGGTACTAACTTCTGGGTTTGATTTGGGGGTTGGTATTTCTACCGATTACTCTACTTGTCTAATTATCTAATCTAAGGTGTATGTAGTCTATGTCTAATTATTGGTGCGTCGTATGATGGTTTAATGATGTGTTTACTTAGGTTTTATTACTCCTTAATTATCTCCTATTGATGGTTGAATTGTCACGTCCTTATTCTTAATCGCGTTGTGTGTCTAAAGTCGTAGGGTATGCGTTTGTCCCTAACTCTTTGAAACTACCAAAGGGTCTCGTCTACAAAATCTCTAGGAATTATAAACTCTAACTCTAAGGTACTCTTTGGATGGTTTAGCCTACAACTACTCTAGGTGTTATAGTCTAAGGTTCACAGAGATTAATCAAGCATTAACTACACAACGAATGACCTATCGCATTACTAGATCATTAACAATTAAGACAAGAGACAACCAATCAATATTCAATAATTAAGTTTCATAATCCCTAAGCAAACACACAAGTAAATTAGCCGGACATGGAGAACATGCAAGCATACACACAAATAATTGAAGACATAATCGAATTAATGAAGTAAAACACTTATCTTGATGTAAGATAGGGTTTGGAACCCTAAAATACTGTATAAGACAGCCTTGGTTCGGTTTAGGTTTTTACTCCAAAAGACTACACACTGAAAACTAAAAAATTCGGATTCTATATATAAGATTACAATCGCGACGGGCACCTCGCCCATGAATTGTGACGCTGGGCGGGTCGCCATCATTAGGATTTCGTCTTGGCCACGTTAGTCTTGCGACGGCGTCACCTTATGCTTGTGACATCGCCCTTCTCGGACCCGACCGCTTGGATCAAATCTAGGTCGTCTGAAGTCGTATGACCTACTTTTTAAAGAAGCCTCGATTAACCGCCACTTGAAAATAAGCATTTGGCTACTGAGTCCGTCACAAAGTGATGCGGCGCCACAGATAACACTGACGCCATCCCCTTGTGTTTCACTGAAAGTGTCTCGATTCTTGACTTTGGCCATTTTCAGATATCCGCTTTTCGTCTCAAATAAGTGCCATTCCAAATTTGCCTTCAAGATACTAAAAAGTGAAAAGGAACGATATTAAGTAATAACGGATACAAAAGTGATCAAATAAGGGCTTAAACGACCCTTCAAAAGGTACATTTTAAAACCTTATCAAATATCCTACACTTGGTATTTGCTTGTCCTCAAGCAAATGTGCTTTTAGCCAATTAATTTATAAGTTAGGGGTCATGAAGCATTGGTTTAAAACAATCCACAACACATATAAGCCCAAGAAAAGACATAACAAGCATGGAAATTACATACTAGCACCTCACATGGG
The DNA here is from genome assembly GCA_910596185.1 of Chrysanthemum makinoi. NCBI lineage: Eukaryota > Viridiplantae > Streptophyta > Magnoliopsida > Asterales > Asteraceae > Chrysanthemum > Chrysanthemum makinoi. The sequence continues at coordinate 318,596,970 of OU343224.1, read as the reverse complement.
GTGTTTGATACTCACATCTCTCGGGTGTATATGAAATATAACAAGTTGGAAATGGAAGATAAACACTCATTAACGGTCCTAGTACATAGATTACTATAGGCTTGAGAATAGATCAAACCTCCATCGCTTTGGCGTAAGCACCTAGGAAAGACTATCAAAGAGGTCTTTTAAAGGGTTGTAATGTTAGGCTTACGGTAGGGAAACAAAGGGTTTGGTGGGATAGGTTATTTAGTGGTGGCAAGTCAAAAATCTTTATTTTACAAGCATACGAAGAATGGCGTTGCTAAGCCAAGACTCGAAACTCTAGACTCTAGATAACTGAAACAAACAAACATGAATTTAAAGAAAGATGTAGGATGGTAACCTTTTTTTTTTTTTTTTTTTTTGAACACTCTATTTTTTTTCTTTTCCTCTTTTTCTTTTTTTTTCTATTTTTTTTTCATACACTTTTACTCTACCATCCTCTACGATAACATCAAAATGATAGGGATTTATAGGCACATCCCTACACTTGAGTTTATATTACTCTAACACTAATTTGACCCGAATTGAAAAGATCAAAACACTTGAGTACATTATTACGCAAATAAAGGGAATTTGAATTTAACGCTCCTTCCCGTCATTTCATAAACTTTAACTTTTCCCATGAGTTCCAATCGCCCCAAAACTGTGGTATAAAGGATATGATTCGGCTTAGCAACTTATGCAAGCAACTAGATAATTGAACTAAGGGTTTAGTGTGATAACAATAATGCACTAAAAGTGAGTGCATACAAGGTAGGCAAGGCGATTTCAAGACATTCAGGGGTGTAAATGCTTTTATTGATATTCCTAAAATCAAACATCACGAGAACCGTGGAAAAGGATAGGCTCTGAGGGGTTAACTAGGGTATCGTGTACTAAGTGGAGTACAACGCCAGGTGTGGGAATTACTCAACCAAGGTGGAAGAAGTAATTATATTACAGGTATCAAACAAGGGTTATCCTAATGCCCCTTATCATTTAGTTATTCCTAACTACACAAGTGTAGTCTTACTAGCGATCTCGGGATGCATCACAAAACAAGTTCTAGAATCTAATATACTACCGGTTCACACTCTAAGCATTAAAGATGAATGCTTTAATTCCTACTAATCTAAGGGCGATCCTCACATTTTGGGTGGAATTTAGATGGTAAAGGGTTTTTGTGCTAGTCATGCAACTTCCTATCCGTGAGACGCTTTTATTAAGACTAATGGCCCACTCCTATATGTCATGAAAAATTTTAAATTTGATGCCAAAATTACCCTAACCGACATTTTCTCATGGTTTATTACACAAATACAATTGGACAAAGCAAATAATGAAGGATAAGCATAGTTTCAAAGTTCTCGTTTTATTTTCCCTCCCTACACTTAAACTAACATTGTCCCTAATGTTCCCCAAAGTGTCAAAGTTATGATAATGAAGGTAATAAAACGAAAAGAAACTAATACTTCCCTGATTAGCTCGGTAGGATCCGTGTAAAGTGGTGGTTAAATCCTTTCCAAGAAGAATGTATGCGAGAAAAGCTCCTTCCAATCTTATGTATCTTCTTCTTAGTAAATTAAACATGCACACTTGAAAACAAACTAAACCTTCAAGGTAAAATCACGGTAACAATATATATAAGACTCTATTAAACTATGATATAATACTTATGGAATGGATGTTTCTGAATTTCAGACCTGAAAATTCCAAAATTTATAAGTAGCTCAAAACGAGAAAAGTAATCTCTTCTCAGTTATGATCCCGACAGTTATCCTGACAAAAATGGATCCGGAGGAAAAATTCTGGAAAATTTACATCTTTAGAATCCGAAAAATTTTCTCGCAAAACATCCATTATGACTCGATACAAGCATTTGACTGAACAAACACATATATATCTTTTATCTAATTGAAATTCTCATGTTTACGTACGCTTTTGAAAACGCATGTAATCCTCCCTACACTTATTCTTTATGTAAAATACCTTTATATGCAATTAAGACGAGGTTAAAACAAAATAAAGCATTTTTACAAATTTAAACATGAGAATAAGCAATCAATAAAAAATATATGACACTAACAAGCAAACAATTTAACATGGTTGCCTCCCACGGCTTTTCTTTATTTATGAGTCTTGTAGCTAGACTCAGAGTGTGCCCCTACGTACTTCATTACCGTCACCTTCTTCCCATGACGGTCTCTAGTGGTTGGTTTGTAGAAGTGCCCTATGATACACCTCTCTAAGAGTTCGTCCTCTCCCCACTCATTTCTATATTCCGGTCCTAAGTTCAAGCAATCCTTATAGAAACCAAAAATCTTGGCCATAACATAATCTACCTCTCTTTATCCTCCTCATTCCTATAATAGACCGATAATTTAAGTTCCTTTTCATCATTAGAGAGTGATGAAAACTTCTCAATCTTAAACGGCATTTGGTAAGCTACATCATCGATCTCATCCTTGAATCGCACTATTCCTAATGAGGGATCATAAGTCATCCGGTGTTTTCTATGAAAGGTTTTCCTAGAATAACGTGGGACAAGCTAGGATCTATGGTCGTGCAATATCATCCATATATGAAGTCCGTAGAGGAAACGTGAAACTATCTACATGGATGGGCAATCCCTTAATTCTACTAAGAAAATTGCACCTAACTCTAGGATTATCGGGGTCTTGCCTAGTTGGGATAGGCCTCTTCATTACCCAATTATAGTAGGTGCTAGTCATTATGTTTATTGGTGATTTACGGTCAATGTAGGCCTTTGCCACGAAAAGGTGTCCTATGCAACATGGTATGTTAAGATTCCAAGGGTTCCCAAACTTGATTCTAGGCTTTTCCTTACATACATGTGACGAGGTCAACGACTAAGTGAGGGTGGCAAGATAGCTCTTCTTCCGTAGGAAATTTATTGAAATAGTCATTGTCTACTTCATCTACTTCCTCAGTTGTTTCATTATCCTCAAGTATATGGTCCTCTTCGTCATTTGTTCTATTAGGTTTTACTAAGGTGACGGTATTGACGAATTGGACGTGTTTAGCTAACTTACTTGGGTCCTTAATCTCTACACCGGTTGGCTCGAGTTGAGATAGCATTAACCTTCCTATCATTATTGGTCATGGCTTTCAAGAGGTTATCTATCTTCCTATCCATCTCGGCTTGTTGTTGGTTAAAACGGTCCGAGAGCTTAGCTATTTGAGCTTTGGGATGCGAACTAGGTGTTGCAACATCCTCAATGTTTTGTTGGTTAGGCCATGAGATGGGGCCATGAGAAATCATTGGAAGTGAATTTTGGTTTGTCCCCAATAGAAGTTCGGCTTGACCTTCCATGCTTCTGGTGGGTTCTAGGTCCCGTCTTCCTGAAATACAGGATGCGTAGTCAACGGAAGGTCCGTGGGTGTTAGGGAATCACTACCTCCGCTTTGTTCACATTGAATTAGGATTTTCGTAGAACTCATTAGGAATTTAACTTGATCTTCAGTTCGATCCCAATGGGAAGGTTGTATCAATGGGAGGAAAGGAAATGGTTTTGGCAACTCACGGGGTGTTGTCATAGAGAATCGGGTAAGTGATTCTTCGCGTGAGATCAGTTGCTTCCACCTACCGCCACAATGGATCGCTATGGGGAAGTTGACATGATCATAGAAAAGTTGGACACGGCCACACGTGAGGAAGGAGTAAACTCCATGCTTGTGAGATTCACATGGCGATGTCATGATGGAAAATTGAGCAAGGAAGTTTAGACTTAGGATTGAGTTGTGAGGAACGCAGACGCCATTAGAATCAAGGTCGAACACAATTGATCTTCAAGTTCAGCATCGAAGTACGGCACCAACCGATCGGAAGGTTGTCGAAGAATGTGTTCAAGCCTAGGTGGCTTGGAATTCACCAAGAAGACGAAGATTGTGGTAGGTTGATTAATATCACCTTCCATGATGAAAAATTGGGCAACTCATGAAGAATTCCAATGAGGAAGCTAAAAAATGAGAAAATTTACTTGATAGAGAGAAACCTAAACGAGGTGGACTACTAACTAGCTATTCTATTCCACTGCAATGGAATCCGCCAAAACTTGAGCCAAAGATAACGTGATGTGAGTAGGTTTTAGTCCAATTTGTAAATCAAGATGTCATTCTAAACTAGTCAAGTTGTGAGATATAGTATATGTAGAATCCGAAGGTCGCCCCAATTACTAGCTTGGTCACAGTGTTGTTGTTTGTTTAAGAGTAACAAGTTGATGGTAGATTGTCGACAATTTTAAGAACCTTTGCATCATTATTCCATGAAACACATCCGATAATCATATCACAGTAACATCTTTAAATAGAAAGGTGGTTTACCCAAGTATTCAATAGAGCAAAGATGACGGTCATTTGGATTATGAACATGTCACCTCCAATCATGAAAATTAGTTCTACCAAGCCTGAAGAATGATGATCAAGGAACCCTAACAAAATACAAATTTCTTGATAGGAATCACAGTTGGAAAGGAAATTGCCTAGTTATTCTATTCACAGAATTCGCTTCAGTTGATAACGTCGTCCTTTTTTAAATTTGTAGGTTCTCTAAATTACCACAATTTCAACACCTTCGGGCAGAGTGTACTCTGTTATGTATATGAACTCTCTAAGATTGGTTGCACTACAAGTGTTGTTTGTTTGTTTATAACAAGTTGATGATGATTGAGGCAAATGGGTTCTATAAGAACAAGTACATCAAGACAATCATTATTCCAATCAAACCATCTCAATAATCATATCAATAACAAACGTTGAGTCTTTAAATAGAAATGGTAACAAGGTTTATTGTTTTCTCCAACCGGATCGTTATGAATGGAGCAAAATACAAAGATAACATTTATATCTCTTAAAATCAACTACAATAGTTCTACCAAGCAAAAGATGTCCAAATGGTGACAACCCTTCACAACATGTTCGAATTTGGCGCAGGTTTCTTTCTGTTGGTTTCGAACTTTATTCTTGATAGTCTGGACCGCCCTTGGGTGGATGACTTTACCAAATATACTCCGGTCTTTGGGTGGAGGCTTTGGTCACAACACCTTCATACATGGAAATTGTCCCGTCTTGACCACACCCAGGAGAGGAGTGGTCCTGTGACTGGCTACAAATGATTTATACTACTACCAAGGCCTGCAATGCGCACTTGAAGGACTGTGTAGGAAGGGACTAGAATCATTTGGAACATCAAAAGCAACAGACCCTCCAACCGATTTGGTCTTCTAACCAAATAATGGCACACGGTTGGAGCATAAAAATTCATAAACTTCAAAGCACACGGATAACGGTGAAGGTGTGTCGGGAACAACGAGTCATGCACAATCTCAAGCCTCTTCTTTATCTGAGTCCCCACACTTAAACTTTGTCGAATTCTTCATACATGGAGAAATCTGCCCTCAACTTGGCTACAAATGAACAAATTTTGTACGATTAAGCTAAGCATATGAATAACCAAATAACACACATAAAAGCACGGATAACGAAAAAATTAGCATATCAAATTCCCCAAAGACAAATCTAAACAAACCTAAATGACAAGACGAAAAGAAAACTAAAAAAAATTTTTAACAAACATATATAAAAATAAATGCCGAGCAAAAAAATGAGCTTAAACTCCCCACACTTAAGGTTTTGCTTGCCCTCAAGCAAATCTAGAAATAAGAAAAATAAATCCCACATGGTGCATGAAATATGATTAAAAATGTGATGCAATGTGATGCAAATCTAACAAGTACAAGTACAAGATATGATTCATCATTTTAAGCTTTATGAGGTGAAAAATCGAGATGTTTGACAATACCCTATGGATTTCTCGCATGATAACATGGCTAAGCACCTCACCAAAAACGAAAAACGGTGTATAATTCACTCAACACTCATTTTATTTAGTGATGGATAATAATAAGGAATAGTACACTCATATTTGCTCACTCATGATCTAAATATTACCATAGGCTTGTACAAGAAACAAAACTCCACCGACGTATGCGTAAGTAACTCAAATGTAAACATCTAAAGAGGGCTTTATTCGGGTTATAAATAGGCTTCGGGTGAATAAATGGTATGATAAGGGCATGAGAATATTATATGAAATTGGTGTTAAAAGAAAAATAAAATCAAGTCTAATACCCATGTTGCTAGTCACGAACAATCCGCAAACCCAAAAATGATTATAGTTACTAACTTCTCTCTTCACATCTAACAAAATATATATATCACGCTTAGCACATTGGCTAATCTATCTCAAACATACTTCATCTTTGTCATCATCATATCTTTTTTTTTTTTTTTTTTTTCGGACTTAACACTTTTCTTCATACATCACATTCCCCACTACACTTATAAGCATCACCACAAAATACAAATAAGAAGGTGCACTCTTCGTCTTTGTCGATGGTACACAAATGGCAAAGTGCTAACTCATAATCATAAAAAACAATCCAACAACCAAGCAACTAGCAACCAACCATTTAGACATTGACAAGGGGTAGGCTAAGGTTTAAAGTATAAAATATTTTTGTATTTTTTGGATGTAAGAAAAGAAAAGAATGGCTCGAGGGTGTACTATGGGTATCTAGCGCCAAAATGAGCGCTAACAAATGGGGTCCTTGTGGGTGGTTAACTAACCGATGTGGCTACTAATATATCATTAGAGGTAAACGGAAGGCCATTTGGTTTTATTCCTAAGGTTGCCTCTTTATCACGCATAAACACTTATATCACACGAATGCGATCTCAATGTCTCGGTAATGATTTGCAAGTACAAGTTATAGAATAAAATAAAATCACCGCACACTCAAAACAAAAAGATCCAAGCATAAAAGAAGTATGCTATATATGAAACAGGCTCAAATCCTCACAATTTAGTGGAAGGGCTATAATATGTGCTAGCAAATGTCATCGAAATGGATTGCAATATTAATCGGGACACATCTCAAGTTTTTCAAAATTACCGATTTCGCCAGTGGGTTGATCCAGTTATTATAATATATTAAACCCATACGCTGAAAACAACTAGATCAAGGGCAAACAAGCTCACAAAATTCAAAATTGGCCCAAAAATTTGGAAATTGAAAACGAGTTTCGCTTATTTAACTTTTCCCCCACACTTAAGAAGCACACAAAAGAAAACTAACTTAAATCTAGTTACGACTCTTTTTTTTTTTTAAAACCAACATGACTTATTCTTGTCCCACGAGTTCTTGGTAGCTCCATTGAAACGCACAAAGAAGCTTGAAGCAGGTCACGAAGCATATTAAAACCAAACTTCTTTAGGGAATCAGGGAGACCCGCCTTATACCTCTCACACGGTTTGTTTACAATGGGTGAGCCTTACTTTCGAGGACTTAAAAAGTCAATTTATTAAAAATAATTTACCAAAAAAAACAAACAAAGGAAAAAATAACAAAGAAACAAAATAAAGCAATTGCTAAAACTAAAGCATGTAAGATAGGGAAAAATAAAATAATAAGTCTAAGTGAAACGAAACCTCCCTGGCTAAACATCACGATCGAACTCCATATGATAAGATGCTAAGCAAACACTCAGTATACGCAGAGATCAATCGATTTCTCTTCCAACCAAACATGTCCAATCAAGATTGTAAGGTTCATGATCCAACCAATCCTTCCTCCAAGAACTTATTCAATCTGCAAAAATAAACTAAACTACAAAAACGCGTAAAATTCTAAAAACTCACTTCATTTAGCTTATGCAACAAGCCTTTAAACCCCTATGCCACGAGCGACGAAATGCATTTCCAAAGTGAACATGCAACAAGTTTTTTTTTAAAACAAGTCTTATTTATTTACATGTACTAAATTAACAAAAGCCCGAGTGACGACATTTAAACTTATATAGTCGTAATAGTCGGTTATTGTGGTGTAACCGGGTTTCCAGTGAACATACCCACAAATATTTGCGAAAACCATCTGGCCGGAGGGAGTATTTTTTAAACAAGTTTTATTTACCATTGTATTGATAAATTAAAATAAGGACACAAAAGGTATACGAAAACAAAAGTAAACTTAAACAAAAACACAAAAACAAAACAAATAAAATAAAACATAATTTACAGACAAAAAACTGAAGCCCAATCACGAACCAAATGAAATCAACCAAACGTTACGGGTTTGTCACCGTGAGGAGTTTAATCTAAACAAGTTCTTATTCAAGATTAATAAAATAAAATAAGGACACAAAACAAAAGTAAATAAAGTAAACAAAAACACATAACACACATCACACTTAGAATACTATCCAAACAACAATGCCCAATCACGAAACACATAATAATTAGTTAAGCAAATCAAACAAGATAATCTAAAACAAGATAGTCTTATTCCGATCGAATAATGTAGAGATTTTAAGTAATTTTTTTTCTTTTTTTATTAACAACCGACCGCATGTTGGACCAACCGATTAAGTAATTTATCGCCAACCGGTTAAACCGATTCGTTAGTGATCCGGGTGGTTTTGGTGGGTTTTTTCAAGAAACGTTTTTCGACAACTTAGAAGCAATCATTGAAATGAGCATTTTAGAACACATGAAACGAAATCCAACATCAAAACTTGATTTTGATGCCAAGATCAATTGAGCAATTATGAGAAATTAGAGATTTTAAGAAAAAGACAAGCATTCAAGCAAACATCATGAGCAAACATCAAGAGCAATCAAACAAGATCAAAGCAACAATTATTCATGAGCAAGAGCAATTTAGTATTCAAACAAACAAGCGCATAAACAAACACTTAAGAATCCAAACCAAATCGGCAACGGCCAAAAACTTGATGACGGTTTAATTATCAAGTGTAAGCAAAACAAAACACCCATCAAACAAGAAAACAATCAAACGAAAGCAAACAAGTGCAAAACAAGTCCCCAAGAATCCGGCGCCAAAAACTTGGCGTGCTTCATCGGGTTTTAAATTTGTAAACAAGAATTACCGGTTAACTAGGAACACATTCAAGTATACCCCAAGTTGTCAAGTTGTAGTATAGTATATGGTAAATCAAGGTCGCCCCAAGAGACTCAAGGTTGCACTACAAGTATCGTTTGTTTGTTTAAGCAAGTAACAAGTTGATGGTTATGATTGTCACATATCAAAACAACAAGAAAAGCAATATAAGAACAAGCAAGCATCAACACACATTCATCATTATTACAATCAAACACAAAATCTCAATAATCATATCAATAACAAACATCTTTAAATAGAAAGGTAACAAGGTTTACCCAAAGTATGAATTACAATAGGCAAAGATGAAGGATTATAGCACTCCTTCAAGCCTCCAATCAACTACAATAGTTCTACCAAGCCTGAAAATGATGTCCAAACGCCTTCGACAACCCTTGAGCACACTACACCTAATTTGGCGAGAGGTTTGTGGTCTGGGAAGATAAGTTGGTGTAATTGGTGGAAATTCGCCCAAGGGTGGAGGCTGAATTTCACACAAGTTGGGATAGATAGTTGGTGGAAACTGCCCTGGGTGGCGGAGTAATGAGTTTCACACCTTGGGGTGAAGATATTGAGAGTGTGTGTTCTCTAGGTGGAAATTGTCCTTAAGGGTGAGGCTTGAATTTCACTTTGGTGAAGGTATTGAGAGTGGTTGTGTTCTTCTCAAGTTAGGGTTGGTGAAATTCCCCTGGGCGAGGCTTGAATTTCACACCTGAGAGTGGTGGATGAAAGGGATGAGAAAGATGGAGAAGTGGATGATGAAATGAGCCAAATGGGTTCTATTTATACTACTACCAAGGCCTAGGTATTCAATGCATTACTTGGAGGCCAAGGAGCTTGGAAGGGACTAGAAACCATGTAAGAAGGGACTAGAATCATTTGGAACACGCTTGACTTAACAATGAAGAAATGGCTGAACAGCCTCCAACCGGACCGGTGGAGCTCCAAACCAATCGGTTGGTCTTCGATGCTCTCCAACCGATCGGTTACGGATCAAACAAAATCATAAAACCAAAGTTGTAGATCTTTTCTTAGCTTTCCGTAATGGGGTCAAACGAGTCCCGTATGCAAAGTTATGGCCAAAATGGTGAAGGTGTGTCGGGAACAACGAGTCTTCCAATATGTCTCGCTTTTAGCTTCTTTTCTTCATTTCTCGTTCCTTCTTTAACTTTATTCTTGAGTTTGGACCACTAACTTGATGACTTTACCATCTCTCAATATACCCGCAAGTCTTTCTTTGGTCCGTGAATTCTTCATACATGGAGAAATCTTCTCGTTTTTTACTTTTCCTCTTTTTCCACTTTCCATTCTGACACAAATGAACTAAAGAAACGCACTTTTGTACGATAAGCATCAAAAGCATATGATTATAACCAATCAACACACATAAAGCACGGATAACGCTACTAAAAACATGCACAATTTGAGCGTTATCATAACGCTACACGCGTCGTTCGGGGTCAAAGGAACTTCCTTTTTTCGAGCAAGTTTTATAACACCCTAAGCAGTGAACCTAATCGTTGTAGTGTAGTATAAGGTGTTGGGAATAATCCGTTACCACGGATAGTTGTGGTTTACACTGCTTTGATTAACACTAGCAGTGGAAACGTATTCCCACTGCAAGTTCTTCATTACCACTGCTATCAGTATATGATAAGGTTAAACGCGTCTAGATAAGTATAGAATAGATCTTGTGTATATTCTATTATGTTAGCTTTATACTTATCTTGTAAAGGACTCCTTGTTGTATAAAAGGAGATCCTAGGTCATTGTCTTAGTAACGTATCATATTACAATATTACCTACAAAAGCTTCAAGGTGTAACCCTAGTGATAAGTTAAGATCACTCGTATTATTCATTAATAATATTGGAGCTTGAGTTTTGTGTTAACTTGTGTTTATTCTCATACATCATACAATTCGTCTTCTAAGTATTACTTAAGTAAATTCCGCTTGCTTGATAATATCATACAAAATATCATTGACACAAGTAGAGTGTCCAAGATCCATCAAGTGGTATCGTGAGCGAAGGTTCGATATTTTGTTTTAAAAGATCCAAGAAATTAGCTTGACTCACTCACTCAATTCAATGGAGATGGAAAACAACCAATCAAACTCTTCTTCTACACCCAGACTCCCTAAGCTTAAGCTTAATGAGTTTGAGATGTGGAGGATACTGATTGAGCAATACTTCCTCATACAGACTATGCTCTATGGGAGATTATTCAACTTGGTGATTCTTTCAAATCTGTGACCACTACTTCAAAAGTTGGTGACATAGATGTTGTGAAAGTTTCTCGTGCCTGAATCAAACAGCTGAAAAAGCTCAAAAGAAGAATGATCTTAAAGCTAGAAGTCTCATGCTAATGACTCTTCCTAGAGACCAGATTATTGCATTCAGCAAATTCAAGACTGCTAAAGAACTATTTGAAGAGATTTGCTCAGTGTTTGGTGGTAATGATGCTACAAAGAAGACCCAAAAGACATTGTTGAAGCAAAGTTATGAAAACTTCTCTGCTTCAAGCAATGACTCACTTGATAGCATTTTTACCAAACTTCAGAAGATTGTTACACGGCTAACTGTGTTTGGCATTGAGGTAGAAAAGGAAGACCTCAATTTGAAGTTTCTAAGAAGTTTGCCTTCAGAGTTTCAAACCAATGTTACCGTTGGGAAAACAAAAAGATATAGAAACAATGAAGCTAAATGATCTTTACAACAACTTCAAACTTATTGAGCAAAGGTTGAAGAAGGCAATGGAAACTTGATACAAGCTCTAGTAGCTTGGCATTGTTGTCAAATTCAGTTGACAGTGATGATTCTGAAGATGAAAGTGATGATGATATTGCCACTATAGGTTCTAAAGTTTCCACTGGTAATGTTAATGTTACCACCGCAGGTTCAAAGAAGAAGGTTGCTAGTATTGGAGATCCTACCTTTTATGCTTTTATCTCCACACAAGTTGATGGCTCTCTCTTAACTCATGAAGACATAGAGCAAATTGATGAAGATGACTTGGAGGAGATGGATATAAATGGCAGATAGCTCTTCTTAGCATGAGGGCTAAGAAATTCTACAAGAAGATTGGCAAGCCTATCCACATTAATGGTGATGATACTGCAGGCTTTGATAAGAAGAAAGTGGAGTGCTTTAACTACCACAAGTTTGGACATTTTGCTAGAGAATGTAGAAGACCAAAGACCAAGGACAACAGGTCTACTTGGTACAAGCAAAAGAAGGGACCAACTGTGGAAGAACCAAAGGCAATGTTGGCTATTGATGGTGTGACCTATGATTGGAGTTTCATGGTGATGAACTTGAAGAAGAAGAACATTCAGATGCTGCTCTTGTTGCTATTGAATTTGCTCTCATGGCTTTCTCTGATTCTGAGGTACAAAACTTTGATAGTTGTTCTAAAACATGTAGGACTGCTAAAGAAGTTGAAAGACTTAATGATTTGTACTCTAATGAAAGGCAAGAATTATATACTGCTAATTATACTGTGTCTAATCTTAGGAGAGCTATGGCAGTATTAGAAAAGCAAATAGCACTATCAAGGCAAATGAGTCAAATTATAATGATGATATGATTCTTCTTAGAAGAGAGATAGAACATACAACATGTGAATGAAGCATACCAAAAGGAGCTTGAAAAACTCCAAAAGAAAATTGAAAATGTCAATTTAACCTTAGACACATGTTATCATCAGTCTAAGTCAATTGATAAAATTTGGAATGCTCAAATATATAATAAGCTAAGTCTGGTATGGGATATAATACGCGCTGCCACCACTAAGGGTGTTCCATCACCTCCCGTGTATAGATTTAGCTCATACAGGTTTAGAAGACTTTAAGGAACTTGAAAGAGAATATGGTCCTTTAAAGGACACAATGGTGAAGAGTGAGGAAGAGAGTAAGCTTGATAATGATGTTTTTGAGAGTGCTAGTGACTCATCAGTTGTTGATGAGAATGTTAAAAAGAATGTAGAGACTACTATCCCAAAAGTTGTTAATATTGTTACAGAGGAACCTAGGAAACCAGTTAATAAACCTAGACCAATCTGAAGGTATGTCGAGATGTATAGGAATAAGTCAACAGCTCCTAGGGGTAACCAGAGGAGTTGGAATCATGTTAAATCTCAACAACTAGGTAGTAATTTTGTTATGAACAATAAGGCATGCTATATCTGTGGTAGTTTTGATCATTTACATGCTTATTGTGACTATCATGTTGGGAGAAGGGAAGTCTATGGGTATAAAAGGATGGAGACTAACAGGTATCGACATAATGTACACCCTAATTCTAATTGCAAAATGGTCCCAAGAGCAGTTCAACTTAGAAGTGGCCTCAAAACACTTGCCACTGCGAAAACTGTTAACACTGCTCACCCTAAGTCACTTGTTAAATGTGCAAACACCAAAACAAGTTTTACAAAATTTGCACAAACAGGAAAAAGAACCTTTCAAGCTAAAAGGTTAATAATAACCAATGGGTACCGAAGAAAGAAACCAGCAGCTACCACTGCTCATTCAAAAGTTACCACTGCAAGGGTTTTAAATAAGAAAAGGGGGACATGGGCAATGCCTGTGAAGGCCTCAAAGACGTTGAATGGAAACCTAAAGGATCTACCTCTACAACCAATCCCAATGGTGTATCAATGACCTTTGATAGATTTAACTATATTGATACACGAGGTAGATCCAAGTCAATCATGGCTTGGGTCCCCAAAAGAAACTAACTCTTTACTCTTATGCAGAACATCCAAGGATAAAAAGGTCGATCAAGGATATACAGATAGTGGTGTTCAAGGCACATGACCGCAACAAGTCCTATCTTTCGATTTTGAGCATTATGATGGACAAGATGTCAGCTTTGAGGTGGAGTAAATGGTAAAGTTACTGGTAAAGGTGTTATTAAAACTGGTAACTTGGACTTTGAACATGTGTACTATGTAAAAGAGCTTAAGTACAATCTTTTTAGTGTGTCACAAATGTGTGACAAGATGAACAATGTTCTTTTTACCAAAGATATGTGCTTTGTTCTCTTTAAGGATTTTAAGATGCCTGATGAAAGTCAGATTCTTCTTAAAGTTCCTAGAAAAGTCAATCTCTATAGCTTTGATATGAACAACATTGTAGCTAAAGATGATTATGCTTGCTTGCTTGCAAAGGCCACAATGGATGAATCCATGTTATGGCATAGAAGACTTGGTCATGTTAACTTCAAAACCATTAACAAGATTGTCAAAGATGGTTTAGTGAGAGGTCTACCTCCGAAAAGATTTGAAAATGATCAAACCGTGGTGGCTTGTCTTAAAGGCAAACAACACGAGCTTCTTGCAGTCAAAGTTGGTTAACTCTATTGCTCACCCACTTCAAATGTTTCATATGGACTTATTTGGTCCTACATCTGTGAGCAACTTGAATCTTAAGAAATATTGTCTTGTGGTGACTGATGATTTTAGCAGATTTACATGGGTTTTCTTTCTTGGAACTAAGGATGAAACAACTGGCATCCTCAAGATATTTATCACAGAAGTAGAAAACCAATATGATATGAAAGTTAAAATCATTAGGTGTGACAATGGAACCAAATTCAAGAATAGAGTTATGGATGAGTTTTGCAGAGATAAAGGTATTAAAAGAGAATTTAGTGTGGCTAGAACTCCTCAACAAAATGGTGTTGCCGGTTAGGAGGAGGAAACGGGACATCGATAGAAGCCGCTAGAACCATGTTGGCCAATTCCAAATTGCCAATTACTTTTGGGATGAAGCAGCTTAACACTGCATGTTATGTGCAAAACAGGTTTTAGTGGTAATGACAAAGAACAAGACACCTTATGAATTGTTTAGGGGAAGACCACCTACCCTTGACTTCATGAGACCATTTGGGTGTCATGTATCTATTCTCAATACCATAGATTATCTGGGCAAGTTTGATGAAAAGGAGGATTAAGGGTATTTTGTTGGGTATTCCATGGTTAGTAAAGCTTTCAGAGTATTCAACTTAAGAACCCAAAAGATTGAAGAGAATCTGCATGTTGAGTTCCTAGAAAACAAAGTCAATGTCAAAGGAACTGGTCCAGAAAGACTGTTTGATCTTGATACTCTAACAAATACTATGAATTATGTACCTGTTTCTACAGCAACATCTTCTTTTGATTTTGCAGGTTAAGAAGAGTTTCTTGATGATGATGAACCAAGCAAAGAGGATGCAGATGATCAAGATGAATTCAGTCTACCTCTTTGGGACTATGCAAATAATAATGATATACTGAAAACTGGAGTTGCTCATCCTTCTAGTGATTTGGAAAAAGAAGGAAATAGTAATTTGCATGCTGATAATTATGAAAGCAGTGGAAATTCAGATTCCACTGTTCAGCAAAGTGTTTCCACTGCAACACCGGATGGGAAACACCACTCCAGTTACTATGGAAGCTCAAGCCAATGATGTTGAAATTTCAAATATGCCAAGTGAGATTGCAGTTCCTCAGACTCCCCACACTTCTATTCATAAATCACATCCTCTTGAAAATGTGATTGGGGATGTCTATTCACCTGTGAAGACTAGAAGACAAACAAAGTTGCCTGATGTTCATGGATTCATAAGTAAAATATATGAATCTAAAATACATGAAGGCAAGAATGAATGTCTATTTATGTGTTTTCTGTCACAAATGGAGCCAAAGAATGTTTACAAGGCACTTGAAGATGAAAGTTGGGTGGAAGCAATGCAAGAAGAGCTGCTCCAATTTAAGCTTCAAAAGGTATGGGTGCTTTGTGATTTGCCTTCTGGCAAGAAGGTAATAGGTACTAAATGGGTGTTCATAAACAAGAAAGATGAAAGGGGAATTGTTATCAAAAACAAAGCTAGGCTTGTAGCTCAAGGATATACTCAAGAGGAGGGTATTGACTATGAAGAAGTGTTGTTTTGCCCCTCTGTAATTCGGATTGAAGCAATTAGGCTGTTCTTAGCCTATGCATCTTTTATGGGCTTTAAAGTCTATCAAATGGATGTAAAAAGTGCTTTTCTATATGGGCGATAGATGAGGAGGTTTATGTCTTACAACCTCCAGGCTTTGAAGACCCTCGATATCCTAACAAAGTATACAGGGTAGTTAAAGCTTTGTATGGCTTGCATCAAGCACCAAGGAAATGGTATGAAACCTTAACTACTTATCTTCTTGCAAATGGATTTCATAGAGGCAGAGTGGATCAAACTTTGTTCATCAAGAAAGACAAGAATGATATCTGCTTGTTCAAGTATATGTTGATGATATCATTTTTGGGTCTACAAAGACAAAGATGTGCAAAGATTTTGAGAAACCGATGAAAGAAGAATTTCAGATGAGTTCTATGGGAGAACTCACATTCTTTCTGGGACTTCAAGTACTACAAAAGCCAGATGGTATTTTCATTAATCAAGATAAATATGTGGCTGAGATACTAAGGAAGTTCAAGTTTGCTGATGCAAAGTCATCCAAGACTCCTCTGCAGACAAGACTACACATCTACTTCTTAAGAAAAATAGTGGTGAAGCTGTTGATGTGCACATGTATAGGTCTATGATTGGTTCTTTGATGTATCTTACATCATCTAGACCAGATATTATGTTTGCTGTGTGTGCTTGTGCAAGGTTTCAAGTTACTCCCAAGTTCTCTCACTTGACTGCTGAAGAAGATTTTCGATATCTTAAAGCATATCCTACTCTGGGATTGTGGTACTCCAGAGATTCTCCTTTAGATCTAGTTACTTACTCGCATAGTGACTATGCCGGAGCTAGCTTGGATAGAAAATCTACAACTGGTGGATGTCAATTTCTTGGCAACAGATTAGTATCATGGCAATGCAAGAAACAAACAATGGTGGCTAATTCTTCAACTGAAGCAGAGTATATAGCTGCTGCAAGTTGCCGTGCTCAAGTTCTATGGCTTCAAAATCAACTTTTGGACTATGGGTACAATTTCATGAATACCATCATACATATTGACAATAGCAGCACCATTTGCATAATAAAAAATCCTGTTCAACACACAAAGACCAAACATATTGAAATTAGACACCATTTCATTCGAGATTGCTATGAAAAGGAACTAATTCAAGTTGTCAAAATTCATACCGATGACAACTATGCTGATTTATTAACAAAAGGTCTTGATGTGGGAAGATTTCAATACTTGGTAACAAGTCTTGGAATGCTAAATCCATAAATGTTTTCTGTGTTGAGGGAGGTCTGTGAGGGTAATGCAATTGTTGTATGAGTTTGTATATCAAGTTTTGATCAGAAGTTGAAGTTAAAAGGTGTATATCTGAGATACACAACAAATGGTTATTGATTCACCATGTCTAATACACATAAGAATCAACTAGTCCAGAGCAAACGGCCATCCGTAAAGACTTGACAAATCCGTTTATGGTTGATAGTTTACCAAAACTATATGGTTATCAACTCACCATATTCTTTATGATTAAGAGTTAGCTAGTCCATAGCAAACGGCTCATGGTAAAGACATATCAAACCGCTTGATAGCCGATAGTTTGCTAAAAACTATAATGGGAGCAAGTATTGTTTTCTAATGATTTTATTTTCCATTGCTTTTGAAATTTTTTGTGAAAATTTATCACTACTAGTTCACAGCTTTCCACACAGTGTTATTTTACCATCAAGTTGTTCTAGCCGTTACAACCGATTATGTCGAAGAGTTTATTTTTACTAGCCGTTGAAAGTAACCACTGATAGTTATATATATAGGGTTAATATTTTAAGTAAATTATCTTCTTTCTATATTATAACTACTTTCTAAAGATAATTTTACTTATGCGATCAATTCTAAACCCTAACCCTATATATCTTTCTCTCAATTGGCTAGTCATTACTTTAATTCTACTACATAATAATATTTTTCATCAAAAGTTTCTATGGCATCTTTGAAATTTGCAGATGAGCACAACCTAGTGGCCTACCTACAAAAGTCTAACGAGAAGAGTGGCCCTGCTTTTCATCAGATTGTGGACTTTCTTCATACAACTCATATAAGGTATGCATTGCTTTTAAAACCCACAATCTATATCTCTCAAATCAATCAGTTTTGACTTCGCCACTCCATAACACTTGAGATTGAGATACACATGAACCAAAGGATGCTCTGAGCCAATGTAGATGGGGGTAACTATTGATGTTACTGAGGCATCCCTGAGGAGAGTACTTCACTTGGATGACATCAATGGTCTCATCACATTACCTATGTCTGAAATTCATGATACTTTATCATCCATGGGGTATGATACCACTGACAAAAGGCTACTTTCAAAAAAGAGTGTTTTGTCCCCAATGGAGATTTTTTATTCATACTTTGTTACATTGCCTTAGTCCTAAGAAAACATCTTATGAGCAATTTAGTTCAACCATGGCTTATCCTTTGGTTTGTCTAGTCACTGATAAGATTTTCAACTGGGTCCAACTATATTTTTACAAGTATGAAAAGCAATGTACAGAGTAAAACCAAATTTTTAATGTATCCAAGGTTTGAGCAAGCTGTGCTAAATGAATTTCAACTGCAACCTCATACTAGTTTATCAAATCGGCCTAAAGCCCAAAGTTTTTCAAAATTTGAATAAAGATGGCAATATGAGTTTTACACCTCTCCTACCCCAAATGCTTGCTAAAATTTCATCTGAACAAAACACACCCATAATTAATGTTCTCAACATTGATTATACCCCACCAGTTTCAAGAACCTATGAGAGAAGGTCTAAACAGCACAACTCCTCCTCATGACAACACAGCAAGTTTCTGAACCTTATGGTCTAGGAACAAGCAATGGTGGTTCTAGACTTCCACCTAGTCCTACTATGGAGGAATCGACCTTTGCCCATGATTCACCTCTCCCAACAAAAACACAGCTTGGAAGTGCTGAGAGTAGTGGAAACCAATTAGAATTGATGGTTTTGTGTACCAAATTAGCAAAGCTTGAGTCTCTCAAAAGGGCTTGGCATCTGTCAAGAAGCAAAGATGCCAAGGATGTTCAACTATTAAAGACAGAGATTTAGACTTTAAAGGAAGAGATGCAGAGGTTGAAAAAGCACAAGGACAAAAAGATAGTGATTTCATCTTCATCCTCACCTTCTGATGGTGATTCAGCTAATCATGATTTAGGAAATTCTTCCAAATAGGGAGGAAAACAGTTTCTAAAACAGTTCTGAACTGAGGGAGGACAATTGATTTTGAAGATGAAGGAGATACAAGTAAAGGAGCAAAGGAAGCTGAAACTCATGGAGAGCAACTGAAGATCAAGAATTTTCCAAACCTGAACTCGATTTTACCACTGATTATATTTCCACTGCAGAGCCAAATATTGCCACTGCAAGTGAAGAATTTGATAAATTGAAGACAAAGAAGGGTAAAGCAGTTATGGAAGATGTACAACAACTTGAAAGTAAGATTTCAAAGAAAAGACAACTTCAGATTGATCTTGATAGAGAACTTGCTAAGAAGATAGCAGAAGATCAAATTGCTGAGAAAGTTGCTGAGAAGAAAAGATTGAAAGAAATGGAAGTTGCAAGCTTTTTGGAGGCTAAAAGATTGGATAGAATGGAAGATACTGAAGATTCAATTTCCACTGTTCAACCTACAATTATAAAAGAGAAAGCTCCAGAGTTTAGTTATGTTCCTACTGAAGAAGATATTCGGCTTCGTGGCTAATAATCCGAAATCAAGAAAAAGGAAATTGACCTGTTGCCGATGCATCCTTAACCGGAACAAAGAACTTCCGTTAAAGGATTTTATTCAAATGAAGAACAATCAAGCACTTGAAGATGTGATTAATTCGGTCAAAAGGTTCAGCAAGACAACCAACCAACGCACAAATACTTGCATATATGAAGACTTATTGTTGTCATGTTGGTAACTGAAAAAAGCATCAATTTAAAGGAATGTCTGATGATCAAGTGAAAAGGCTTACTACAGAACTGTAAAACAAGATAAATCTTTTATTCCAATGGGTTCTGAAGAAGAAGAAAGAAGGATTCCTAGATTGAAGAGAAAGGCTAAAGTAAGTGATTCTCAAACTGCTAAGAAGACTAAGGTTGATGAAGATCATACAAAGTCTACTGAGAAGGAGATTCCTACTGAGAAGTTCACTGAAGAACAAATGACCGGAATGATTGTGATTGAAGATAGAGATTTTTATCCAGAACCACTGCAAATTCGACATCCTATTATTGATTGGGAAGTTTAATCGCTAGCAATTTTGCTTCAACATGGAAGATCACAAGGCTGGGAGGTGAAACTTCATCATTCATGACATTTGAAGATCTTATTAAAGCTTTTGACAGAGATGACCTTAATACACTATGGAAATTAGTTCAAGAAAGGTTTAATGCTCAAGATCTCAAAGATACAAAGGAGATGCAGTTATGGGTAAATCTTAGAAGGCTTTTTGAACCAAATGCTGATGATGACTACTGGAAAACCTTATTCACATGTTTTGGTACTAAATGGTTTTATTATGTTTCATGTGAAGTTCATCATGTCTCTACAAAATAACGGAGAAGACTTTTTCATGCTTGCTGAGAAAGAATATCCACTTAGAGCTGGAGCTCTTACAATAATGTTAAGCTTACACATAAGAGTCAATGAAGACAATGAGAAGGTCAGAGCATTGTTACAAAGGCTTCAAGATCAGTGTTCAAGAGCTATACAAAAGTTAAGAGAAAAGAAGTGAAGTGTTTGATTGAATTCCCCAAATCCTTGAAGTTAATGTATATTGAAGAAACTTATTGATTTGCAGAGAAATCATAAGTTTAGGGGAGGATTGTTGGGAATAATATGTTACCACTGAGAAGGTGGTTTACACTTTTGGTTTAACACTAGCAGTGGAAACGTCCCACTGCAAGTTCTTCATTACCACTGCTATCAGTTTATGATAAGGTTAAACGCTGCCTAGATAAGTATAGAATAGATCTAGTGTATATTCTATTATGTTAGCTTTATACTTATCTTGTTAAGGACTCCTTGTTGTATAAAAGGAGATCCTAGGTCATTGTCTTAGGTACGTATCGTATAATTATATTACCTACGAAAGCTTCAAGGTGTAACCCTAGTGATATGCTAAGATCACTCGTATTATTCATTAATAATATTGGAGCTTGAGTTTTGTGTTAACTTGTGTTTATTCTCATACATCATACAATTCGTCTTCTAAGTATTACTTAAGTAAATTCCGCTTGCTTGATAATATCATACAAAATATCATTGACACAAGGAGAGTGATGAGTGTGCAAATACTCATCATTTTTATACCTTTTAGTCTGCAAAAACATCTGAAAACACTCAGAAAAGCATCAAAATGATAAAAATATCACAAATAAGTGTTTTATGTGTTTTAAATGCAAAAATATCAAAATCAGATGAAAAACGTATCAAGTTTGCATAATTGGCAGTTTTAGTCCCCCAAGTTTCAAAAGTTGTCAAATTTAGTCTCTGGTAAATCAAAATAAAGCAAAATATCATTTAAGGTCCATGGGATTAAAAATTTGTCAAAACAAACCCTTCAAAGTTTAAAAATTACAAAATTACAACTTTGGTCCCTCAACTTTGAAAAATGTCAAAAATAGTCCTCGAATATTTAAAAATGGAAAATTATCAAATATTATCCTTGTACTATTCATAAATGGCAGGATAGGTCCTTGTGTTAACTTTGGAATAGTGGCAGTTTCAGTCCTTGAGAATTCAGAAAATTGCATAAATGGTCCTTGGTTATTAAACTACCGGACCTTTTATTAATCCAATCCAAAAACACAAAACCAAATCCAAGCCCAATCCCAGCTGAGCCCAAATGCAAACCCAACCCACACCCCTTGGACCTTGACCCTTCAACCTTGAGCTAGTTCAAAATCTCACTTGACCCCTGCCAATATCCCATTTTCCTCTCCATTATTAATATCACCAGTCAAACCCATCAACCCCGCCAAAACCATTTTCACGTGCTTCTTCCTCACCCACCCAATTCCAAAACCAGGGGTTTTACCACCACCTCACCACCTTCCACCTCACTACCCACTTCCAACCATCCCCTCCTCCTATACCAGCCCACAAGCATTTAATGCTTCTCCACCATCAAACACTCCATCTTCACCTCAAAACCTGTTTTTGTTGCCAACTCACCCTAGCTCACATCTACTTCCCAAATTGTCCCCTTACACCTCCACATACCAAAGTGTATTTAATCAGAACTGCCTCAATCCACTAGTATCACTTTTGGCGCCAAAAGTAATTTCAAAGGTATATCATCTCTGCCATCCAATGGCCAAGAAGTGGGAAAATGATCAGAAGCATGGAGTCTCTAAAGTTTATAGAAGAAGGAGGAAGCAATGAAACAATCTAGTGTAATTTTAGTTAATGTATGTCGATTATCTTAATTTTCAATTTCCAATGTATCAATTAGCTTTCAAACCTGTATTGCATGTTCTTAGTGTATGAAAGTGCTTTTAAAACCCTCAATTTCTAAGTTTCATTTCAAGTTTATGCAAATTTCCTTGTCAAATTCTCAAATGATTGAATGTTGTTGTTAGGTTGTTATGGACTCATAAGCTCATATAAGCCCCTATATAGCTTATGTGCTATTTTAAAACCTTAAAATCCAGAGTATCAAAAAGCAAATTACCAAAAATACTAAAAAATAGTTGGAAAATAAAAAATCAATGGAAATGAAGATCCAGCTAAGGGTGAATATGGATTGTTTGGTTAGAAGCTCTGTGGAAAGTAGGAGTGGTCTTAATCATTGGTTCATGGTATTTGGTGAAAAGCCTTGTAAGCTCTTTTAAGCATTTTACATTTCACTTATAAGTAGCTTATAGCTTAAAACTGGTGTTATTATGTTTCTAAGTGTAGTTAGGTAGATTCTTATATTAAAACAGTTTGTTTGTTCTGTAGAATTGGTAGTTGCTTTGAAATCTCATTTTCACAATTTTAATAGCATAATATTTGTTCTTAAGTTTTATGCTTGATCAATTGTTTAATGCTCATTTGGACTTGTTATTTGATAATAAAAGGTCTTGGATCAGTTGCATAGTCTTAACTTGTGAAATCCTTTGGAAATCACAAGTTCACCGCTTTTAAGAGTTGTTTGGATTTACCTTGTTACCTGTGTTAGAGAGTGTTGGTGTTGTTTCTCGTTATTGTTATCTGTCATACTAGCATCTAATAACTCATAGAAACCATAAAATACTGTCCTTGTTTGATCAAAAGTAAAAATCTTCTTTAATTTCACCTAGGTTGTTAACTGTTAGGATTTAGGATATAAAACTCATCACAGTGGCTTATAACTTGGTCACCTAGCTTAATTTCATCTTATCTTAGGTTATTACAACCAAATCAGTAAGTAGAATCAATTCAAAGTTCATATAAGTCAACTATTTAGTTTTGTATAAAAAGTCAAATTTTCAGTTAGTAGTTTTTGAATAAAATATATAATTTTCTATAGGACTTAATATTAAGTTTCAAGATTTGAGCTTTTGGGATATTAATATTCTCTCCATCTTAATCATAGTAATTTTATAATTTCTAATTAGCTTATTAAACGCTTATTTCTTAGCTTCTTAACCACTTGTTTGAAAAGTGCCCTGCAAGTTGAGCCAAGCTTTTTCACAAGCTCACAAAGAGCTAAAGTTAGAGTTAGCTTTAGCTTGTGTATCTTAGCTTATTGGAAAGCTAACCTAGCTGTCTTAAAGATCCAATCTTATTTTTTCACTTTGTAGCTTATTTGATAGGGCTGCAAGTAGCTTTTACTTTGTCCCATTTCTTGTATACACTGACTAATCAGTGTTTATAAGCCATTTTCACAAGCTCACACAGAGCTTAATAGTGGGTCAAACCTTGTATATTTTGGTTTTATGAGAAGCTCACCTAACAAGCTTGTTGCCCTGCTTATTTTTGCTTTTGGTTTTTTACCCTAGCTTAATCTAGCCTACAAAATGATTGCAGGCCTGTTTGGTTGCTTGGTTTAGTATAAGTGCTTATTTGCTTATTTTAAGCTTATCAGTATGGTTCTTTGTGTCTTTTAGCTTCATATAAGTACTTTTAGCTTATTTACATCTTATTTTAACTTTGGTTCCAGATTGTAAGTTTATTTGAGCTTAAAAAATCAAAATAAGCCATAAGCTCAACTGTTAGCTCATAAGCTCATCAAACTGCTTATTTATAAGTTGTAAAATTTTTGTCTTTATTAAAGTTGCTTATTTTTAGTAGTTAAATAGTTTATAAAAGAAAAAAAAAACACAAAAACATCATTTTTAAAATAGTGATAGCGTTTATTTAATAGAATTTAGCTTTTTAATTTTCTTTTTCAACTTATTATTAAGCACTTTCTGTTTTATAATTTTCTTAGTTTCATCATAGGATAATTTTTTAAAAAATTTCATAATTTTCTTAGCCTGTTTAGTATTTATTAGAATTTAAAATAGTTAAAAAGTATTAAATAATTAATAATAAATAAATAAAAAGCATAAAAAATATCTTTTCAATTTTAAAATTAGTTTTATAGTATTTTAGATTTTTCTAAGTTAAAATTTCATTTTTCTAGGTTAATTTTATATTTTCTTGTATTTAAGTGTATTTTAAATAATTAATAAATAGTAATTAATTAATAATAAATAGATAAAAAGTGTAAAAATATATTTTCAGTTTTAAAATAAGTTTTATAATATTTTAGATTTTTCTAAATCATAATTTCATTTTTCTAGCTTTATTTCACATTTTCTTATATTTTAGAGTATTATTAAATAGTTAAAAATAGTTTTAATTAATAATAATTAAATAAATAGTTATAAAAATAATTTTAATTTTCCAATAATTTTCTTTTATTATTAGGTTTATAAAATATCATTTTCATATCCATAAGTGTTTTATTCTTATAAATTTACGTTTTATTTTATATGTTTACGTAAAATTTAATAAACGTACGCGTTCAAGTTTGTTTAATCTGATTGTTGTGCTTTATAGTCCTGTATCCAAATACCATTCCAATCAATCAGTAGTTTAATTTTCAATCAAAATCCTTACAGATCATTATCCTTAGTGATCATTCGACATCTGAACGCTTTTAAGCACCATTAATCCTCCTACCTGACTTAACGACCCAATCCACTATATTCCAAGGGAAATTGCATTGGTTTTAGACGGTTTGAATTTTATTACGGTTGACCATTCAAAAGTGGTTGACTTGTGTAATAAACTTGACAGTTTGGAACGAATCAAATTTTGGCGCCGCCGGAGGAGCTGTTTTAAACATTCTCGCAGACCCATACCTGCACACATACCATCTTTTGTAAACAGTTTTTGTGTTATCAAAATCAAAAAGGTCATTAACACTTTTCCTAAAGTGTTAACAACACCAAAAAAAATATAAAACAACAAAACAATCGTAACGTTTTCAATCTTGTATTTTCTTTAAGGTGATTCTTAAAGAGGTACGATTTGGTTAAACGAGACGATACCAAAAATATTGTCCAAAAGTTTTAAACCCTTAGCACAAATCCATACCTACGTCTTTTTAGTGGTACTTAATACATAAAAATCAACCACCGCGAAATCAAGGCAGTAACACCTACCAACCGTGTGAACATTAATAAGTTCACAATCTTAAAGATCAAAACTTACCTTTGTGTCCTTGTGATTTGGTGTACCTTTTTCAAAGAAGCCATTTCATTTGTGATTATTGGTTTAAGTTCACTTGTCGTTTTGCCTCGTGATTTGTTTTGAAAGCTGATTTTACACTTAGTGTGCGCACTCGTTCTTCAGCTCACAAGTCCACTTCTTTTCAAGTATTCCACGTAGGCGTAGAGGACGTTTCGCTCCTTCAGCCATGACTGAGGAACGTCTAGCACAACCACCCCCGTCGAATGGCGAAGAAAACCGATGAATGAGCATCTCCAAGCACCCATCGAGGGTTACGGAGATGCCATTATTGTCCCAGCCATCGTGGCTGATACCTTCGAGCTCAAAACTGGGTTGCTTAATCTTGTAACCCAAAGCCAATTTTATGGTTTTGAGCGGACGACCTCATGCTCATATTTGATTGTTTAACAAGATTGCATCTACCATCAAATACAAGAATGTCCCACATGAAGCAATTAAGCTTCTTCTGTTCCATTCTCTGTAGGACAAGCCCGGAATTGGCTTGAGAAACAACCCCTCGTTCCATTGAGACATGGGAGGATTAAGTCACTAAGTTTGTTAACGAATTCTATCCTCCATCCCGAACTACAAGTCTTAAGAATGAGATAATGAAATTTTCTCAAAGATTTGATGAATCATTCGGTGAGGCATGGGATCGTTACAAAGAGTTTGCTCAAAGTGTCCGCATCATGGTTTTACCGAGTTAATGCAAATGGATACTTTCTACAATGGTTTCTGAAGTCTGACCAAGACTTCTTTAAATGCCTCCGCAGGAGGTAATTTCCTGAGCAAGACCACAAAAGAAGCCTTGCAAATTATAGAAAACAAGTCCCGTGCCTTCTCCGAACAAAGACATATCAGTCTCAGCCTAATGCGGACCTTCTACTTCATCTTCTGTGAGTACATCTAGCACCGATGCTAAGATTGACAAACTCACGGATGCTATTCAGGCTTTGGTTCTTGCTAACCAAAAGAAAGTCACTTTCACACCAACACATGGTGAAGTGAAAAAGTCGAGGTCGTGTGTTATTGTGGTGGCCCTCATGCATACTACAACTGTACAGCCACCGATGGTAGTCCGTTTGAAGCCAATGCTATAGCCGGTACTTCACAACAGGGAGGTAATCAATACCTCCTCAAATGAACCAAACTACTGCTAATACTTATCAGTGGACCACCCGTTTTAACCGAATCCTAACATACAAAACCGGAATCAGAACCAACCTAGAATGAACCAAGGTTATCAAAACCAAGGTAATTTCTATCCCGAACCAAATCAAGGTTTCCAACATCAAGGAAACTTTAATCAAAACAATTTCAATCGAGGGAATCAATTTCAGGGAAATGTGAATCCTAATCAAGGAAATTTTCAAAATCAAGGCTCTAATCCGAACATTAGAGGCCAGAATTTTCCTAATCAAACTCAAGCCATTTTTTCCAATGGACCATCATCTGATGAGTTATTGAAACAATTCATGAAATCCCATGAAATGAAAGGTTGTTGGTCAGCCGATTGATCTAAAAAGTCTTTAAATGATCAACCCTCGGGCTCGTGAAAACTTCCGAAGCAACACGACGCTAACCCGAGGCGATGCAAAGGCGATCACAACCAGAAGTGGTGTTTCATACAATGGACCCGCTATTCCTAATACCTCTTCTTCTTCTCTCCCGAAGGTAGGAAAGTGAACCTGGGCAACAAAGGACAAGGAACTTCCTACTAATAATGGAGGTACCAACGATGTCCATCCTCAAGTTATCCCGAAACCCAAATCCAATCCAGGAGTTGTTTTTGAACCTCCAGAATCCCTGAAAACCCCAAATCCAAATCTTCTATTCCTTACCCATCACGTTTGAATGAGCAAAAGCTCGCGAAAAAGCCACCATAAAATGGACAAATTCTTTCAAATTTTCCAAGAACTACATTTTGATAAGCTTTGGCGGATGCTATCACGATGCCCAAGTTTGCATCAACTCTTAAACACATGTTAAGCAATAAGGAAAAACTGTTTGAGATGGAAAAACTCCTTGAACGAGAATCGCTCCGCAGTTATCTGAAGAAGCTTCCCGAAAAGCTTGGAGATCCTGGAAAATTTCTCTTACCTTGTGTATTTCCAGGAATGGTTGAATGCTTTGCCTTAGCCGATATTGGTGCAAGCATCAACGATGCCTTATTCAAGTATGGAAGAAACTTCCTCTTCCGGACCTTACTCCTACATGCATGACTCTCGAGCTTGCAGATCGTACAATATCCCTCATCCGGCATGCATTTCGAGGACGTATTCGTGAAAGTAGGAAAGTTTCATTTTCCAGCTGACTTTGTGGTTGTTGACTTCGATGCCGATCATCGGGTTCCCTCATGTTGGACGAGGATTCCTGAGAACGTGCCGTGCTCTCATTGATGTATTTGAGCAAGAAATCACATTACGCATGTGGTAATGAAGTGTCACCTTTAACCTTGATCAAACTTCGAGGTACTCCGCAAACTATGATTCTGAGCCGGTTAACCGAATAGATATCATTGATGTTGCTTCCGAAGAGTACTCAAGAAGTTCTGTTATGATCATAATTCTTCTGTATAATCTCACTCATTCATCTCAACCCATCATTGCCAACTCCTCCTCTCACGTCCGGGAGGAAAGTGACTTCATCTGGAAGAGATCAAGCATACTATCTCTAGTGATTCGTTTTCATGGGAAATTGATCACGCTCCAATTGACATCGAGGGAGATATTCTTCTCATTGAGAAGTTGCTTAATGATGATCCATCATCACTCCCTCCCGCCGAGCTTCATAACAAGGAAGTCAAGTCAGTTGAGAGAAACTGGAATGAGTCGAACTTAAGGAATTACCACCTCATCTCGAGTATGCATTTCTTGAGGGTGATGATAAATTACCCGTCATTATTGCTCGAGATTTGAGTAAAAATGAAAAGATTGCTCCATAAAGGTCTTGTGTCACAAGCAAAATTGCTTGGAAACTCTCCGACATTGGGTATCAACCCGAGTTTTGTACTCACAAAATCTTGATGGAGGATGACCTCAAGCCAAAGATTCCAACATCGAGAAAGGTGAATCCTAAGATCCATGATGTTATCAAACAGAGGTTCTCAAACTTCTTGATGCAAGTTAATTTACCCGATCTCAGATAGTCCTTGGGTTAGCCCAAATCACTGTGTTCCTAAAAAGGGTGGCATAACTGTTGTCACAAATGAAAATAACGAGTTAATTCCAA
Organism: Chrysanthemum makinoi; assembly: GCA_910596185.1. Lineage (NCBI taxonomy): Eukaryota > Viridiplantae > Streptophyta > Magnoliopsida > Asterales > Asteraceae > Chrysanthemum > Chrysanthemum makinoi. Next base: position 318,568,086 of record OU343224.1, on the reverse strand, counting down.
CTCGGGCGTCGGGTGAACGGGATGGCGTGTTTGCATTGACTATCGTAGTTGAATGACGCCACCCAAAAGACCATTTTCCTCTACCCCGCAAATGCTTGGAGATTAGCGGGGAACGAATACTATTGTTTCCTTGATGGTTCTCAGGGTATTTTCAGATCCCTGATCCAACCACAGATCAAGAAAAGACCACATTCACTGCCCATACGAACTTTTGCCTACGGAGTATGCCTTTGGCCGATGTAATGCCCCCGCACGCTCCAACGATGTATGATGGTCATTTTCCACGACATGACGGGAAACAATGGAGGTGTTTATGGATGACTTCTTGGTCATTGGGGACTCATTTCAAACATGTCTCCCATTTAGATAAATGCTAAAAGCGGGTAAGAACCAATCTTTGTCTAATTTGGGAGAAGAGCCACTTTATGGTCAAAGAAGGCATAGTCCTTGGCCATAAGATTTCCAAAATGGGATTAAGGTTGATAGAGCAAAAGTCAATGTTATTGCTAAATTGCCTCATCCTACTACCGTCAAAGGTATTAGGAGATTTTTAGGTCATGCCGGTTTTATCGCAGATTCATACAAGATTTTTCTAAAATCGCCCGGCATATGACCCATCTTCTTGAAAAAGATGCTCCTTTATCTTCTTCACCTGAGTGCATCGGCTTTGAAACATTAAAGAAAAAGCTTACTGAAGCACCCATTCTCGTTGCTCCCGACTGGGACTTGCTTTTTGAGCTCATGTGCGATGCAAGTGATTTTGCTATCGGTGCAGTCCTAGGGCAACGCAGAAACAAGCATTTTCAGCTCTATCCACTACGCTTAGTAAGACTATGATCGAAGCTCAAACCCATTACACCACCACGAAAAAAGAGCTACTAGCCGTGGTGTATGCATTTGAGAAGTTTCGGCCATACTTAATCTTGACTAAATGCGTGGTGTATACGGATCACTCGGCTCTCAAATATCTCTTTGCAAAACAAGATGCAAAGCCGAGATTGCTTCGTTGGGTTCTCTCCCTCCGCAAGAATTTGATATCATTATACGTGATAAAAAGGAGCTGAGAACCTAGTCACATCATCTCATTCCGATTAGAAAACCCACACCAAGATGTTTGTGAAAAGGAAAGGAAATAAAGAAACATTTCTCTCGAGACACTCAATGCGTTACTTTCGGAAACTCTACTACCCCATGGTTTGCCGACTTCGCAAATTACCATGCGGGTAACTTCATAGTGAAAGGAATGTCGACCCAACAGAAGAACAAATTCTTCAAAGATGTAAACAAACTTACTGACCTAACCCTACTTATTCAAAAACTGTGCGGATCAAGTCATCCGACGGTGTGTTTATGGACAGGAAGCTATGGACATTCTCAAAGCTTGCCATGCTGGACCCACCGGGGGCCATCATAGTCCAAATTACACCGCCAAAAAGGTGTTTGATTCTGGGTTTTATTGGCCCACTATTTACAAGGATGCCCACGAATTTGTCAAAACCTGTGATGCTTGTCAATGTCACGGAAATATCTCGCAAAGAAATGAAATGCCGAAAAAAGCCATTCAAGTATGTGAGATCTTTGACATCTGGGGCATTGACTTTATGGGGCCATTTCCATCATCTCGAGGAAACAAATACATACTTGTGGCTGCTGACTATTTGTCAAAATGGGTTGAAGCGAAAGCTTTACCTACTAATGATGCCCGAGTTGTTGTGAAATTCTTAAAATCTCTTTTTGCTAGGTTTGGAACTCCACGAGCTATAATCGTGATCGCGGGACGCATTGCAATGACCAATTTGATAGAGTCATGCAAAAGTATGGTGTAACTCACCGTCTTTCTACTGCATACCACCCCCAAACAAGTGGGCAAGTGGAAGTTTCCAACCGTGGTATAAAAGAATTCCGGAAAGGACAAGAGGGCGAAACCCGTGCATCCCGTCGGATAAACTGGATGACGACTTCTGGCCTGCATACAGCTTTATAAAACACCAATCGGGTGTACTCCATACAAGCTTGTGTATCTTTAAAGGCATGTCATCTGCCGATTGAGCTTGAGCACAAAGCATACTGGTCCTTGAAACATGCCAACTTCGATATTCGCAGTGGTGATCACAGAAAAGTTCAAATGAATGAACTAAATGAACTCCGCGGATCAAGCTTACGAGAAATCTTTGATCTATAAACAAAAGACAAAGAAGATTCATGACTCCAAAATCAAGAACCGCGTTTTCAACGCCGGTGATCGAGTCCTTCTTTTCAATTCAAGATTGAAGATTTTCTCAGGAAAACTAAAATCCCGCTGGTCCGGACCATTCACCATCACTAAAGTATTTCCTTATGGAACTATTGAGTTATCTCAACCCGATGGTCCAAATTTTAAAGTGAATGGTCATCGATGAAGCACTATTTGGGAGAGGACATTCCACCCGGTTGTCCCGGATCTACAAACTTTCCCATGAACCAATGAATGCGGATCGAGGTCGGCTAGCTACTCTCGGTAATCAAAAACAAGAGCACACCATATGGTTTTCACCTATATTTCTCACTTTTCTACTTTCTACCACCCTAGTGTGGGGGAGTTGCCTCTCACTGCTGTATATAAGTTTTCAAAAAAAAATGTGTGTATATACCAAAAATAAAATAATGGCCGTAGTATTTCCCTTTATGCTTCTATGTCAGCATAACAGTCGGTACTTTGAATATTGAGGGCAATATTCATTTCTAGTGTGGGGGAATTCTCACGAATTTTATCATGTAATTATACCACCCAATTCCCCCATTTTTGGCCAATATTCATTTCTAGTGTGGGGGGGAATTCTCACGAATTTTATCATGTAATTATACCACCCAATTCCCCCATTTTTGGCCAATATTGATTTCTAGTGTGGGGGGGAATTCTCACGAATTTTATCATGTAATTATACCACCCAATTCCCCCATTTTTGGCCAATATTCATTTCTAAAAAGGGGAATTTCACGAATTTTATCATGTAATTATACCACCCATTCCCCATTTTTGGCCAATATTCATTCTAGGTATGGGGAATTCTCACTAATTTTATCATGTAATTATACCACCCAATTCCCCATTTTGGCCAAAATTTTTTTGGGTAAGTGTTTTACACTTACTCAGTAAATGGTAATCAGTCCGCCATGTCTAACCCACATAAGGATTGGCTAATCCAGAGCAAACGGCTCTTGGTAAAGATATCTCAAACCGCTGGCTTGCAATTTGCCCAAAATTGTATGGTGTTCAATTTCACCATATCTTAATTAGTGAAGAGTTGGCTAGCCCGCAAGTTTATAGCTTGTGGTAAAGGCGTTGAAACCATAATTGGTAATCGACTCATCGAAGATAATATCTAAGAGTTTGCTAGTCCGTACAAACGGCTTCTGGTATAGACAAATCAAAACCGTTGAAAGCTGGTGATTTGCTCAAAATCATTTGGTTATCATTGTACCAAGGTTCTTACTTGAGCTGAAACAATTGGCTACTCCAGAAGTAATGGCTTTTGGTAAAGAGATGAAATCCATTATTTTTTCATAAAAGATTGCTAGGGACTAGCAATAGTTTAGTGTGGGGATGATGAGGAAGCAAAAATAGTCATCATTTTTATACCTTTAGTCTGCAAAAACATCCGAAAACACTCTGAAATGCATCAAAATGATAAAAATATCACAAATAAGTGTTTTATGTGTTTTAAATTCAAAAATATCAAAATCAGAGCAAAAACGTATCAAGTTTGCATAATTGGCGCTTTTAGTCCTCCAAGTTTCAAAAGTTGTCAAATTTAGTCTCCGTAAATCAAAATAAAGAAACATATCATTTAAGGTCCATGGGATTCAAAAGTTGTCAAAAAAAACCCTTCAAAGTTTAAAAATTACAAAATTACAACTTTGGTCCCTCAACTTTGAAAAATGTCAAAAATACTCCTCGGATATTTAAAAATGGAAAATTATCAAATATTATCCTTGTACTATTCATAAATGGCAGGATAGGTCCTTGTGTTAACTTTGGAATAGTGGCAGTTTCAGTCCTTGAGAATTCAGAAAATTACACAAATGGTCCTTGTGTTATTAAACTACCAAACGGATCCCTTTTATTAATCCAATCCAAAAACACAAAACCAAATCCAAGCCCAATCCCAACTGAGCCCAAATGCAAACCCAACCCACACCCTTGGACCTTGACCCCTTCAACCTCTGAGCTAGTTCAAAAATCTCACTTGACCCCCGCCAATATCCCATTTTGACCCCCATATTATACACCCCACCTCACCAAACCCAGTCAACCCCGCCAAAACCATTTTCAGTGCTTCTTCCTCACCCACGCCTCAGAATTCCAAACCAGTGGTTTTACCACCACCCACCACCTTTCCACCTCACTACCTACCTCTCCAAATTCTCATCCTCCTATACCAAAACCACAAGTTTAATGCTTCCCCACCATCAAACACTCCATCTTCACCTCAAAAACTGTTTTTGTTGCCAACTCACCCCTAGCTCCATATCTACTTCCCAAATTGTCCCCTTACACCTCCACAACATACCAAAGTGCATTAATCGGCAGCTAACCGCCTCAATCCACTAGTATCACTTTGGCCCAAAGTAATTTTAAAAGCTGGATCATCTCAGCCATCCAATGGCCAAGATTGCAAGTGGGAAATGATCAAGCATGGGGAGTCTCTAAAGTTTATAAAGAAAGCAAGGAGGCTGTGAAGAACAATCTAGTGTAATTTTAGTTAATGTATGTTGATTATCTTAATTTCAATTTCAAAGGTATCACTAGAAGGCTTTCAAACTTTGTATTGCATGTTCTTAGTGTATGATAAAGCTTTTGTAAACCTCAATTTCAATGTTAAGTTTCATTTCAAGTTTATGCAAATTTCCTTTGTTCAAATTCCCCAAATGATCAATGTTGTTGTTATTGTTGTTATGACTCATAAGCTCATATAAGCTCCTTATATAGCTTATGTAGTTATTAGAAACCTTAAAATCCAGCTTTAGTATCAAAAAGCAAGAAATTACCAAAAATACTAAAAAATAGTTGGTACAAAAAATCAATGGAAATGAAGATC
>OU343224.1:318425385-318562908 GCA_910596185.1 Chrysanthemum makinoi | reverse complement strand
ATTGCATTATAGTTCAAAACCCAATGCATCGCTCATACAACAATGCAAACAAACACGATACATAACATCAAATTTTCACTACATTTAACATAAGACATGCTCATACCTTACAACTTAAAACATATTGCATCTCAGTTCAAATACAAGTGCATTATACAAACAAACAAGTATAAAAACATATTTAACACACATAAGGCAAACTACCTTCAACCTTATTCATCCCTCTAGCGACAAGATTTTGTAATGTAGTTTTACAAAAATATCAAAGTTTGCATCATCGCCAAGAACAATATAACAAAATTTTACCATCATTTAATCCTTTTAATTTTTTTACTTAGACACACTCAAGTCCACACAATTGCCACTTAATACTCATACTTTCCTTACAAAGGCATCTTTCACCATCAATTAACTTAACATGGAAATCCCAAAAATCATAAATGGATTGTTACCCTTGATATGACTTATCAAAATCACAAGTTGTTTCTATAAGACTACTACCGGGTACACTCCATCAGACATAAAACCCAATGCATCGCTCATACAACAATGCAAACAAACACGTTTTTTTACATAACATCAAGTTTCACTACATTTAACATAAGACAAGTGCATATACAAAACAAACAAGTATAAAAATACATTTAACACACATAAGGAAAACTACCTTCAACCTTATTCATCCTTATTCATCATAAAAACTATATCTCATAAATTTAAAACTTACTTGATGATTCCATAATTGATTTTTTCTTTCCGCTTCAACTTGTTTTTATCTTTTTTTCTTTTTTCAACAAACAGCAGCCGCCTTTTCTCTCGATCTTTTATTTTCTAAATTTATAAAAAAAACTATTTTAGAAATTTAAAAACATTTTTTGATGAAGAAAATCATGATTATCGATTAAAATACACTTACTTGGCGCTGAATTATCCGCTGTTTTCTTTTTTCCCCATTGAAAATGCCGTAATTTTTGATAATTGTTTTTAGGGTTTTGAATTTTTGAGAGTACGAGAGAGATAGAGAGAGAGATAGAGAGTGGTTGGCGTGGTTTTGTGAAATTGAATGAACGAAGTTTTCTTATTAGTGCCTTTTTGATGTTTTAAGATAATGATGATTTGCCCCTCAAGTTTTCAATGTTTTACAAAATTCACTAGTATGCATAATTATCTTTTTTTGCAGATAGGCAAACTTTTTAATAACACAAATTTCATTGTGATGCATCACTTATTTAAATTGTGCTGCACTTGATATAAGCATTAAACAGCATTATTTAAAATTAATAAATATCAAAGAAGGACTTTCTTCATTAAGAAGTATTATAATTGATATTTAATATTTAGTGATCCAAACTATTACAATCAAGAATTTAAAACATCCAATAGTATTTTATCAAAAGTACTTAATAATCTAACATCTTTAATACACGTTCATTCATTGTTTTGAACATCTCTTGAGAAACTTTGACATTATCGTCCATTATGATTTTAAAGGCCTTTGGTTGTTTCTTCACATATTCTTCTGCTTCTTTCAAAACTTTTGCCTTTTCTTCATTAAAATCCATAAGAATTATCTTCGCCAAGTACTTTGCGCGCAACAACTTTAGTTGTACTTTTGTCCAACGCTTTCTTCTTTAACTCGCGGGTCAAAATGCCACGGCCGCACATATGTTTCCATATGTTCATCACAAATATGCCACAAATCCCAACCATTGAATGTCGTTCTCCAATGCATATTTATAATTGTAGGTATAGCTATCAAGAAATCGGCATATCTAGGGTGGTCTACTCTTCCCGTGAGTTAACAAATGCTAATATCTGTAAGAATTATAAAAAATATAAAGTCAATGATGCACTAAATTTATAACATGCTGATGCAAAGTTGATTTTCAATAAGTTAAAAGAACTTTATAAGTTTTGTTGCACTAACTCGTAATACAAAGAATATTTTTTTATAGCCGTGATTCTGAATTGAAAATGTATGTGAAATGTTATGTAAATGATTTTACACGGTAACTTTTTGTTTCAACTCTGATTGAATAAGAAAAATAATTGTATTATACTTACCACAAAGGTTTGCATAAGCACCATATCTTACGTCTAAATCTTCAAGATCATTATCTATGTTGTCAATGATATCTATTTCCAAAGTCTTCAAATTAAAGCAAATCAGATAGAAATGATGTGATTCTTTCTGCATCTTTATCATAGGAAGAAAACCCTTAGATATTTTAAGCGATCAACATTTTTTAAAACTCATAATTAATAGAATGTCTCAGATCAAATTAATAAGAATACTTACCAAATCAACATCACTTAAACTCTTGTGCGGCATTGTTTCAAAACAAAGATGCATGTTTTCATCCATTAGTCTTGATATCTTCTCTTTTGGCGGTTTACTTTCAATCAGGTGATGAGACTGTTTTATTCAATAAATTATTATGAAACACAAGTATGGGATGTAATAAAAAGTCTATGATGCACTAAAATTTATAACTGAGATGCATTAACTTTATAATTGAGATCCAAGAACTTTATCCAAAGTTGACTTGTATAATGCGGATGCAAGTACATTTAAGTTTTAAGCAATATTTTTATAAATTTGATGCGCTTAAAAGATAAACCCTTCAATAGGAAATGGCTAAAGTTACAGTTTACAATTACTTATATAGTGTATTTAAATCACTCACCAACATTACGGAATGACAATATACATTTGCACCTCGTGAAATCTTGTCTCTCAGACGCTTCTTCGTGGTTTAGTACAAGGCCCATATGTCAAGTATATTTGCAGAACTTGGACATCGTGATAAAAGCTAAAAATGTCCACTCCATTTCCATGTCTTTTTCTTAAAAACAATTTCACCGTGGATTCAAGTAAAAATAAAGTTATTCAAAGATTCAACAAATTATTCAAGATTCAACAAATTGAGATGCGTAACATTAATAATAGTATGCGTAATAACTATAAAGTGATGCAAGACAAATAAACCGTGATGCGACGAGTTGTGAAATTTTTTATACCTTCCATCATTACTTGTGCTCCATAGGTATTCAAGTACTCTTTTCTTTTTCAGAAAATGGTTTGTATAATATAACTTTCCTTTCATAAAATGGAGAAACTAAAGCACCGTAAGGGTTAACTTCATGCTTTTCCTTTGAATTCCAATTGCGTGAGGAACGGATCTTATTGAGATGCATCAACAAAAATCTTCATTCTCAATAACTTATGTGTTTTTCTCGCTTCGTGAGAGGTTTTTAACTTTAATGATTTAATTCCTTCCTTCAATTTTGAATTTTTCACGGTTGCTTTTTGCACATTTGAATTTATCTTTTCCACTTTTGGCTTCTCGCTTGTTTCTCTTTTCAACTTGTTTCTTTTTGGCTTCGAGCTTTTTATTTCCTTTTCCACATTTGGCTTTTCAATTTGTTTCTTTTCGCCCGCTTTTTAGCTTTTGGTCTTTCTTCCTTGACTTTTCTTGTTGTTTTTTAGCTTTTTAGCCTCGCGGGCTTTTAACCTCTTCGCTTATTAGTTGACGATCTACCTTGTGCTTCATCGCTTTGCCTTTAGAAAACTTTAGCTTCACGCTTTCAAAGATTCCTTCACCGCTTTTCACTAACCTTAATTTGGTACCATTAGATGTTTATGTAGTGCCTTCTTTCTCGTATTTCAAGAGATACGTAATCTCACTTGGTAAATCTTCTTGTCTCTTTTGAATAGGTGCAATGATTTGATAGTATGTTCTTCATACACTCTAGATCTCTTTCATCCAACTTCAACTTTATACTATGAAAAGATTTTGTGATTCCTTATTTTTGTTTTTCAATAATTTTTCGAGATCTCACCACTAATCCTTGTGTTTGCAGATTTTCCCTGGTACACATAAATGGCCATCTTTTGCAGATTTTCATGGGTATACAAAGGGTGGTAGTCAGCAGAAGAGAATCTACTAGATCCATTCTAAATCTTTTCATTGAAGGATTTTTTCATTTTGGAATTTCCATTGAATCTTCTTTAGTAAGGATTTCATTCAAAATTCCATCAATCTTATTTGAAACTAAATCATACTCGCAATCTTCTACAAATCCATCATCTGCTTCAAAAGAGGATGTTAAAGATTATGATAAATAGTATGCAATAACCAAGTACATTTGATGCAAGAACTAAGTAAATGTGATGCAAGAACCAAGTATATGATAAATAAATAGGTTTGATGTAGTAATCAAGAATATGTAAAAGTTTAAATTTTCATAAAATTTTATTCAAGACTAATTTAATTTTGATGCACTTCTTTTATTTTTTTACTGGATGCAGAAATAAATAACAATGATTCAAAAATATTATAATAGTAATCGCGATCATATCTAAAATTCATCGCATCACAAGATAAAGTTTAAAGCCTAACAATTTATTTTATCCTAAAACTTTAAACATAATTCATATATCCAAAATTAGAATTCTGGGTTTTTTTCCAGAATTCTAATAATTAAATTAGAATTAGTTAAGTTATTGCACATATCCAAAATTAGAATTCTGTTTTTTTTTCCAGAATTCAAATAATTAAATAAGAATTAGTTAAGCTATTACACATTACTACATATTTTATAATTGTCTTTGATGAAGTGAAATTATTTCACTTCTTGGGTATATGGATTTCAATACTTTTATCTATGATCCCACCTTCATCAGACCCTTTGTTTTCTTGACCTTCATCACACCCAATCTTTTGCTTCACTTTCATCCTAATCCAAGCAATGCTTGAACTTCATCATACCCAAACTTTTCATGATCTTTCATCTCGATCTTATCAATGCTTGATCGCCTTCTTGTGATGTTCGAGATGAATCCTTAATAGATGAATCAAACACCACAACAACAAGATTTTGTCGATTCTTATACTTGCACTTCTTTTGTTCACCGCTTGTTTGTCTCCTTCGCTTGAATGTCATCTACCTTCTCGTTTGTCTCCCTTCTTTTAAATGACTAATCTTTCTATTTCAAGATCTTCAATTGCTTTATCATTGCCTGCATCTATATATGTTTATTATACAAGTAAGTAGACATATATTAATTTTATTATAATACAAGTAGACATGCAATAAAATACCTTAGATAACATTTTCAAAGATCACCGTAACCTTTTTGTCGATCATTAACTTCCAGTATCATTTTGAAGATTATCGCTTTGAACATCGTGATCCATTCTAACTCCATCGATAACAATCTCAACTTGATTAAGATTTTCGGATCACCGTGAAGCTTTTCGCTTCATCAATATCTTCTGTATCATTTGGAACATTAGGAGTTTCATCATTGTATCCATTCTTACCTCCATCGATAACATTCTCGCATTGATCTGTTTTTCAAAGATCCTCCGTAACCTTTTCTTCTTCATCATTATCTTCGTATCATCTTTAACATTATCAATTTCATCATCGATCCATTCTTACTTCCATCAAGATCTTCGGAATCATATTTTCTTCATTTATGTTGTTTTTAAAATCAAACGACTCATCAAGAAACTTGTTGATAAGTGTATCTCTCCTCAAGAATTTTTGATCTTCTCATCATCCGGATATTTTTTCAATGCTAATATCAACCTTATCATTGGTACGCGATCATCAAATCTTTGCTCTCTCGCCTAAAAAATCTTGTAAATACCTCATTTCCCGCGTGATGTTAATTTTTTTAGTTTAATGCATCACAATATATAAATTTATCGCATCAAGATTATATATATAATGCATCACAATGATACATGCATTTCTATTAAACATCTATCGATATTACTATCGCATTACTTTATAAACATGTATTGTTCGAGAAAAATCTAACACAATCATGTATTGCATTACTTTATCAAATGTATTCAATCACAATGTTTTAATTCAATCATCGCATCAATTTGTATTAAATGTATTGCATCATAATATATTCCAATTACCTTTATTGATTTTGACTTGAAATCTTCAAGTTCCGAGATCTCGTTCATTTTTCTATCATTCTCCTCTCAAGTATTATTTGAAAAAAGAATAAACAATAATTAATATTAAACTAGTTATGATGTTGCTAATAAAGGGCGCGTGTTTAGCATAATGTATGAAATATATTTAGTTTTGACAGTTTGTATATTGAAAGTTTTTTGAAATGAGTCGATTGACCATGTGTAAATATTTATATTAGTTGTCTTTTGTACAATCATTGGCGGGTTAGTAGAGCATGTATCGTTTTGTGAACCCAGATTATTGTTTTATTTGTTTTAGTTGTCGTTATGACCAAAATTGGGTCAAAGAAATCTTGTTTAATCCAACAATAAGCAACCTACATGTAAATGTAATAAATAAGATCAAATGATGTACACTTGTTTAACTTTATATGAACAATACAAACCAAATGTACACTTGTTTAACTTTATATGAACAATACAACAAAAAATGCGCTAAACAAAATCTCAACTTATGGAAAACACCACAAATATTGATGCGGCCGAAAAGAAATCTTGAAACATTAGCAACATGGGTTATTCATACCGTTAACTCAAGATCACTATGCATCATGTGAATTTTGAGTTCCTTATGGGATAAAATGTGGCTGAAAATCAACCACCGCTTGTTCCATCGTAATCAGACTAATATCCATTCAAATCCAGATGCGTTAGATACATGTCAAGTCGGCCATGATCATTATGCTTTTGATGTGAGCTCCCATTGATAACTCTTGCAACTGATTTAAAAATAAATAAAGAGCAATATATTTTTATCATGAAAAAGATGGAAATAATCAACTAAAAACAAACTAAAAGATAAGTAAGTATCCAAACTAACGAATCACATCCTCTCTTTGATATATTGCACAATATATTAGGTCTTTTGGCCTATCTTACCAGTTTGTATTTAAACAAATTAGAGGGCTAGTTGTTCCATAAGTACACTTCATTTGTAACTCTAAAATAAAACATAAATAAGGCCATAAGTCAAGTTACATAGCTAAGGCATTATGCGCTTTTACTTTTTGGGGTGTTTGAATTACCTTATGTCAAGAGCCTATGCAGCTTTAAATGGCAAAAAACTTCATACATAAATAAAGCCGTAGTCGACATAATGTAGTAATATTTTTTTGAGTCATGTTAAAATTGAAAATAACTTGAAAAGCCCAAAGTATAAGTTAATTCAAACACCTTAAAACCCCATTGAGCCTTAATTTAAACATATCCGAAACGAATATCTAATATCGGTAGCTCATAAGAGAAACACAACTACAATTTAATACAGTATAAGCACCGCTGCTCAAACAAGAGTATGTGTTTTGATTGTGCGCATCGTGACGCATTTTTCTCGATTCCGTGAACCGATATACGATCGAGAATGGTTGTAAAGTTGATGACTTAATTGTACTCAATGAATATATCCCTTCTAGGCTCGGGAACATACCCATAATCATTTAGTTTGTTAATGAGCTTCATATTAGTTGCAAGAGCACGTGATACCTATGTGACTTATGTTGCCATCCCAAAATGTATCTCATTGCTTAAAAAAAAGTCATATGTTGGACAAAATGGAACCTAAAGATAACAATATAAACCATGAACAACACAGCAAATTTCATTGCATATCATCATCTTTATCTTGTATATAAATGACATAGTTGAATACCAAGGTCTTGTATATAAATGACGTACCTTCGAAAGAAATTTTATAGTAGATATACGATAAGATAAACAACTGTAAAGAGAATAACGATATAAACAAATAAATGGATTAACTCTATCATGCATGGGAAAAACGTAAAAGCAATATGTGGTGAACAAACATACCTGTATGACAAAGGTGCACCAATGTATGCGTCCTTACTTCTCTTAATACCACATCTTTGGAAAACCACCTTCCTCACTGATGCTAATCATTTCTTCGATGTTAATTGTAGATTTTTTTTTCCACCTTTTTTCCTTTTGGTTTTGATTTTCTTGGCTAAGGTTAATTTAAAGGGAAAGGACGCTCAAGAAGCTTCTTATTCAGATTTGTTAATAACATTGTACTTTCATAGTTGGTGTACATGTGTTATCGTTTCATGGTATCGTACAGATAGTACTTGTGTATTACAGAGTGATCAAGGGAAACAGATGATGAACAAATTTTCCCAAAACGACAAAACTTCACTAAAAAACTTACCACATTATCGATCAATTAACTGTTGGAATTTGTATTGCGTGTATCATTAAGTAACAACGAATAAGAGGCTTAATTAGGGGATAACAAATTACTTTTGAGCCCCTTAACAAATGTTAAATGTATTTCTTTTTTACCATTCATATCACTTTGGAAATCACCTCCTCGTTTATCCTTCAATCTGGATTGCTTTGGCCACTCAAATTATTTTTCTTCTGTTGAAACAAAATCATAAAGTCACATTTAGTAAAATTACAAATTACCTCATAAAAATATCACCTACAGTAGTAATGAAAAGTGTTTGAGATGGATATCAAGCACTTCTGGAACTAATATTCCATGTATATTACCACACATGCTACATTTGTTACGGAGATGTATTTAGTTTCAATCATGCAGATTCAATATGGCGATCTAATATGACTGTATGACAGTCAATTTAAGTTCACAAAGCAAACCAACTCTTTAGTCCGGACAACATACGGGCATCTTTTAGCAGTGGTGGCCCGATCCTAACGTATCCTAAGTAGACAAGAACACATACCTTGCTTTAGAGGTGGCACGTGGTCTCAAATGTGGCACTTTCTGCTTTAATCTCATCTTTTAGAGAGTCGTTTTTTCGCTTTTTATCTTGAGGCAAGCCATGCTCTAGAACATCCCAATGATTAAGATCAGCCAACGTATATGATCATCGCCTTATCCTCCTTATCATAACCACATAATAAAGCAATCAACACCATTACAACTAACTACTGACATAATATATTGAGTGGGTGAAAAGTACTAAAAAGATCGATTGACAGGAATAGTTCAAAATCTACTTACCCAAGTAAGGCGCAGGAAAAAAGAATATTGCGAATCAAGTAACAATTAGCCAATCCCCTGCCAAAAGCCAAAAAAGCGAAATCACACATTAGCTCATATCATTGCAAGCGGTCCCGTTTGAGCACCAAATTCAAGCTTTCCCAAATATTCAGACATTATAGTCGTTTCCAAACACCATAAAACCATTTACAATTGTAGAATTATCCAAAACTTACACAACTTACCATGAAAATAGATGACACTCACCAATAAACTCTCACAACAAAGCAATTTTCACCTTGGATTCATTTTGTTTAGATAGTCATTTAGATTGTTTTACACATTATAGAAAACGAATCAAAGAGTTTAAGAACATAAGCACCTGATAACCATTGTTGTCACAGGAAAAATGCAAAAACGGCTGAGCACAAAGAATCATTGTATGCACCTCTGTGTCTGTAAGCGAAACGAAAATCAAGTAAATAGAAATAAAATGTTAATAAAATTGCTTTGAAAAGAGTTAGAGTTAACAGTAAACATGAAAATAAATTTGAAACATAATATCAGTGTTTGTTTGACAAAATAAAATATCAAACATACGTGACTTCTTGATCGCTAGTTCCACTTCCTTCACTTCTCTTGCGCCATTCTTTTAGCTAACAACTTGTATGACTTCATCAAGAGCCTTGAATCCTCTACGGCAATGCATAAAAAGTTGAAGTTAATTCAACTACATTTTTTCAGGTTCCATCAGAGCATTTAAATGCAATTTCTACAAACAGTTTGAGAAAAAGACAAATTTCTACAAACATTTAGAGATTTTCTTTGACTAATAAGCAATCTCAAACACCACTGAGAATCATAGTTGACACCAAAATCTTAATTAGCCTTTTCAACACCATGTATCTCAAGCATTTTAAAACACTAAAAATCTGGATATACATATCGAATAATCAACCTTCATCCATAACCAAAGATGACCAAATCACTCCAAACCAAAATCATTCAATATTTGAGATGCACCAAAACAGTAGCAAAGGAAGAAACATACTTTTATTCTCGGATCGAGTATAAACGCCGCCACAAAAAAAACTCCAAAGTTGCAACCCTAACTCTTATTTAACCGAATCTTCAAACGGAAAAACATATAAACATATTCTAATCCAATCTACCGTAAAAATATGATTAAACCTTGAGATAAGAGACACTTACCAGCTTTATTAGGGTGTGGATCGCCTTTCTTGAGGTGGCCGGAATCCTTGCTACACCGACTCGCTTCCCATCATGTATAAGGAACCCATTCTTTTGTGGGTCCGACAATGAGAATTCATTGATGGATATTTGGATTTGCGTTGTCATGGGTGTTCCTTTTGATAACTGAATTAGTGGCTTATTTTTTTGGTGAAAAATATTTTAGGTTAGTGGTTTTGATGAAATGGAGAAGAAGAATCAAATGGTTGGAAATTTATAGGAGTATGATAGAAGGTTCTTATGCAGAATTACCGCCATTACCGTAGCATAGTGTATATATACAGTGAATGAAAACCTCAAACACACATCAGCCAATCTTAACATGCCACATCTTTTTTCTGGGTACTGTAGCTTGTATACAAAGAGAAACGGACCAATTAAATGGTGACACCATAGCATGTATACATACCATTTTGATACAACCCCCAACCACAAATAGTATATATATATAATATAATTATTTTTATGTTTTAATGCACCTGATATTACAATAATATTTACAAATTTATATTTTTTATAATTTATACATGTTTCAATCATCTTGTTTTTCTTTTTTTTCAAATTCTTCTTTTGTTTTTCTTGGAGTTTCAATAAATTGAATTCCTTCAACAATTGGAAGTTGACCAAAACCTCCCCGCAACTTCTCTCTTTGTTTCAACAACTTTGAACTCCAAGCTAGGAAGCCTCGGCATCGTTTCTATCCACCCTTGTAGTCTCGGAAACAACTTGAATTGACGTAGATAAGCTTCTCCAAAATAAAAAAAAAAAAAAAAAACAAATATTAGAATAAGAAAAGATATATTGCAAGAAAGAAAAACTGTGATGCGTAGTTATAAAAGCTTTAAATAATTTCTTGTTATTGAATCGAAAAGTAATAATGAATATTATGATGCATCACAATATATTAAAACTAATTGCAAGTATAAGTCATTGCATCACTATATTATTATAATCGTGATCACATTATTTTTCTACCGCATCACATTATTATACAAAGAATATTAAAGGGAGATGCAAGAAAAGAATTTTTATAACTTACCGCAAAAGGAGAATTGGTCATTAGAAAAAATAATCTCGGCTTTAAAATTCTTTAATGAATCTTCGGACATTCAAGACAGAAGTGCACCAATCCAAATTTCTAATATTATCAACGTCTTCAACAGATGGTAGAAACCTTTGATTTATCGATCCATCTTTGTTACCATATCCAAATATAGTGAAGAAAATTACCAAGAAAGCTACTTTGAATGCCCAACCATCATCTCTCTACTTTCACAAATATATGCTTCTAACCCGCTTATTGGAATTTTCTTTTTATGTGAAGGTCCATCGTGATCATACACCTCTAAAGGTAGTGTTTGCCTCCATTTTATGTTGTTGTGACATCTGCTGTTGTTGTTTCGTGAAGAGCATCAACCTTTGTATTCCCCATTGGAATTCCAAGAATTTCATGAATTAGATCCCTGGTGACCTTTATCTTTCTTTCATCACTTAAAACCAAACCGCAACTTTCTCAATCAAATTTTTACATAACCACATTGCTAATACTCCTGGTGTTTGTTCAAATTTGAATTCTCCACAATAATGTCCAAACCCCATCTCTTCTAAAGTCAAACTGACCAGCTTGTACAACTTCCAATAACATTCTCAAAACTTTTGGAGACCCTCTTATTTGCGATTTGCAGTGTTCATAATTTTACCATCTTCTTCTCTTCGATTCTTCATTTTCCGATTCACATTTTTACGCTTTTACAGAGGCATTTTAACATTGTTCTTCTTTTTTGGAGTACGTTTTTCTTGATTCTTTTTATCAACAACTACAATGCTTTTATTCTTTTTATCAAAAGATACAATGCTTTTATCAGAACTGATTCAACAGCCTTTTCCTTTAATCTTCTTTTTCTCCTTTGATTCTCTCTTCCATGCATATTTCCTTAATTTCCTCTTTGTTCTTTTTACCTTGGATTTTACTACTTACTTCAAATTTTGTTCATTTGTTGGATCTTCATTAGTTCTACCTGTAAAATTAAAGCTACTGCATCAAATCATGCAAACATATTTGAAATAAAAATAACTTCATTCAATAACTTTATTAGAATTACTGCATCACTTTACAAATCCTACTGCATCACTTCACCATTATAATTACAATAATTGCATTAAAACAATTTTTCTATATTTAAAATTGTATGCGAATAACTTAAACTAAACTCATACCCCACATTAAAATTACAATTGCATTAAACCAATTTCATTAATAGCACAAAAAAGAATTTTCAAATTGCATCAATAACACACCATCATCAATTTTCATCTTAATCTCTACTATATAAACACATACTATTTTTAGCATATTTCATTCTCATATGAAGCAACTAAACAACTACTAAATCTGAGTTCAGATTGCATTGCATCAGACAAAGGCATAAACAATTTTACACACATCAAAAAAGCTACGCTTACCCTTAATGACTAGATCACATTCCCCAACAAGTGAAGTTAAAAACACATCCCCTTCCAGACTCCCCCCCGGACGCTCTTTTCGTGTACTTTTTAGTTTTTTCTCTTATTACGCCCACTTAATTCCGCCAGATCAAGTACAACCCCTTCATTAACTAATCTCAAAATAACATCATTCACTTTAAATCATAAACTACTTAATCTCTTATTTTTAAATTACTGCATTTTGCATTCATAAATTCATTCTAGTAGATTTCAAAACAAGGGTTAATCAAACACATACGTTTCAAATTCATTTTCACACGTGACGTAGACTACATCTAACATAACTCATGCTCATACGTTGCAAATTAAAAGTTACTGCATCTCATTTCAACTGCTAGTGCATCAGATAAACAATCAACATAAAAACTCATTCTAGCATTACGACAGACTACGCCTAACCTAACTCATACTCATACGCCACAAATTAAAAGCTATTGCATCTCATTTCAACCGCTAGTGCATCGATAAACAATCAACATAAAAAGTCATTCTAATACATGACCAGACTACGCCTAACCTAACTCATACTCATATGCCACAAATTAAAAGCTATTGCATCTCATTTCAACTGCTAGTGCATCGGATAAACAATCAACATAAAAGTCATTCTAATACATGACAGACTACGCCTAACCTAACTCATACTCATACGCCACAAATTAAAAGCTATTGCATCTCAATTCAACTGCTAGTGCATCAAATAAAAAATCAAACATAAAAACTCATTCTAGCACATGACGAGACTACGCTCTAACCTAATCATACTCATACCGCAAATTAAAAGCTATTACATCTCAGTTCAACTGCTAGTGCATCAAATAAAAAATCAAACATAAAAACTCATTCTAGCACATGACAGACTACGCTCTAACCTAACTCATACTCATACGCAAATTAAAAGCTATTGCATTTCGCTCAACTGCTAGTGCATCGATAATTTTTAACCTAACTCATACTCATACGCCACAAAACATAGTATCTGTATAACCTAACTCATGTACATTATAGTATACAAAACATAAGCTAATGCATCTCTTTACTACTCGCAGATTAATCTTTCAAAAACACATACATGCACATTTACACAACTAAAACTCATTATGCTAGTCTAAAACTTACATATACTTTCCAAAACATAAGCTAGTGCATCACTTCTTTAATACTACTCAAGATTAACCTATCAAAAATACATACACGCATTATTTCCACAACTAAAACTTATTATGCTAGTCTAAAACTTAACTATACTTTTCAAAAGATAAGCTACTCAGATCTCTTCTTAAGTACTACCAAGATAATCATTCAAAGACACAATCACGCACATATTCACAATTAAAAACTCAATATGCTAGTCTAAATCATACATTATACTTTACAAAATATAATCTAATGCATCTCTTCTTAAGTATTATTGCATTAATCATTCAGCTGTACTTACTGTCGAGATAGTAATAGTTTTTTCCTGAGATGTTTGATTTTTTCTTACATATCCACCAAATGCAATTAATCTACCACTTTTCTAGTAGCTAAATCGAAAATTAAGAAACGATTTCAAGAAATTAAAATCACTATGATGCAAAGGGATTATAAAAAATTAAAAAGGATTTCAAGAACTTACGAGGAGGTATAAAATTTTTCATATTAGTTTTCATCGATCGTAATTTTGATTGCGTCAATTTTTTGTGATTTGATGCAAGAAATTGTACGAAATGAGATCTAGGGCTTAATTGTGTTTTGTCAGCTTTGATTAAACGCATAACAAAAGTTACTCGCGTTTGTTGTTTGTTTAGATTTCGCCCCTGAAGTTTCCAAAATTTACAAATATGCTACTCCGCGTTTTTTAAGATTGAAATCTAATCCAATGGTTGAGATGGCTTCCCATTCTTTTTATTTTAAACATCTTTTCATTTTAACCCCACCCTATATATATATATATATATATATATATATATATATATATATATATATATAATTTTTTTTGAAATATTTCGAGATTTTCAAATTTTTATGGATTTTTGAAAGTTTTATATTTTTCTATTTGCTTTTTTGTTGGTTTTGTAATTTTGTATTTTGCTTTTTGAATAGATATTTACAAGAGATAGATGAAGAAAAACTTTTACTCTCGCCTTCCTCTTGAAGACGTTTGAGTGTTTCCGGTTGTAGACTCTTTAGACCAAGTCGTGGAGGATAAACTCAAACGCTATCTAGGAAGAGCTTTGGTGAAGATGTTCAATTGGTATTCAAATCCTCACAAAATAAAGTTCCACCACACCGCTCTCCACTTGCTTCCCCGGTGAAATGATGTCGAATGTTGATATGCTTTTGCTCTTGAATGTTGAACGTTGTTGCATGAGAGAGCAATGGCACTTTTGTTATCACAATACAGAGGGATTTTGTTGAATTCAAAGCCATTGTCAGATAATTAGGATCTCATTCATAGGATTTGGGCACAACAAGATGACATGGCTATGTATTCAGCCTCTGTAGAGGATATAGAGGTACTCATTTGTTTCTTTGAAGACCAGCTAACAAGCTTATCACCTAGAAACTGAGCACCTCCCGACGCGTTCTTCGACGCGGTATCTTGACATCCCGCATGGTCAGCATCCGCATAGGCTGTTAGTGACATACCGGTGTCCTTCGGGTACCAAAGTCCCATGTTGATGGTTCCTTGGAGATACCTAAAGACCCGTTTAACCGCCTCAAGGTGCTTTTGGTAGGCTTAGCCTCGGTATCTAGCACACATGCATACAACGAACGTAATGTCCTGGCCCACGGCAAGAAGGTACATCGGGGACCCAATCATACTACGATATTTAGTCTGGTCTACCATGATCCCTGAGAGGTCCTCATCCAGTTTATTACGCTCCACCATGGGAGTGTCAACAGGGTCACAAGAATCAAATCCAAATTTCTTAAAAATCTCATTAGCATATTTAGATTGATTGATAAAAATGCCTCCGGGACTTTGTGAAATTTGTAAACCCAAGAAAAATGACATTTGTCACATCATAGATATTTGAAATTTGGAACCCATTTCATTTGAAAAACGGTCACATTCAGTAGGGTCGGTCGAGGCAAAAATAATATCATCTACATAGATTTGAACGTGAATTAAGTGTTTGCCTGACTTTCTGGTGAACAATGTGGGATCCATTGCTCCTTTGTCAATCCAAGATAAGAGGAACCTTTGATGAGTATCATACCACTTTGGAGCTTGTTTCAGCACCATAGAGAGCCTTCTTTAAGCGATAGACATGAGTAGGACTATCAGATCCACAAAATCTTCCTCGTTGATCGACGTACATGGTTTCTTTCGATTCCATTAAGTAAGGCAGTCTTTACATCCATTTGATAAACCACCATGTTCTTACTAGGAGCATTAGCCAAGAAGATTCTGATTGCCTCAATACGCAACCGAGCAAATGATTCCTTAAAGTCAATACCCTCCTCTTGACGATATCCTTTTGCAACAAGTCTTGCCTTGTTCTTTATTACATACCCATGCTCATCAAGTATTACTTTGAAGATCCATTTTGAGCAATGATCATAGCAAAATCGTGGGTCGGTACTAATTCCCAAACATCAAGTCGGTCAAACTCATGAATTTCTTCCTCATTGCATTGAACAACAACTGTCTTTTGACATTGTGGTTTTGACATCTTTTGGTTCGACATTTGACAGTATGGAGTTGAAGAAGCACCATAAGGCATCTGTTGCAAGTTGTTTACGAGTGGATACCGGTCGAGAGAGATTCCCTATGACATTATCCAACGGATGATCATGTGTCCATTTTCTAAGGTGTTCACGTGGTTGTTGTTGAGGAACTGAAGTAGCGGTAGTCAAGCTTCCCTCGATGAAGATGGTTCTGGAGCAAATATGTTCTCAAATGGAGCATCTTCTGGAGTGGCGAAAGGATTTACTTTATCTGTGGCTGCAGATACAATTCCATGATGTACACTAGATGATTTAGGATTTGATGATGAGGATGAGTGATCTGCAGAAGGTGCCTCTTGACTCAATGGCATAGAAACTGAAGGATTATCTTCATTGGCCGGATTAGGGGCAACCTCTGTTGAAGGATTAGACTGATCATTAGCAATAGATTCATAGTGTTCATCAAACATTGGATCAAAAAATTTCTTCAAATCATCTTCCGAAGGGGGTACATATGAAATTGCTGGAGAAGGATTTTGTACAAGAGAAGAACTAATGGGACTATTTAATGAAGGTTGTGATGCGGGTCCAGAACTTGATTGTCCTGGAGCCATTTTGTCACACCCCCAAATTACCTGTTTTACACGAATGGAATGGAATACCTTTGGGAGGACTGTCATAGCATCAAAGTTACAGTTATATCGAACGACCTAAAGTGTCGTTTTGAAAATACCGTTTGATTAAGTAAAATAATCAGAGTTTACAAAACATAAGTCCCAATAGATTTCCAAGGTACCAAAATAAGTTTGTTACAATCAAACGATAGTTAAGTGCATAAAATATATGTGAGACGCGTCGTCATCGCGACTCTATGATAAGTCCACATGCATGCCATGTAGTGAATGCCTTAGATACCTGAGATAAAACATGCTAAAAGTGTCAACACAATGGTTGAGTGAGTTCATAGAGTTTGATTAACAAGTAAAGCTTTTAAAGAGCGTTCATGCAACAAAGGCAAAGTTTTTGGTCATTTAGAATAGTCCACAAAGCAAAGGCATTATAAATCCACTCCGCCCAAGTTCGCCCATACAAAACTTGCAACCGTGGTGTTCACAACCCACTGCCAAAATATGTCTAATTTATGTTCATGCACACGTTGTCAAATGAGTTCACAAAGCAAAGGCATTGTCAGAATCCACTCGCCCAAGTTCACCATACAAACTTGCAACCTCGTGTTCACAACCCATTGCACAAAATATAGTGTGTCAAGTAGTCAAGTATAAGTGGTCATAATAGTTCACAATATGGTACCACGTATATAATAATGTATGCCGTGCAAAGCCCCTAGAATAAATAATATGTCCCGTAACATTGTGGACCAGAGGTTGGTCGACCTCTAATAGCGCTATCCATACTACCTACTAATAGGAGACTAACAATGCGAATGTACGAACGGTACATTATACAACTATTATATACAATTAAGAACACTCCGAACATGGGAGAATTTGCACACTCCACCGATAAGGTGAGAATTGGTATTGCTCGCTCACATAGGGAGACTTTGCACACTCCACCATTAAGGCGAGAATTATTGAGAACACTCCACCATTAAGGCGAGAATTATTGAGAACACTCCAATCGACAAGGCGAGAATTTATTGAGAACACTCCACGACAAGGCGTAGAATTTATAGTGATGTTCAACATGGGAGACTTTTTATAGTGATGCTCCAACCATAGGAGACTTTATAGTGATGCTCCGACCATAGGAGACTTTAGGTCAAGGTCATAACACGTCCGGTTCAATAAGTTCAAACAAGTCATAAGTTTGTATTTAAGTTCAAGGGTTCCGTTCAAAAGTTCGTAGTTAAGTTCAAAGATTTAAGTCAAGTTCAAAAGTTCGTAATGTCACCAACGAGCTCAATAATATCAAAAGGGTTCAAGATAGTCGAAGCATTCAAAATCACGTCAAACAAGTTTAACATATATCAAAAGGGTCCTTGTACAAGTTAAAAGAGTTTAACTATATGTCAAAAGGTTCATATCAAGTCCAAAGTGTTCACTTATATGTTAAAGGGTTCAAATCAATTTAAAAGAGCTCAAATATACATGTCGAAGGGTTCAAAATCAAGGAAAGTGTTTCAACTAATAGCGTTCATAACATAATGATCAATTTAGTTCGACCACAATCTACTTACTAGCATAAGTAGTGAAACAAAAGAGTACAAGTTCATGATAGTTCAAACAATATAGTTTAAGTTCATATAAGTCTAAAGTAAAAGCATGAAGTTGAGCATGTATCTCCCCCTAAGAGTTTATAAAACAATTAAACGAGTAAAAGTGGGCTACTGAACTCACCTCAAGGTAATAGTTATGATGACAAAGTGGATGCAATGAAAATGAGACGCACGCTTCTAACCACACCTATAATGAATGATATGCTCTAATATAAGTCATGAAACAATGTTGCGCATGCAAACTCATATGATATCCATACCACTTGTACACTTTTGAAAATAAAGTTTATTGTCTAAAAATAATCTTATAACGTCTTGACAATTTATAAATTACTTTACAAGTATTTACGCTGAAACGATATCCTACGATAGTCGCTAGTGATTTATTGGTAAATATAATGTTTTCGCTGTCAGAAATGACACTTTTCATACTTTGAAAATATGCCCAAAATGGCCTCAGAAAACTAGTCGTGAAATATTGTACGTTAAGGGTTAGTGATGAAATTCGGCTTTTGATGCTAAACCTTGCAACAATGTCTAGAAGTCATATCATTTAACTTTTGACCATAATGGTCTCATCAATGAGAAAATGGCTCTCAACATGACGTATTACAAAAACTGTTTTTTAGACTTAGGTTTATTTTGCTATTAGAAGCTGTCAAAATAAATAGAGTTTCGTCGGGTTTCAAACGTGTATATCTTAGTCGTTATAAGCTTGTTTTCTACGCTCTTTATATCCACGGCTTCCTATTAACATATATTAATATATTTTCAGTAGTTCGCTCCTACAGCATCACGTCTAACTGTTTTGTCCGTCGAAATTCGTTCAACAGCACATATATTTTCAGAAAATAGTTTTTCGTCAGTAAATTTGAAAAAATCATAACTTCTTCGTTATAACCCTCGCTTTAACCCGCTCAAGCAGCCACTTTTTCTTTTTAAAGTATATTTTTCAAATATCTAGCCCAAAAATTTTTACCTACTGTCGAGAATTCCAGAATTTCAAAATAAGATCAGACCTTCAACTAAAGTTGTCGAAATGAGTTTTTCTCGCGCAAAATCTATTCTAACCAATTCAAACCAACGCCAAAGCTATTCTAATCCTACCATAAACCTTCTTAGGGTGTCATGGGTTCCTAGACATCATCAAACATGATATGTTTCAAGGGATAATTTATAGGATGATGAATATATATTTTTAACACTCAAAAACAATAAAAAGTGGTATGGATCATGGAATTCATGCATGTTTTCTAAAAGAAACATAAAAATACATCAAGTAAGAGTATGAAAGATTATGAAAAATTATTAGAACACTTACTTGAAGGATTGAAGAGTTTTGAGCAAAGTATACTAATATAAATCATGAGGTTTTTATTTCAAAACCTATACTAGATCACTACATGAGCTTGATAATCACTTGAACCTTGAAAAAATTAATGGATTCTCTTGATCCCCTTGGGTTGGCCGGTTCTCATCAAAAGGGAAGAGAGTATTTTTGTAATTTACACATAAGTGTATGTGTTAGTATGTGTTGATAAAATAAATATCTAGTGTATTGTGTATATGTGTACAATTAGAGATTAAGATATTTGGGATAACATGGTGACTCATGGGGAATAGGTGGCCAAGGTATTTGGGTAGGATAGTTTTGATAAAACAATGTATTATTTGCTAATAATAATGTGTAGTTTGTAAGTGTAAATAGGTATTAATTGTAGCGTTAACTAAAAATAGATTTTAACGGAACAAAATAAAATATATTGATGTCATAAAAATCATAAAAATACATTCCTTACAAAATTTGAATGAAATAATAATTATCGTGTAGAATTTACGAAAACCGTCGTAATTATATAAATATAACAATTTATATACAAAATAAATTTAAAACACTGGGTAAACTAATAATAATATTTTTATAATCTTAATATGAGTATAAAAATATATCGGAATAATTTTTGGAAGCATCGGATCAAATGTTCAAAATAATGATTACGCGATAGCGTTTATTTAATAGGAAATTATGCGTTTAATGTAAAATGCAAATCAATGCATGAACCGATATGAAATGATGTTATTGATGATATGTAGACTAAATCTAGTCTATATGAAATGTCCTTGATGATTGTTCATGAATTCGCAGCTAAACCACTAAGGTTACGCGAATTTGATACTTGTAAACCTAGTTTATGATAAACGATGAAATAGTAAATATGAGCAATGACCGGAAATTGAGAATTGTGACACATTTGCCCAGACGGCTCATCGAACGTGATGTGAATAGTGTCCATGATATCTCGAGTTATTTTGTTGTAGATTCGGTAACCCTTCTTGTTTGATGCATAACCCACAAAAACTCCAATGTCCGCCTTAGCTCTTAATTTACCTAAATCTTGACCGTCATTCATTGATTGGAACACTCACATCAGAAGTAGAATCAATGGAGTCATTAAGGATAGATGCAGTACTTGTGTGCGCATTAGTCCTATTCAAAGTATGTTCACTTCTTAAAGGAATAGTTCTACCGGTAGGCATCCACTTCCTAATGGGCATTGACTTAGAAAATTTAGGGCACAACTCATTAAGATTGAATTTGCGGCCAGTAGGTATCCACTGATAACCTATATTACTAAATTTTCTTCCTTTGGGTTTCCAAGGTTTTCTAACCTTCTTCCGCCTTTGCTTTCTAGCCTTCTTAGCTCGATTTTTGACATTAACAATTTTAACAGGGTATTTAAAGATTAATCAAATCATTCACACACCACGTGACATGATTAGTAACAGAAACCAAGCAATCATCATTACATGTTTTGCCAAAAAGTAGCGAATGCGATTAATTACAAAGACGCTTTAGAGCTAACACTAGAATCAACACAATTCGTTTTATTCAAATTCTTCCTAAGGTGATCTTCTACTCTCTTCCACTGAACATTCCTAGCTTGCAAGGTCCTATCATTATTTGTGTTGCGTTGAGGCTTTGACCTCGCCGCTTTGGTGTCACTTTTACTTCAGAGGGAATGGGAACATTAGTTGGTTTTGCTACTTTTGCATTACTGTGTTTAGAAGTGCTGGATCTGGCAACTTGAAGGCACATTAAAATTCACTTTCTAATAATCGGGCATAGAAGTGTGGGATCCGAAGTTTCGAAGGCACATTAAAATTCACTTTCTTAATACTAGGCATAGAACAAGGCATAACAGCTTTATCTCTCTTACAAAAGGATTTAGGACATGTTGCTCTTAAACATTCTAACAGCTCTTGAGATCGTTTGGCTTGAATGCAAGCAAACCTAATTTCACTATCAAGTGGCTTATTTATGTAATCATCTTCTACAATCTCACGGAGACATTCTAGACTATCCTTAAGGTGAGAGAAATAGTTATGAAACACAAGTTCGTTATTTCTAAGATGAGGATGAATGTATTTAACAGTCACATTATATTTAGAGTCTGCAGATGACTTTGATGCAACATTTCATTAAAACAAGTGGCATTTTCCCTTTACCGACTCTTCAGATTCTCAATTTCCTTTTGTAAGAAGTTATTTTTTCATTGTTTTTGTCAACGAAAGTGACTTTCATTGAATCGTATAACTCTTTGAAGTGTCGTTGACCTTTCATTTTCTTCTAGAAAACCCTCATTTTCTTTTTGTAATACGTTAATGATGTTTTGAAGATGAAAGTTTTGAGAAAATTGAGAATCTAAAGGAGGAGGCATTTGGGAGCCAGTCACATTGTTCTTTTCACCCTTTAATTGTGAAATTTGGGCTTTCAACTTTCTCATCGTGTTACAATGAGCTTGAATCTGTTCGTCACGTTTGTTTATTTCAAAAACTACATCAAACTCTGGAACATCCGAGGACATCTTGATGTTTGAGGTTTTAACATTTTCTTTTAGATGTTGATATTTTAGTTGCAAATCAAAATGTTCAACTTCTAGCTTAGAAAAGTGTTTTACCAAATTATCGTGATCATCCTGGTCAATTTTCTCACTTAGTTTTGAGTTTTTGTTTTCAAGCTCAATGACACGATCATGGGAAACTTTCAAAGCAAAAGATAATTCATGAAATTGAGAGCGTAATAGAATGCTTAGTTACAGTATAAAACACATCTTGAGCCACACAACTTAATACTAAGTTCTCATTTAAAATATGCAGATTCTTCCTTTCAATTTCATTATATTTGAGTTCCAGTTCATAATCACTTACCTCAACAATCATTGCATCAAATTCCTTTTCCATTTCTTTAATATCTGAGTCTATCCCCTTTTGAAGACTCTCAAATTGACCTTTTAATTGTTTAAAAAACAGCATGACCTCAGTTAAATAGCATTCTTTAGTTTGCTCAAAACCCCTTTCCCCTTCAGTTATCCCTGTAGGTGTGATTCTTTTCTTACATGTCTTCTCAAAATCAACGAATAGTTGATAAACAACATACATGCTGATTAAGGTCTTGCTATTAGTGTAAATAGTTCTAGGAACTAAATGCATTGGTGTGTTCGGAGGATACACAGTAGTTGGTGCATTTTCCTAAGGGGAGTGCTTGTTTCAACAAGTACATTTGCTTTTTGCTTATCCATGTCTTTCTTCCAAAAAATTTGTTCAGGGGTTAATTGAGTTTGAGGCTTAAACATGTTCAGGGAGATCCAATTTTCTTTTGTGTACTCATGTGGTTTGATCGTTATGTTTTGATTTTACACTCAGATCTTTTAGCTTCTTATCTATTTTCTCTCTAGAGGCATCTTCTAATTTTCTATCCTCTTCCGTGCTTCCAATACATGATGGTGTTTGCCTAGGCTTAAGGATCTCATTACCATCATATACAATCGAATGGAAAGCTTTAGCCTTTTACAATACTGGATTTGGATTCTCTACTAGGGGAATACTATGCTTATTGCTTAAGACTTTGTACTTAGTGATCATGTGAGCAAATGAATGGTATACCCTTGTACGCATAACTTATTTTCAAGCTTGTTTTTCAAAGTTTTTAGATTAGAAAAGGCATTCAAAAGTTTTGATTCCTTAGCATTAAATTCTTGTTTAAGCACTTTAACATTCTCTTGAAGTTCTTGCTTTTGCTTAACAGTTTTAGAAAGCTTTTCTTGTAAGGAGTTTAACTCTTGTTTTAACACTTCTTCTAAAATTATTTTTTCAAATAATTGTACGCATTTGGTCATCCATTTCCTGCTCACGGGTAGTTAACTCAAACTTAGCACGTTATTCATAAATAGCAACTTGCTCTTTATAGGCATTCAGTTCAGAGATAACAGAATTATCAGGGGTACATGCAGTGTATTCATCAAAAACATAGTCATCATTGACTGCTGAAGATACATCACTTGGTACAATCTCACTTTCACTTTATATTGATCATATGGAACAACATTACTATTACCCATATTATCAATATCTGATTCATTAGTTTCATGTGATTGTGCTTTGTTATGCATCTCTTGCTCATCAACTTCATCGTATAGTTTTAATACCTCTGAGATGATTGATTATTTGGATGGACCAGCCTACTGTGGTGATGAGACCTTTGGAGTGACCATTGGTGAAATGCTAGCCATAAAGATTGTCTTGGCAGTAGGTTCATCATCGACGTCAGAGTCAAATGCATCACAATAAGCAACTTGAAAGGCATTTTGATGATTGTGGCCTATTTCCTGAATTGGCTGCTCATCCACATCAGATCATAGGTTTTGCATTTACCTCGCGAAGAAACAACAACTCTTCTTCATCCAACACCGCCCACCGTCCCGAGCTTGTACCAAGAAGATCTTGTCCCTGAAATACTCTACATTTTGAGGGCGTTGGAGATGTGCGCCTCGCAACATGTCCTTCACCACCACAGTTGTAGCACTTGATTGCCTTTCCTTGATTTGCATTCCTTCCACTCCTCGATTAGCCACGATCCTCCACCTCTTCCTTGTTCATACTGCCTTCCTTGCAATGGTTGTACCATGATCTTACCATCTCTGACAATAGCATGATTGTGAAGATTGGATGCAATTCTGATATCATTGTTAGTGTGTGGAGTGAGGTTCAGATTTTGCTTAACCATAAGAGCCAGCTGATTGATGAAATATTCAATAGTTGCTTCAAGATCGTTGCTTAAACCTTGGATCAGGAATGAGTTTGTGGTTACCATTTCCAGTAGGTATAACTTGAGAAGCTTTGGTGGTAATTCCTACATTGGTGTAAAAGGTCGTTGAATCATTTGACGAACTTGCTTCTCCCTCTTTAGATTTGAACTGTTCAAGAATCATTCGCTCAAACATAGCATGTCTCTCATTCTGAAGAAGGAATGCATACAATTGCTCATAGTTAGTGTTCCTCAAACCCTTAGTTAACTTGAATGAAGTGACAAATTTGTGCCATTCGGGATTCATGTTGTTCACAAACTTTGAGTTTAGCTGAATATTTGGCATAGTCATTTTGATATTTCTCATGTCATTCACAAGCTTGTGGAACCTCACGTAATATTCAGTGACACTTTCCCCTGGTTTCATCTTAAAGTGCTCAAAGTCATCATACAGTTGAGATTCTCTGTCTTCTTTAGTTAATTCAGAACCAGAGAGAAGCATCTTGACATTGTCCCAAACTGCCTTGGCTTTAGTGTTGTGATTGATTAACTTGTAGATGTCTTTTGGAAGACCTTGAAGTCTAATGTTTGAAGCCCTGATACAGATCGTATTCTTTTTCTCTTATCACCGAAGCTCATCATACGCTCTTTAGTCTGTCCAAACCTAAGATCACTCGCACCATCCGCACAGCAGCTTCAAGTGTGTCTTGTAGTCTCAACTGATAAGGTCCTTCATCAATTGATTAGAGAATGTTAACCCCATTTTCCTTTCCCAAACAAGACAACCTAATTCTTGAGCCCATGAGTCATAGTCAGCCTCAAGCATAGGTGGACGAGTATCTGATCCAACTGCTGAACGCCTCAACAACAGAAGAGATGATTGTAGGAACGTTGGTAGACATGATTACAGATTTTACGGGATTTTAAAACTCTATGATTGAACCGGGAAATAGATTCTTTCACGGGATTGTACTGAATCAAGAGAAAACCGTAAAGCGTAATGCAAAGAAAAAACTAAATCGCTCAAAGAGACAAATCGCTCAATAGTGACAAATCGCTCAAAGTGACAAATCGCTTTGATAAGACAAATCGCTTAACCACTCAACTCGCTTCAATAAGCAAATCACTTAACCCAACAAACCTCTTAAAATGACAAGTCGTTTAAAATGAGCAAGTCGATAAATAAGACAAATCGCTTCCTCAATCAAATCGCTGAAACTTACAAGTCGCTTAAACACACAACTCGCTTAATTAAGCAAGTCGCTGAAAAATGACAAATCGCTTTCCCGCACAACTCGCACAAGTACAGGCACTACCCGGACAAATCGCTTAAATAAGTGATTTGTAACAGACACAAATCGCTTCCGAACAAGGACAAATCGCTTGTCTGAATACTTTAACGAGACACAAATTGCTAACTTGAAAACAACACAAACGTCACTTATAAATTCGAAAACAATCCAACCACAGTGATTCAAGCCTTCCAAATCAAAACTTAAGCACTTATGATGATTCTAAACACAAAAGTACAATCAAAATCCAAACTTTAACACTAGAAATGGTCCAAATGATGCAAATACCACTAAACTTTTTCAAACCCAAAAACCATATAAAACCACTAGAAATCTAAGAATATGTAAGAGAGATGATAAAACCATGGCTCTTGATACCAATTGTTACATATTGGATTTCACAAACACATCAAACCATGTTTTAATGGGGCGTATATTTAAGGTTTTTAGAGAGAGAAAGTTAAGAGGTTTGGGAACTTTAGTGAGAGAAAGTAAAAGTATTATTATGAGCTCCAACCCTCTACCTTGGGACGTAGAGGGTATTTATAGTATCTTACATAAAACGCCACCTACAGGGCTGTGGATCATGCATACAGTGGGTAAAGATCCGTCCGTCTTCCACTGTGTTACTTAACTAAATACTAACTAACATTAAATAACTACGACTACGAGCTTTCTAACGATTACATATTCTTGAGGTGACCGACACTTTAAATACCTGGATTTACTAAATCCTAACACGTTGGAAATGAAGAATCAGTTGACATAGATTGGTACGTATGTTGTTGTGATGATGAACCGTAGTCGGGGTTTTTTCGGGTGTCGGGGGTAGTATTTCCAAGAATAAACTTTTTTTCGAGCGTCGAGGAATTGTTTGCGGGACTGTTTTCTTGAGATATTTTTGTATAAAATGGTGAAGTTGAGAGAAGTTGTGTGAGATGTGTGTTTTTTGTTGAAAATGTAGTGGATATATATAGAGAAAAAAGACAGGGTTTGTTTAATTTTGAATTTGAATTCGTTCTTTGAAAATTTGAATTTGAACTGTAACTTTGAAATTGAAATTGAATTCGTAATGTAACTTTTATTTTGAATTTGAATTTGAATACATACTGTAACTTTAAAATTTGAATTAAATTTTTTGCAGCAGATTCAAAATTTGAATTTGATAGCCTCCAACGGCTATTTTCCCCTATAAATAGCCCTTTACCATCAGAGGTCAAAAGGTTGCGTGAGCTGCCTCAAGACCATCCAGCTATTAGCGTCGGTCTACAAACTCTACTAAGAAATGTGTCTCTCAATTGCCCTGAAGAACGTTAGGAACCAAGTGTCACAAGTCTGGGAGGAGAAGATAGATCTCATCGACAATTACAAATCAATATAAAAGCTTCATGAGAATCGTTGGTTGATTTGTGTTTTCGTATCGTATCGTCATTTGTGTTTTAAATTTCGTATTGTAGTTTGTTGTGATTTTTTTTCGTATCGTAGTTTGTTGCGTTTTTTTCCCGGTATTGTAATTTTATTTTTATGAATGAATTTTATTTTATGAATGAATTCTAGTTTCTTTGGAAAATTGAAAAATAATAAATATGAAATGGTGGGACCCAAATGAGTAAATTGTGTTGTGTTAGGCTGAACACAGTGGTAACCTGGGTTGACCTTGCCACATCAGCTTTCTCTCTCTGACGACCTGACGACGACCTAGTTTCCACATGTGTGACCTAAGGGTTTTTTTTAATCCAAACGGTTGGATTTGTACACTTTTCCAAGCTTTGAATTCGGTCGATTAGACAAACTAGTTTGAGCCTTCCCCCCTCTCAAACGGTGACAACCGAACACCCCACAATGGGGCAACCTGGGTCGACCTAGGCTCAACCGAGTGGGTTCACCTCCCCATTGTGTTCAACTAAGGGTGGATGGCAAGTCAATCTTACACCTCAGCGCCACTTCAGATTTCTCTCTCCTCTCACTTCTACTCACTCCCATTCACCTTTTTGTGGACAAAGCACTCACTCGCACTCACCTTAATTTTTTTTAATTATTTTTTCCTCTTTTTAACACAAATAAAACACTTCACTTCACCAAAATCAAGAAGGTGACTTGCTTACCGTAATTACCTTTTAAATGCGTGACTCACGCGTGAGTAGAAAAAGGTGGTAAAAAGGTTTGTTAGGCTACCCCCAATGGTAGCAAAGTGAGCAAATGGCAAGGAACTATCATGTGGCAAGATGGTTGGGGGTCCATTGTGAGTGATCGGCAAGGGAGCAAAAAGAGCGGTCAAAGGTGAAGAGTTCACTTTTCGGGTTCCGTGTATAGGGGGGGGGGTTTATTATTTGTATTTTAGTTTGTGAGTGTGTGGGATATATTTAGTGGAGTATTTTAATAGATAAATAAAATGAGTTGAAATGTGAAGTGGTGTAAGATTGTTAGAGCATAGGGTACGGTAGCTGATGGCTTGAGCCATTACCAAAAACGCGAGCCTATGGCACAAGATATCATACCGCATCTGGGCTGGTATGGCCTGGCGCCGTGGCATCTCACGCAGTCGGTAATTTTTATTTATTTATTTTTTTTTATTTTATTTTTTTTAATTTTTTTTAGTGGGTATTATGTTTGTGAGTGAGGTTTTGTGTTTGTATTTGAAGATCTTTATTATGTTTGTGTTTGATAGTTTCTTTATTTTTTTTAAAAGTTGCAAGTTATTGGCCCAAGGAAGAAGGAAGAAGACGGGTAAGTGGAATTGTTATATATTTTTGGTATAATGAGGAGTCAATGAGTGGATGACAGCTAGTGAAGTTGTGTAGCCTTTGTGTGTTTTGTAAATGATTTTATCAATTTTAAAATATCATAGATGAAAATATTGTGATAATTTAGTTAGTATATATATTTTCTTTTTCTCGAAACAAGTATAATGGTTAACAAATAAATTGCTAAGTGCTGGATTTTAGAAAACTATGCTAAACTTATAAAAATTTAAAAAACCCATTTCATATTAAATTTTAGTTACATATATCGTTTTATTTAAAAAAAAAAAGAAAAAAAAAATTTAAAGGCACCACAAAAACTGGTGTTATACTAGGGAGGTGGTTTTTTGTGCCATAGCCAAATGTGGTGTCATAGGAAAAAGGTGATGAAATGGCATCACTTTTTGCCACGACACCACACGATACCTAACCCTTTTAGGAGTGAAAAGTGATATGGTGGTGAAGGAGAGATAAAACTTACGTATATGACACTAAAGTGTAAAGTGAAATAGTGTAGGGTTGGAAGTAGTCTTAGACCATGAGGTATCGTAACATAGGGCTGCAATCAAGCCAAGCTTTTATCAAGCAACTTGAGCTCGAGCTCGAGCTTGACTCGATCAAGCCAAGCTTTTATCAAGCTCAAGCCCAAGCTCAATCCCAATAAGTTGGCTCGAAACATATAACAAGCCAAGATCAAGCTTTTGATAGCTTGGCTCGAGCTTTTATCAAGCTTATATCAAGGCTTAGTATATATATCTTTTTATATTAAATTCATATAAGTAACTAAGGGATAATTTGAATATTATTCTAATTATAAGGATTTACTTCATAAATAATTATTTAATATACTCTTGAAGGACTTTTATATGGTAAATAAAGTTGTAATTGATATCTTAGACCAATGATGTTGCTTATTTTCTTTATATCTAGAAGCGAATACACGTTTCTAGTTATTAATCATGAATATTAATAGACCAAAATATATACTACTATTAGATAATTTTAGCTTTTGTTTATACTTAGTATATCGATGACAACATTAATTAGTAATTTGGCTTATGTTTCATTCTATTGTTGGACTTAGTAAAAAAAAATTATTGTTGGTTTTATTACTGTTAAATTAATTTAATTTGGTTTTCAAATGTGGTTTTAGTTTGTATTACTTTATTTATATATATTTTGATGACTTTGTCTGCCAAATACAATATTTTTGTATACATTCAAGCTTTTCAAGCCAAGCTCAAGCTTTGCTCGAAATCTATTCAAGCCAAGCTCAAGCCTGGATGATTAAAGCTTGACAAGCTATCAAGCCAAGCTCAAGCCTACTATTTTTGTTTCAATCAAAGCTCAAGCCTTGTCGAGCTCGAGCTTGGCTTGACTCGATTACACCCCTATCGTAACACCATACCCCAACCATCTCTCGCCACTTAAGTGGCTGACGTGAGAATGGGGACGAGACAATGTTTTTTATTTATTTATTTATTTTTTAATCTTTTTGTTTATTAAAAATGATGGATCTGTGTTTGTGCGTGTGATTTTTAGCGTGTTTTGTTTATGAAGGT
This sequence comes from Chrysanthemum makinoi, assembly GCA_910596185.1. Lineage (NCBI taxonomy): Eukaryota > Viridiplantae > Streptophyta > Magnoliopsida > Asterales > Asteraceae > Chrysanthemum > Chrysanthemum makinoi. The sequence continues at coordinate 318,532,609 of OU343224.1, read as the reverse complement.
GACACAGATTAAATGATTTTTTTTCTTCTTGTTGACTGCTGAGTATGGGAGCTGATGCCGCCATTGTTGCAGAGGGTAGAAGCTTAGAAGTGAATGAATGGATTTTTAAATTATTATTTATGGTTTGTCAAATTTCTGTTTTTTTTTCATGTTGTATAAATAATTATTTAAAAATGGAAAAAAAAACTACAGCAACTCTCGGTAATCATGTATACGGATATAAAATGTTTCATAAATATTGTTCTTTCTTTATTTTTATCTTTTTATTTTATGGCAACACCAATGATAAATGATTTTTAAATTATTTATAATTATAAATATTGTGTATATTATGGTAATTTATTTTTTAATAAAATAGAAAAAATGGCAAGTTATCCAAGTTTGTTGGTTTGGGCTGTATATTGGTTTGCTTAAAAACTTTAATGTAACTTTTTTATAAAAATTTAATGTAATTTTATAAAGTTTAGTTTGTTTTAAAAAATAGAAAAGAAAATAAAATAGTGATGGGTGAGGCCCAAATGACATGTTATGAGTGAATGATGTTTTAGTGTGTGAGTGTTAAAAGTGAAAATACTGACGTGACGCTGAGGTGTCACTAAAAAAAGAAATTGGCATGCCACGATACCCTATGCTTTTAGAGGAGTTGTGTTATTATGATGTGAGTATGTGACACTCATGAGTCCCAAATAAGAAAGGAAAAGCTAATGATTTGTACACTCTAATTTCTTATTTGTACACTTAAATCTGTGCATTAATCAGTTGTACATTTATCATATGCTGCTTTATCGATTTGTACATTTGAGTGACTAATGAGAGTGTGCCAATCAATTCCCAAAAAAAAAAACCTTCCCCACACATACCCCTCTAACACTCTGGTAGTCTGCTACGTACTATTTAAAAGGTACAACTGTTGTACTTTTTCTTGATATGTTTTCTTGTTCCAAATTCCATCATCATTCAAGAATTATCATTACTTATTTTCATGTTCCAAATTCCATCATTTTAGAGCACAAGTTATAGGGTGTTATTGGTGTGCCAAATGCATGTCATTCGTGAGCCAATCATATCGGAGCATCGTGTCATTCGTGAGCCAAACGTTTTGAGCCGTCAATGGGCTCCATTTTACATTCTTGTGTGTTTTTTTTCTTTTGTTTTTTTGTGTATTGTGAGTGAGTGTGTATTTTTAGTGAGGTATTTGTGGGACCCAATAACATGTTAGTGGTGTGTTATGAGAGAGGTGTGTTTAAGTGATTGGTGTGTTATTGAAAGGTGTATGATGTGACGCTGAGGTGGCATACCAATAACATTGGTATCTCCCACACCTTGTGCTCTAATTTCACCAAATTTATATAAGATACTATAGGGCGAAGCCCTCTCAAACTATATTATTTTATTTCCTTTTCAGTATTTTATTCATCCAGTATTTTGGTTGCTTGAACATAAGCCCAACACCAGCCATTTTTTGTTTTTGGTTTTCTAATGAGATTTCCACGCCTTTTATTGATTGAGAAAGGCGGTCCTCCCAAAACCACCTATCGGCCTTTGTTCTGTCTTTACGCTTTCCAATGAAGGTTACAGCTTCGTCTTCATGGTATTCGATCCCGTGTTTGTTTGGCTGCCGGTTTGTTCTAAGTTTTATCATATCTTTATATACAGTTTCAATCTTTAGTTATATTTACTGTTTGTTTTAATTTTTTAATTTTCTTTATAAAAAGTTTAAGGTGTTAGTTGTTTAAAGTTGGATAATGATATGATATTTTTGTTTTTTAGGTAACAATGCTTAATCGAAATTGGATCCTTTTTCTTATCATGGGTTTGCTCAAAGTGTCATATTTAAGGTTAGTTTTCAAGTATTTATTATCCATCTGTAGTTAGTTTATGTCATCGTATTTAAATAAATAGTTTGACCTTATAATTTTGCATTAAAAATTTATGAGATACTTTAAAATTTAGAAGGTGATGTTGTTAATTGAAGTTCTTTTATGGAGATTCAAGGTGTGCCAATGTTGTGTATGATGGCTGTTAAATATGAAATGGAATATTGTAGAACAGTCACAAGTTCACATCAATTGTATGAATACATAGTATATTGTTTAAGGAGTCGTAAATTGTTGGTATTTCTGGCATTTCAGAGGATGCCTAATTTTATTTTAGTATTTATATTTATTCATTTTGTTTTGCAGGTACAAAATATTGACCATTAGTAGCATTGAAGACCCCTTTTGGATGATTTTCAAACATTACAAGGTAAGAATTATATTTGTTACCAGTTATTTCCCAACTATGATATGTAGCGGCGACTCTATTCTAAGGGGGGGTGTTTCGGATTGAATTTTAAAAGTAGCAAGTGTATTGTGTGCTTTTATTTTTTTGACTTTGAAAGCTACTGCAGGTTTCCACTCATGCAGGCTTGATGATGATTGCAGATGGGTGACTATTGTCATTTATTGTTTCTAGCAGATTGCTACTGATGAGGGTTGCTGATGATGTCGCTTTTCTATTGGTGACGCTTCCGACGTCAGATTGGTGCCAACTACGGTTACCTAATCTTTGCATTAAATTTAAATGAGATATAAACATACAAAGCAATAAGCTTTGTCACCATCAGCAAGGTAATATAAAGGTAAACTTTTCTTATACTTTTCGTTCATTAACAGTATCCCAACCATTAAACATGTTTTTTGGTAACATATGTAGGCGCGGACAAAGGAAGTAGCATGTAAGGTTTTTCGCAAGAGTTTTTGGCAGGGAAATATTTTAACAGTCATACGGTTTCTTTCACCATAAAGATGCATAACAATGTTCCTGAGCTATGCCGATGTGGTTCGAGGAAATTGTAAGTGTATATTTGTAACTCAAACGTACCGGTGTATAAAATTATACCGTTTCGGAATGTGACTTTTTAGGGTAAGTTGTAAGTTATTATCTGGCTATGTAACATTTTGTATTCTTTAGTAGCGAAGCTTCGTGCAGCACCAAATTAGCGCTTTCTACTTCACGTACGCCTCCATGTGCAGCGATAATTCCCAATTTCCACCTATGGATGTGCAGTTATGAAAGTAAGAACAACTATTCTTTTGCACCTTTAACTATGTCTCCCATGTATTGAATAAGCCACCGTTGCATAAAGATGTCAACTAATAACCTAGGTATTACAATATAATCGAGCATTACATGTAATAATGTGAATTTTGGGAAATCCCCACTTTGACAAAAAGTTTCTTCCTGCTCAAAATGACAACCCTATATATTAGATTATGCCATCCTTCCGCTTCTGCTAGCTCAGGACTTCCATTGAAACTCCATACTTACCTGATGAAGCGGAGCTAGCAGAAGCGGAAGGATGGCTGAAAGTTGTCTTCGCTCACTTTTTTCGCAAGGTTCATGTTTTGAAGCATCACAGGTATTAAACGGATTATGATATTTGTTAAATTATGTCCATATTTTATTGGATGGAAACATGACAGATTCTTCATCTATATATATCATTACGCGGCTGATCTGGTCGTGAAGGAAGCTTTAAAAGAATAAATTTCTTTTTGGACCAGTTGTTGGGTTCCCTCTCTTAGCCCTTTATTGATTTTTTTTGCCCTTCGTGTGTATTACCAGGCCCAGTAAATTTGAAGGGATACGTGTGCCATATCATACGTAGGCCACGTATGTCCTAACATCAATGAATTGAAGCAGTGTTTCCTGAAGCTTTTGTATACCACACCGCCATTACAGGCACTTAACATGAAGAGAACCCCGAAACATATTCACGCAAATGAATACAAACACCTAGGAAAATCTGACATCGAAAAACGTTTTCGGTGTGGCTTTCTATGCTACCTACTCGCAAATTTGGTTAATACCTGCTACGACTTATACATTTGTAAAATATCCATAATATGGAACCGAGGTTTCAACATGATCCGGGGACTATGTTTGTAACCCAACCTTTGTGTCACCAAGTTAAGGGGTTGTTTGGGTTAACTAATTTAATCAGGTTATGGGCGTATTTGGTTTTCGAAAAACAGATAAGCTCACCATTTCGACGTGCCGAGCTTATCAAGTTAAGCTTATTGGTTTGAATTAGCTAAATGCTCATAAGCTCTAAAAGTCACCTTATCGGTTCTATCACATTCAGATTAGCCTATAAGCCAATTAAATTTTGTTGGTTACCAACTTTTGCATTGGCTAATTATTTTGTATTGTGTTCACATTGTTCATTAATTTATTTTTGTTGTTCTGCAAATGGAAGGATTAGTTTAGAATTATTGCAGCTCATGTTTACCTTTATTGGTATTTCTCTTTCAGGTACATTCGTTTGTGGTGTTGTCGGTTAGAACACATTAGTTGTACTGAAATGTATAGATCTACGGTGTTTATGTGTACGATACGCTTGAAGAGTATAATGGACCTGGAGTGAGTTTTCCTTATTATAGTAAATAGTTGATTAAGATGGTCTTGCAATTTTTTTTTATAAAAGAATCGAATTGTTTTTTACAGGTGAAGAAGTTGATGCTTAGAAAGGTATGTTTATTAATTCGTTAAACGGCACACCTATTTATCCATCGTGCATGTTACTGATCATATTATAATTTACTACAGAATTTATTAGCTGCTAATTGGAAAGCCAATTTCAATACTGTTAATCGTGATGCTAAAGAAAGGTATTGATCTTATCTTATCAATTAGCAGAATATGTTTGTTCATTTAACTGTATAATGAGTGTATCAATATTTTGATGCGGGTTGAAACCAATGTGGGAGACAGAGGACTATGGGAAATTGGTCCAGGGAGAAAATGGGTTCTTTGAAATCTCAAAAGTTTGGAATCTTAATATCTACAGGTAAGTAGTATTTTTTGACTTTTCGAATTGCTGTTTGGTACGTTGCCACTGATTTAACCTGTTGGGTTAGGATCCACACGTATAGGATGGCCCAGAATTGCTGGATTTTGTTAGCCTGCAAACCTTTTTTTCCCCATTACTTACATATGATTAGTGCTTTTATTAGGACCGCTTTTTTAATTCTGATTATGCATTTGTCCGCTGCAGGGCAAAGAATCTAAAGAAGTCCTCTGCCTATGTGAAGCGTTAATTAGGCTGGAAGGCAAGGAAGGTGTTCACTCACCTTACACATCAGCGCCACGTCAGCTTTCTTTCTCCTCTCTCTTCCACTCACTTTCACTCACCTGTATGCGGACAAGAGACTCACTTCCACTCACCTTAACTCACTTTTTTTTTATAAAGCAAAAGGTAGAAATTTGGTGGGGCACGACTATCAACTAGGTGAACATTTCACCTTAATTTGCATTGAACCGATAAACTCACGGGTGACATGTTTGGCTTGGCATGGAGACTCACCTTACCCTTACCACTCACCTTACCACTCACCTTACCACTCACCTTACCCTTGCCATCGAGTCTTAGGTTCCAAGTCCGGTGCATAATCTCATAGGAAGGTAACATGTAAAGATTGCGCGTACTCCCATTATGTCCTTGAGATTCATACTTTTCAGGTCCAAAAGTATTCATGTATTGCGTTGACTACTTGATGTAAGATGCTGGTATAAATATCTTATAACATAACACATAAAAACAGCTGCTGGTATGTCACTATGCTGGTATAAATATACTCCTGAAGATATTTGTATTCCTGTACTGCGTTGACTATTCGATGCAAGATGCTGGTATAAAACATATATCTTTTGTAAATGGCGGTTGATACAATGTAACTATCTAGCTTCGTGTGATAATGTAATCGTCTACTTCAGAACACCCCCGCCGCATCGCGGCGGGTTCCAATAACTTGTTGAATTCTAATCTAACAATTTTTCATCCCAAAAAAGGCATATGAGTATACAAGTCATTATTGGAACGGTTGTAACGTTTTATTAAACAACGATCCATATTTAAGTAGTACACGTTGTCTCTTCAAAAAACACATAACGGATTTGGACAATGTGCATTGCACACTCGACAAACTCTATCGATGTTATTTTGATTTTCCAAATACCATATATATACAATTAACCAAAAATCAATACATTTTTTTCATTTGATTAAAACGACCACCAGTTGCATTTCCAACTTGTATCATACAGTACAAGTTATTAAGCAACCATTTCCTCTTTACGTGACAGGCTTCGCCAAAAGCCCGTCTCAGCAAACTTCTCCCACATTTCATTCTCCAACGCCACCACATCTTTATCCACCTCGGGCGTCATAAACCTCTCAGCCGCCGCTAACACCGCCGGATGCATCGACAACTCATCCTCAAATCCACAATTATGTTTATGCACCACCAACCTTCTCCTCCTCCTTCTCCTCATCGCATTCCGGCACAACCCTGCCGGAACTTTATACATACTCAACACCATAAAGTCAACCAAGGCAAAAGGAAAACAACAACACACGGCAGCCACCTCCGCGGAGGTACCACCGACCACCTCAGCCATACGGTTGCCTCTACGTGATGAGTGGTTTTGCAGCAGCTGGCGACGCTCTTCTAGTGACCTACGGAGAACAAACTGGGGTTTTGTCACTTTGGTCATTTTTAGTGACGGTTTTTGGATCGTCGCTAAGAGTTTTTTTTTGGTTTATTGTAACGACAACCGGTTAAAATGTGGGAGATTAATGGGTGTTTTAAAGGGTCTTTGATGGATGTGATGAAAAGGTAATTTGTTAACACTTGGAACGTTAAAGATTGTTTTTCGGTGGTTATTACTGACGCACTTAGCGACGGTGTTTGTGTGTTAGTGAGTGTTTATAGGAAAGAAACAGTCAGCGAATGTGAGTGGATGTCGGAGATTGTGTAGCTGGAACTAGTGACTGAAAATTGGGCTTGACCCAGCAAATGTTGTCTATATTCTTTTCACTTATTTGGGCTTTGGCCCAACATACATAAAATGTTAGTGTGTTGTACAATTATTTGCCTATTTGGTCCAAAAATTTGTTGCCTGATTTTGAATTTAAAAACAAGACTAATACTCCGAGTCATTGAAATATTAAGCACATTCTGTTAACAAATTCACAATATTTAGATTGAAGGCAAGCCTGTAATAGCAACTATATATCCAAATATCCAATTCAAAAAATGAAAGTTAATCGAAATCCGGCTCACCTTTAAGGTGTTTTTTTTGTTGCGGTTTGAAAGGGGCGTTCTTTTTGGTTGTTTTTCTAGGCGTTGTCGTTGTTTGGTTCTATCTTATAGCTTATTGCTTGTTTTACATGTTTATAGAGTTAGACGCTTGGTATCTTAGTTTGATGGTTTTATGTCTGTTTCTTCTTGGAAGTCAATAGCATCTAATTAATTTAATGATGCTGTAAAACAATAAATATTTTTGGAGAACACTTAGATTTGAAACAAATATTTTGCAACATATTTGGGGTTTGTCACGGGCATGTATGTGCTTTTATTTGGACGGCACCGCCTAACTGGTGTCCTTTTGTCATAGAAAGCGATTGTACTCTTTAATTCCAACCTTTTTATATAAATGACAAAAATCTATACCAAATTCGTTTGCTGTTTTTGGTCGTTTGTTAGATACAACTTATCAATATACGTGTCACATTTCAGCCCAATATCTTTAGATTATCTTTGTACACCATGAGTTTTAACAATTTAAGCAAGTCTAGATGATCCATGTGTTTTAATCTATGTCAAAATTTGATGACATATTAACATGAAAAATGGACGTTGCAACATATAAAAGGTTCTCTTTGTCGTTTTGTATTTAATTTCATGGTGACTATTGAACCGTGCTTAGCACGAGAACATGAGGCGTCACTAACTAGCATATGCAATTAGTGTATAGTTGGAGGCTTATTTTTAGGCAACACTGGCAATACATGCGTATAATGTAAAATATACCCATTAAAGATTATCGACATCGAAAATTGAAAGGGTATAAAGCTCAATCATTCAGTTGTATGTGGTGGATGTAACACTCCTTGAAGGTCATGATGCAGGCAACTTGCTTAGTTACAAAGCCGTTTTTCGTCTAAAAATTGTGTACACGTCGACTATAAACTATAATAAGAGGAACGTCAAATTAGTTCATATATGATACGCCGACTAGAACAAAGTCATGGCCAGAGACGGAGCCAAGAATTTTTATTAAAAGAGGCTCAATATTTTTTTTTCCCAGTAGTAACATACAATTCTTTAAAGTGGATTCCTTGAGAAATTGAAAAAGGTAAAAACGTGTTTGTTTATTAGATATGAGCAATTGACAAAAATTAGATTAATGACTCTATAAAACATACTTAAAAGCTTAAAAATTGAAAAGAGAAAGCTAATTACAAAGCGGTATGTATTAACTGAAACCAAAACAAATAACTAAAAACATATCATCTATATAGTCTACAGCAGTGGCGGACCTAGGACAAAGCCTAAGGTGGTTCCTAGCTTATTTAGTCGAGACAACAAATAAATTGGGTCAATAAGTCAACCGGTCAACGGGTCGGGTCAATAAGTCGGCTTAGATTAAGTCTTATCGGATACTATATATAACACATGTAACAAAAGACATTTGTGGCAGTGTATTAAGTGTTTTAATAAACCAAACTTTTCCCTTAAACCCAACATTATGTGTGTATAATTAAAAATAATGTATTATCATTATGATAAAATTGGGAAAACATAAAAAGAAGAAAAAAAACAAAAATAAATAAATAAAATTCAGTGTTGGTATTTTTAGCTACCGACGACGTATTTGTATTTACCGAATTTTGATAGAAACTTTAAAAATTATATATAACATGTTATAATAAACATAAAAAAGTTGCAAAAACTTTCGTTATAACAAAAATATTTTGACTAGCACAAATAATGAAAGTGCTGGCATCCAAAGATAAAAGGAAAACCCATAAAGGACTATAGCCTAACTTAAAATTGCTATTTCCAAAACTAAAGCAACTATCATATCAAAATCACTATACCCAATATTAAAATTATTGCTATATCCAGGTAACTCACTTTACAGTTTCTGCGTCTTCTTGGTTAACTGGTTAACTCCCACATATATGTCCGATTCCGGCCACTCGGCCAGGTTTCTTTTGCTATTTTTTTTCTTCTTTCTTCTATTATGTTCTAAAATTCAAGGTGGTTCCCTGATAATTTTTAAGGTAGGTCCTAGAAAAAACTCTATATAGTTTCTAATGGTTCTTTTCGTCCAAGGTGGTTCCCGGGCACCGCCTACACAAGGCGTAGGTCCGCCCCTGGTCTACAGTGGATTCTTTGAGAAAAAAGATGAAAAGAGTTGTAACCAAAATTAAAATTGCTTTTTTCAGATTGCAATTACTATTTTACTACTTTCCATAACAAAAGCAATGTACAAATAAAACAAATAATTAAGCGAAAATTTTCTGAATAACCCTGCAGAGAACTCCTTTTCTTGCAGTGGATCACTTTTTGTGACATTACCAATTTGGCCAACTTGATCCTTTGCTAATATGCAGAGAAGTCCAAAATGTACACGTGTTTGGCCCACATTCAGGGACGGACCCAGGATTTTTAAAAAAGTGTTGCACAAAAGAAATATTGGGCTAACTAAAGTTACACCATAAGAAACGAAAGTAGCAAAAAATTTTTGGGGGTTGCACATACCACAAAAACGACATTTTTGAAATCTTTTTGCACTTCGTAACCTAAAATCGGGTGTAGCCCGTGCCACACCCGGCATACATGTGGGTCCGTCCATGCCCACATTAAAAGTAAGCCAAAGTAAAAAAGATCCAAACATCCATGTCATCAATTTCACTGCTTCTAAGCAACGGATTCTTTCAACATGGGCCCATAATTAACGCTACTCAGAATTAATATACCACATCAACAATTCGCTGCCTCTTGGCAGCGATATGCTTGAAACCGGGCTCACAATCGTAAAAAACCCTAACTAGCCACACCTGGGGAAAAACCAAAATCCTGCAAAATCGAATTGAATGACAATTCAATCTAAATCCGCATAAAGTAGGCAAAGATTTTTATCACTTTGAATTCAATCCAAAATGTAATCACGATTTTTAATCACTTGCAAATGCAAAAACAAAATTTCTTTCTGAGGTGCGACTGTAGTAGTTGTGGTGTGGCTGTGGTGGTGCGATTGTGGTGGTTATGGTGTGGCTGAAATGGTGCGACTGTGGTGGTTGTGGTAGTGCGATTATGGTGGTTGATAACGCTACAAGCGTCGTTCGGGGTCAAAGGAACTTCCTTTTCGTCGAGCAAGTTTTTCAACACCCTAGGCAGTGAACCTAATCGTTGTAGTGTAGTATTAGGGTAAGCCACGGGAATTGATATAGTTCTCTAGGGGAATAGGAATGCTAGTGAGAAGTTACTACGCTAAGGTTGGGGTTGAGGAAGATTATTTTTTATCTTTTTATGTTTTTAGGAAATTGAAAGGTACCTAATCTCGGGGTTTGGATTTGGGGGTATTTCTACCGATTACTTCTACTTATCTAATTATCTAAACTAAGGTGTATGTAGTCTATGTCTGTTGTTGTGTGCTCGTATGATAGTTAAAAATGTATTTGCTTAGGCTTTATTACTCCCTAGTTATCTCCTATTGGTGGTTGAATTGTCACGTCCTTATTCTTAATTGCGTTGTGTCTCTAAGGTCGTAGGGTATGCGTTTATACCTAACTCTTTGAAGCTACCAAAGGTTAATGACTACAAAATCTCTATAATTTATAAACTTTAACTCTAAGGTATTCTTTGAATGACTAGCCTACAATTACCCTAGGCGATTATAAACTAAGGTTCATCAAAGATTAATCAAGCATTACAAACACAACGAATGACCTATCGCAATACTAGGTCAATCACAATTAAGATAAGAGACAACCAATCATTATTCAATAACTAAGTTTCATATTACCTAAGCAAACACACAAGTAAATTAGCCGGACATGGGGAACATGCAAGCATACATACAATCAAAGGAAGACATAATTAAATTAATGAAGTAAAACACTTATCTTGATGTAAGATAGGATATGGAACCCTAAAATACTGTACAAGACAGCCTTGGTTCGGTTTAGGTTTTTACTCCAAAAGACTACACACTCAAAACTGAAAAATTCGAATTATATATATAAGATTACAAATGCGATGGCGTCACCCTTTAGCTTGTGACGCCGTCGGGTCGCCGTTATTAAAGTTTCGTCTTGGCCACGTTAGTCTTGCGACGACGTCACCTTATGCTTGTGACGCTGTCCTCTTCTGTCTCTGACGTCGTCTGGATCAAATCTAGGCCGTTTGAGCTGCGACGTCCTACTCTTTTAAAACCTGAAGCCGTCACCTGTAAATAGGCAATTTGGCTACTGAGTCGTCACAAAATTTTTCTGACGGCGTCTCTAGTTGAACCTGACGCCGTCCCTTTTTAGAACCGGATGCCGTCCCCTTCAGTTCCAGCAGCCTGAGTGTCTCGATTCTTGACTTTGGCCATTTTCTTCGTATATTCGCGCCTTTTCGTCCGAAAAAGTGTCATTCCAGCAATTTGCCTTCAAGATACCTAAAAAGTGAAAAGGAACGATATTAAGTAATAACGGATACAAAAGTGATCAAATAAGGGCTTCCAACATACTTGTATCGACATTTGATGGAACGAGAGAACTTGAGAAAGGCCCAGGAAGTGAAGATATAGGAACACAAGAGAATGCTCCAACTAATCTACGGTTACTTGCAGGTAAATTTTTAAAATTTTAAATATATATATAGATGAAATAATAGTTTTTAATTATTACGTTATAAAATTAAATGCAATCCCAGCCAGGGGGATGACACAAGAAATACCTACAAGACCATCCTTTGTAGATGGACATTGTGGTGTTAGTGGATTTAATGGGTTTCGGAACGCGCATGTATATTTTATTGTGTTTTTTTTTGAAAATAATTTGTTATTGTATAAAAAATGACTAAACATTCTAATACTGTATGTAGGGTGATATGTGCTAAAACACATACCTTTTCTTTATCAAATCAGACCCAAAATAACCAAGAAAGAGCCGTTTATTGCTAATATTTGTTGTTTTCTTGATTTTGTGCTTGTGCAGGTACGGATATGTCAAAACACGCAAAAGATAACCAAATCAGACAAAAACCCGAGCACGAGAGATAAAGAGTGCTAAAGCTGAGCCAGAAGGTCAGAATTAAGCATCTGTGAAGATTTCTATGCTGAAAAGATAATTTGTGAAAGATATGTCAATTCTGAAGAATTGTCAGAATCAGTCCCTGAACTTGCATCAAATGGTAGAAAATAACCCTCAAGTTTCAGAAATTGGCAAGAATGGCCCTTGGTCTATTGAAGATTGGCAAGTCTAACCCTTGGATGACATTTTCAAAACTACACTATTGGTCCCTGGATTTTTAGCTTGTACAAGAATGGTCCTTGAATTTATACATGGGTTCTAATACTTGTCCTAGTCCAAATATACTTCCTTTAGCCATTTGATTTACCACAACCCAAGTCCATCTCCAGCATCCCAAGCCCACCACTTAAACTCATACCCGGTCCCCTCAAATACCCGGTCAACTGCTCCATTAAACCGGTCAACAAAATCGAAATATAATAAAAAACTCACGCGCCAAAACTATTTGTCCCAATTTCCCCAAACCAGATAACCATAAACCCTAATCTACCCCTTAGTCAATTAGTCAAATTCATTACAATTAGAGGGTAAATCCGTACATACTGACACCCACGACATGTGCCCACCCGGTCACCAATCCGTGTGTCACATTCCAAATACGCTCTCGATTGGAGGAAAGGCGTGGCATGTGCAATCCAAAGGTGAGATTGGTTGGGCGATGTATGAGCATGATCCAAGGGTAGATAAGCAATCAGAGAAAGCACAAATGCCATCTTCTGGATCCTTCCAAGGCCTTAGCTCGCCTATATAAGGCACCCTTATTTCACAGTTAAACCAGGTAGAATTTGAGTAGAATTAAGTAGCTTATAAATGTTTTATGTTTAAATTTCATTTATGTATTTCTAAATTTCAGTTCCATTGTAATCTCAAGTTTTATTAATTAAAGTAATTTCAGCTTTTGTCTTCAATTAATTTCAATTACTGTTTCATTGATTTCAGTAGCTTACTAGTGTTTCAGTTAATCAATTTAGCTTATCTAAACTTAGTTTCAACTTATTTACTCTATCAAACAAAAATCACAAAAAAAAAAAGAAAAATACTTCAAAAAAATAAAAAATATCTCAAATCTGCTTTAAAGTTCAAATCAGCTTATGTTAGTATAAGCTATTATAAGCTCAAAAATTAGCTTAGTAAGTGTTTATAAAGGTTTGTACTCAGTTCTGCATTCAAACACCAAAAACAGTCAACATAAACTGTCTCTAATTGTTCTGGATAGCTGTTATGATGATGAATCTGGGTTGATATGGAGTCATTTGGGTTGAGATCAGAGTTAGGTTAGTGGTTAAGTGATCTCAGTTGAGCATGTCATTGTGACAGGACCTCTTGTAAGTCTAAAATTTATCTCAGTTTTAAAATTAGTGTAGATTTGCTTAGCTCAGCTTATAGTTAATCTGTTTAGCTTATTTACATTTTATTCTAGCTTTTTGCATTTGATTTTCTCATATGTTAGCTTAATTCCAAGTTCTATGTTTATGTTATGATCTTATCTGTTTTGGTTCCACATAAGCTTAGATCTGATATAACTAGTGAGAAACTGCTGTTATAATCCTTTAATTGAGGTTAAATAACAGAATTGGATCTAGGTCTGTGGTAGCTTGAATCAGTAATTTGGATTGCATTAGTTTCATTTAAGCTTGATAAATAGTGTTTGGATCAGTTGGTTATATTGAGCTTAAGGCTTGGTTTGTAGTTTAGATCAGTCAACTTAGTCTCATTTAGAACATTTAGACTTAATTCAGCCAGTCACTTGCATCCTAGAATAGCATAAGTCAAAATTGCATCTCATCTGCTTTAATTCCATAATCTGTTTGAATCAGTAGCTTAGCTTTTGCATATAGGTGAATTAGTAGTTAAACTAGCATAAGTGAGGTTCAGTTAATCATAATTCATCATTTCAAATCCATTTTAGTAGCTCATAATCTCATTTTAGTCAAAATATCAATTCTGTTTTAAAAGTCAAAAGTGTAATTGTGGTTTTTATAAAACTTTGTGGATTTTTCAATGATTCATTTTTTATCCAAATTAGTCGAAATTTTGGGATAAATAAGTTCAGTTGGTCTAGTTTTCAAAACACATTTTTGTGAAATTTTGTCAAGCCTCTATAAGCTCTTATTCAGCTTGTTTTTAGAGCTAAATTGCCTGTTACTCTTCAGCATAACGAGTGTGAATCGGGAACTCACTTGCAGTCTTGCATTGGATTCAATTTAGAACATTAGGCCCTGAAATTTGGTCCAGGTGATCTTTGGTTGGTTGACTAGAGAGTCCTACTTCTGTTGTTCACTATAGCTTATTTGATAAGCCTGTGCTGTAGCTTTAAGATAGGGGTTAGGGCTGTTTGGCCTTAGTGGTTAATTAGCTCAAATACTAGGTAGATTGCTTATTAGAGGATAAGATTAGTTGGAATTAGTAGCTTTTAAGTATTTTTAGTATAACCTAGCTTCTGTGTTCAATAGGTGCCTTCTAGAGCTTTTTAGCTTATTCTTAGTGCTTATTCTCAAGCTGATTGCATTCAGCTTCAATTTCTCACACATAAGCATAGGTTTTTATAATTTTTATCAGTTTAGAATATAATTTTAGAATTTTCCTGAATTTTTCAGATTTTTCTAGTTCTGTTTACTATTTTTCTTATTTTAAAAACAGTTTTTAAGACTTTTTAAATAGATTTTATTACAAATAAATCAGAAAATCTTGAAAAAAATAAGTTTTCAATTTTCATAAATTAAGATAAATATAAAAAGCAAAAAAATAATTTTTCCAGATTTTTCCTAGTTTAATTTGTAATTTTTAGCCATTTAATTAGTTTTAAACAGTTTTTAATTCATAGTAAATATAAAATAATCAAAAAAATACAAATATAGTTTTGAAAAGTCTTTTGAGTTATTTTAGATTTTTAAAAAATAGTTTCATAATTTTCCCCTTAATTTTCATAATTTTTAGTATTTTAGATTTGTTTTAAAAGTTAAAAATTAGATTTTAATTCAAATAAATAAAAGAAAATCATAAAAATTAGTTTTAATGATTAAATAGTTTTCAAATATCATTTTTAGTATAAAATTAATTTTAGATCATTTTTTTTAGAACTTAATTTAGACGTAGTTGCATTTTATTCGCGTTTCATTTAAATCTCGTATTTGCATTTTAGCGTAGATTAGCATAGTTTGCCATAATTCTTTGGTTTTCCCCATAGATTTTATTCTCATTTACTTTCCTTATCCCGTAGTTTAGAAAACTTCAAATTATCCCATTATCTTATTCAAATCCCGATAATCGCGACGTGAGTTGAAAATTCCATTCAACCCTCGTTCGGAACGATCTCGGTGCTCAAACCTAATACGTTTGAGTTACCCTCATACTAAAAACTTCTATAATTGGTTTCCCGAGCGAATCAAATTTCGGCGCCGCTGCCGGGGAGGGCTTGTAGTGAGTTTTCGTATTTCCGTCTCGAATCGCGTGCATTTGAAGATCCTTCCCTGAGTGAAGTTACCGTCGTTTATGTATAATATATATTTTTGAAAAACCCAAAAACATCTAAAAAAAAACCAAAACATTCTTCCTAGAGTGTTTACAAAACCATAAAAATTAAAAAACCAACAAAACAAACCGAAACGTCAATTGTTACGTCGGCTCACCTCAGAAGTACAACCTATACACGGGGTAAACGAAAGTCTTGACATTAAATTGCGATGAAGAACGATCCACTAT
Source organism: Chrysanthemum makinoi (assembly GCA_910596185.1). NCBI lineage: Eukaryota > Viridiplantae > Streptophyta > Magnoliopsida > Asterales > Asteraceae > Chrysanthemum > Chrysanthemum makinoi. The sequence continues at coordinate 318,516,771 of OU343224.1, read as the reverse complement.
TCGTTCCCGCTCCGCTGCGCGTACTTTTGGGAGCTACCGAGCACCGGTTGACGTGACGGTTACAAAAATATTGTGTTTTCAAGGTTTTCTTAATTATATAAAACCCAAAAAGATTTTCCTTTTCAAAATATGTTTTCTAAAAATTCAAAAATATTCTTCTTTTATCCTCTGATCCGACAATTCTTTCTTCTTAACCCTCTATATGTTTAATTCTTATGGATACGATTAATTATCGTCATTGTTTTCACTGCCAAAGCCGTATGGAAGAAAATCAATTTCGATGTTTGAAATGTATTTGCGACTGGTGCGGAAATAATTGTCGAAATGGATTTTGTAATATATGCCAGAATTTTAACAATCCAAATCCAGATCTCGCTCGTCTTTATGCACGTCTCGAAAAAAAGGGTACTCTTCATAATGATGATGATATAATAGCATGGTGGAAGAATTTACTTGAAGAACCCTCGATTCCTACTCCTTCTCCGGTGAGGGAAATGGAATATGTTTCTGAGTCTGAGGTGACTCCCGTTCAAGAACCATAGCCTATCACGGAAATAGCTAACTCTTATCCGGATAATTCTTCGATTTATCAGCTTTTATGCATATGGTGCAGAGGACCCGAATATGGTGGGAATTGTCCCGGTTGTAGCAATGGAAAATCAGGAACCGAGTTTCACCACAATCCTTACAATGAGACAACCGATTTCCCTAACCAACCTCTGTACCCTGAGCCAGAATCATACTCTTGTGAGTATTGTGGTGGTCCTCACCAAGGTTTTCAATGTCAAGTTCAATTTAACAATTCGACCTTTGGTTATGAACCTTACCCTTATTCGTCACAACAATCATACTATTGTGAGTATTGTGGAGGTCCGCACGTTAATTCCGATTGTCAGATGCAGAATCCGCTTGATTACGAGCAAGTTCCTTGTAACAATTACGACTATTCTTATGACCCACCTCCACAATACCAAGAAGTTCAACCACAACCTTCACTAATGTCTAATCCAAAATTTCTGGAAGCAATGATTGATCTTAAAAATCTTATTGATAAAATTACCCACGGAAAAGAAGATCCTCCTCAGAAAACTTATGGTGAATTACTCGCTGAAGAGCAAGCCGCTAAAGTCAGTTACCGGAGACCTTTCGTTTACGATTCTGATTCTGATGACGAATATACGCCTCCGAGTGGCAATCCCACTCCCGTTTCCGAGCCTTTCATTTCCGACCCTTCCCCTTCACTCACACCGGTTGAGAGAAGTGACGTCCTTTTGGAAGAGGTCGATGATCATATTTCTACGGACATCGTTGAACCCATTGACTCTCTCATAATGGGGGATGAGCATCTTAGTACTATTCCGGAAATGGAAGAGACTAGTGTTGAGATCCTTGTCCCAAGCCCAAAAGAGTCCAAGGTTGTTGTTGATGATATTTGTAAGGAGCCTTCTCTTGATATTTCGAATGATCATGTTGAGATGTTCTCCGATTTCGATAATAATTCTTATGGAGACATCGATTTCGTCGACGATTTACCATCTGAGCCCGTTCACATAGAAGAAGAAAACGATTTTGAGCCAGAAGATGAAGAGATTGAGCCCGATGATATTCAGTTTGAGGATGAAGCATTACGAGAAACATTGTCAAATGTCTATCTTCTCATTTCAAAAATTGAAGCCCTTAACGATAATTCGAGTTCGACTCTTATCTCCGTTAAAGATAGCGACTTCTCACCCGAACTTGAGACTTTCAGATTTGATGAAGAGATTAGTGGCAATCCCACTATTGCTAATGTTTATCCTCCGATTCTTGAGCGATTCTACTTTGATGTTGATAGGAGCAAGTTTTTGAATGAGATTTCTGATACTCCGACAAATGACCCGATCATTGAGGATGCTTTTGATGACCCAATGATAAGGATTTAAAATGTACCTTTTTGAGGGGTCGTTTAAGCCCTTATTTGATCACTTTTGTATCCGTTATTGCTTAATATCGTTCCTTTTCACTTTTTAGGTCTCTTGAAGGCAAACTGCTGTAATGGCACTTATTTGGACGAAAAGGCGGGGATATATGAAGAAAATGGCAAAGTCAAGAATCGAGACACTCAAGCTGATAAATTACAAGGGGATGGCGTCCATTTGCTTAAACTGCGACACCGTCGGAGGAAGTTGTGACGGCTCAGAATAGAAATTGCTAGTTTTTGGAGGACGGCGTCGGGCTTTAAAAGAGTAGGCCGTCGCAACTCAGACGGCCTAGATTCAATCCGACGACGTCGAAGCTAAAGAGGACAGCGTCACAAGCATAAGGTGACGCCGTCGCAAGATTAACTTGGCCAAGACGAAACCCTAATGACGGCGACACGACGGCGTCACAAATCATAAGGTGACGCCGTCGCACATGTAATCTTATATATAAAATCCGAATTTTTCAGTTTTAGAGGGTAGTCTTTTGGGTAAACTTTTGGAGTAAAACCTAAACCGAACCAAGGTCGTATTTTAGGGTTTTAAACCCTATCTTACACCAAGATAAGTTTTTTACTTCATTAATTTAATTATGTCTTCAATTATTTGTTTGTATGCTTGCATGTTCTCCATGTCCGGCTAATTTACTTGTGTGTTTGCTTAGGGAATATGAAACTTAATTATTGAATATTGATTGGTTGTTTCTTATCTTAGTTGATTAATGATCTAGTAATGCGATAGGTCATTCGTTGTGTACTTAATGCTTGATTAATCTTTGTGAACCTTAGGTTATAGCACTATGAGTTGTTGTAAGCTAAATTATACAAAGAGGCCTTAGAGTTAGAGTTTATCATCCCTAGTGGGTTTTGTAGACGAGACCCTTTGGTAACTTCAAAGAGTAGGGAGAAACGCATACCCTACAACTTTAGACACACAACGCAACTAGGAATTAGGACGTGACAATTCAACCACCAATAGGAGATAATTAAGGAGTAGTAAAACCTAAGTAAACACATCTTTAAACTATTATACGAGCACACAATAATTAGACATAGACTACCACCACCTTAGTTTAGATAATTAGATAATAGTAGAGTAATCGGTAGAAATACCAACCCCCAAATCCAAACCCGAGATTCGTACTTTTCCTTTTCTAAAAAACATAAAAAGATAAAAAAATAATCTTGCTCAACCCCAACCTTAGCGTAGTAACTTATCACTAGCATTCCTATTCCCCTAGAGAACGATATCAATTCCCGTGGCTTACCCTAATACTACACTACAACGATTAGGTTCACTGCCTAGGGTGTTGAAAAACTTGCTCGACGAAAAGGAAGTTCCTTTGACCCCGAACGCGCGTGTAAGCGTATCAAGTTTTTGGCGCCGCTGCCAAGGAATAGAATAGCTAGTTAGTAGTCCACCTCGTTTAGGTTTCTTTGCTTGATTCCTATCAAGTAAACTTTTCTCATTTTTAGCTTCCTTTTAGTCTATACCCCTTCTTCGTGACCTTTGTTCGTAACCTCATCACTTTTCATCATGGAAGGTGAAAACCCCCTCAAATCATTGTCCCGCCAAGAGACCGTACTCTTGGTGAATACTCGAGACCTAGCCACCTAGGCTATAGGAACACCATTGAGCTTCCAGACCAAGCCCAAATTACGGCCTTGCGATCCGACACCATCCGGTTGGTGCAAAATGGATGTGCATTCCATGGACTTCGCTCTGAAGATCCTAATCAGCATCTTAAGGAGTTCCTTAAAATTGTCGATTCTATTGACCTTGATGCTACTACTCGGGAGACCACGCGTCTGCGTCTCTTCCAATTTTCTCTACGGGACCAAGCTAGTAATTGGCTTAAGCGACTTCCCGCCGGCTCCATCTCAAGTTGGGATGATCTCACCAATCTATAATCGGTTAACTAGGGAGAAACCAACCAAGACCGATCTTAGACTTTCTTTAGCTAATCACACATATGTTTACCCCGTAGGAATCGCGGTGGATGTTCTAATAGAGGTAGCTAATATCGTTTATCCGGTGGATTTCGTGATCATAGATGTTGAGGAAGATAAAAACGTGCCTCTCATTCTTGGGACACCATTTCTGGCCACCGCCAAGGCAACCATCAAATGCGGAGAGGGCATCATGGTGCTTAAAAGCGGAAAAGGGTACGCTAGGATACCCATCATTCCAAGATATCCTCTTAAGATCATGGAAATGATTACGGGTGGAAATCCACAAGCCCCTGTAAAAATTTTTAAGAAGAAATTGAATGATTGGGAAAAGGGGCTTAGGGACTTTATGGTTCAGGAATTATATGCAACGTTGTGGAAACCCGATAAGAAGTTAGGAAATAATCCCACTTCGATACCAAAGGCACAAAGGAGCCCTAAGGAATTCCTAAAAGGAGAAAAAGTACTTTTGTACAAATCTCGGATAAGGGCATTACAAGGTAGAAACAAACCAAGATGGTTTGGGCCTTTCACAGTGAAGGAAACTAATCTAAAGGATAAAACCGTCACCATAATAGACGACGTTGGCAAGGAATCCACAGTAAGCATACAACGTGTACACTCTTTCGATGATGGAAAGAAGGAAGAAGGTGGCGGTAATGAAGTAACGTAGGACACGACTACGAGTCTAGCTACAAGACTCTTAAATAAAGAAAAGCGCTTCGTGGGAGGCAACCCATGCATAATTGTTTGCTTGTTAGTGTCATATATCTTTTATTGATTGTTTATTCTCATGTTTAAATTTGTAAAAATGCTTTATTTTGTTTTTAACCTCGTCTTAATTGCATATAAAGGTATTTTACATAAAGGATAAGTGTAGGGAGGATTACACACGTTTTCATAAGAAAAGTGAACATGAGAATAACAATTGATTAAAAGATATATTTGCGTGTTTGTTCGAGTCAAATGCTTGTATCGAGTCATAATGGATGTTTTGCGGGAAATTTTTCCAGATTCTAAAGATATAAATTTTCCAGAATTTTTTTCCAGAAAATCGCAGACCAGTTTTTGTCAGGATAACCTGACGGCGTCAGGATTGCAACCTGACGGCGTCAGGAAGGAATAAAAACATCAGATCACTTTTTCTCGTTTTCTGAGCTACTTAAAATTTTTGGAAATTTCCAGGTCTTAATTTTCTTAGAAATTCTGTAAACATCCATTCCACAAGCATTATATCCTAGTTTAAATCGAGTCTTATATATTATTACCGCTGATTTTACGCGAAGGTTTCGTTTGTTTTCTTCAAGTGTGCAGGTTTTGTTTATCAAGAAGAAGATACATAAAGTTGGAGAAGTTTTTCACGCATACATTCTTCTTGGAAAGGATTTAACCACTACTTCACACACGGATCCTACCGAGCTAATCAGGGGAGTACTAGTTTCTTTCGTTTTTAATTACCTTCTTTTATCATAACTTTGATACTTTCGGGGAACATTGGGGACAATGTTCAGTTTAAGTGTAGGGAGGGAAAATAAAACGGGAACTTTGAAACTATGCTTATCCTTGATTATTTGCTTTTTCCAATTGCACTTTTGTAATAAACCATGAGAAAATGTCGGTTAGGGTAATTTTGGCACCAAATTTAAAATTTTTCATAATATATAGGAGTGGGCCATTAGTCTTAACAAAAGCGTCTCACGGATAGGAAGTTATATGACTAGCACAAAACCCTTTACCACTTAAATTCCACCAAAAATGTGAGGATCGCCCTTAGATTAGTAGGAATTGAAGCATTCATCTTCAATGCTTAGAGTGTGAACCGGTAGTATATTAGATTCTAGAACTTGTTTTGTGATGCATTCCGAGATCGCTAGTAAGACTACACTTGTGTAGTTAGGAATAACTAAATGATAAGAGGCATTAGGATAACCCTTGTTTGATACCCGTAATATAATTACTTATTCCACATTGGTTGAGTAATTCCCCCACACCTTTGCGTTGTACTCATCTTTAGTACACGATACCCCTAGTTAAACCCTCAGAGCCTATCCTTTTCGCGGTTCTCATGATGTTTCGGTTTTCCGGAATATCAATGAAGAACATTGTCTACACCCCACCCCCAAATATACACCCAAATCGCCTTAGCCTACCCTATATGCACTCACTTTTAGTGCATTATTGTTATCACCCTAAACCCTTAGTTCAATTATCTAGTTGCTTGCATGAGTTGCTAAGTCGAGTCATATCCTTTGTATACAGTTTTGGGACGATTGAGATTCATGGGAAAAGTTAAAGTTTTAAATGACTAAAAGGGAACGCCAATTCCCTTATTTGCGTAATAACGTACTCCAAGTGTTTTGATCTTTTCAATTCGGGTCATATTAGTGTTAGAGTAATAAAAACTCAAGTGTAGGGATGTGCTATAAACCCCTATCATTTTGATGTTATCGTAGAGGATGGTAGAGTAAAAGTGTATTAAAAAAAAAAAAAAAGAAAGAAAGAAAAAAATCGAAAAAAAAATAGAAAAAGAGAAAAGAAAAAAAAATAGAGTGAAAAAAAAAAAAAAAACGGGCTACCATCCTACATCTATCTTTAAATTTATGTTTGTTTATTTCAGTTATCTAGAGTTTAGAGTGTCGAGTCTTGGCTTAGCAACGCCATTCTTCGTATGCATGTAACATTGAGATTTTTGACTTGCCACTACTAAAAAGCCTATCCCACCAAACCCTTTATTTCCCTACCGTAAGCCTAACGTTACAACCCTTTAAAGACCTCTTTGATAGTCTTTCCTAGGTGCTTACGCCAAAGCGACGGAGGTTTGATCTATTCTCAAGCCTATGGTAATCTATGTACTAGGACCGGTTAATGAGTGTTTATCTTCCATTTCCAATTTGCTATATTTCATATACACCCGAGAGATGTGAGTATCCAAACACCTTATGTGAGGTGCTAGTATGTAATTTCCGTGCTTGTTATGACTTTTGCGGGGCTTGTATGTGTTGTGGACTGTTTTAAATCAATGCTTCATGACCCCTAACTTATAAATTAATTGGCTAAAAGCACATTTGCTTGAGGACAAGCAAATACCAAGTGTAGGGATATTTGATAAGGATTTAAAATGTACCTTTTTGAGGGGTCGTTTAAGCCCTTATTTGTTCACCTTTGTATCCGTTATTGCTTAATATCGTTCCTTTTCACTTTTTAGGTCTCTTGAAGGCAAACTACTGTAATGGCACTTATTTGGACGAAAAGGCGCGGATATATGAAGAAAATGGCCAAAGTCAAGAATCGAGACACTCAAGCTGATAAATTACAAGGGGACGGCGTCAATGCTTAAACTGCGACACCGTCGGAGGAAGTTGTGACGGCTCAGAATAGAAATTGCTAGTTTTTGGAGGACGGCGTCGGGCTTTAAAAGAGTAGGCCGTCGCAACTCAGACGGCCTAGATTCAATCCAGACGACGTTAGAAGCTAAAGAGGACGGCGTCACAAGCATAAGGTGACGCCGTCGCAAGATTAACTTGGCCAAGACGAAACCCTAATGACGGCGACACGACGGCGTCACAAATCATAAGGTGACGCCGTCGCACATGTAATCTTATATATAGAATCCGAATTTTTCAGTTTTAGAGGGTAGTCTTTTGGGTAAACTTTTGGAGCAAAACCTAAACCGAACCAAGGTCGTATTTTAGGGTTTTAAACCCTATCTTACACCAAGATAAGTTGTTTACTTCATTAATTTAATTATGTCTTCAATTATTTGTGTGTATGCTTGCATGTTCTCCATGTCCGGCTAATTTACTTGTGTGTTTGCTTAGGGAATATGAAACTTAATTATTGAATATTGATTGGTTGTTTCTTATCTTAATTGATTAATGATCTAGTAATGCGATAGGTCATTCGTTGTGTACTTAATGCTTGATTAATCTTTGTGAACCTTAGGTTATAGCACTATGAGTTGTTGTAAGCTAAATTATACAAAGAGGCCTTAGAGTTAGAGTTTATCATCCCTAGTGGGTTTTGTAGACGAGACCCTTTGGTAACTTCAAAGACTAGAGAGAAACGCATACCCTACAACTTTAGACACACAACGCAACTAGGAATAAGGACGTGACAATTCAACCACCAATAGGAGATAATTAAGGAGTAGTAAAACCTAAGTAAACACATCTTTAAACTATCATACGAGCACACAATAATTAGACATAGACTACCACCACCTTAGTTTAGATAATAAGATAATAGTAGAGTAATCGGTAGAAATACCAACCCCCCAAATCCAAACCCCGAGATTCGTACTTTTCCTTTTCTAAAAAACATAAAAAGATAAAAAATAATCTTCCTCAACCCCAACCTTAGCGTAGTAACTTCTCACTAGCATTCCTATTCCCCTAGAGAACGATATCAATTCCCGTGGCTTACCGTAATACTACACTACAACGATTAGGTTCACTGCCTAGGGTGTTGAAAAACTTGCTCGACGAAAAGGAAGTTCCTTTGACCCCGAACGCGCTGTGTAAGCGTATCACCCAATACCACCGGGTATTGAGGATGTTGTTAATGATCCCGAGGGGGATATGGTTGTTCTTGATGGTTTTCTTGACTCTCCTCTCTCTGATGAGTCAACCATCCTTTATCCCGTTGAGCCGACATGTGAAGACAAAATCTTTAAACCCGGGATATTCATTGATGAGTTTCATGTTATAACCGTTATTCGTGATAAGGATCCTCCGATGGATGCCTTCAGTATTGAGCCTACATCTTTTATCCTTTACCATGAGCTCCCGTCTTTCTTGGAGTTTTCTCATTGTGATCCGTCATCCCGACGTCCGCCCGCAAAACCACCGGATGATGGATCACTCTTTCTTGATAAACCTTTTGTGAGTTTGGGAGGATTTAACCTTTATGTGCTGGAGCCCGAAATTTTCTTTCCTTCCCAACCCACCCGTTCTCTTTCCCTCCGGAGTGAGGATACCATCTTTGATCCGGGTATCCCTTCCGCTTGTTTCCCCAAGGACAAATGAATTCGGGGACGAGTCAGGCTAGCGACTCGGTGACCAAAAACAGTAGCGCTTCGTGGGAGGCACCCCATGCTTATCCTTCTATCTTCTTTCTATTTTCTCTAATAAGTGACGTAAAGGGGTTAGCCTCTTCGATTTCTCGTGTTTGGTTGTTTGTGATGTTTTGTCTAGGATTTTCCTGATATGAAGACTCTCGTGCTCGAAGATTGTCTTTTCTCCACTCGAGTTTCATGATCGATGCTTATGGAAATCCGATATCCGAAATCTTATCGACTAACGTTTATCTTTTAGCATACTTAATAAACGGCTTTTAGATTTTCGTTGATACCCTTGCCTTTAAACATTGAGGACAATGTTTCGTTTTAGTCTGGGGTAGGGTAATCTTCGATTTGATTTGACCGCACTTGCTTATTTTTGACGTGTACTCTCATAACCCCGTTTTTCCTTAGAAAATGAAAAATTGTGCAAAAAAATGTGAAAATTTAAAAATTTTTGTAAGCTTTTGTTAGTTTTATGATTGAGAAGTCTTTGCGAGTTTCTTAGAAGTTTCTTTAAATATGCGTTTTCTTGAAATAGCCTTTGCTAATTGCTTAGACAAGAGGCTATAAAATGCGATTCTAGCTCAAAAGGCCAAGAATTTGCAAGTCTCCCTAAGTGATTTTAAATATGCGAAGCTTAAACAAGAATTTGCTAGTTTCTAATAAGTAACTTTAAAAATGCGAGACTTGAGATTATTGACGAAGCATTCGCTAAGTTAAATATATGTTTTGACATCTTGTTGACTTTCCGCTGGTGAGAGTAGGAATAGAATTCTGACTTGACCGGGCGTGTTGAGCCCTACCTTGTTCCCTTAACCATAAATAATTTTATTATCGGCTAAGCATCCGCGGATCTCATTATTTGGGATTTTAAATTTGAGGAGATCGAGGAATGATAGAGTTACTTATGAGTTTAGATGCTAAGCGTGGAGTAGTTGGTTCTCTTTAGAGCCCATCGAAGGTACTTATGGCTTTTTGTTCCCACAAAATTGTTTCACCCCATATCTGTTAAATAATAATTAAAGATGTTAGGTTTATGGCGATAGTTAGTTCTTTGTCTTCTTTAGAGAATCCTTGCCCATGAGAGTTGGGTACACATCAAGGTACTGTCAGTGTTGTGGTGTAATAGACAACTGATTCCTGATAGTTTGCTGCTATTGTTTCTATTGTTATAAAAGCCGTAGGATTCGGAGTTTGGCACAAAAATTAACATGAAATAAAGCCCAAATGTATTAAAGTTGAAAAATCCAAAGCCATAAAATTTTTCTATGTCCGACGGTACCCCCGTTGTCATGGACTTCTAAAAAGGTTGAGGAAAATCCAAAGTCATAATAAGACTTCTGATAAAACGGTAATCCCGTTGAGTTAGTGGTTGAAAAGACCAAGGGCCTAAATTGCAAAAATGCAAATGTGCTGAAATAAGTGTTAAGCCAAACTTTGAATCCGGGATATATCTCCCTAAATCGTGCGAAATTAGGACCTTGATGTGGACCTCATTCTTGTGTGCAACGGTTTTCGAGGGAAGATGGATAACTAATTAGCGACTTAACTTCATATCTTTATCGGAATAAAAGTTATCGAAACGAGAAATTTGAAGAAATTCATTTCTCACAAAAATAAAAAATCTAGAGGAAAATAGGAAAATAGGAGCAAAAGGTAATTACACAAGTAACTTCCATGGGTAGTGTTAGCATCTAAGGTCATATTTAACAATGATTTTGATTTTACGCTTAGTTTGGGGACTTGTGAAAAATCAGGGACGATGTATTCTATCCGTATGGTCACTTCACGCTGTGTTGTGTTTCCTACTCCGTGATCCTAAAGTGTCGTTTGAAAAATGTTGGAGTTATTGATCGACATGAAAGTTCAACAAACCGTCACTCATAATCAGAATGTGCTTAATCGTAATATCTACATGTGAATTAAAAGGTAAACGAGGCGTTTTTAGAATTAAGGGTTCTTAATCTCTTTTGAGGAATCTTTGCTACTTCTTCATAGGTTTAGTAGAAAGAGATTGAAATCATTGGTTTTAGAAGCGTGAGTTGATTGCATTGCGTGGGGACACGACAATGGTCTCGTCTGGGGTATGTTGATATGTGCTAAAACACATACATTTTCTTTATCAAATCAGACCCAAAATAACCAAGAAAGAGCCGTTTATTGCTAATATTTGTTGTTTTCTTGAGTTTGTGCTTGTGCAGGTACGGATATGTCAAAACACATAAAAGATAACTAAATCGACGAAAACACTGAGCACGAGAGAGAAAGAGTGCTAAAGCTGAGCCGGAAGGTCAGAATTAAGCATCTGTGAAGATTTCTATGCTGAAAAGATAATTTGTGAAAGATATGTCAACTCTGAAGAATTTTCAGAATCAGTCCCTGAACTTGCATCAAAGGCAGAAAATAACCCTCAAGTTTCAGAAATTGGCAAGAATGGCCCTTGGTCTATTGAAGATTGGCAAGTCTAACCCTTGGATGACATATTCAGAAACTACACTATTGGTCCCTAGATTTTTAGCTTGTACAAGAATGGTCCTTGAATTTATACATGGGTTCTAATACTTGTCCTAAGAATAGCCATTTGATTTACTACAGCCCAAATCCATCTTCTGCATCCCAAGCCCACCACTTAAACTCATACCCGGTCCCCTCAAATACCTGGTCAACTGCTCCATTAAACCGGTCAACAAAATCGAAATATAATAAAAAACTCACGCGCCAAAACTATTTGCCCCAATTTTCCCCAAACCCAGATAACCATAAACCCTAATCTACCCCTTAGTCAATTAGTCAAATTCATTACAATTAGAGGGTAAATCCGTACATTACTGACACCCCTGACATGTGCCCACTGCCAGGTCACCAATCCATGTGTCACATTCCAAATACTGCTCTCTGATTGGAGGAAAGGGTGTGGCATGTGCAATCCAAAGGCTGAGATTGGTTGGACGATGTATGAGCATGATCCAAGGGTAGATAAGCAATCAGAGAAAGCACAAATGCCATCTTCTGGATCCTTCCAAGGCCTTAGCTCGCCTATATAAGGCACCCTTATTTCACAGTTGAACCATGTAGAATTTGAGTAGAATTAAGTAGCTTATAAATGTTTAATGTTTAAATTTCATTTCTGTATTTCTAAATTTCAGTTCCATTTTAATCTCAAGTTTTATTAATTCAAGTAATTTCAGCTTTTGTCTTCAATTAATTTCAATTACTGTTTCATTGATTTCAGTAGCTTACTAGTGTTTCAGTTAATCAATTTAGCTTATCTAAATTCAGTTTCAGCTTATTTACTCTATCAAACAAAAATCACAAAAAAATAAGAAAAATACTTCAAAAAAATAAAAAATATCTCAAATCTGCTTTAAAGTTCAAATCAGCTTATGTTTATGTTAGTATAAGCTATTATAAGCTCAAAAATTAGCTTAGTAAGTGTTTATAAAGGTTTCTACTCAGTTATGCATTCAAACACCAAAAACAGTCAACATAAACTGTCTCTAATTGTTCTGGATAGCTGTTATGATGATGAATCTGGGTTGATATGGAGTCATTTGGGTTGAGATCAGAGTTAGGTTAGTGGTTAAGTGATCTCAGTTGAGCATGTCATTGTGACAGGACCTCTTGTAAGTCTAAAATTTATCTCAGTTTTAAAATTAGTGTAGATTTGCTTAGCTCAGCTTATAGTTAATCTGTTTAGCTTATTTACATTTGATTCTAGCTTATTGCATTTGATTTTCTCATATCTTAGCTTAATTCCAAGTTCTATGTTTATGTTATGATCTTATCTGTTTTGGTTCTGCATAAGCTTAGATCTGATATAACTAGTGAGAAACTGCTGTTATAATCCTTTAATTGAGGTTAAATAACAGAATTGGATCTAGGTCTGTGGTAGCTTGAATCAGTAATTTGGATTGCATTAGTTTCATTTAAGCTTGATAAATAGTGTTTGGATCAGTTGGTTATATTGAGCTTAAGGCTTGGTTTGTAGTTTAGATCAGTCAACTTAGTCTCATTTAGAACATTTAGACTTAATTCAGTCAGTTACTTGCATCCTAGAATAGCATAAGTCAAAATTGCATCTCATCTGCTTTAATTCCATAATCTGTTTGAATCAGTAGCTTAGCTTTTGCATATAGGTGAAGTAGTAGTTAAACTGGCATAAGTGAGGTTCAGTTAATCATAATTCATCATTTCAAATCCATTTTAGTAGCTCATAATCTCATTTTAGTCAAAATATCAATTCTTTCTTTAAAAGTCAAAAAGTGTAATTGTGGTTTTTATAAAACTTTGTGGATTTTTCAATGATTCATTTTTTATCCAAATTAGTCGAAATTTTGGGATAAATAAGTTCAGTTGGTCTAGTTTTCAAAACACATTTTTGTGAAATTTTGTCAAGCCTCTATAAGCTCTTATTCAGCTTGTTTTTAGAGCTAAATTGCCCTGTTCGCACTCAACATAACTGAGTGTGAATCAGGCTCACTTGCAGGTCTTGCATTGGATTCAATTTAGAACATTAGGCCCTGAAATTTGGTCCAGGTGATCTTTGGTTGGTTGACTAGAGAGTCCTACTTCTGTTGTTCACTATAGCTTATTTGATAAGCCTGTGCTGTAGCTTTAAGATAGGGGTTAGGGCTGTTTGGCCTTAGTGGTTAATTAGCTCAAATACTAGGTAGATTGATTATTAGAGGTTAAGATTAGTTGGAATTAGTATCTTTTAAGTATTTTTAGTATAATCTAGCTTCTGTGTTCAATAGGTGCCTTCTAGAGCTTTTTAGCTTATTCTTAGTGCTTATTCTCAAGCAGATTGCATTACAGCTTCAATTTCTCACACATAAGCATAGGTTTTTATAATTTTTATCAGTTTAGAATATAATTTTAGAAATTTCCTGAATTTTTCAGATTTTTCTAGTTTTGTTTACTATTTTTCTTATTTTAAAAACAGTTTTTAAGACTTTTTAAATAGATTTTATTACAAATAAATCAGAAAAGCTTCAAAAAAATAAGTTTTCAATTTTCATAAATTAAGATAAATATAAAAAGCAAAAAAAATAATTTTTTCAGATTTTTCCTAGTTTAATTTGTAATTTTTAGCCATTTAATTAGTTTTAAACAATTTTTAATTCATAGTAATAAATAAAAATAATCAAAAAAATACAAAATTAGTTTTGAAAAGTCTTTTGAGTTATTTTAGATTTTTAAAATATAGTTTCATAATTTTCCCCTTAATTTTCATAATTTTTAGTATTTTAGATTTGTTTTAAAAGTTAAAAATTAGATTTTAATTCAAATAAATAAAAGAAAAATCATAAAAATTAGTTTTAATTCTTAAATAGTTTTCAAATATCATTTTTAGTATAAAATTAATTTTAGATCATTTTTGTTAGAACTTAATTTAGACGTAGTTGCATTTTATTCGCGTTTTATTTAAATCCCGTATTTGCATTTTAGCGTAGATTAGCATAGTTTGCCATAATTCTTTGGTTTTCCCCATAGATTTTATTCCTATTTACTTTCCTTATCTCGTAGTTTAGAAAACTTCAAATTATCCCCTTATCTTATTCAAATCCCGATAATCGCGACGTGAGTTGAAAATTCCATTCAACCCTCGTTCGGAACGATCTCGGTGCTCAAACCTAATACGTTTGAGTTAACCTCATACTACAAACTTCTATAATTGGTTTCCCGAGCGAATCATAGGGCTTCGCGTAGGCTGGTCCATGATTTTCTAACCCGTCAGATAGTTCTTTCTTTGACGAGCTTTCTCACCAGTCGCCACAGGTGGCCACACATTTATTCGAGCAGACACACATCATTTTAGTACGCCTTCTTTTCAGCAACAGATGTCGAATAACAATGTGACCTTGTTTCACTCGGCATCCCGCACAAGTACCCCTATGGCACAACAAAGGATTTGTTCCGTGGTCGGGTAACAATCCGCAACAAGCTGGTACATCACACGCCCTTGTAGCTAGCCGTGTCATCCCGGTAAATGGATAGTTACATAAATATATACCTTTTCCCCATTTTATTGTATATACTACTTGTGTGGAACTAAGAAATGATTATTTATTTGTCTTAAGGTGCTATTAATCGTGAAAAGAGAGATGCCCGTCCTGGACCTTTTATGAGGAGCACGTACGAGCCTTTGCCAGCAACTACTGTGATGCCTAAGAAACAGACTGGTAGGAGTAAAAATAATGCGAGTACAACTGATATTCACCGGTTTGATCTTGAAAAGGAGGTTGATGATGAAGATGATGACGGGGTTGTGATTTTACGTGCTACTTATACCGGAGAGTACATTTCATTTTATAACATAGACCCTGATAAGGTAATCGTAACATTGCTTGAATATATTTTTTAACAATGGTTAACAACTTTGTATTGATATTGTATTTTACTTTTGGCTATTTAGGTTAGGCGTAATAATTATGAGCCCTTTTAGACTTTCTTGCAAACCAGGGCCTATTTACTTGGATTGCCATATAATGGGTTATCGATGTGAGACACGGTTTTGGAAAGAACTAGTTCCTTTTGCATTTAGGGGTAAAAGTGATGGCTGGTTGTCAGATGATGTAAGTTTATTATTAAATGCTTAATTATATTTGAATAATCTTGTTTATAAAATGCCAAATAATAATTGTTTATTTGAATTAGCATACTAATGCCTGGATGGAGCTGCTTATTCGTTAGAGGCAAGATGGTGATTGTTGGACAGTAGCCAAATCACTGGTTGCATCTTATGCTCCAAGCTCACCGGTATTCTTACTCGTCGCCGATAGTGCATTATAGGGAAATTTGAGTAGGCGGACACGTTCGTTCCCTTCTTGGGATGAGGTAGATATTGTAAGTATTTGTGTTTAATGATTTAAATACGTTTAGTATTTAATAAGTTATTTAGTTTTATATAAGTTAATGATTTTATCTTTGTAGGTATTTATGCCCATTCACGCCGAAGGCAATCACTGGGTCGCTGCCGTCGTAAATCTTGTTTATTCCCATATTACGGTTTTTGACTCGTTGGAGAGTGATACTCGAAAGGATTATTTGCGTAAACATATTGTTCCATGGACCAAAGTGCTAAATGAAAGTTTGGATATGCAAGGTGATGCAGGTTTTACTGACCAGGTTTTAATATTTATAAAGTCTCGTTATACCTATGGTCTACCCTAGTGCACTAACGGGCAGTGTATCCGGTCATGTGTAGTGTAGTAATCGATAAAGCCGAGGTCGTCCCAAGAGCTACGTGTGTTGGATTATTACTAAGTATAGGTGTCATAGATTAATAATGGTTTCGATAGGGATTTAATTAATTAAACTACTAATGCAGAATAAAACAGAATAAAACAGAATAAAAGCAAATAAATGATAAAGGGAAATCAATAGAAGAGAGTGGTGCTAACCTAGTTAATCCTCCTAGCTAGTTATGTCTACGTCTACTTACTTCCAATTACTTAAGGTGGGGTCAAAGTCGAGAGGACAACATTTGGTCAATTCGCCCTAACCTATCAGCAAAGATGCCACCACAGGAGAAGTCAGGTATCCCCTCATAAGTCCTGTTGTTCCTGGTCCCCTAAGCCAAGTCATTAAGTACCGCTACATGCAAGATTTATAATAGTGAATGCCCGACCGTTAGGAACTTAGACACGCACCCCCTAATTCTTAAGTTCATCCAAACGATAGGTGATCAGTTGGTCAAATCGCACAAGTAGAAAGGGTCGTCAGTTGGTCATATCTTACCCTTCCTGTCTCAGTCCGCTCACCTAGGGTCAGTTGGTCATATCTCCTAGGTAATTGGCCTCTACCGCCATTCAAAACTAATGAACCAAGGGTGGCTACCAATAAACTATGCATGCATACACTTAGAAATAATTGTACGGAAGTAAAGTAAACGCAAACAAAACAATTAAGGAATCATAACTAGGCCAGCACCAAGAGGTTCTTAGCCGCTCATATTAATCATGCAAACCAATTCAATATTCAAAGGTACGAAATATATGAATTGAAAGTAAAAGAAATATAAAATGCTAATGCTTATCGTAGGGGAGTGATTTCTCCCTTGGAGACAGCTCCGTATGCTCCTCTAGACCTACCTTGAGCTTTTCCCCACATTCTCTGAGTGTTGTGTGTGGAATGGGACGATTAGAAATGCTGGAATTCGTGGGGTATTTATAGGCCAGATCTGGGTTACGGCGTAACTAATATAAGAGTTACGTCGTAACCTTCTATTTCTTCGTATTTTGCACTAGATTTGCTGGTTACGGCTTATCCTTATGAGTGGTTACGCCGTAGTCTTCAATAAACTCGGTTACGTCGTAGTTGATGTAGTAGTTACGGCGTAAGTATCAGCGGCGTGGAACCTCATTTGACCTAATATAGTTACGTCGTAACCTTTGGGAAGAGTTACGCCGTAACCTTCTGATAAGTTGGTTTTCTGAGTCACGCAATAGTTACGGCGTAATGTGAGAGACGAGTTACGCCGTAACTTCTTCAAAGTAGCATACTGTGATAAATCTTTAGATATTTCTCCAGTTCCGCGTCTCTTTAGCTCCAATGCTCTTAATTTACCTGAAACTGGAAAACAATGGAAAACAAGCGTAAATCCATATAAATGATATAAATTACAAGCATTATCGGGGGAAATTGACACTTAATATTCAGGACTAATTGATTTTATCAAATATCTCCCCACTTGAACTCTACTTGCCCTCAAGTAGACTTTATTAGAAAGATTCCTAAAAAGATATCTCCCATAACCTGGAAAATATAATTTTACAAATCCGTTATGCTAGAATAAAACAAAGCCGAACACCTCACGAAAGGGGAATAAAACACTCAAATCTCTCAACTATTCTAAGTGTCAATTTTGGGGTGATCACTCAATCGCACAGTCATAGCATGTATTCTATCATAAGCTTGGCGGTTACACAAATCTCCACCACTAGAGTTAAGGGCTAAACAATTCTCGAAGGCAATATAGGTAGACACGACAAAGGTTAAGGGGTGACTCGTCATTACTAACATGTCACGGCGAAGTGGACAAAATCAATGATACATGACCAAATCCATGGCCAAGACACCAAAGATTGCTCGCTGCATCACCTATACACGCTTCATGACTAAAGGGTAGGATAAGACATGGGATATATAAATGGTGTAAAATAAAAAACAAGCAGCTAGTCTAAATCTATAACCAAGTCATCACCACTTACCGTCCGCCCAAAATTCAAGCTTTGAAGTCAAGAAACCGGATCATGAAATATAAGGTAGATGTGTCATTAGAGGACGTCGTGATGGGCACACTACCTTTTCTCCAACTGTTGGCATAACTACCAACTCCAATCTTCAAATGTGACCGAGGTGGCCTCCTTGATACTAAATCTATAAAGCTAATAACATAGTGATTATAACATCGCACTTTACAATAACATAACAATTTTTTTTTCCAACATAACAATAAATACTGAACATAATACCCCCCCACTTGAGATGAACAATGGGAATTCGGGGGGTCTTCAATGATCTTCAGGAATGTTGTCGATGAAAGCGTGATTTCCGAACCTTTCCACTCGAACCTTGAACTTAGGCAAATGATGACTTCCCAATCACAAATAAAGACTACAGGGTAGGCTAAGGTGTATAGGTGTATCGAAACAATATATTGGGTAAACAAAATGAAAGAAATGGCTCAGATGGGTGTATCTAGGGGTATCTTGCACTAAAGGTGAGTGCAACAAAAGTGTTTCACATGGGGGTGATAATCCTATAAAATTTCCTTCTAAAAATGAAAAGTCCAAATACATCGAGCTAACTCAACATACCTCGTCTATGGTCTCGAAATGATGCAAAGGCCAAGTTCTAAAGTTTACAAGCTACCGGAATACTCATAATTTGGTGGATTTGGGGTAAAATATTGGAAACGGATAAGGCTAATCTCACCATATATATCAAGGGTTGTCTGTGCTCGGCTAAGGACTAATCTAGTTAGGTTAAGAAAAACATGTCAAAATTTTAAAAATGCCATAATTTTTCAAAATAAACTAGAAAAATGAGGGCGAAATAATGTTCAAGAGATAATTCTACTCCCGTCCCCCCACTTGAATTGTACAAAGTCCCTTTTGTACTAAGCATTAAATAAAGGTGAAGAGAAAAGTAGAATTAGAGCGAGAACTTCCCTGAAATTTGCTCCACAAAGAAAGAAGGCCCACGAAAAAGAGACGTGCCTTCGTATAAGCATCATGAACAAACTTCAATCCATGAAATCACACTACCGACAAGCATAATTCTAAAAAGACAAAATGAAAAATGAAAAATGAAAAACAAACCTAACTCACTTTCGTAGGAATCACGGTTGCATTTAGCGAATGCAAAAAGCCTTTTAAACCACTTGGTGTCCCAAGTGGACGAGTGAAGTCTCGTGAGGGTTTACAGGGAACACACCCACAAAGTTCATTTAAAATACTAATACAAGGTTATTGAGTTTTAAAGTGAAAGAATTAAACCAGAGGAAGGTTACGTCGTAACTTTTTTGAGGGAGTTACGCCGTAACTGGCAAAACTTGACATAAGCTGCAAAGCGAGTGGTTACGGCGTAACCACTGAGATGGTATTACGCCGTAATTGGTAATGCGTTAAGAATCCTAATTCTACTTTGGTATTACGGCGTAATTGGTATTACGCCGTAAGGTGACGCCGTCGCACATGTAATCTTATATATAGAATCCGAATTTTTCAGTTTTAGAGGGTAGTCTTTTGGGTAAACTTTTGGAGTAAAGCCTAAACCGAACCAAGGTCGTATTTTAGGGTTTTAAACCCTATCTTACACCAAGATAAGTTGTTTACTTGATTAATTTAATTATGTCTTCAATTATTTGTGTGTATGCTTGCATGTTCTCATTGTCCGGCTAATTTACTTGTGTGTTTGCTTAGGGAATATGAAACTTAATTATTGAATATTGATTGGTTGTTTCTTATCTTAGTTGATTAATGATCTAGTAATGCGATAGGTCATTCGTTGTGTACTTAATGCTTGATTAATCTTTGTGAACCTTAGGTTATAGCACTATGAGTTGTTGTAAGCTAAATTATACAAAGAGGCCTTAGAGTTAGAGTTTATCATCCCTAGTGGGTTTTGTAGACGAGACCCTTTGGTAACTTCAAAGAGTAGAGAGAAACGCATACCCTACAACTTTAGACACACAACGCAACTAGGAATAAGGACGTGACAATTCAACCACCAATAGGAGATAATTAAGGAGTAGTAAAACCTAAGTAAACACATCTTTAAACTATCATACGAGCACACAATAATTAGACATAGACTACCACCACCTTAGTTTAGATAATTAGATAATAGTAGAGTAATCGGTAGAAATACCAACCCCCAAATCCAAACCCCGAGATTCGTACTTTTCTTTTTCTAAAAAACATAAAAAGATAAAAAAATAATCTTGCTCAACCCCAACCTTAGCGTAGTAACTTCTCACTAGCATTCCTATTCCCCTAGAGAACGATATCAATTCCCGTGGCTTACCCTAATACTACACTACAACGATTAGGTTCACTGCCTAGGGTGTTGAAAAACTTGCTCGACGAAAAGGAAGTTCCTTTGACCCCGAACGCGCTGTGTAAGCGTATCACCCAATACCACCGGGTATTGAGGATGTTGTTAATGATCCCGAGGGGGATATGGTTGTTCTTGATGGTTTTCTTGACTCTCCTCTCTCTGATGAGTCAACCATCCTTTATCCCGTTGAGCCGACATGTGAAGACAAAATCTTTAAACCCGGGATATTCATTGATGAGTTTCATGTTATAACCGTTATTCGTGATATGGATCCTCCGATGGATGCCTTCAGTATTGAGCCTACATCTTTTATCCTTTACCATGAGCTCCCGTCTTTCTTGGAGTTTTCTCATTGTGATCCGTCATCCCGACGTCCGCCCGCAAAACCACCGGATGATGGATCACTCTTTCTTGATATACCTTTTGTGAGTTTGGGAGGAGTTAACCTTTATGTGCTGGAGCCCGACATTTTCTTTCCTTCCCAACCCACCCGTTCTCTTTCCCTCCGGAGTGAGGATACCATCTTTGATCCGGGTATCCCTTCCGCTTGTTTCCCCAAGGACAAATGAATTCGGGGACGAGTCAGGCTAGCGACTCGGTGACCAAAAACAGTAGCGCTTCGTGGGAGGCACCCCATGCTTATCCTTCTATCTTCTTTCTATTTTCTCTAATAAGTGACGTAAAGGGGTTAGCCTCTTCGATTTCTCGTGTTTGGTTGTTTGTGATGTTTTGTCTAGGATTTTCCTGATATGAAGACTCTCGTGCTCGAAGATTGTCTTTTCTCCACTCGAGTTTCATGATCGATGCTTATGGAAATCCGATATCCGAAATCTTATCGACTAACGTTTATCTTTTAGCATACTTAATAAACGGCTTTTAGATTTTCGTTGATACCCTTGCCTTTAAACATTGAGGACAATGTTTCGTTTTAGTCTGGGGTAGGGTAATCTTCGATTTGATTTGACCACACTTGCTTATTTTTGACGTGTACTCTCGCAACCCCGTTTTTCCTTAGAAAATGAAAAATTGTGCAAAAAAATGTGAAAATTTAAAAATTTTTGTAAGCTTTTGTTAGTTTTATGATTGAAAAGTCTTTGCGAGTTTCTTAGAAGTTTCTTTAAATATGCGTTTTCTTGAAGTAGCCTTTGCTAATTGCTTAGACAAGAGGCTATAAAATGCGATTCTAGCTCAAAAGGCCAAGAATTTGCAAGTCTCCCTAATTGATTTTAAATATGCGAAGCTTAAACAAGAATTTGCTAGTTTCTAATAAGTAACTTTAAAAATGCGAGACTTGAGATTATTGACGAAGCATTCGCTAAGTTAAATATATGTTTTGACATCTTGTTGACTTTCCGCTGGTGAGAGTAGGAATAGAATTCTGACTTGACCGGGCGTGTTGAGCCCTACCTTGTTCCCTTAACCATAGATAATTTTATTATCGGCTAAGCATCCGCGGATCTCATTATTTGAGATTTTAAATTTGAGGAGATCGAGGAATGATAGAGTTACTTATGAGTTTAGATGCTAAGCGTGGAGTAGTTGGTTCTCTTTAGAGCCCATCGAAGGTACTTATGGCTTTTTGTTCCCACAAAATTGTTTCACCCCATATCTGTTAAATAATAATTAAAGATGTTAGGTTTATGGCGATAGTTAGTTCTTTGTCTTCTTTAGAGAATCCTTGCCCATGAGAGTTGGGTACACATCAAGGTACTGTCAGTGTTGCGGTGTAATAGACAACTGATTCCTGATAGTTTGCTGCTATTGTTTCTATTGTTATAAAAGCCGTAGGATTCGGAGTTTGGCACAAAAATTAACATGAAATAAAGCCCAAATGTATTAAAGTTGAAAAATCCAAAGCCATAAAAGTTTTCTATGTCCGACGGTACCCCCGTTGTCATGGACTTCTAAAAAGGTTGAGGAAAATCCAAAGTCATAATAAGACTTCTGATAAAACGGTAATCCCGTTGAGTTAGTGGTTGAAAAGACCAAGGGCCTAAATTGCAAAAATGCAAATGTGCTGAAATAAGTGTTAAGCCAAACTTTGAATCCGGGAGATATCTCCCTAAATCGTGCGAAATTAGGACCTTGATGTGGACCTCATTCTTGTGTGCAACGGTTTTCGAGGGAAGATGGATAACTAATTAGCGACTTAGCTTCATATCTTTATCGGAATAAAAGTTATCGAAACGAGAAATTTGAAGAAATTCATTTCTCACAGAAATAAAAAATCTAGAGGAAAATAGGAAAATGGGAGCAAAAGGTAATTACACAAGTAACTTCCATGGGTAGTGTTAGCATCTAAGGTCATATTTAACAATGATTTTGATTTTACGCTTAGTTTGGGGACTTGTGAAAAATCAGGGACGATGTATTCTATCCGTATGGTCACTTCACGCTGTGTTGTGTTTCCTACTCCGTGATCCTAAAGTGTCGTTTGAAAAATGTTGGAGTTATTGATCGACATGAAAGTTCAACAAACCGTCACTCATAATCAGAATGTGCTTAATCGTAATATCTACATGTGAATTAAAAGGTAAACGGGGCGTTTTTAGAATTAAGGGTTCTTAATCTCTTTTGAGGAATCTTTGCTACTTCTTCATAGGTTTAGTAGAAAGAGATTGAAATCATTGGTTTTAGAAGCGTGAGTTGATTGCATTGCGTGGGGACACGACAATGGTCTCGTCTGGGGTATGTTGATATGTGCTAAAACACATACATTTTCTTTATCAAATCAGACCCAAAATAACCAAGAAAGAGCCGTTTATTGCTAATATTTGTTGTTTTCTTGAGTTTGTGCTTGTGTAGGTACGGATATGTCAAAACACGCAAAAGATAACTAAATCAGACGAAAACCTGAGCACGAGAGATAAAGAGTGCTAAAGCTGAGCCAGAAGGTCAGAATTAAGCATCTGTGAAGATTTCTATGCTGAAAAGATAATTTGTGAAAGATATGCCAATTCTAAAGAATTGTCAGAATCAGTCCCTGAACTTGCATCAAATGGTAGAAAATAACCCTCAAGTTTTAGAAATTGGCAAGAATGGCCCTTGGTCTATTGAAGATTGGCAAGTCTAACCCTTGGATGACATTTTCAGAAACTACACTATTGGTCCCTGGATTTTCAGCTTGTACAAGAATGGTCCTTGAATTTATACATGGGTTCTAATACTTGTCCTAGTCCAAATATACTTCCTTTAGCCATTTGATTTACCAAAGCCCAAGTCCATCTCCAGCATCCCAAGCCCACCACTTAAACTCATACCCGGTCCCCTCAAATACCTGGTCAACTGCTCCATTAAACCGGTCAACAAAATCGAAATATAATAAAAAACTCACGCGCCAAAACTATTTGCCCCAATTTTCCCCAAACCCAGATAACCATAAACCCTAATCTACCCCTTAGTCAATTAGTCAAATTCATTACAATTAGAGGGTAAATCCGTACATTACTGACACCCCCTGACATGTGCCCACTGCCAGGTCACCAATCCATGTGTCACATTCCAAATACTGCTCTCTGATTGGAGGAAAGGGTGTGGCATGTGCAATCCAAAGGCTGAGATTGGTTGGACGATGTATGAGCATGATCCAAGGGTAGATAAGCAATCAGAGAAAGCACAAATGCCATCTTCTGGATCCTTCCAAGGCCTTAGCTCGCCTATATAAGGCACCCTTATTTCACAGTTGAACCATGTAGAATTTGAGTAGAATTAAGTAGCTTATAAATGTTTAATGTTTAAATTTCATTTCTGTATTTCTAAATTTCAGTTCCATTGTAATCTCAAGTTTTATTAATTCAAGTAATTTCATCTTTTGTCTTCAATTAATTTCAATTACTGTTTCATTGATTTCAGTAGCTTACTAGTGTTTCAGTTAATCAATTTAGCTTATCTAAATTCAGTTTCAGCTTATTTACTCTATCAAACAAAAATCACAAAAAAATAAGAAAAATACTTCAAAAAAATAAAAAATATCTCAAATCTGCTTTAAAGTTCAAATCAGCTTATGTTTATGTTAGTATAAGCTATTATAAGCTCAAAAATTAGCTTAGTAAGTGTTTATAAAGGTTTCTACTCAGTTCTGCATTCAAACACCAAAAACAGTCAACATAAATTGTCTCTAATTGTTCTGGATAGCTGTTATGATGATGAATCTGGGTTGATATGGAGTCATTTGGGTTGAGATCAGAGTTAGGTTAGTGGTTAAGTGATCTCAGTTGAGCATGTCATTGTGACAGGACCTCTTGTAAGTCTAAAATTTATCTCAGTTTTAAAATTAGTGTAGATTTGCTTAGCTCAGCTTATAGTTAATCTGTTTAGCTTATTTACATTTGATTCTAGCTTATTGCATTTGATTTTCTCATATGTTAGCTTAATTCCAAGTTCTATGTTTATGTTATGATCTTATTTGTTTTGGTTCTGCATAAGCTTAGATCTGATATAACTAGTGAGAAACTGCTGTTATAATCCTTTAATTGAGGTTAAATAACAGAATTGGATCTAGGTCTGTGGTAGCTTGAATCAGTAATTTGGATTGCATTAGTTTCATTTAAGCTTGATAAATAGTGTTTGGATCAGTTGGTTATATTGAGCTTAAGGCTTGGTTTGTAGTTTAGATCAGTCAACTTAGTCTCATTTAGAACATTTAGACTTAATTCAGTCAGTCACTTGCATCCTAGAATAGCATAAGTCAAAATTGCATCTCATCTGCTTTAATTCCATAATCTGTTTGAATCAGTAGCTTAGCTTTTGCATATAGGTGAATTAGTAGTTAAACTAGCATAAGTGAGGTTCAGTTAATCATAATTCATCATTTCAAATCCATTTTAGTAGCTCATAATCTCATTTTAGTCAAAATATCAATTCTTTCTTTAAAAGTCAAAAAGTGTAATTGTGGTTTTTATAAAACTTTGTGGATTTTTCAATGATTCATTTTTTATCCAAATTAGTCGAAATTTTGGGATAAATAAGTTCAGTTGGTCTAGTTTTCAAAACACATTTTTGTGAAATTTTGTCAAGCCTCTATAAGCTCTTATTCAGCTTGTTTTTAGAGCTAAATTGCCCTGTTCGCACTCAGCATAACTGAGTGTGAATCAGGCTCACTTGCAGGTCTTGCATTGGATTCAATTTAGAACATTAGGCCCTGAAATTTGGTCCAGGTGATCTTTGGTTGGTTGACTAGAGAGTCCTACTTCTGTTTTTCACTATAGCTTATTAGATAAGCCTGTGCTTTAGCTTAAAGATAGGGGGTTAGGGCTGTTTGGCCTTAGTGGTTAATTAGCTCAAATACTAGGTAGATTGCTTATTAGAGGATAAGATTAGTTGGAATTAGTAGCTTTTAAGTATTTTTAGTATAATCTAGCTTCTGTGTTCAATAGGTGCTTTCTAGAGCTTTTTAGCTTATTCTTAGTGCTTATTCTCAAGCAGATTGCATTACAGCTTCAATTTCTCACACATAAGCATAGGTTTTTATAATTTTTATCAGTTTAGAATATAATTTTAGAATTTTCCTGAATTTTTCAGATTTTTCTAGTTCTGTTTACTATTTTTCTTATTTTAAAAACAGTTTTTAAGACTTTTTAAATAGATTTTATTACAAATAAATCAGAAAATCTTCAAAAAAATAAGTTTTCAATTTTCATAAATTAAGATAAATATAAAAAGCAAAAAAATAATTTTTCCAAATTTTTCCTAGTTAATTTGTAATTTTTAGCCATTTAATTAGTTTTAAACAATTTTTAATTCATAGTAAATATAAAAATAATCAAAAAAATACAAAATTAGTTTTGAAAAGTCTTTTGAGTTATTTTAGATTTTTAAAAAATAGTTTCATAATTTTCCCCTTAATTTTCATAATTTTTAGTATTTTAGATTTGTTTTAAAAGTTAAAAATTAGATTTTAATTCAAATAAATAAAAGAAAAATCATAAAAATTAGCTTTAATTCTCAAATAGTTTTCAAATATCATTTTTAGTATAAAATTAATTTTAGATCATTTTTTTTAGAACTTAATTTAGACGTAGTTGCATTTTATTCGCGTTTTATTTAAATCCCGTATTTGCATTTTAGCGTAGATTAGCATAGTTTGCCATAATTCTTTGGTTTTCCCCATAGATTTTATTCCCATTTACTTTCCTTATCCCGTAGTTTAGAAAACTTCAAATTATCCCCTTATCTTATTCAAATCCCGATAATCGCGACGTGAGTTGAAAATTCCATTCAACCCTCGTTCGGAACGATCTCGGTGCTCAAACCTAATACGTTTGAGTTACCCTCATACTACAAACTTCTATAATTGGTTTCCCGAGCGAATCATAGGGCTTCGCGTAGGCTGGTCCATGATTTTCTAACCCGTCAGATAGTTCTTTCTTTGACGAGCTTTCTCACCAGTCGCCACAGGTGGCCACACATTTATTCGAGCAGTCGACACATCATTTTAGTACGCCTTCTTTTCAGCAACAGATGTCGAATAACAATGTGACCTTGTTTCACTCGGCATCCCGCACAAGTACCCCTATGGCACAACAAAGGATTTGTTCCGTGGTCGGGTAACAATCCGCAACAAGCTGGTACATCACACGCCCTTGTAGCTAGCCGTGTCATCCCGGTAAATGGATAGTTACATAAATATATACCTTTTCCCCATTTTATTGTATATATTACTTGTGTGGAACTAAGAAATGATTATTTATTTGTCTTAAGGTGCTATTAATCGTGAAAAGAGAGATGCCCGTCCTGGACCTTTTATGAGGAGCACGTACGAGCCTTTGCCAGCAACTACTGTGATGCCTAAGAAACAGACTGGTAGGAGTAAAAATAATGCGAGTACAACTGATATTCACCGGTTTGATCTTGAAAAGGAGGTTGATGATGAAGATGATGACGGGGTTGTGATTTTACGTGCTACTTATACCGGAGAGTACATTTCATTTTATAACGTAGACCCTGATAAGGTAATCGTAACACTGCTTGAATATATTTTTTAACAATGGTTAACAACTTTGTATTGATATTTTATTTTACTTTTGGCTATTTAGGTTAGGCGTAATAATTATGAGCCCTTTTAGACTTTCTTGCAAACCAGGGCCTATTTACTTGGATTGCAATATAATGGGTTATCGATGTGAGACACAGTTTTGGAAAGAACTAGTTCCTTTTGCATTTAGGGTAAAAGTGATGGCTTTTGTCGATGATGTAAGTTTATTATTAAATGCTTAATTATATTTGAATAATCTTGTTTATAAAATGCCAAATAATAATTGTTTATTTGAATTAGCATACTAATGCCTGGATGGAGCTGCTTATTCGTTAGAGGCAAGATGGTGATTGTTGGACAGTAGCCAAATCACTGGTTGCATCTTATGCTCCAAGCTCACCGGTATTCTTACTCGTCGCCGATAGTGCATTATAGGGAAATTTGAGTAGGCGGACACGTTCGTTCCCTTCTTGGGATGAGGTAGATATTGTAAGTATTTGTGTTTAATAATTTTAATACGTTTAGTATTTAATAAGTTATTTAGTTTTATATAAGTTAATGATTTTATCTTTGTAGGTATTTATGCCCATTCACGCCGAAGGCAATCACTGGGTCGCTGCCGTCGTAAATCTTGTTTATTCCCATATTACGGTTTTTGACTCGTTGGAGAGTGATACTCGAAAGGATTATTTGCGTAAACATATTGTTCCATGAACCAAAGTGCTAAATGAAAGTTTGGATATGCAAGGTGATGCAGGTTTTACTGACCAGGTTTTAATATTTATAAAGTCTCGTTATACCTATGGTCTACCCTAGTCCACTAACGGGCAGTGTATCCGGTCGTGTGTAGTGTAGTAATCGATAAAGCCGAGGTCGTCCCAAGAGCTACGTGTGTTGGATTATTACTAAGTCTAGGTGTCATAGATTAATAATGGTTTCGATAGGGATTTAATTAATTAAACTACTAATGCAGAATAAAACAGAATAAAAGCAAATAAATGATAAAGGGAAATCAATAGAAGAGAGTGGTGCTAACCTAGTTAATCCTCCTAGCTAGTTATGTCTACGTCTACTTACTTCCAATTACTTCAGGTGGGGTCAAAGTCGAGAGGACAGCATTTGGTCAATTCGCCCAAACCTATCAGCAAAGATGCCACCACAGGAAAGTCAGGTTTCCTCTCATAAGTCCTGTTGTTCCTGGTCCCCTAAGCCAAGTCATTAAGTACCGCTACATGCAAGATTTATAATAGTGAATGCCCGCCGTAGGAACTTAGACACGCACACCCTAATTCTTAAGTTCATCCAAACGATAGGTGATCAGTTGGTCAAATCGCACAAGTTGAAAGGGTCGTCAGTTGGTCATATCTTACCCTTCCTTCCTGTCTCAGTCGCTCACCTAGGGTCAGTTGGTCATATCTCCTAGGTAATTGGCCTACCGTACCGCCATTCAAAACTACTAAACCAAGGGTGGCTACCAATAAACTATGCATGCATACACTTAGAAATAATTGTACGGAAGTAAAGTAAACGCAAACAAAACAATTAAGGAATCATAACTAGGCCAGCACCAAGAGGTTCTTAGCCGCTCATATTAATCATGCAAACCAATTCAATATTCAAAGGTACGAAATATATGAATTGAAAGTAAAAGAAATATAAAATGCTAATGCTTATCGTAGGGGAGTGATTTCTCCCTTGGAGACAGCTCCGTATGCTCCTCTAGACCTACCTTGAGCTTTTCCCCACATTCTCTGAGTGTTGTGTGTGGAATGGGATGATTAGAAATGATGGAATTCGTGGGGTATTTATAGGCCAGATCTGGGTTACGGCGTAACTAATATAAGAGTTACGTCGTAACCTTCTATTTTTTCGTATTTTGCACTAGATCTGCTGGTTACGGCGTAACCTTATGAGTGGTTACGCCGTAGTCTTCAATAAACTCGGTTACGTCGTAGTTGATGTAGTAGTTACGACGTAAGTATCAGCGGCGTGGAACCTCATTTGACCTAATATAGTTACGTCGTAACCTTTGGGAAGAGTTACGCCGTGACCTTCTGATAAGTTGGTTTTCTGAGTCACGCAATAGTTACGGCGTAATGTGAGAGACGAGTTATGCCGTAACTTCTTCAAAGTAGCATACTGTGATAAATCTTTAGATATTTCTCCAGTTCCGCGTCTCTTTAGCTCCAATGCTCGTAATTTACGGAAACAATGGAAAATAAGAGTAAATCCATATAAATGATATAAATTACAAGCATTATCGGGGGAAATTGACACTTAATATTCAGAACTATTTGATGTTATCAAATATCCCCCCACTCGAACTCTACTTGCCCTCAAGTAGACCTTATTAGATAGATTCCTAAAAGGATATCTCCCATAACCTGGAAAATATAATTTTACAAATCCGTTATGCTAGAATAAAACAAAGCCGAACACCTCACGAAAGGGGAATAAAACACTCAAATCTCTCAACTATTCTAAGTGTCAATTTTGGGGTGATCACTCAATCGCACAGTCATAGCATGTATTCTATCATAAGCTTGGCGTGTTACACAAATCTCCACCACTAGAGTTAAGGGCTAAACAATTCTCGAAGGCAATATAGGTAGACACGACAAAGGTTAAGGGGTGACTCGTCATTACTAACATGTCACGTGAAGTTACGGACAAAATCAATGGTACATGACCAAATCCATGGCCAAGACACCAAAGATTGCTCGCTGCATCACCTAGACACGCTTTATGACTAAAGGTAGGATAAGACATGGGATATATAAATGGTGTAAAATAAAAAACAAGCAGCTAGTCTAAATCTATAACCAAGTCATCACCACTTACCGTCCGCCCAAAATTCAAGCTTTGAAGTCAAGAAACCGGATCATGAAATATAAGGTAGATGTGTCATTAGAGGACGTCGTGATGGGCACACTACCTTTTCTCCAACTGTTGGCATAACTACCAACTCCAATCTTCAAATGTGACCGAGGTGGCCTCCTTGATACTAAATCTATAAAGCTAATAACATAGTGATTATAACATCGCACTTTACAATAACATAACAATTTTTTTTTCCAACATAACAATAAATACTGAACATAATATCTCCCCACTTGAGATGAACAATGGCAATTCGGGGGGTCTTCAATGATCTTCAGGAATGTTGTCGATGAAAGCGTGATTTCCGAACCTTTCCACTTGAACCTTGAACTTAGGCAAATGATGACTTCCCAATATCAAATAAAGACTACAGGGTAGGCTAAGGTGTATAGGTGTATCGAAACAATATATTGGGTAAACAAAATGAAAGAAATGGCTCAGATGGGTGTATCTAGGGGTATCTTGCACTAAAGGTGAGTGCAACAAAAGTGTTTCACATGGGGTCGAGTCGAGGTGACTAATCGATAGACACACAATAGCGGTGTTGGGTGATAATCCTAAAATATTGCCTTCTTAAACTGAAAAGTCCAAATACATCAAGCTAACTCAACATACCTCGTCTATGGTCTCAAATGATGCAAAGGCCAAGTTCTAAAGTTTACAAGCTACCGGAATACTCATAATTTGGAGGATTTGGGGTAAAATATTGGAACGGATAAGGCTATCTCACCATATATATCAAGGGTTGTTGTGGCTCGTTTAAGGACTAATCTAATTAGGTTAAGAAAAACATGTCAAAATTTTAAAAATGTCATAATTTTTCAAAATAAACTAGAAAAATGAGGGCAAAATAATGTTCAAGAGATAATTATACTCCCGTCCCCCCACTTGAATTGTACAAAGTCCTTTTG
Source organism: Chrysanthemum makinoi (assembly GCA_910596185.1). Lineage (NCBI taxonomy): Eukaryota > Viridiplantae > Streptophyta > Magnoliopsida > Asterales > Asteraceae > Chrysanthemum > Chrysanthemum makinoi. The sequence goes on along the minus strand of OU343224.1, from coordinate 318,485,476 downwards.
TACTAAGCAAATAAAGGTGAAGAGAAAAGTAGAATTAGAGCGAGAACTTCCCTGAAATTTGCTCCACACAAAAGAAGGAAGCCCATGAAAAAGAGACGTGCCTTCAGATAAGCATCATGAACAAACTTCAATCCCGAAATCACACCTGACAAGCATAATTCTAAAAGGAAAAAAAAATGAAAAACAAACCTAACTCACTTTCGTAGGAATCACGGTTGCATTTAGCGAATGCAACAAGCCTTTAAAACCACTTGGTGTCCCAAGTGGGCGAGTGAGAATCTCGTGAGGGTTCTGGGAACACACCACAAAGTTCATTTAAAATACTAATACAAGGTTATTGAGTTTTAAAGTGAAAGAATTAAACCAGAGGAAGGTTACGTCGTAACTTTTTTGAGGAGTTACGCCGTAACGGCAAACTTGACATAAGCTGCAAGCGAGTGGTTACGGCGTAACCGAGATGGTATTACGCGTAATTGGTAATGCGTTAAAATGCGCTGCTAAAAGGTTGGTTACGGTAGTCAAATACATGAGTTACTTAGTAACTCTTGTCGAATCAACAATGCGGCAACAATTACTTCCGTTTCTGCAAAAATGTTAGAAAACACAAAACCCTCACAATGGAACGAAAACAAAAGAAAGGGATAATTCGGGTTGTCTCGAAAACACTTTTTCTTTTTACGATTCTTTAAGTTAGACTCAGAGCGCGGGCTTCTATGGTGGCTGGCTCGCCCACTTCCACCACTCGTTGGCATTCATTCATCCATTTGTCGAACCTTTTTTTCCTTGTAGAATTATGGATGCCATCTGTTCCAAACTCATGTGAAAGCCATTCATCACATGATTTTCCCCGGTCATCATGTTCAGCAATAAGACTAAATAGTCGATCTTTGGATCTTGCAAACTTATTATGTTCGATGAGATGATTGTACTTATCTGCTTAACCGTCCCTTATGGATTTTGAGTTCCCAAATCTTATTTTGTATGCGAATCTTCCAATGCTAATTCGATATCATCTCTCTCCTTATGAGGGTATACATTTATTCGCCTTTCTTTCACATTTTGAGGGCAATTATACGGGGGCCATGTCATACCGATTCGTTATCCTTGGTTGACATCGAGTTCTTGAAAATGTTTGTTCGGAACTAGAGTTTCCTCAATGCCTTGGATAATTTCTTCCTGTTTCTGCTTACAATTATCAATATTCTCTCTACTATCATCAGTAATAGGATTAGAGTGTAAAGCTGGATCAAGCGATTGAAAATTAACAACATCAACATTATTTGAAATTTTGACTTTTGGTTTTAAATGCTCTTTCATACTAAAAGTTATTCGTTCATTTTCAGTTCCCAATGAAATTTGTTTTTCAAAAACCTTAATTTGAGCCCTACAAGTGGCCATAAAAGTTCTTCCAACAATTAAGTTGTAGGCCTCTCGCTTCCCCATGTCAATAACCACAAAATCAGTTGGGAAGAAAAATTTTCCAATTTTTAAAAGCACATTATTCACAATTCCCCTCGGTATAGCTTTAGAGGAATCAGCCATTTCTATCATAATAGTTGTTTCTTTTAAATTGGTAAGTTTTATTTTTTCAAATAAAGTGGTAGAGATAAGGTTTACCCCAACCCCTAAATCAGTATCTGCGGAATCTTAATGTTACCAATAGTGCATGGAGAAAACTTTGGTATTGCTGTTTCTCAGGAAGTTGGCTTGGCAGGACCTCGTCGTCTTTTGATTTATCATCCTCTCTTAGGTAGTTAATCCCGAAAAGATCATTAGTGATAGAGGATGTGCCTGCTTTTCTTTGCTTTATCTTGCCAAATATGGCCTTGCAGGACAATGGCTTTAGCATTACTTGTTTTAAGGTTTTAGCCAATTGCCCAATTTGTGTTTCGTTTTTAATCGCAGCATCTTGGTTACGTAGGTTCATATTGGTGTCCTCCTTCACTTTGACCATCCATTCCTTGAGTTTATCTCCTTTTTTCGTAGATTATTCGATGTGCCTGTGCATTATTTCTTCAAGGCTAGGTTTAGGAGGATTGTTGTTGATTTTTGTGTAGAACCCAAGGGATTTTTCTCGATATCTGGGCCCATTATTATTGTAGTTGTTGAAGGGGATTCTTCCATATTTAACTTCTTCGATCCTTTTAACTTCCTCGTTGGAGGAACATTCTTTAGAAGGTGGAGTCCCGTTTCGCTCTACTTGAATGGAATACACATTTTCCTTGAGCTTCTTCATTTATCTTCCAAGGCTTTCTAATTTGTTGTTTATTGCTGCAAGGCCTTCCATATCTCTATTCTTACTTGGTTGCTCCTCCATTGTTCCATTTGTGAGAGTGGTGCCATTTTTGAATAGTTTCTAAAGCCAAAGTGGTGTCATACTAGGAATCGTAGTGAATCAATCATTTGTCTTGAGGAGATGTTAAGACCCTTGTAGAAGACGTTCACCTTTTGTTGGTTGTTGAGATCATGAGTAGGGCATTTGTATAACAATTCGTTATATCTTTCCCAAGCTTGGTATAACGTATCATCATCCTCTTGCTTGAAGTTATGGAGGATAGTATCTTTGAATGAAACACATTTTTAAGATAGGCCAAGTGTTGACAGTCCTAGCAGGTAATCAATCAACACATCTTTTGCGACTCCGTAAGAGAAATAGGGAATACTCGTACATAATAGCATCGTGTGAGACTCGGGAATCTTGAATAGGTGACAATATACTCGACGTTGTCTATATGTTCATGGAATATCGTGATGCTTCCAGAGAATGGGTTTGCACGTAATTCCCTCATGAATTGAGGTTTGATTTCGAATTGAGCATCTGCATCTTCTACTATTTGGCCTAACAATCCTTGGTCCTTGTTCTCTCTTGTGCCAAATATTCCTCAAGAGGAGGTCATCAATGTTAACAACTTCCATGGTACCTGAAAACTTGAAATTTGATCGTGAGAAAACTTTAAAACGAAATGAAAGACTTAATATTAATCCTAATATAACTCCCCGGCAGTGGTGCCAAAAACTTGATCGGTTTTACGACCATGTTTTAATATTTATAAAGTCTCGTTATACCTATGGTCTACCCTAACGGGCGTGCCGATACCAGTTGTGTAATGTAGTAATCATAAAGCCGGGGTCCCAAGAGCTACGTGTGTTGGATTACTAAGTCTAGGTGTCACATTAATAATGGTTTCGATAGGATTTAATTAATTAAACTACTAATGAGAATAAAAGCAGAATAAAGCAAATAAATGATAAGGGAAATCAATAAAGGAAGTGGGTGCTTCCTAGTTAATCCTCCTAGCTACTTATGTCTACGTCTACTTACTTCCATTGGTGGGGTCAAAGTAGAGGACATCATTTGGTTAATTCGCCTAACCTATCAAAAAGATGCCACCACAGGAGAAGTCGGTCCCCTCATAAGTCATGTTGTTCCCGGTCCCCTAAGCCAAGTCATTAAGTATCGCTACATGCTAGATTTATAATAGTGAATGCCGGCCGTTAGAACTTAGACACTTCCTCTAATTAAGTTCATCCAAACGATAGGTGATCATTTGGTCAAATCGTAGAAGTAGTCGGTTGATCATATCTTACCCTTCCCGTCTCAGTCAGCTTACCTAGGGTCAATTGTGTCATATCTCCTGGGAATTGGCCTCTACCGCAATTCAAAACTACCGAACCAAGGGTAGCTAACAATAAACTATGCATGCATACACTTAGAAATAATTATACGGACGTAAAGTAAACGCAAACAAAACAATTAAGGAATCATAACTAGGCCAGCACCAAGAGGTGCTTAGCGGCTCATATTAATCATGCAAACCAATTCAATATTCAAAGGTACGAAATACGTGAATTGAAAGTAAAAATATAACACTAATGCTTATCGTAGGGAGTGTTTCTCCCGGAGAGCCACTCAGTGTATCTCCTCTAGAACCTGCCGAGCTTTTTCCCACGTTCTCGAGTGTTGTGTGTGGAATGAGATGATTAGAAATGCTCGGAATTCGTTGGGTATTTATACGCCCGATCACGGTTACGGCGTAACTAATATAAGAGTTACGCGTAACCTTCTATTTCAATATTTTGGACTAGTCTGCCGGTTAACTTTATGAGTGGTTCCGTTAGTGTTTAATAAACTTGGTTACGTGGTAGTTGATGTAGTAGTTACTGGTAAGTATCAGCGGCATAGAACCTCATTTGACCTAATGGAGTTACGTCGTAACCTTTGGGAAGAGTTCTACGCCGTAACCTTCGATAAGTTGGTTTTCGAGTCACGCAATAATTCGGTCTTGAGAGAAAAGTTAGCCGTAACTTCTTCAAAGTAGCTTACTGTGATAAATCTTTAGATATTTCTCCAGTTCCGCATCTCTTTAGCTCCAATGGTCGTAATTTACCTGAAAGTGGAAAACAATGGAAAACAAGCGTAAATCTATATAAATGATATAAAATACAAGCATTAGCAGGGGAAATTGACACTTAATATTCAGGACTATTTGATGTTATCACAAGGGTATTTTTAGGTTACTCGAAGCCAACCGTATAACTTCACATACTCCTACAACAATTCCGTAAACTGGTTCCCGACCCCGCAACACGAAAATAAAAAGGATTGTGGAGTGATAACATGTTGGCTTATACAATAATTTTGTTTTAAGAACATCCCACCACCGGTTATTACTAATCCTTTAGACTTTTTCAGAAAGTTTAGAGTAACCATGGCTAATATTTTGTATCGTACCTGGTGTAAGGATACTAGCGACTCTAGATATGATTAGTTGAACTTTTATATATTTTTGTTTATCTACGCGTACCAAATGAATGTTTGTGGTATATTATGTATAACAAGTATAGACTTGGCAATTAACGTTTTGTAGATGAGTTAAATGAATACAGTAGTTGAGTTAAATAGAAACATAAATAATACAACATAAAAAAGATACAAAATAAAAAACTTAAGTCAAATTTAAACATCACTCAATGTAATTATAGAAAGTTATGAAAAAAAAACTAAAGTTTAATTCATAAACTAATAAACGGTATCCTTGTGGTAAACCTCAACAATGTTTTCAAAGTGTTGTTAAGGTAATGGTTGTGTAGTTTTGGTGTGAACACTGAGACGTTCTTTATTATCAAAACAGCACAGACACTGATAGACTTTACATAACCCTTATCCTCTTCAAGGACTTTGTGATGAATTGTACCAGAAACTATTCCCGATAGATCTTTAAGTGTAACTGTTAGCTCACCAATTGAATTTGGTGTACAAGACTTGATAACAACTACAACAAGTTCAAGCTTCCCTTTTTTACAAAACTTTTTCATATCGCCTAGACAAGCATCTACCATGATCCCTAAAGGATTTAGATGCTCAAACGCGCTTAGCCTTGGGCCACGCGCAAAATGATCATCTTCATATGCATCCTCCATTATTTTCCTAACATACTCTTGGTTTGGAATTGTAGACGCTGGGCCACCTTTCGTAATGTTATATTTTTGCGTAGCTTCGCCAATTGAAGAATACCATCTGGACCGGGTATTATCCGTGTTTGTCCTATAGTAGCTGCATATTCTCTGGGCTGATCAATGTAAAAATGTATTATACCATTAGGGGAACCACAAGCATACGTAACAAATAAAGAAACCTCGTTGTTGTCTGTTGGGATATGAAAGTCTTTGAAGATATCAAAGTAATGAAGATATGAAAGTACTGTAAGCTGAAAAGAACTGGAAGAAGTCAAATAGTCAAAGTACTGCTAAATAATGAGAGTCAAAGTACGCAAGAGGAAGTCAAAGTACTGCTAGAACAAATAAACTATTATATTCGTTTATGGAAAGTATTGTAGATTACTTGTCGTACAAGGTTATCAATTGTAAACCAACTAGGATATCCTTGAGCCTATAAAAGGACTCCTAGATTGGCATTAGAGGTACGATTTCAGAAAAAAGAGTTTTAGAGTTTACGAATTAGAGTTTAGAGAAAAGTTCGATTATCTTAAAGTTGTATTAGAGTATCTGTATAATAAGCAGATTTAGAGTTTGTTAATAAAGTTTTTCTTCTTAGCTTTGTTAAGTAAATTCAGCGTACTTAATAAAGATTGCTCAGTGTTTCTTTGTTAATAACTTAGGATTTATCCGAGGTTATTAAACCTTAACAAGCTAGTTAAGTTAGTTTGATTAAAGTATATCGATCCAACAAGTGGTATCGAGCTTGTGTGGAAACTCTGACTAAGGAAAACCTACAATATCCAAGATGTCGTGAAGCTGTTCCACAACCCTCAATCACCTCACGAAATTCCAATTATCAAAAGGAGAATATGATCTCCGGTGCATGAAGATGAGGCAATATATTGCCATTAGACCATGCTCGTGGAATGTAATTGTGAATGGGAATGAAGTTCCTCCGAACCCATTCAAGTTCTTGGACAACCTCTAGCACCAAAGGGTTTTACCAAGCAACTCTAAGGAATCAAGAGAAGGCTCTTAACATTCTCTTGTCTTCCATTCCAGATGGTCATCTTCTTAAATTTCATGATGCTAAAGATGCTAAACGACTTTGGGCACTCTCAAGACCGATTTGGAGGAATGAAGCCTCTAAAAAGATGCACAGAAACTTGCTGAAACAACAGTTTGAAACTTTCACAGTTGGAGAAAGAGAGAATCTTGATGCTGCATATGATAGGTTCCAGAATCTTCTTAACATGTTGGAATTATACAAAGTATATCATTGAGGATGCTAATTTGAAGTTTCTAAGGATTTTGCCATCTACATGGCATGTGATTGCTACTATGATCGAGAGAGGACAAGGGGGTTGGATGTTATGGAATTTGATGATCTTTATCATCAACTGAAGGTGTATGAACATGAGATGAGTGGTCAACCAAATTCCAAATCTCACAGTATTGCTTTTCTATCATCACGAAAGAAGCATACTTCCAAAGTCTGCTTCTCCTCAAATCTTTGTTCTCAAATCTGTTTCTCAAAGTACTTTCTGCTTGTTTACAATCCCCATCATATACTCAGCAGGCCCCACCATCTACCACTTTGAACTCAAATGAAGTTGTGTGCTCTTTCTTTGCACAACAAGCAAGCTTACCTGTCACTTATGAAGAGGATCTATACAGATTGAAGAAGATGCACTTGAAGAAATTGATATCAGTGGCAAGTTGCTATGATTCACGCAAGGATCAAAAAGTACATGAAAAAGGCAGGGCAAAGCTATTGATTTTAAACCCAAACAAGGAATAACTTTTGACAAATCTCAAATTGAATGCTTCAATTGTCAAAAGACTGGTCACTTTGCAAGGAATCAGATTTGCTAAGTATCACGCAAACAGAACATCTGAGAAGCCAAAACTTGAGCTCAAAGAAATACCAATAACTGAGACAAAGGCCTTGGTAGCTCAAGAAAAGTTATCCGAAGTGGACTGGAGTGAAGAGTTCGATGATGAACCAGGTGACTTCTGTATGATAGCGATGGGACGATGCAGTTAAAACACAATGGAAGCATTGGTGAACCGCACTGCTTTGATGAAAATCGAACATCTTTGCTTTGGAATCTGGTGATGGCTTTGGAAGATTTGATTGGAGCAGAGAAAGTGAAGATGATCTGGCTTCTTCTTGCTATGGTGGCTACTTCACCAACTCAGTCTCCTATCTCGAGGTATGCTCAACTGTTATGAGTTTTATAAAAAATTGCTTAACAGTTATGTGATTGAAAGAGATAATTGTATTAGGGCTAGGTCTGAGGTAGCAGGTTACCAAATCACTTTAGAGTCTATAGAAGCTAAAATCATAACACATGAAAATAATGAAATGGCTTGGGCTGAAAAGTATGAACAACGATTACCAGTTAAAACTCAGTGAATGGAAACTAAAGTAAAATTCTTTGAAATTGAGAAATTAACTAAGGAAAGAGATGATTTGTTAGCTAAGTTTGCTTGCTTGAAAGAGTCCGGTTTGTCCCAAGTTGCTTTTGTTGAAAAAGCAGAAGAGCTTACAATAGAACAGGCTTAGGATTTGGAATGGACTTTAGCAGTGTAGATGAAAACCAACCTAGTAATCAGGATGATGGTGATTTTGAGGACATAACCACTAGTGATGATGAGCTCATTAACTATGTAGATTCATCTAGTAATGATGGCTCAGTAAGTGAACCACCTCCTGAATATAAGAAAGACAATGGTTATCATGTTGTTCCTCATCCCATTAGTCATCACCCCTCTAGGCCTGATGTTTCTCATTATGGAGTAGATAGTCTAGAGTTTAGGAAGAAGCTTGTTGCTCAATCTAGGTCCGAGAAACCCAAAGCTGTTGAAAACAATGTTCAAAATCCAGCAGTACCTTTAAAACAAAGTCTTGCTCAACAAGCGATACCTTCGCAAAACCTTTTCAAAACAGATCTGCTAAACCTTTTTGGGATAATTTTGCTCAAAACAAATTTTATCAGTCATCAAGAAGGAAAAACAATTTTGGGCATAGACATAGAAGAAATCACTTTGGTCATATGGGTCAAAAGCGTGTTTTGTGTGTTATAGTCCTACTCACTTAATCAAAGATTGTGACAAACACTCGGAATATCTAAGCAAGTTTACAAGGAATAAGTCTAACAATCATAGACCTAGAGAGCACAAACCAGTTTGGACTAATTCAAATAGGATTAATCACGAGAAACTTCACATCGATCATAGATACCCACATCGAGAGAAGACCTTGGTATCTCACAAGTACTTTCCAAAGTACTTTCGAGAACTAAAGTGCGAAAAACCATGCTTGGGATAGAAATTCTAGGAGATCTCACTATCAACCTAGAATGTCTCACAATTCATATAGGATCTAGATCACAGAACCATGTTAAACTGAATGGGTAAAAGGGGAAATGCGAGAGATATACGGTACGTTCAACAAAAAGTGAATCAGATGTTTTTGTGACAAAAGAAAATGCTAACAATCTGGTGAAAGAGATTTATGTTGAAAAATCAAAGAGTTTTGAAAATCCACATGCTAAAAATAAGATACTTTTGGATCACCATTTGAAAGATAGTGGAAATTACATACTCAAGGAATTTGAGTTTGTAACTCCACAAGGGGAACACAAGTCAGTAATGGCTTGGGTTCCTAAGAGTTTCTAACTCTTTTCTTAGTGTGCGAGGCAACCCGAAGAGGAGCTTAAAGGTCATCTTATTGTGGATAGTGGTTGCTCTGGAAGTATGACAGGTGATAAAGAGATCTTGTCTGATTTTAGAAATATTAGTGGAGGAAAAGTTGCATTTGGGAATGATCCCAATGGAGGAAGGATTACTGGGAAAGGAACAATTAAAGCTGGAAGAATTGACTTTGAGAATGTCAGATATGTGAAGGAGCTAAAGTTTAACTTGTTGTCGGTTTCTCAAATCTGTGATAAAAAGCATCTGTGCTATTCAGCGACACGAATGTCTTATTCTTTAATCTGACTTCAAACCTGTTGATGATGACTTGGTAGTACTTAGAGTACCAAGGACAAATGATGTGTATAGTTTAGACATGAAGAGTCTAAATTCCTATGGAAGAGCCACATGTTTGGTGGCTAAAGCAACATCTGAAGAGGCACATCAATGGCATAGAAGATTGGGCCATGTGAATTTCAAGAACATCAACAAACTAGTCAAAGGCAATTTAGTTAGAGGTTTACCTTCAAAGACTTACAAGAATGATCAATCATGTTTGGCATGCAAGAAGGGTAAACAACACAAAGCTTCCTGCAAGAAGCTTGATGAAAGAAATATTAGGGAACCATTGGAGCTATTACACATGGATTTATTTGGACCTGTCTCAGTGGCAAGTTTAAATAAGAAGAAGTCTTGTTTGGTTGTTCTTGATGACTTGTAGTAGATTCAGTTGGGTTTTCTTTTTGGGCTTTAAAGATGATACCTTTGATGCTATTCAGACTCTCATAATAGCACTTGAAAACCAATTAAGACTCAAGGTTAGAGGTATTAGATGTGACAATGGCACTGAATTCAAGAACAAGCTTATGGATGACTTTTGTGCTAATAAAGGCATCAAGAGGGAGTTTAGTATTGCTAGAACACCACAACAAAATGGTGTTGCAGAGAGGAAGAATAGAACCTTGATTGAAGCTGCAAGGACTATGTTAGCAGATTCCCATCTCCCTATTCAATTTTGGGCAGAAGCGTAAGTGCGCATGCTATGTACTCAACGGGGTTTCTGTCACCAAACCACAGATGAAGACACCCTATGAATTGCTGATGGGCAATAAACCCAACATTCGTTTTATGAAGCCTTTTGGATGTCCTCTTACTATTTTGAATACCATTGATAATCTGGGAAAGTTTGATGGCAAGTCAGAAGAAGGTTATTTATTGGGATATTGCACTAACAGTAAAGGCTTTAGAGTATACAGCAGAGTTACTAAGAGGATTCAAGATTGTCTTCATGTTGAGTTCTTAGAAGATCAAGACAATGAGAAAGGAAAAGGTCCTGATTGGATGTTTGATCTTGAGATTTTATCTCCTTCAATGAACTATGTACTGTTAGAAAGAAAATCAACATTTGCACTCTGATGAGGATATTCAATATGTTGTTCATGATGTTCATATTAGACCGATCAGCGATTCTGCTAAAGTTCTGAGAGTCCAAAACAAAGTACGATGTTCCTAAGCAAAGTCTGATTCTCCAAAACACTGATCTTGTTGCACCACAATCCTCATTATCTGCTGAGGATCAAACTATTCAAGAGGAACTCAATCAGATGCTTCTTCAAGATGTATTAGCACATTCTTACACTGATGAACAAAGGAGAGCTTATGAAGAGGCAAAGAAGAAGAACCAGTCTGCTGAGTACTCTCACAGTACTTTGGGACGTACTTCGATCAAAGTACTGCTGCATCTGTTGACAATACTTTAGATGATTTGGATGAACCTACCATGTCGGGTTAGAATCTTGATACGATGATGAGCTTGAAGATGAAGGTATTTTCACAAATTTCAATGAAGGTGTTGATTATACTAACTTGGATGATACATATGCAGTTCCACAGTCACCAATCTTACGAATTCATAAGACTCATCCGGTGATCAAATCATTGGTCCTACTACATCTGGAGTTATGACAAGACACAAAGCTAAGGGTTTCACAAAACCTCACAATGCTTTACTTAGCTTTGTGTATAAACAAAACAGGCTAAATCATAAGGACCATCAAACCTGCTTATTTACTTGTTTCATCTCTCAAGAGGAACCCAAGAATATTTCTCAAGCTTTGACTAAAGAAAGTGGGTTGAAGCTATCGCAGGAAGAACTTCTTTAACTTAAACTTCAAGAGGTTTGGGTTTTATGTGATCTTCCAGATGGGAAAAGAGTTATTGGAACAAGGTGGGTTTTTAGAGTTAAAAGGGATGAAAGAGGCAATGTTATCAAAAACAAGGCAAGATTAGTTGCTCGGGGTTATAGAAGCGAGGAAGGGGTAGATTATGACGAGGTATTTGCTCCTGTGGCAAGGATTGAAGCAATTAGAATCTTTCTTGCTTTTGCTTCTTATATGGGTTTTCAGGTATATCAGATGGATGTCAAGAGTGCCTTTCTTTATGGTACTATTACAGAAGAGGTGTATGTGAAACAACCTCCGGGTTTTGAAGATCCTAAGCATCCAAACAAAGTCTATAAGGTGGTTAAGGCTTTATATGGTCTTCATCAGGCACCTAGAGCTTGGTATGAGAGGCTCTCTACATTCTTATTACAACATGGATACAGGAGGGAAGCTATAGACAAGACTTTGTTTATCAAAAGAGACAAGAAGGATATCATGTTAGTTCAAGTTTATGTGGATGATATCATCTTTGGGGCTACCAAATAGTCTATGGTTAAGGAGTTTGAGCTTGATGCAAAAGAGTTTCAAATGAGTTCAATGGGAGAGTTAACATTCTTTTTAGGACTTCAGTTTAAGCAATCCAAGGAAGGAATTTTCATTAGCCAAAACAAGTATGTTGCAGACATACTTAAGAAATTTAATTTTGATGATATGAAGGCTGTTACTACACCTATTAAATCTATCAATTCATTGGGAAAAGATGAAGATGGACAACTTGTTGAAGTCAAGTTATACGAGATCTATGATTGGCTCTCTTATGTATCTTACTTGCATCAAGGCCCGATATCATGTTTGCAGTTTGTCTATGTGCTAAATATCAAGTCTCACCAAAGATCTCTCACATGAATCTTTGTAAAGAGAATTTTCTATTATTTGAAACAACAACCTAAGTTGGGGTTGTGGTATCCTAAAGAGTCACCTTTTCACTTAGAAGCTTTTAGGATAGTGACTATGCGGTGATAACTATGATAGAAGATCCATAACTGGTGGATGCCAATATCTTGGAAGAAGGTTAGTCTCCTGGCAATGCAAGAAGCAGACAATTGCAGCAACATCATCTCTGAAAGCTGAATATGTAGCTGCTGCAAGTTGTTGTGGTCAAGTTTTATGGATGCAGAATCAACTCTTGGATTATGGGTTCAATTTTAAGAATACTCCTATCAACATTGATAATGAGAGTACTATTTGCATTGTGAAGAATCCAGTTTATCATTCCAAGACAAAGCATATTCAGATTAGGCATCACTTTATCAGAGATTGCTATGAGCATAGGCTTATTAATGTGGTTAAAGTTCACACAGATGACAATGTAGCTGATTTACTCACTAAAGGTTTTGATGTGTCACGATTCAATCACTTGGTAGTGAGCATTGGAATGATTAACTACTAAGCTATGTTTAAGGGAGGACTATCGGGTGTTAGGTATAGTCCTGTGTATTGCTTAAGGGAAGGATGTTTGTGTATTACTTAGTTTATATGAAGGTTTTGGCAAAGTATCGTATTTCCTGAAAGTATCTTGCTTGGGAAAGTACTGCTTGGGAAGAATCTGCTTATGTGGAAAGTACTGTTTGTCGTATTAAAGTATTGTTCCAACGGTAATATTGGAGGGTAATTAAAGCCAACGGTTATTTTATTTTGGGTGATGATTTTCAAAATCCTACCTATAAATAACAACTTTCCGATTTTCCCTCTCATATTATTCATTACCTCTTTTCCATACTTATCTTCCAATTACCATCTCTTTATTATTCGATATAATCTTTCTATTGTGATTACTTTTTCAACAATGGTGAATCGTTTAACTGTTTTGAAGCACAATATGGTGGCTAATTTGGATAAGACTGGTAGAATGTGGCTTTCTATAATATCATTGATTATCTAGTTGGGTCGCCTATTAGTTATGCTCTTTTAGTTGAGCCGGATGTTATTGAACCATGGATTCAAGAATTTTGGGCTAATGCTAGAGAGAATATGGAGGAGGATGAATATTATATTAGATCCTCGATTCTTTGGAAAGACTATCAAGATTACAGAGGTCTCCATTTGTGATGATTTATTATTTGGAGATGAAGACGGGGCTATTAGATTTGCCAAGCAACTGATTTGGGATACTTTTCATACTTTGGGCTATGAAGGTTCTTTGACTGAACAAACTTTTAAGAAGGCATTATTACCGTCCTCAATGGAAGTTCTTAATTCATGTTTTGCTCCATTGCATAAGTTCTAAAAGCACTTCTTGGGAGCAATTTGGGTCAAATATTGCGTCTGCATGGTTGGCTTAGCTACTGACGAGTGTTTAACTTTTTACGACTTATTTTGGATGGAATGCTCTCTCATATATCATCTGGGGCAACTTGGTTGATGTATCCAAGGTTTATCAGGGTTTTCTTGAACAAGCAATTGGTGATGTTCCAAAACCTGCTGCTTTACTACATTGTGCAACAACCTAAAATCTATACTTTCATGGCTAGGAGAAGTAACTTGTTCAGAGGTGGAGATATTCCTTTAACACCATCCATGATGGAAATTGTACAAGCCTGTTGATGCGTGATGCATTGCGCAGAGGATGAACAAACGGAAGGTACTAATCACGATCATGGTACTGCTTCACAAGGTACTCTGCATCTGCAAGTCTGCTTCGTGAAGGTACCGCTTTTCGTTACGGTGATGTTTCTTCGGTCGAGGTTCAAGCAGAATTGAAAAACGCCTACTCCATCTTCGAAAGTTCTATTCTGTTTAGAGGGGCATTCACAACCTCCAGGTGATGCTCATTCTATACCTCGTGAAGATTTGACGTTAGATAACTATGCTTTGACAAGGGAGCTAGCTAGGTTAAATAAGGCGTTTAGCGCGTCAAGCTAAAACGATTAGGAAGTTGAAGCGTAAATATTTACAGTTGAGAAATTTTGTTAAACCATATATTCAAGGTTTCAACTTATGGGTTAAGGAGGAAAATAAGCGTCGTAAAGCTCTTGAAAGGAATTAAAAAGAAAGGTTCCTCAACCATCTTACGTCAACTTGGGAGGAATTTAGAAACGGAAAATTTGAAAGAAGATGTTATGAAGAAGAAAGAGTCTGAAGAAAATATTACAAAGATGAAAGAACTTGTAAGTATTAGTTCAGTTTCTGAGGAACAAGAAGAAGAAGTACAAGTTCAAAGTACTTGGTGTTCAAGGTACTTGAACATCAAAGTCTTGATTTTCATGATACATCAAGGGAAGAAGTAACAACACCAATAACTCCAAGGGTATTAAATTTTGATGAAGAAGCTGGTCCTTCTACATTTGTTAGAGAAGAAGAGGAGGAAGCTACTTACATACCTATTCATTCAGCTAGTGATGATGAATTAATTGCTACATTATTTGATTTATCACAACCAAGAGGAGGAGTTACTATTAGAGAAGCACAAGAAGAAGAACAACCAAGAACTGATCAACCTGCAATTGATCCAAAAGACAAGGGAAAAGGTGTTCTGGTTGAGACTAAGAAAAAGAAGCTCACTTTGGCAGAACTTAGAGCATTTGAAGTGGCTAGGAATGAAGCTGCTGCTAGAAAAGTTCAAGAAGAATTAGATGCTAAAGACAGAGAAGAACGACAAGCTCAAGCTAAAGACAGAGAAGCAGCTCAAAAGGTGCAAGATGAGTTAGATCTTTGAAACTACTGAACCTTTACAGTCTCCAACACCTATTAGATTCATGTCAAGAAGACCTAATTTAGCTAAAGAAAGGAATGCAATGATGGCATATTTAAAAGGCAGAGGATTTAAAGGATTGCAAAAGCTAAATTATGTGGATATGAAAAGATTATATGATGCTGAGAGAGAGGCTTATAAGAAAGATGTTGCAGGCATTAAAGACTTTAGAGAAGAAACTTATTGGACTAAAGCTGAAAGGAAGAAAAGCTTAAAGAGGAAAAGAAAAACCGATGTTACAGATGTTCAATTTTCAAAGAAAGAGAAGGTTGAATTAAGATCTGAGACTAGTGATGAATTGAAGAATTATCTTAGAGTGGTAGATTTTGATTATACCAAGGAAGATGATGATTTAAAGATGAACAGATCAAAGATCAGTACTTTTAAAGTTGTGAAAACCAAGAATGAAGAGTACATGGTTTTTCATAAGGAAGATAAAAGTTTTAAGGTTTTCAAAAGGTTATGGGATTTGTTGCATGTTATTGATAGAGTAGATCTATTCTACTTATATCAAGTTATAAAGGCGTATTTTGAAGATCATCCATTAGAAGGTATTGGATTGGTTTTACATGGGGATCTTGTAACTATGTGGGAAACTGATGAAGACAGCACTGATGATATTTGGAAGGATCAAGAAAACTGGGAAATAGTTTGCTGGAGATTCTTTGAAGAATCTGGAGTTCATGTCTTGGAGCTAGAAAATGGAACAATGATTCACATGTTTGCAGAAAGAAGATATCCTCTTACAGTTGATCTAATGAGAAGAATGCTTGAACATGGTTTGGAAGTAGAAGAGGATGATGAAGCCGCTTGCATGGTGATCAATCTGTTTATAAACGGACTACTATTCTGAAAATGATCTTTAACTGGTATGGATTTTATTTAAATAAATGCTTTTTGATATATCAGTACTTTTATTCAAAGTACTGCTGTCGACGATACTTTCATCAAAGTACTGTTTTTGAAATAAACCAGTTAAATAAATTTTAGAAGAAATCTTTTTGCTTAATAATAAATATTTTTGAAATAAAGGTTGAATAAATGGTTTTTGTGATGATAACATCAATAGGTTATCAATCCACCATGGTTACAAAAGGATTGACTAATCCATGAGCAAACGGCTCGGGTAAAGATATATCAAATCCGTTTTTAGTTGTCAACTTGCTAATAAGTTGGATGGTTATCAACTCACCATATCAGTAAATGTGAAGAGTTGGCTAGCCCACATGAAATGGCTTGTGGTAAAGGCAGTGGAAAAACCATTATTGGTAATTAGTTCACCATTAGATAAAAGAACTAACTAGTCCAGAAGGGTACGACTTTTGGTAAAGACAAATTAAATCTGTTGATAGCTGGTGATTTGCTAAAAATCATATGGTTATCAATGTACCATGGTCTTACACACCAAAACATTTGGCTACTCCAAAGATAATGGCTTTGGTAAAGAGTTCTAAATCCATTGAATTTTCAATGATTCACTTTGAAAGTGATGAGAATAGTATGCAACTTAAACTGAATCACTGTACAAATTGTCATATGTTGTTGTGTTGCTGAAAAGATGGAGATTGCTGGATGCTGCTGTGAAGAAAACAATTCTAAAGAGATACTTTGAAAAAGCACAGATTCTACAGAGATATAATCTAAAGATGAAGAACAATCCGTGTTAAAGATGAAGCTGTTAAAGATATATTCACAAAGGAACTTGAAGTCAAGCAAGTAGAATTCAAGTTAGGGAGGATTGTTGGGATATGAAAGTCTTGAAGATATCAAAGTATGAAGATATGAAAGTACTTGTAAGCTGAAAAGAACTGGAAGAAGTCAAATAGTCAAATCTGCTAAATGACAGAGTCAAGTAATGCAAGAGGAAGTCAAAGTCTTGCTAGAACAAATAAACTATTATATTCGTTTATGGAAAGTATTGTAGATTACTTGTCGTACAAGGTTATCAATTGTAAACCAACTAGGATATCCTTGAGCCTATAAAAGGACTCCTAGATTGGCATTAGAGGTACGATTTCAGAAAAAGAGTTTTAGAGTTTACGAATTAGAGTTTAGAGAAAAGTTCGATTATCTTAAAGTTGTATTAGAGTATCTGTATAATAAGCAGATTTAGAGTTTGTTAATAAAGTTTTTCTTCTTAGCTTTGTTAAGTAAATTCCGCGTACTTAATAAAGATTGCTCAGTGTTTCTTTGTTAATAACTTAGGATTTATCCGAGGTTATTAAACCTTAACAAGCTAGTTAAGTTAGTTTGATTAAAGTATATCGATCCAACATTGTCTTTAATCTCCATCAGAGTATCTGTTGGACTTAGTCTATAGGACAAATTGAGTTGCTCATTTGGATCTAACTCGAATTTGTTCAACAACATTTCAACTAAGAATGAGTATGTCATGTCAATGTACATGATGACACCACTCTCTTTACCATTGAAATGTAATTTACATTTGAATTTCTGGAAACTAGCTGCCATTGGTATGTTTGTTAGTCTGGTGTATGTTGGTATTGATTTTTTTTGTTAAAGTTTATGTTTGTTAGTGTTCTTGTGGATGTTATATATATAGTGCAGGAGCAACATAACCATCTATAGATCACATAGTGTTTTACACGAAATATGACAACATTTAACAATATACGGACATGCATTGATAATTCAATGACAATCTATAAATCACATACTCTTTTACACGAAATATGGACATGTCAATAACTTTATACACAGATGCATTTGACAAATCAATGACAATGAATACATTTCACAAATTGTTTTACACGAACTATGACAACTTTTGGATATGTCACTAAGTTTATATATTTTTGATAGTGTTGTCAAATCGATGTCATTAATGTATTGTCAAATCCCATTATACGCTTTTTAAATGGTTTATATATTATCACAATGTTGTTAATATTTTTATCACATTTAAACATATGCAATATGTCTCAAGAAAATTATAATGCAAATGTTGAGAGAAATGAAGATGGTCGTCAAATGATATGCATTGGCTGTTGGATGAAAGGAGAAAACAGAGCTGCAAGAACATTTGATGCAAGGCCTCTACCATTAAACATAAAAAAATTTCATTAAATAGTTAGAAAAACTATTACAATTGCAATAACTTGAAACATACAAGACACACACTAAAACAATATGATCATGAAAGACATGTATTGATAAAGCCAAACATACAAACTAATCATCTAGTTCATTAGGTTGAGTATGAATAATTAGTGATTCTTTGTATGGCCCAATGAAAAACGAGACACCATTAGCTTCAATACCCAAGTTTTGAAACTCCTGAGTAGTTCGCTCATACACATGTAGTGAGTGAGCTGTATGTTGGCTGCTCTTAGTTTCGACAATTGGCTCCACATTCTTACTAAATCCAAGTACTTTTGCCACATGATCAATTGGTAAGGGAATAGCGAATAACACTTTACGCGACGATATAATAACACGAACAATTTCTAACACCCATGCACACATAGTTGTACACTCATCTACAATGAAACTTCCTGAAATTACAAGAGAGATTCACAGCTGGGAAATATAGAACGGAGGTGAAATCATGAACCTTATCTCTCTAGGTATGTCTACTACATGAAAATGATGAGTAACCAGGTCAAATGAAACAAGCATGTAACTTTTATGTAAACTACCATCATCACTATAAAACTTTTCAGAACCAACCCAGAAAATTTTACCACCCACTACTGCTTGACCAAACCATTTTATTTTGATTGATTGACGGGGCAAACGGCCATTCTCAAGATTGGTCCAACGATTCGAGCTCAATGGAAAAACTAACAGATACCATGGTCCTTAGACATTAAATGAGTAATTAATCTTTAAAAGGGTTGGGTCTCAAGTGTCGGGACATACACCAAAACAAAGAACATTTTTGCTGAATCAGGTTGAGTTGTCAAATAAGGGACAAGTATTCCTGAAGATTTTTTTATTGATGGGTTCCAAATAACAAGACACATATTAGAACCCCATGAAAATCACCAAACACCTTCTGAAGTAGCAATTGGCGTAAGAGTTGAAAGATTTAAATTTGTTTGTAGAGGCGTGAAGGCTAAATTATCATCTACCGAAAACATAAAACCTACAAGACCTTGCATATAAGTTAAATTAAAATAGCACATATCCGTCTCACGAAAACCGTAACGACGAATGAAGTCAGAAAAGTCTATGGTTGACTTCCGTCTCTTTGACACACTACGAAACTGTAGTAGAGACTTAACTGGAAGTTTATTCATGATATCAATTTGAATGTCGAGGGGTATGTTGTCCGAAAATTTTTAAAGAATGGAGAAGAATTTGTTAGTGAATGAGTTTGAGTAAACATTAACCTAAAAATATTGTCATTAAATAGATGAAGATTATACCACCCTCTTTGTCATATTTCACTTTTTTATATCACATTCATGTTATATCACTTAATTTGGACATGTCAGTAACTTTATACACATATGCATTTGACAATTCAATGACAATGAATACATCACATATTTTTTTACATGAAATATGACAACATCTGGACATGTCAGTAACTTCATACACATATGCATTTGACAATTCAATGACAATGAATACATCACATATTTTTTTACACAAAATATAACAACATTCATGTCAGTAAAGTTCATGTCACATATTTGACAACTCAATGAGATGGTCATTTAAACTATTGAGTTGAAAACACAATGTTTGCAATAGAAAAGTACGCACATTGTCAGAGTTGTTGATGAAAACAATAAATACGTGAGTGGGCCACACTATATAAACCACACTGTTGTATTCAATATCAATTACACATTTCTTTCTTTTGTTAAATCCTTCTATAGTTCAAAAAATGACATTTAGAGTCCTAATTCACCATTATGGAAGGTTCACTTCACCACCTGGAAAAAAGTTTGTATGTGGTATAGTTGCTTGTGTAGATCCAGTTGATTATGAAACTTTTTCGATCAATCAATTGAAATTAATATTAACCAATTGTTTAGGTTATGATAAAAACTCTTCAACCTTCTTTTATATAATGAAACCAAAATGTAGTCTTGATTCAGGGCTCGTACTATTGGCTGATGCTATAGAAGACCGCGAACGTATAGTAACGCATACTCAATTTCATCAAAACCAAATACATGTGTACGTATCATGGGTGGAGTTATCCCCACTTGTTGTGCCCGAACAATGCAATAATGAGGGTTCCAAGAAGAAAAAACAAGATAAACCTTCATGTTCGAAAAAGTTATTTGACTAGTCAGTAAGCGGGGTCTGTTTTTCTTTTAATGTCACATTATGATTTCTATTTTCCATTATGAAACTTAATGATTGTACCAATTCTGACAATGAAATGACTTGTCTACTATAAGGTATTATATATATGCTAATTTGTGGTTTCATTGAATCAAATTCAATTATTCCTTCTTTCATTCACAACAAATATATTTCATTCCTACATAAAATTTGATATGGCTTGTTTGGTTCCACATACCCTCGATGAAATCATGGCTTTAGTTGATAAACTAATTGTGGAGGATTCATCAGCAAGCGTTGTGCGAATTAGCCATGCAATTAGAAAAGGCATGCGAAGCTAAAGATGATCTGAGACAAGCATACAAGAAATGCAATGACATTCCGCCTGAAAAACGAGCTCAAAAAGAGACTTTTTAAAACAATGAATTTACGAAAGATTACGAGATGCATAATGCTCTGTTTAGCAAAGCGGGAAAATAGAAAAACAAATTGAGGGGAAGTTTATTTGGCTTCATGAAAAATACACTTAGGACGATTATGCATCGTATTTTGAATTTCGCATCATATTGTAATTTATATCTCCATCTTGTAATGTTTTTTAAATTTCTTATTGTAATGTTTATTTTTATTTGATAGGAAATTTATGTTCGAATACGAATAACCAAAGTAGAATACGAACTTTTATTCATTACACAGGCAAAGCAAAATACGAAATTGAAATGAAAATAAAAACTACGATGAAAGAAATAGATGATAACACTATAGATTAAATCCTACAAGTTCCTCATTATGTTGTTGAGTAAGAAGAATTAGTGATTCTTTGTTGGGGCCAATGAAGAATGAACCAGAATCTCCTTCAACACCCACGTTTTGAAAGGTTTCAGCATTACGCATGAATACTTGTAATGAGTGAGGCATTTTGTTTGCTTATATTTGCTTCAACTATTGGTTCCTCGTCCTTAGTAAAACCCAAAGATTTAAGGACATGGTCAACTGGGAATGGAATGTTGAATAACATTCTAAAGGATGTTACAAAACCACCATCAACTTCTAACACCCATGCACAAAGAAATCAGACTTCATCTAGATAAAAACTAGCCTAAATTACGAGATAGTTTCCTAGCTGGGATAGATTGAATGGGAAAGGAATAAAAAATCTCAGGTTTTTAGGTATGTAGACTACTATCAATTGGTGAGTAATCAAATCAAAAGAAACAAGCATATAATTTGTGTCGTTATACCATCATCATTGACGAACCTTTCAGAACAGGCCAGTAAATTTTACCACTCACACATGCTTGACCTAACCGTTTTAGGCGGATTGTTTCACGAGGCAAACGGTAATCCTTAAGAATGTTCCAACTACCAGATCTCAATGTAAACACTGACAAGTACCATGGTCCTTGACCATAGTAAGGGTAATTAATCTTTAAAAGGGTAGGGTCTAAAGTATCAGGATGAACACCAAAACCGAGGACCATTTTTAGTGAATCAGGTTGAACCATGTAACTTAGAACTAAAATCCCTTTAGATCGTTTTATGGATGGGTTCCAAAGAACAAGCATCACATTACCTATATATGAAAAGCACCAGACACCTTCAGAAGTAGCAAATGGCTTAACAGTGGTAAGATCCAAATTGTATTTAGAGGTGTGAAGCCTAAATTGTCATCAACATAGAACATAAAACCCAAATTATCTTGCTTGTATTTTAAAATAAAACTACTAGTGTCAACCTCATGAAACCGTAATGACAAATGAAGTTGTTACAGTCAATTGTAGCTTTCCAAGTCTTTGAGACACTACGAAACTGCATTTAAGACTTAACAGGAAGCCTATTCATGATATTGATTTGAAGATCAAAGGGTATGTTTTCTGAAATTGTTACACCTTTAAACGGATATATTTGGGGATTATTATGGGTAATTTCAGTGTAGTTGAATGTGTAAAATTGGAGTATCAAAATTTTTCTTAAATATAGTGTTTATATTAATGATATTTGGTTCATCACATAAAATTGTACACGAACTATGACATGGTAGTTGGTTTATACATGCATGAACCTGACTAGTCAATGGCGTTAGGCGCATCACTTATTTTTTTTACACGTGTTCGATTCTAAATGAGACAACGACATTGATAAGGATTTAAAACGTACGCTTTTAGGGGGTCATTTAAGCCCTTAATCGACCATTTTATATCCGTTACTGCTTAATTTTGTTCCTTTTCACTTTTTAGGTCTCTTGGAAGCAAAATGCTGGAATGAAGCACATTTGGACGAAAAGGAGCGAATACATGAAGAAAATGGCAAAGTCAAGATCGAAGCCACTCAAGCTGCTCAAACAGAACCTGACGGCGTCCCAATCAAAGGGCGACGCCGTCCCTATAGAGACTTGATCAAAACATGCACCAGACGGCTCAGTGAAATTTTTGTTCGATAACTGACGGCGTCACGTTGCGAAGAAGAAGGGCGTCACTCAGACTTTTCATCTCAGACGGCCCAGATCCAGAATCAAGACGACGTCCCAACTGAAGACTGACGGCGTCACAAATGACTTGGCCAAGACGAAACCCTAATGACGGCGAGCTGACGACATCCCATCAAAAAGGTGACGCCGTCGCAAGTGTAAATCTATATATATATAATTCAATTTTTCTGCATTTAAAGAGGTAGACTTTTGGAGAAAAAACCCTAATCGTTCGTAGTCCAATTTGGATGATCTTAGGGTCCCAAACCCTATTTTACACATCGAGATAAGTATTTTAATCCAAAGTAACATTATGTCTTCGATTGATTGTGTGTATGCTTGCTTTTTTACCATGTCTAGCTAAATTTCTTGTGTGTTTGTTTTCTTAGATCTATGAAACCTAGTTACTGTTTATTGTTAGGTTGTTTCTTATCTTAATTGTAAATTGGCTTAGGAGTGCAACTAGGCATCATTCGTTGTGTTTAATGCTTGAGTATGCTTTGTGAAAGTGAGGCTTATGAATGAAATAGCTTAAGGGCTTGCGGATTTCGTATGCTAAACCCGAAAGATAACCTCAAAGAGCTAGGGACTATGCATACCCTACGACCTTAGGAATACAACGCGTTAAGATAAGGTGTGACAATTCAACCGAACAATAAAAGATAACTAGGGAGTAATAGTATCTAGGTAAACACATTTTTAATCATCATACGAGCACACATCAAATAGACATAGCTACCCGTAGTATTAGATAATTACATAAGTAGAAGTAATCGGTAGAAAATACCACCCCCCAAACCAATTGCCCCAAGATTTTACCTTAGCTTTCTAAAAAACCAATAAAAGATAAAAAAGAATCATCCTCAACCCCCACCTTTTCGTCATACATTTCTTGCTAGCATTCCTATTCTCCTAGAGAACGATATCAATCCCCGAGGCTTACCCAATACTACACTACAACTATTAGGTTCATTGCCTAGGTGGTTGAAAAACTTACTCGAAGAAAAGGAAGTTCCTTTGACCCCGAACGCGCATAAGACATATACATACAAAACTCAAAAGTAAATTGACGGGGTCCAAATAATAAGAGACACATTATAACCTCATGAAAAGTACCAAACACCTTCAAAAGTAGCAATTGGCATAAGAGTTGAAAGATATATTTTCCAATATGAAATTTTATTCATTACATAAACAAAGTAGATACAACACTGAAATGAAAATACAAATTACGATACGGAAATTAAAACACATAAGTTTTCCAGCTAGATGAGTTATTCAGCTTTTAGATTAATTTGTGTAATAACCATCGTCGTAAGCAGAAAAATCCCCAAAATCCTCTTCCCACTCTTTATACGCTTTGTCAAATCAGCGTTCATTACGATCTTCTTTTTCCCTTGTTTCGTGCTCCTTATGAGCTGCTTCTTCTCTTGCTTCTTCTTCTTCAAAAGCTCACAATGCTTCTTCATCTGAAAGAAGTAGTCGTTCCTCTTCCTCATTAAGCAGAAACGAATTGTGTTCTGATTCCTCAACCGGTACCTCAACTGGTTCCTCAGTAAGAAATGACGAAATGATTTCTGACGGTGGAGTAAAAACTTTTTCTTCAGAAATGACGAGACTA
This sequence comes from Chrysanthemum makinoi, assembly GCA_910596185.1. Classification (NCBI taxonomy): domain Eukaryota; kingdom Viridiplantae; phylum Streptophyta; class Magnoliopsida; order Asterales; family Asteraceae; genus Chrysanthemum; species Chrysanthemum makinoi. The sequence goes on along the minus strand of OU343224.1, from coordinate 318,461,072 downwards.
TTTGGTTGAGACATTTTTTTAGATCTGGTGTTTAAAGAAATTATGAGTTGGTGTTTAAAGATGGGTGAATGAAGGGGTATTTATAAGTAAAAAAATTTGATCACTAAATAACGTACACGTAATATGACATGAATGTGACTAGTCAGATACTTTATATAGACAATGACTAGTAAAGAAACTTTTTTTGATCATTTAATAATCTACAACATGAATATCTTTTGATCACTTAATATTATACACGAAATATGACATGAATGTATACTTTATAAAGACAAAGATGTGACTAGTAAAAAAACTTTTTTGATCACATATTTTTTTACCACACGAAATATGACATGTGCTTTATACAGACATGGATGTGACCAGTAGAAGAAATTTTTTTATCACTTATTATTATACACGAAATATGACTAGTCAGATTGTTTTTTTGATCACTTAATAATCTACACGAAATATGACATGAATAACAGTGACTAGTAAAGAAACTTTTTTTGGTCACTCAATAATCTACATGAAATATGACATGAATATTTTTTGATCACTTAATATTATACACAAAATATGACACAAAGATGTGACTAGTAAATAAACTTTTTTTGATCACATATTTGGTTACACGAAATATGACATGAATGTGACTAGTCAGATACTTTATAAAGATAAGAATGTGACTAGTAAAGAAACTTTTTTTTTGATAACTTAATAATTTACACGAAATATGACTTGAATGTTTACTTTTTGCAAACACACATGTTAATACTATACTATATATAACACATTCACGAAATTGAATGTATACACATCTTCACAATAATTAAAAAAAAATAGATTTGAATTTAAATAAATTCAAATGTATGTTACATTATGGTGAAATAAAGCGCGGTGTCATTATGAATCACGATATAACCTATTCAAGGTTAGTTGAAATGGTGGTGAATAAGTTTAAATTGAATCAAAATGATCGAGTAAATTTAAAGGTGAAAGTCCCTTCAGCTGACTTTCGACTCAATATTACACAACGAGGTAAAATTTTTTGTTCAGTGTGCTTTAGAGTCTCCTGGTGAACTTGTACAGTTGTATGTTTCTCAAACTAAAAATATGGAAGAAACAATAACTTTTGGGTCAACCTAGCAAGTTCCAGAGTTTTATAATTTTTTGGCACCAAGAGTAGATGAAAACATCGGCCCATCTAATGGTGGTCCATCTCTGAATGTCGACACAAATGATTTTCAAAAATATGACTGGTTATAAACATGAGGCAAATTTCACAAAACCAGGGTCATCATTTGCTTTCGATTCAGATAACGAACATGAAGATGATGCAAACGATTGTCTTGATGACCTAAATCAAAACCTGCACCACGTTAACCATAATTGGACAAATGTTTTTAAGCATATGCCTGAAATTCCTTAAAGACCTCTTTAAACGTCAAAACCTATGCCTACAAAGGATTGTAATAAAAAAACTGAAGTAAAAGTCGATAATTAATTTTTTAATAAGGCTGATTTAGACTTGGCGTATAGGTTGAAAGATTTAGAAGATGGTTACAAATTTTTTTTCCAAAAAAGGTAATCCGGTGCATCCACTATGAACAATGTGCATGGTTTATTAATGGCAAACATTGGAAAATTTCAGATGTGTTTCAAATTACAAAGATGAATGATATTCACACGTTTCCTAGAACTCAAACATATCCTAACCATCGAAATGCAAACAAAAAAGTTATTGCTCACATAATGAAACATAAATTAGAAGATGGTCGCCATGATTTAAAAGGGAGAGATATACAAAAAAATATCATGGTACATAAAACATCTATATCTTACCAACAAGCATGAAGAGGTAAGGATTATGGGTTAAAAATGTTAAGAGGTTCACCTTTAGAATTTTTTGAAATGCTACCGTATTATTGTCGCAACTTAGAAAAAAAAACCAAGGACGGTCACACGAATCAAGACAAACAATGAAGGAGTTTTCGAAAATTTATTTATTGCCATTGGTGCATCGGTGAGTCTTGTTCATTTTTTATATAAATACATGACAACACGTTTGCTAAAATACTTTTAAAAATTGTTTATATTCAGTTGCGCACGTTCGTGAACCATCTTCGCCCACTACTTATAGTGGACGTAGCGCATTTAAAGGTTATTTACAAGGGTACAAATTTGATAGTTGTAGGCATGGACAGAAACAACCAAATTGTGCCTATTGCTTACGGTATATGCAGATGGGAGACTGGAGATTGTTGGTCATGGTGGATGTCAGTACTTAGAGAGGTGCATATGCGATAACCCCAATATGGTTATCATATCTGATAGGCATACTGCAATAGCTTTGGCAGTAAGTAATGAGTTTCCGTTGGCATTTCATGGTATATGTTGTCTTCATCTAATGATGAACCTTTCCTTGAAAAATAAAAAAGTTAAAGGTCTATACTGGGGCATATGCAAAGTGTATACACCAGATGAGTGGCAAAGAAAAATGAACATACTCCTGTCTATTCATCCTGAAGCACACCACAAGCTAAAGGAGGTTGATTCCTACACGTTGGTCTAGAGCGCATTGCCCACGTAGTCGTTACAGTTACTGTACATCTAAGAGTGTTGAGTCTCTTTAATGCATGTACAATATTGTACAGAAAGCTACAAGTCACAATGTTGACCGACACGTATCGAAGTATGGTGCAGAAGTGGTATTTTAAACGTCGGGAAGTTGCAGGTATTTATTGTTTAAAGTAGAGTGTACTTATTAAACGTTTCCCTTGATATTAAATAAATTAATTAATTTATATTTACATTTTTGTGTAGCAAATATGAAGTACGAACTCACTTATTGGGTTGCGCATAAGGTGGAAAAAAGAAAAAGGAATAGCTCCAGATGGGTTGTATACGGGATTAATCAATTCCAATATCAGGTTTCTGATGGGCAATATAACCATGAAGTCAACTTTACGATCGCTGAATTTGAATTTTGAAAATGGCAGCTTTCCAGGATACCTTGTGGTCATGTGATTGCTGTTACTAGGTATATGGGTCTAACAGATTGTGTGCAATATGTGCATGACTGGTTTAAAAAGGAAAAACATCAAGCAACATTCGCGGAGTCAATTCAATTTGTTGGAAAATTTTAACGAATGGGAGTATCAAAGCCATATACATCTTGTTACTGGTCCAAAAATGGACAACCCTCAGCTAGGTCATCCAAAAAATACAGACCTTATACGATCTCAAGGTGAGGAGCCAAAGACTATACATTGTACTAGGTCCAAAAAGGCAGGGAACAATCGTCAGCGTTGCAACAAATCATTTGTCCCTGATCCGCCTGTAAGCAAACGTTAACAAAAGCAACAAGAATTTCCAACAGATTTGCAACGTGAAACTGCACCTTCTTATGACCCTCATCATCCGTTTGATCAAAGTTTTATGCAACAACCAATTATCATCGCAAACATATGGTCAAAACACATATCCTTGGCATGGTTAAAACACATACACCACAAACCATTATGATCAAAACCAATACCACACGCAAACTTTCAATCATAACCAATATGCGTCACAAAATTACCACCACAGCCAATACCCCATAAACCATTATGATCACAACCAATACCACACACAAACTTTCGATCATAACCAATACGCGTCACAAACTTACCACCACAACCCATGCCCTTCACAAACATATGATCAAAATCACACCCAATCATCATTCAACCTATCTTAACAAAACCCAACGTAACCACTTCAAATTGATCATCAATACCCGTCTCAAGTGTATCAACAATACGATTCCCAGCAATATGCCTCTCAACATCTAGATGATCAGCACACTCAGGATTCAAATAGTTGGTTTAATCGCCTTGGTTTTTAACAAAGTAGAACGGTTTATGTGTTTTTCTTATTTTCTAGTTAATCTGTAATGTATTTTATGTATCCTGTAATATATTTTATTTTTGTAATGTTACTAGAAAGATATTACCGTACTTTCCTTAATAAAAAGCTAAAATTACTATTCAAATTATATCGGTCATTTACACAGTTGATTTCATTCCACACTGTTTTGGTTGAAACAATTAACACGTGAGTGGGGCACACTATATAAACCACATTCTTCTGATTCAATTTCTCAAGTGGGGCACACGAAGAAAAAACAAGATAAACCTGCAACACACATAAGAAAATAAAGAAAATTATATAAAACATATGCATTTCTGATAACGTTATTACAAAAACTGCAAATAATCATTTTCGTTAACGTTATTACAAACAAAACCCTAAACCCTAAACCCTAATCCTAACCTTAAGCCTAAACCCTAAACACACTAAAACCAAAACCAAAACTAAAATAAATAAACCCTAAACACACTAAAAACAAAACTAAAATAAATGAAATGCAGTTTTCTAGCGACTTTAACTCATATCGTTGCTAATTAGCAGCGAAATGGTGACTAGGCACGATTAGGGTTTGTAAACGCTTTGCTTTATTTAGGGTTTTGTAAACGCTTTACTTTATTTGGTGGGCCTGGTTTCAAACACATCGCTGCCAAGACGCAGCGAATTGGTGATGTGGTATATTAATTCGGAATTGCGTTAATTGTGGGCCCCTGTTGAAATAATTCGCTGCTTAGAAGCAGTGAAATTGGTGATGTGGATGTTTGGATCTTTTTACTTTGGCTTACTTTTAACGTGGGTCAAACACGTGTACATTTTGGACTTCTCTGCTTATTAGCAGCGATCAAGCTGGCCAAATTGGTAATGTCAGAAAAAGTGATCCACTGCAAGAAAAGGAGTTCTCTGCAGGGCCATTCAGGAAATTTTCGCAATAATTAACACTTATAGTCTTCTAAAAAGTATTTTATTGTTGTGTCCTAGAAACTTGAGTGGGCCCAAACTAGTTGTACAATTAAAACTAATATTAAGAGGGTTTGCTATATCATCTTCTTTATCTTCTTTGCTTGGCTCCTCTGTAAAATATCTATGATTTCTGGCTGGGTTTTTTTTCTCGTTTTCTATCTTCTTTTTCTTATAACTTAGATCTAACCTAGTTGGGCCGGTTGGGGGTGGCCGAGCACCCTCTGGCCCCCTACTGGCTCCGTCCCTGGTCATGGCAGTTATCAAGATCAAGTCGCTAAAAACCTGATGATTGTCGAATTGATCTAGAATAGACAGAGTGTCCAATTTGTGACCTATCTTTCATAAACCTGCAATACCTTTTACAGATTGCACTGTCGCTAAAAACATGTGGAATTTAATAAAATGTTGGTGGAAAAACGAAAAATCATTCGCTAAGACATTTGTTCATTAAGCATGCGGGCAAATCGATCGATTTGGCTCCTCTAATTAACAACCTCTCAAAGGCGTGCTTCGATGTATCATTCAAACCACGAGTTGGGCAATTTGGAGATATCGGAACGTGTTTATATAAACTCCCTCGGAAAGACAATGACGTACGGGAAGAGGTCCAACTTTTATCTATCATGTTCATGGATGCGGCACGGGTATAGGAATTTCAGTTCCTATTGGACTGATTGGCAGGGACGGACACATCTATAAATTTTTTCGATGTAGCGTTAATTTTTTTTAAAAAAAACATCGATTTTTTTTTCAAATGCATCTTAAATGACCCCAGTTCATCGAAATGTGTTTTTAGTCTTATTTAGTTAGCATCTTAAACTCTATTATATTACGGTTAAAAAAATTTTGTGCATCAAATCATATTTATTCCTGACTCCGTCCTTGCTGAGTACATGCTTGTAAAAAACAACGTGATTCTTTTCCTAGCCTTTGGCTAAGCTGGTTGTATAATAACATCCACAAAAAAAAGTTATCAATTATCATGACCTCCAAAAAGAAACATGCTACGCTAGATATAAGAGAACATGCAATGACATAATAGTCATGTCATGCTGCGGGCATCAACCGAAACACGTTGACAAATTTCATAATGACGAATATTCTAGAATTACGATATCAGTAGACAATGAATGATATGAATCGTCAATAACTGCTAAGATCAAAGGACAGATATAAATGGAGCTAACAAACGAAATGCTAGGCTGTATCGAAGAATGAACCAGCTGACTTGTATCATGGGCACCTTAAATGAGACAGTATACCAACTAGGGGTGTCAGTATGGTCAGTTGACCTGACTCGAACCCGAACCCGATAAGGCTTATCGGGTCGAGTTGTATTGGGTTAGAAAATCTTATCGGGTTGTGTGACCCGAATCCTGTTGGGATTTTAGAACAAGTTAACCAATTAACCTCTACGAGTACGCAGCGGATAAAGATCCAGTAATCGCAATTAGGTTAAACACGTAATTAATAAATAATCTTTTATATAATAAAAGTATTAAAACATCATTTCGGAGTGTTTTTGTGAAACTTTTCTCATTGAAAAAATAATTGGGCCAATATGAGAACTCGATTTCGCCACGTAAGCAAAATCGTGTGATGTGATTGGTTAATAAAAGTCAAAATTAAATTAATTTTGGTCAAACTTTAAAATAAGTTTGGTGGAAAAATTTGGTTGATAAAAAAAACACATAAAAATACAGGTGTCAAATTTGTGAAAATAAAAACTTAAAAAAAGAGGAGGTAATTAATAAAACTTTAGTGGTTGAATTTTTAAAAATTATATAGAGTTAAATGTAATATTATAAACCTTCATGTTTTTTAATAACTTTGGATTATAAACAAATACCCCCTTATACTTTAAACTCTTTATACTTTATATCTTAAAAAATATAATGTATATGTTGTTTTAAAATAACAACATATAAATTTGCGTAAGATTATAAGTATCAAATTTTTTTACTATATACGTTCAATAAGGACTCATTTATTTTATTTTTAAAAGTTTAACCCATGTAGACACGAGTTTACATTTTAAATACGGCTTAATTACTGAAAACGGGAATATAATTATCAAATTGTAAGCACGGGTTAATTTAATATAAAAATAAATATACGCGATTGTACTTATAACAATGACTCATGTAATTCTTATTTATTTATATAAGGATATCTAGAAAAACATTTTTTAAATAACTTGAGTATACTTTAACTTTATCAATGTTTATTATGTGATATTAAACTTGCATCATGTGTACAACATAATATCAGTAGTGAAATGTAAATAACAACATCAACATCTTTTTCAGCTAAATAAAATTAAATCTTGAATTACCTAAAAGAATTTTTACAAATATTTTATCAAATTTGAATGAATATTAATGCATAATGAAAAAATCGTGCATAAGTATTAGGTGTACTTATATCACAATTTTCATGGGCAAATTCTTATACGTGTATATACTGAACTAAAATGTTAAAATAAATTTGATTTATGTGTAAACTTCGTTCGTGCACGAAACTTATAACTATATAATTATATGCAATTAACTTTAAAGACACAATATTCAGTATTAATACAGAATAATTTTTTTTTGTCAAAACTCCGTGCGTGCACGGGTATTATAACTAGTTAATTAATACAATAATTAATTAATAAAAGGGATAAAGAAACCTAACCTTGTTTGGCAATTGATCTTTAGTAACGAACAAGAAACCAAACGAAACCCCAAGTATCTAAATTAGATACCTCAATGAGTATCATACACAAACTCGATAACGTATACGTTCGATATAGAAGCTAGTAAAGAACGTAATTAATAAAACCAAGCAACAAGTGATCAACTTGAATATAATATATATATATATATATATATATATATATATATAGTGTTGTATTCTATGCAGTACCAATATTAGATACAGTACTTTACAGTACTCTTAAAATGAATCTAGGCCATTAGATGAGTTTGATCAAAGGCTAAGATTAAAAGTGCCAAAATTGTAATTAAACAAAAGATAAAGGTTTCTTTTTTAATTAAACAAAAGGCTGAAAGGGTAATAATGGAATTTTACATCCTACTTTTCAATAACTGATCCTAGCATATTATTAGGTTAGATTTCAAAAAAAGAAAACACAGATCTCTCTATTTCTTTTACATCGCCTCTCTTCATCTTCATAATAATGTAAGCAGATATCGCAACCCACAAACCATCGCCCAATCGACACCTTCGATTTGTGTAACCGATCCCCAAACCCCTATTCTATCAAACTGTGGTGGTTCGTTTTCATGCATCCGTGATAAAGAAAAGGGGCTACGTATGTCTCTAGCGCCGCCTTTCATGGTGGATCCGATCAGAAAATAAAAGAGCAGGTTTATTAATTTTTGTAATTATTTCGAAATAGGTTTTATAGGTTCTCAGTTATTATTGTAGTTATTTTCGTGGTGGCGTTCAATTATTGTTGCTACAGGGGTATGGAGTGAGATTGGTAGATGAGTGGTGGTGAAGAATATAAAAAAGAATTTAGGAGTTGGTAAAGTGGATGAAAATTATTTATTATACTGGATGTTGTTCGCTTACTTTTTGTAATAATTATATATTTATTACACTTACATGTAATCTAAAAAATATGAAATGTGATGTGATTTATCAAACACTGAAAAGTCTTGGGGAGAGGAGCGTTCTTGTTTGTTTAAATTTAATGATAGATTCATCTTTATCTTTGAAGTTCACATGCATTTGTCCATGCGCTTTATCTCTATCATTTAGTGGTTTTTTAGATTTAATGGTTTTTTTATTTTTTTTATTTAATGGTTTAGAAGTTCAACTCTCATGAAAAAATTCCTTTTGTCCAGATTATTTTGGTTGATTGAATATGTGCTCTATAATATGAACATGTTTAAGTGTTTTAGTTTTGGTTGTGTTATTGTAGCATATGTGTTATCTAGTTGTTGTGTTTAAAAAATTAGTTGACATAACAATACTAATAATGTAAGTTTCCTTCAATATGCAGTTAAAGCAAGATGTGAGCACCATGCACATATGTTTTTGGAAAGCGTGCACATATGTTCTAATACATTTGACGAGAAAGCGTAACGTGGACGCCGCAAACATACATGTTTTTGGAAGACGTGCACATATGTTTTGATGAGAAAGCCCCGCATGCACATACATTCTTGGAAAGCGTGCACATATGTTCTAATGAATTTGATGAGAAACTGGAGAGTGCACATATGTTTTTAAATGGCTTCCACATTTGTATTTAACAAGATATTTGTACATGTATTGTATTTTATTGAATTTTGTGTATATTATTTATGTTCTTGGTTTGTTATTAAATTTTTAGAGTTACATATATGTTTTTGTTTTTGGTTATAAATATCCAAGATCAAAAAATGTACACTAGAAACATATGTGCAATTACCATTTTAAGCAAAATAAGTTTGACGTTGAAACAATTAAACGCAAAAAATATATGTAAGTATACAATATTTAAAAAAACACATATGCACTTGATTTTTTTAAAACGCGCTTGCGAAAAAAAAATATAAAACCAAAAAAAAAAAAAAAAATCCGAAAATTAAGGGACCTAGGAAAACGATTTTTAATTAAAAAAATACAAAAAAAATTGAAAATGTATTTTACTATTTTACCCTTTTGAATTAATTAAAAATATTTAATGTTACTAAATTATTATTGGTCTAAATGAGTACTGTAAAGATCTTGTATCTAATATGAGTCTGATAGAACGCGCCCTATATATATATATATATATATATATATATATATATAGGATAAAGATCAAATAAAAAAACAAATATCCGTAAAAAGATAAAAAGATTTTTTCAAAAAAGTTCTCAAAAATTCCCAAAATATTCCACAAGATCGGTATGATGGTGAATGAAAAGTTGTGAAAAACTATTTTCTAAAAGTGGATATTTTTTTCGAAAAAAATTATGAAAAAATACGTTTGCGCATTAAATCGTTTTTTTGTGCATCAAAAATTGGTTTTTGCACCCAACTTCTTTTGACTTTTTTCATCAAAATAACATTGTGCATCTAACTAAAATAAGTTGAAAATTTTGCGCATCAAAATTTTTTTGCGCATCAAAATTCGTTTTTTGTGCATTAAAAAAAACGTATCAAAACTCAAAATTATAAAAAATGTTTTCACAAAAGTTTTATGCACCAACATACCCGATCTTGTGAAATTTTTTTGGAATTTTTGGAGAATTTAAAAAAAAAAATATATATATTTTTATTCTTTTTACGGATATTTGTCTTTTTATTTTAACTTTACCCTATATATATATATATATATATATATATATATATATATATATATATATATATGGTAGGGTTAAAATGAAAAGTTTCTTATAATGAAAAGAATGAGAAGGCATGTGGAGGTGACATGTGTCACTTTTGCCACATCACCATGCCATGTCATGTGACATGTGTCACCCCCACCTACCCACCCCCCACCCAAAAAATTTTTTTTCCCTCCAAAAAAAATTTTTATTTTGGGAAAAAAAACAATTCCCGCCAAAATTTATTACTGCATCACAGTTATAAAAATACTGCATCACAATCATAATTGTGATGCAGTAATTTATAACCTTAATGCACTAAAATCATGATTATGATGCAGTAAATTTATAACCGTGATGCAGTAACTTATAACCTTAATGCACAAATAAGTTTTGGTGCAACTTTATTTTAAGTTACTGCATAATAGTTAATAGTTCAGTGCATCAACTATGATGCACTAAAATCAAGGTTATAACCTTCAATGCACTAAAATCATGATTGTGATGCAGTAACTTTATAACTGTGATGCAGTAATTTATAACCTTAATGCACTAAAATCATAATTATGACGCAGTAACTTATAACCTTAATGCACTAATAAGTTTTGGTGCATCTTTATTATAAGTTACTGTATCATAGTTAATAGTTAAGTGCATCAACTATGATGAACTAAAATCAAGGTTATAACATTAATGCACTAAAATCATGATTGTGATGCAATAACATTATAACTGTGATGCAGTAATTTATAACCTTAATGCACTAGAATCATGATTGTGATGCAAGAACTTTATAATCTGTGATGCAGAAAAAAATTGGCGGGATTTTTTTTTGGCGGAAAATTTTTTTCCGGGGGGGGGTATGGTGATGTGGCAAAGGTGACACATGTCACCTCCACATGCCTTCTCATTCTTTTCATTATAAGAAACTTTTCATAATAACCCAAACCTATATATATATATATATATATATATATATATATATATATATATATATATATATATATATATATAGGGAGAGTTAACGTGAGATCAAACTTAAAGTTGTAAAAATAAGATCAAGTCTAAAAAACCACTAAAACATTTATAAATAACAATTTTAGCAATAATACACATAAAAATAATATTTTAATACAAATTAACATTTTAGCAACTAATAACCAAATGATACATGAGTTTGGATTAGTGATACACCTGATACACATTACATTAATAAATATTACAAATCCTGATACACATACAAAAACCTGATACACATTACACTTTTAATCAAAGTGTATCTCCTAGGTTTTGTAATTTTTAAAAAGAAATCTATCGAAACTTTAACAATTTTAGTTGTAGTTAATAAAAATTTTATTTTTGTTTCAAGGAGAGTGTCGCTTGTCAAATTTAAGTAGAATGTCATTTTAACAACTTTAAGTTTGATCTTATTTGATCTAGATTCTATATATATATATATATATATATATATATATATATATATATATATATATATATATATATATATATATATATATATATATATATATATATATATATATATATATATATAAACAAGAAACCTCCAAGACCAAGCTTGATTCTCGCCTATATACTCCTGTCCAAGAAACAGGAAAACGAATCAAGAAGCTAAACGCTTCTATACCCGATATCGGACAACACGTCCGATATTGTGTTCCTTCTTTGTCCGATATAAAACCCACGATCAGGAAAACAAAACATCAAGTCCCTGCTGCTGTTCGACATGGAACTCAAAAGCAATTACACAACTGATTAAACTCTAATCTCTTGGATCAAAAGATTAAGCAAGTATAGGGTTTTGTCTAAACCCTAATCGGTTCTAGATGATCCAATCAGGTTTGTTAGACTAATCAGTTTGCTGGAAAGTTTAGGGATACATGATGTATGTCGTATTGTGCAACAGATGGAGTGTAGGATACGTTTGATTTTATATCCAAAACAAACGACCTTGTTTGGGTCATGTCTTAAACGACAAGCCAAAACCCAAACCCCCTCAACCTATTCGTTTAGAACACAAAGCCCAAAGCTTCTCCTAAACTGACCCATTTACAATCTGGACAAGCCCATGGGTCATGGGTAATTTATGCATTAATAACGGGTATGTATAATTCAAGTATATATTACGTTCGACACGTATACTCGTGTTTATCGTGTATGCCCCCATCGGCTCACACACTCTTAGTCGTTTTGTCGTGTTTATAACTCCCACTAACCAACAGCTCCAACTTGGGAGTTGGTGTGTTGAATGGCACACAAAACTAACGACGGAAACGCCTAGCAAACGCTCTCACTCACTTTTTGACTAAAAGTGTCTGAGAGAATAGTTTTGCAAAAGTTTCTCAGTAGCATGGTCATTTAATGTCTTGCTCTAATCATCCTTTGTTATAGATACCATTAAACCATGGATTATGGATCTCAAATCATTCCATATAGTTTAACCATTTAGAATCTCGGTATAGATTTTAATTCAGATATACCAAATGTAATCAAGAATCATCTTGTATTACCCTTTGGGTTTGGCCAAACAATTATCTGATTAAATCTGGAGAGGCGCCATGGTATCTTTCTGCACATATAAAGTGGAGTAACAAATTCTTTATTGACTACAAGTGTTGTGGATGCTGCTTCACATCACTCCAAAATATAGCTTTTATAACTGCCTTATTCAGATAGCGTTTTGCGTATACTTACAAAAAATGATATCCACACATAACAGAACTTGCTTGCATCTCAAGTCTAAGGACGAAGATAACAAACCATTTTCAATATTTTACTTATGACAAGGATCCAAAAGTAAATGTTTGAAAGTTGGGAAATCCAATATGCATCTCTAGTGAATACATATGAGTTTGGCGGGAACAATCCACATTCTCGTTAGAATATAACCAACACTCACATTTGCCTTACATAACAATATTCCCATATTGTTAACCGACAATGGACATATTTAGAATAATAAAATTATTCAAGGATCAAACATGCAAATATAGGATAACAATTATTATATGAATGAATAACAAATACCAAGTATCTTTATTCATCATAAAGTAAAAATTATCTATCAATCCCAATTATCCAAATACTAAAACAGATATGCATGAAACTCATTTAGTAAGTTGAAGCCTAATGTTTCCAACATTATTAACCTTTCTTTTACAAGAAAAACTAAATAGTCATCTGAGTAAACTTTCCGAATACTTGTTTCAAATATCACATATAGCGAGTGATTTGAAATATAAGATGAGTGTCTTATCTCATATGCTCATACTATTGTAAGAGTTATAGTATGGAGATGTCGCCCTACCTTATATGAGGTATTAGAAATCAACGACATACTGACAATCATCTTTACAATTTCTAAAAGTGTAAAGTATTCTCATTCCTTAATGTGCAATGCAACAATGCTCTATGTTGAGCATAGCTAGTTAGCACATTTATCATAAATGATAAAATCCTACTCCAACTAGTATAAATAATCCTCTAGCATCATTTGTACTTATACAACACTATGCTTTATAATTCGTAAACATCTATATTAACAATAATCTAAACACTCTCAATTAGGTATTGTTGTTGTCAGCTCATCTTGTTCTTGTACAAAAGCAACAACTAGTCTTATACACAATATAATATATACATGATGAATCCTTAGTAAAACATAAGGTTTTCATCCATGTAATAAATTATTCCAAGTGAAATATATCATTTTAAGACTTGCTCAAATGATATATTGCATTTGTGTCAGATTTAATTTTCCTCATTTGTTTATTCCATATAAACATCTATTTCAAGGTTGATTGTTTTACTCTCTAAATTCCAAGTGAAGTTTTATTCCAAGCTTAAGGATCAATATCTAGCTTAAATGGAATGATATCTTCAACATTTAAATTTTAAGGAAAAACACATTGCTCCCACTTAATATCAGATATACTCAAGAGTTGTCTTAATTTAATCAGAATCATATTGTAATTAAATTCAAGATCTTAGCTCCTAGATGCATGATCCAATCTAAAACATGGATTGCTCAAATTTTGTATACTACATAAAGATAATATAAATTCATAACCCTTTTGATTACACACCGTCCTTGTAAAAGGTAATCATAAAGAAAGAGTTATAAAATCTAATTGCCATATTCCTTATACAAGGAACATGCATGACAATTAAATATCTTTATATAATTAATGCGTGTATTATATAAGAAAATTTAATCACAGTCAATTGCTTAAGTATGATTAAAAACTTCTTATTAATTGTCATGCATTAATATGTATACAATTTTGTCCTTGTGAGTCTTTCTTCAAAAGAAGCTCATTCCAACCTCATAGGTTAACCGTCAGGCTAAATAACAATCAAGCTCAAAACTTAATTTGCCTTTTAAGGATTGCATCTTATCATTCATAGTTCTAAGAAATTTATCAGATTCAAGATGTGATAATATGATTTAGTAGTTAGCTGATTTACAACAATCTTCTAACTTATATCCCTCAGCATTGATATTAAAAATATCACTCAAGTGATGAGGCATCCTTGCGGATTTATGAATGAGAGTAATCATTATACTTCGGTCGACATTTTCATGTTTAACCTTAGTATGACATTAATAAGTGGATTTTAGAAAGTTGAGTATTTTGTTCTCAAAACTTTAAGATTTGTATATGCTCCCACTTACTTTTGTAAGTAGAGACAATTCTCTAAATACTAAGTATTTAAGCAACAATAAATTGTTCTTTATTGAGAACCACAAAATACATTTTAAGTTCTCATCTCTAGATTTGTTAATAAAATGCTTCATAAGATTTTAACAAATTCAAAACTTAAATCAAGACATAATGGAATTCCTTCCAACAACTCAAATTAGGGTTTATAGAAAAACTCTAGTTTAGTATTACTCTTTAACCAAAAGTTCTAGCAACAGTTTTGTGTTTCGTCAAGCTAGGAAGAACACCAAAACTACAATCTTCAAGCTAGGAAGTATAGAAAAATCAAAAATCCAAAAGGGTTTAAGATTCAATTGGTTTGAGTGGTAAAACCTCAAATCCTTGTCTTGAATACCTTCTAGGTTTGAACTATATTGAGTGTATCCAAGACACACGCAATTTCTAACCTTGATATGTTTTGGAGGTAGAGCAATTAAAGCTATCATGAACCAAAAAATATGAATAAGGTTTGATCCAACACATTAGACATACCATAATGAAGTGGTATCCTATGGGTTATTAGAATTGTGAAACTATATCAGAATTCTATAGATAACTTAATTCTCTTTGGACCAAATACTTGTCAATTGGGTCGAGCCAAATTGCATATAAAGTATTCACGAACCAAGTGCATGCAATAATGTATATTCATTGGACAATACAAGAACCTTATGTTCACGTGTTCACAAGAAGACATAACTGTTCAAGGATTATATGTTCATGTGTTAACAAGAAAACAGAACATTTCAATAATACATTATAAGTCTTTGAATAATTCAAAGGCCTTATGTTTATGTGTTAACTAGAAGACATAACACATTTACTATATATACTTTAGGTTATAAGTCATTGATTAATTCAACAACTTTATAATTATGTCTTAACATGTAAGCATAATTATTACTAACAAAAGTAATTACAAACGCAAACACTTGAGTTCTATAGTAATTTCAAGTTAATTTTATACTTCAGAATTATGATCATTTTTCATATAACCATATTATGTTGACTAAAATATGTAGTCAAATGTTGAAGTATCTTTACATTATATCATGACATTTGAATGTAGTAGGGCAACAAACATCTAGCGTGTTCAAGTCCTAGTAGAATCATTATTTGAATGTAGTGGGGCAATAAACATCTCATGTGTTTAAGTCCTAGTAGAATTCTTATTTTACATGTAATAGGGCATTAAACATCTAATGTGTTTAAGTCCTAGTAGAATTATTAGTTTCCTTTACCGTGCGGTCAAGAGATACCAATAATATTGTTGTTCATTGCACACACTTTGAGATTTCTCCCACTTGTGTAAGGTACAACGTCATATTATGAAAACAAACAACACGTGATTGATCGTTCAAACAATATGATAATGTCATATATTATCATAAGTAGTTTTAGAACCATAACCTATAATAAGGAATTGTGGATTATTATTCTATAGATAACACTTCAGGAAGCGACAGCAGGAAGGCAACGAGTTATCTAATAAAATAAAATGCAATTTTCCTTTAAGCAATGGTTGTTCATATTCGGAAAGTAATGGATTATTTCAAATCTAGTTTGAAATGATATGGGTGACTAACAGGAAATAAATCCCGTAGCTCCTACTGAAATTGACAACATTACATGAATGATATTTCAGTAATAAAATGCAACTGCTCCCACTGAATTTGTCAACATTGTAAGTGTTACATTTCCAGTAGAAAGCATATAGCAGTTTTATATACTTTCCTATTCTCTTCAAATGCCTACGAGTAGCATGTACTTAGGTATTGAACATAGTATATGCAGTTCTACTTATGTAGACAATTGACTAGCCATTCTTTCATTCAATTAACTTGAATTTTTTAGCATGCAATTCCTCCTTTATCGTCTACATAGCCCCAAGGGTAATTAGCACTTTAGGAATAATACGAGTCCAAGAAGATTACCTAGCAAATATGCTAGTAATTCCTTTACTTTTTGCGGTTTAAACTCATACATCGTGACAAGTGCATGATGTTATTTATTTTGGTAGCTCTAAACACAATGTTTCCAGTTACACAAAATATTCTATCTTTCAATTAACTCTAGACCACAAAAGGATAATGAAAGATCATAAATGATTTTGTCTTTGTAATCCTATTTTAGTTTGTCAACTAAGGAGAAAAGATAGGTATAAGTCTCACTCTTCTTACTAGGAAAAGAGACTAAATTTGTCTTTCGAAGAAAAACAACTTTGTTTAAGAATTATGTTGCAATAACACAATTAATCAGAACATAAAAAGTTCAATTATAGTATTTTCGACAATTACATTCTTAAAAGAATTAACTGCCCAATTAATTACTAATAAGACTAATATCCATCTTGCAACCCCACTTAATTACCATAGGTCTGACCAGTGCATAAAAAAATAGGACAAGAGGTAAGCGACGAGCGTTAATTGCATAATGCAACTCTTAGATTTATGAGACTGTTTAAGGCATTAGTATCAAGTAATAATGTCAAAAGCATGTTTAGTTCTCATTTTATGCCTTGGGTTCAAGGTCTGACCAAGCTAACTCGAGATAAGTTGATCAAGTATGAACGTGTAAAAATAACCATAGGTCTGACCAGTGAGAAATAATTACCATGGGTCGGAAAGGCCCTTAGGTCTGACCAGAGAAGTCAATCCAAACGCACGTGTTCATAGTTGGATGGCATAGACTTAAAATTAACTCTATTGCATGCTATTAAAAATTGCCTTACTACTAGTGTTTCTTTTTATTTTCTTTTTCGAAAAGCTAGTGATGTGTTTTTTTCTTTAGTGAAACAAACATACTTGGCTTTTTTTTTTCACACGCCTCTATCAATGTTTCATTATTATTTTTTATTTATACAAGTTGTAATATCAAAAGCTCATAAGTATAACAAGACAATTTAATTTCATATATAACCATGTTTCATTATTTATTAATAGAGTTATATTCCGGCCGAAACTTATTTTATGAGGAAAAAATACTAAGGAACCCGATTAACCCGAATTATCCGATACGACATAACCCGACCCGATAATGACCCGAACCCGATTACTTATCGGGTCGGGTTGCGGGTCACTTTTCCATAATCTAAAACCCGACTCAATCCGACCCGATTAACCCAACCTGATAACACCCCTAAACCAAGTATAATTCCTATCTCAATACGATGTTGTCATCAATTCTATCACAGGACTAATGAATAACCTTCGAACGTCTTCTTTTTGTTACAAGAAATATCATAACAAGGATAATATTTATCTGCTTTAATTTTTCATGAAGGCTGTCATTATGATTTTCCTCGTGTTTATTGCTAACATGTCTTTTTAATGCATGGCACGTAAGCTCTTAGAATTGGTAGTTTACGACTTTTCTCATGGATAAAATAAGGGTCGGTGAAAAAGTTGGAAAAACTTGAATTTCATGTGACGATTTACCACAAAGGTTTCAGGCACGTCCATGTCAACATGGCAATTTACAACTCTACACTTACTAGCAAGTAGCAACTTTTAAAAAATTAACTCAATTTAAAAACTATAACTACTGCGAGATATGAAAAGTGAGAGTTTGGAAATTTCAAAACAGGACATTGAAATTTATAGTGGTTTGGTAACGAAGCTTTTTTTCGCCCTATTCCATTTTCCGGATATTTAACTCGAGAGTTCAATGCATTGCGTCAACAAACTCCCTTCAGGCGGAGAAAACCATGCAACGTTGCTTATCACAATTTCCGACACTAAGCCAAATGTCGAGTACTAATCTAGCTATTATCAATCTCAATCACGATCTACCTGATCTTCTGTGACAACTCGTAAATTCCTCGATGCGTCGTAATTGGAGAAACGTCGATTTGAGCGATCGTTTGATTTAAATTGAGATACGAGTCGTATTTTATATCGTTTTTATTGAAAATAATATTTTAAAAATATTGGCATAACTCTCGTGTCACGAATCCTTCGTTTTCTAGTCAATACGAGCCCCGAATCAAATACAACGAAAGTTTTACGAAGTTACATCTAGAGTCCTTGTGTTATGTTTCATCTTCACCCTTGTGTTTACTCAAATTGCAACAATGGTCCTTCAAGGGGTATAAATACCCCCACACTTACACATTCCCTCATTTCTTCCACTCTCATTCTCTCTACAAAAACACACACACCTCCCATTTCTCTCGCTAAAAATCCGGCCACCACATTAGGGTTCCGGCGCCGTCAAAGTTTTTCGGCTAACTTCCGGCCACTCCCTTTTCTTACACCACATATCTCAAACGATAGATCGGTGTCTCGTGATCACGTTTGTGCAACGTATGCACCTTGAATCATCTACACGCGCCTCCAATCTTGATTTCAAGATTCGGAATATTAGGGTTTTGATTTAAAACGTTTGTATTGGTTCAAGGTTAATGGCTACGGGTTGTACCCGTTGGAGACGCCATCACAACCCCCGTTTCGTCCCTCTTTCTCACGGCAACCCCACGACACAACCATTTCTTTCACTATCTATTCTTTTCTATTTCATTAATTTTATTATTGTTGTGCTTTCGTGGATCTTATAATGATAAAAACGTGACTAGAATAAATAAATCGGGTTTTAATGTTTTCGTGTGAAAAGAACGATTTAAAAACAGTTTTAGTAAATAATTCGTGTGGTGAAACAAGTTTGCAAAATGGTATTCGGATCTGTTAATGATTCGTGGGTCTTGACTTAACTTGTATTTCGTTATATCATGATAATAGCGCGATGTGTGTGGTAAAAATAGTTGGGATTGAATCTGGAAAAATGGAGTGTTGTTGTCCTTGTTGGCGCGAGTGAACTTAGTCACTGAGTCGGATAAGTGGACTCGGACATGAGTCTGGTAGGGCCAGTAAAACAGGTCGGGTCCAGAAACCCACATGGTAATATTGTTGGGTCAATAAGAGCACCGAGTCAAATGGGTATATTTGGTCGCGATAGATAACCAATCCTAGTTAAACTAATAAACCATGACTTAATAAGCAGAAACTTGATTATACATAACTTTTAAGTAAAATCATGGGGTGTTAATTATTAGTAACTTGTTGATTTGGGTTGTTGTGGCTTATAAATTCGGTTACGTAATAAAAATGAAATGGGTTAGGGATATTAATTGAAGGGAATATGTCACCCAATAGTAATCAAGTTTCATGAGTGTTCTAATTTCATACCTGTAACTTTCTACTAACCACAAAAAGCATCAAAGTTTCAAAAGTGTTTCATTTTTATGTAATTTTCTAAGATTACTGTGCTTAAAGTACCAATTTATGCATTAACATGTTGTACATTAATTTTAAACACCTACCCCCTGAATTCAACTAACTTCAACCAACTTTATGTACAACCCATTAATGCATGACTAAACATAAACAATAACCACAAAATAATAACCAAGTTTGAGAAGTGTTCCATTCAGGTCACTCTAACATAAAAGTTACATAAGAATGGAACAGTTTTGAAACTTTAATAGTTTTTATGGTTGATATGAAGTTTGAGGTACCAAATTGGAACAGATCTCAAACTTGGTTATTATTTGATGATTTTCACCCAACGATACGATAAACTATGATTAATAATTAATAACGGATATTAGGTATACATTATAACTTATAAAAGTTGATACAAATTATAAAGGTTGGTATAACAAATTTATCACGAGCCATGTTGATTATAAGTACGCTAAACGTTTTGTACTGAACGAGTATAGTATATTAGACTCGGAAATGAGTTTAATATATTTGTTTCGCGATATGCTTAATGTTCTACTTTCTCATAGTAACTAATGGCGAGATGTTTAGATTTACATTGTCAACAAATAAGGTCTTATTTATTAAAAGCTCTTATTTAACTACGATAACAACTTGTGTTTTATAAATATAAATATCTTTCATAAAATTTTGATAACCGTTATATTGATTAGTATGTGGTACTCTACTAAACGTATTGGTTTAAATGAGTTTAGTATAATTGTTTTTACGATAAAACTAAATATTCCGTTTTCACATCTAAGCTGCTGTTGAAGTATATAACTATATATATTATGGACGGGTATGGCTTAATCTATTATGAACTCTTATTAAATATGATGGTAACTCGTGTTTTATAACACCTGCTAGCTTTTATAAACTTGTTGGAAATATTATTTTGATAATATAACTTATTGAAGTCGTATTGATTTGGAAAAGTTGGAATAAACGAACGTGTCATTTATAGTACACTATTTACTATACCTTATATGAAGTAATTTCGGGGAAACTGGTATGATTATAAATAGCGATTGAGATACCTTTATTAATTGAGTGATAAATGGAAACTTGTCTTTTATTATTGAACTTGTACGTTTGGGAATTGTTGGGTAAATTGCCGAAACTTATCAATTTAACCTATTTATGTTACATAAATAGATGTTGTCATTTCCTAGTCCTTGACTAGCTTGAGTTGTGGTCTCCATGTCTCGATTGTGTCAATGTCCTCTCTGCTTTAGCGAGAGTTATATCTTTGGTATGAGTTATGTTTTGATATACTTTTGGGCGTGAGTTGTATGTCGCGTCTATGTTTCTTACCACCACACGAAACGTTAAAACTAAACTTTGAGATATTAATTGTGAACTTTTGGGAACGATAATGTACTTTTGAAAGTAACAACATGAATGATCCACGAAAACTACAACACATTACTTTCTATCAGTTTCTTTATTATATGAGATGTATTTTAAGATTATCGTATACGCATTAGGTTGCGTCACAACTATTCTATTGTACTCGTCGTACATTCTTTTGGATGCCATGGAAATTTACTTTAGATGCCAGTCGTGTCAATAGTGAATAGTGCATTGTTGTGCCGTGATTACATGCTATCTTCTGCTAGTGTTTATTCGTGCTTTGCTGTGGCTAAGGTGAGTTTCATTGCCTCACTTTTATCTACGTTTTTAACTATATTAGGGTGAGAATCATGCTACTGTTTTTGGACCGTTAAAACTATTTGGATTTGCTTATATTCTTGACTGTTTAGATAGATGTGCGGAAGTTGTTGCCTTAGTCTAGGTTTAACCGTGCCTAACTAAGAATAGACTTCTACCTCGACCTAGTCCGGGGTTGGCAATTGTTCTAGATTTTGCCACGACAGTGCTGGACTATAGTCGCGGGGCCTGAGTAATCCCTGGATGCGGGATATGATTGGAGATCCGGGTAGGATCAGTGTGTGAAATGGTATTTATCTATCTAGGTCTTGCATAGAAAATCAACTCCTATTGGTCCACTATGATTTTGTTGAACTTAAACCTATGAACTCACCAGCGTAAGCTGACCTTTTAGCATGATTTCTCAGGAATTTGAGAGGTGTTTGGCATACGTGATCGGTGGAAGCTTGGCAAGAAGGCGGGGTGTAAGGATCAATTCTGACTCTGATAAACTTTGGGGACCTATTTTATTAAATCATGTTTTGGGCCTAATATTTATACTTTTGGATTAAATGTTTTGAATAACTAAGTTTTGGGATTGGTTTTGAATGTTAAACGACTATCTTTTTGCTATACTTGTGTGCGATACCAATCCAATAGTAACACCCCGAAAACTTGATTAAGTCTTCCGCTGTACCGAGATTTGGGGGTGTTACATCTTCTCACAAATCACACAAGCTAAAAGATCTACCCGATCTTCACACGATCTAACTAATCTACCCGATCTACTCGCTATCAACACAAGCTAGACAAGATCTACAAAATCTCTACACGATCACAATGATCCGCACAATCTAACAAGATATGATGACTAACAACTTGATGTATAACAATATACAACAAGTACGTAACAAGTGTTACAAGTGCACTAAACTAATACTACAACACTTTGTATCTCCTTTATACGGTGTGTTCTTCTCTTGCACTAGTAGATGAATCAAAGTGATCACTTGGTTGGATAATAGGATTGGATCTCTCTTTAAAAAACTGAAAAAAAAGAAAAAAAGAAAAAAAAAATGGAATGTGTGGATTTAACATAGAAAGTTCTGGGTGAAAATTGGTGACTTAAAACTGTAAACTGGTCCAATATTTATATAGAAGAAAAAAATAGCCGTTACAGACAGACAGTACCGTTAAAGTTCAGGAGGTATCGTTAAATTTAACGGTATTGTTCGGTTTAGTGGTACCGTCCCACACAAAAACTCTCCTATTTTTGTCTTTAGTGGTGAAAGTTTATTTGGGGATGTTTGGATCTGTTTTGATAGGAAAAATAGTTGTTACAATTTTTAAAATTATTTTCCAAAATAAAACATTTCTTTATAATTCAAAAATAATTTGTAAAATTTATTTTTGAAAAAATATTTTGTCACATTTATAAAAATCTGAAATTTTAAACAAAAAAGTTGTTTATTTGATCATTTGTCGAATGGAATATTGCGACTAAAAACGTGTTTACGTTAGTTTTGACGTAAGACGTTTTTACATTTTGTTATTATTAAAATGTAAAGATGTCGAAAAATATAAATAACATTTTTAGACATTATTTGTATTAACAATCTCTCCCTTTTTTACGATGACAAAATTTAAACTCATTTTATGTAAAAATTATTATTAACTAGTTTTTAAGTTGAGTTAATCCCATTTCTCCCCTTTTTTGTCGAAGCAAAAAGAATGGCGAGACAAAGTCGACGGTGTAAAGGCTCCCCTTTGATGTATGCTCCCCCTCGTTTGGAGGGCACCAATGAATCGAGCAATGGTTTCTTACTACAAATACAAGTTAGAAGACAAAGCAATATATCTAACTAGTAGCAATGTCCACAATCGTTTGGAGAACATGAAATGGAGCTCATCTCCCAGGGATAAGATGGGGTTACGATTATAGAGACAACATATGCAACTTGCACTATGAAAATCGACCAAATGAAGTTGGATAGGGTGGCCCATGATTGGAGATGGAGGTGGTGGTGTGAGTGAAGGTGATAATGGTGTGGGAATAGCATAGTCCAAAGGACTAATTGGTGAGAGAGTTAATGTGATGTCCATAGGTTTATGAGGACTAAATGGTGATGAGTTTGGGCTAGTACCAAATGAGGAGGAAGATGATGAAGTTGCTCTAGTAGATGTTGTTTTTGATAGAGCATTTGGTGGTGATGGTGAGCTAGGAGTGCTTAGGGAAGGTGGTGTAGTTGCCTCATCTTTGGTTAAGTCAATGAAAATGGTAGCTTTATTAGTTGGTGGTTTGATGGTGATCCTAAGTTTCTTGGAGATGTAAATTGTGGAAGACATCTTTGAGAGGTTTTGGAGGTTGAAGATGAAGAGAATGTGCAAGTAAAAACTTGCATATTGAAGGCTTAAATAGCCAAGGTTGGTCAAAAATTGAAAATGATGAGTGTTTATCCTATGGTTAAAGAGGTGTAAGGTTTCATTGTGATTTGGGTTATGAAAATTGTAAAAAGATTGCAGGTTTTGTGAGAAAGAAAGTCAAAAAGCTAAAGATAATAGTGAAAGGTGACGGTACCGTTAAATACTTCGGTATCATAAATTTAACGGTATCATGCCCAATTTAGTGGTATTGTGGCCTGCTGGGCATGAATTTTCCCATTCTGCAATTTTCTACAGTTCCAACAGCCTAGAAAAGTGGTGTTTTAGGAGAACTATTTGCAACAAATCCTAGTGTCCCAAATCACTAAAGAATAATCGCATAGTTTTCCTAAGTGTAGCTAAAACTAGGAACTAATGTGTTCATGTGATTATCTAATCTAGCCTACAAGCATGCATACTATATGACAAAATAAATAATCATCCAATAATAATCAATTTAATATTTCATGCAAGGTGACACAAACAAATAAGCATGCAAAGAAAAACCGTGACTAAGGATGAAAGTTATCCACACCAAGTAATTCAAACATTCAATCATAGTTAAGAAACTAATGAGCTTCTACTAGTAATCTAAAATTAATAGTAGCATGTTTTTCATCCTAATTAAATTAACTCGATTAGAAGTACTCCATGATACGCTATATCAGGTTTTACATTTACAATTCTCGACTTCCTACTGATCTACACATATATACTATGGGCAGGGCAGCGTACCCGGTCTGTCAAGCGGAGATTCTTACCAATCGCACACAAAGAAGCTAGGAGAATTGACCATCGCACACAAAGAAATGGTAGTATAGTGGTAATTATTCCCGTCTGTCAAGCGGAGATTCTTACCAATCCTCGTAACCTATTCGTCTAGGGTCCGATGATCAATTCTCCTAGCTTCCTAGATACTACCAAACATTAACACTACCGAAACAAAAGTGTCTACGAATAAGAAAAGAAAATATGCACATAAAAAAATAAATAAACGAAGAACAAAGATCAAACAATTAACAATGAATAATAATTCAATTAAACATTAACAAGTATTGATTAAAGCATAATAAATATCAACTGCAACAAAATATCAAATAAACAATTAATTGAAATCAATAAATTAGTTGAAGAATCATTTACAAATCGTGCTATAATCAATGCCATCGATCCCTTAGTTGAGTTCGGGGTTTTGCCCCTAAAACCTTCGACACCTGCTGTCCTCCTCTTCTTTTCTGTTTGACGGCGCACCAAGAAAACCATACCAAAAAGATCACTCCTTCGAATGACATAATATCATTTCCAAGTTTAATATATAATATAATGTAAGTTTAACCATTTCCAAGTTTAGTCCTTCAACTCATGACATGTTGCAACCTTGGTCCTTATCTTCATATTTCTTTTCTTATTCACGAGTGAAACAATAAAAACAAAGCACCATCTTTCAATTAAATGACCTTGTCCGCATTTAACCCCTAAGATTTCGTCTCAATTCAACTTTGGTCCTTGTGCATATTAAAACTACATATGGATTAAACGTTGTTGGTCCTTCATCTTTCTTCTTATTATCACTTCAAGTCCTCATAATAAATGAACTTTAATATCATTTGACTGCTTTTAGCCCCTGGACTTTAACTTCTTTGCGCTCAAGTAATTAGTTACGTCGTAAGTCCAATGACTAACTTAAGCCTTAAGTCCTCATCAGCATATACTTATCCACAACTTGTAATATTTCTACGACGTAACTAAATCACCAAGTTATGTCGTAACCTTCACGTTTGTCAATTACAGCGTAACCTCAAGAGCAGGTTACGAATTTAAAACTATCGTTAACATTTCTTGTGTTTTTACACCGTAACCTTCTTACACTGTTACGGCGTAACTTACTTGAGACTTATAAAATTTCTTTGGCCTTTTTAATGTGTGTTACGGCGTAAGTCCATAATTCCATTTACGCCGTAACTTTCTTCTGAATATGTTTTTGTCCTTTTGGCCTTTTCATGTATCTTTTCAGCTCCAACGACTCAATTAACCTGAAGTGTAAATATGAACGAATTAAGTACCATATTTATATAAATGAGGCAATAAACATGAGAATTTGATATATAAAATATCAGGCTAATTTGATGTTATCAAATATCTCCTCACTTAAACTCTACTTGCCCTCAAGTAGACCCTTTATAACATTTCTAAAAAGATATCTCCCAAGATGACTTGAAAGATATGAGTTTAAAAATTACGTAAGATAGAAATTTCCAAACCGAGCACCACACGAAAAGGTAATTGAAATCAAACTCATCTCTCACTAATCTATGTGTTTATTGTTTTTGGGTGATCACTCAACTGATCAGTCATGGCGAGTATTCTATCATAGGCTTGGCAAAGATATTAATCTCCACCACTAGAGTCTATAGATGCAGCTATTCCAAAAGGAAAAAGGTTGACACAATATAAGGCTTACGGGGTGAGTTGTTCTTTAAGTCATTACTAGCGTGCTACGTCGAAGGGGACAAAACCAATGATACATGACAAAATCCATGGCCAAGACACCAATGATTGATCGCTTCCTCACCTAAGCTCGAAGCATGAGATTAAAGGACAACAAGGGTAGGTAAAAACATGGGAAAACATTTAATGGGTGTAACAGAAAAACACAAAACAAATAGTTTCCTAAAGTCCACAATCGCCCCGTCACTAGTTGCATTCAATCCCATAGCAAAAACCGAGGGTCAAGAGTCAAGGGATCTTTAATACCATCTAATACATGAGTTAATGCATATAAAATGTAGTGTAGTGCCTCATAATCTCTACAAACTAGGCAATAAGATGCATTAACTCGGCCTTCATCATTAATGAAAAAAAGGACGTGCTATAAAAAAAATTAAAATTTGGGTAAAATTAGCACATATTTAGACCAAAAATCATATAATATCTCATTTCTATCTCCCTTCCCCCCACTTAAGATGACAATGCCCCCATTGTACAAATATTAACCAAAATAGAAAGGATAGATAGAAATGCACAAGTTTATAAGTGTTATCCGTTAAAACATGTCAAAACGGATAAGTTAATACTGTAAAAGCTGTATAAGGCGAGAATGGTTACCACAATACTACACGACAGATAAGATGATTTATATTAACATCAGCTATAAGTAAACTAATAAACAAACTCTTGTCTTTTTTTTTTATGCAAGACAAGGTATACATGACGAAATAAAAATTAAAACAATACAAAAATATAAAAGAATCCCCCCACTTGAGATCAACTACCATCTAACCCGACTTTTCTTCCAATACCCTTTATTCAAAACCCGCGACTTTCACCAGTGGAACCAAATTAACTAACAACGCCCGGACCATGGACTTAAAGAAACTACAAGGTAGGCTATGTGATAGTTGTAACGAAACAAACATATAATATGGGTTAAGAAAATGAAAAGAATGTCTCATACGGGTTTACTAGGGGTATCTTGCACTAATAATGAGTGCAACAAAAAGGGTTTCACAGGGGGATTGACTAATCAATGTGAAAAGTCAATATACACAATACAAAACAAATGGATGGGCTATTTGGGGTTAATCCTAAACATTGCCTTTATTCCTAGCTGCACCGATCACACCAAGTTGCCTCAATGTATTGCTCATTATAATGGTATCTAAAAGATATTCAATGCCAAGTTCTTAAGTCTACTACAACCACCGACACACTCATTTTAATGGTATTATGTATAATGGGAAAACGGAAAGGCTTATCCTTACACAATGTAAATATAGGGTAGGTGTGCTCAGTCTAGATTAATTTAGTTAAGTAATGAAAAACATGTCAAACTTTTACAAATGATTTTTTATTCACTAAAAACTAGAAAAATTAAGACAAATAAAATCAAGTGGGTGTTTATTTCTAATCCCTTCCCTCCACTTAGGTCAAACTAAGCGTATAGATTAAAAATAAAAAGGGTTAAAAATGGAACAGAAAAAATCCCCTGGATTTGCTCGGTATGATCAATAGACAGCACTTCCCGTAACATGCTCCAAATGTGCCTCCTCGAGCAATATCCAACTCCATCAACAAATCTTCATCACCACCATCTGGTACTCAACTAATCCATATATGAAGTGCTTCTTGTAGCTATGAACACCACTTCCATCTTCCTTTAACCTGTTTAGCTAACAAGAAAACTAATACCAAAAAGTATAAATCCGGATAAAAGAAAAAATAGCACGAAATGTACCAAAATAAAAATAAACAAAATAAATTCTAATTCACTTTCGTAGGAATCACGGTTGCATTTAGCATATGCAACAAGCCTTTTAAACCCCTTGGTGGCCCAAGAGGACGAGTGGAATCTCGTGAGCGTTTGCCGTGAACATACCCACAAAGTTCATTTAACTAATAGTAAAAGGTTTGAAAATGTTTTGGAAAAATTATTGCAACAGGTAATAGTTACGGCGTAACTGGATCGACCCAGTTACGCTGCAGGTCAGTTGAACTCAGAATATGTTTACCAGGAATAGGTTGGTTACGACGTAACTAGATCAACCCAGTTACGTCTTAGTTATGTAGAATTGGGCCAATGGTCATACTGGGTTACCAGTTGCGGCATAACTGGATCGGCCCAGTTACGTCGTAATTACTTACAGATGTAGTATTGCCCGAAATTATGACTTTTCCACGTGTCTAGAGGAGTCAACGACCCTCCTCTCTTCAATCTTGGTCTTTAAACCTGCAAACATGATAAACAAAACAAACCAAACGATAACGCTCAAAATGAGTATGTTTTTAGTAGCGTTATTGTTGGTTTTGTGTATGATAATTGGCTATATTTACTCATAACTGTTGCAAAAGTGCAAAAGAAGTGTATTTGTATGTGAATGTAGCCAGGTATCGCAAAAGGTAAAGAAATGAAGATTTCATGCACCATTGGATAATTCCCGAGGAAGGAAGTCAAGTAAGGAAGCTCTTGGACTCAATGACTAGGAAGCACAATGATTTCTAAGTGTCTACAACAAATAAAGATCAATTTTCGTCTTGGAAATCAACATCGAAAGCAAAGAAAAAGGCGCGAATCAAGAAAAGTCAACCAAAGTCAAAGATTGGGTGTACGAGAGGCTCCCAGCCGATCGGTTGGAGCCCGCAACCGATTCGGCTAGGCTGATGGATAAAACGCAACCGGATCGGCTGCGTCGCAACCGATCCGGCTGCAAACTCTGGAGTTACACTTTGGTCATTTATTGTTGCCTTAACTTCAATTAATCATTAGAGGCTGATCATTTCCAGTTAATAACTTGTTAGGGATGTTTTTAGCCTGATAGTTAAGGGTTTTTAGCTATAAAATGAATCTAGACTTAGTAGTCTTGTGTGACACAACCAAAAGAGTAATAGTTTACACCAAAGCTATTACTAACCCTTATTATTCATCCCATAAGTATTTTTACTGCTGTAAAACGTCCAGGAAAGTGGTGAGACAAATTCTCATCCATTGTGTGATCATTCGGAGTTGTATGGTTAGGCTAGACGATTGGAGGCGTGTGGTTGCTATATTCCACAATTTCAAATTCTTGTAATTCAAAGCTTTGGTATTCTATTGAACTTGTCATGAATTTCTATTCTCTTGAATTATTTGAATTACCTTGTTACTACTTGTGTTTTTTTATGATTGTCATGGAGTAATTCTTGAATATATTTGTGTGTAAGGATGTAGGAAATTGTAGGAGTGTTCTTATATGTGATGCATGTAAATGATCTTGTTTAAATGAGTTTGTTGGAAAAACTACTAGTCTTGTTTGATTTGTCGGTAAAACATGTTTAAGAAAAAGGACCGAAAGGATTTCTCTTATATTTTATTCCAAAACGTTAAGTGACAAACTAGTATGGGGATATGGTGATTGACACTCACCATGTTTACTTATTGAAACAAGACTAGAAACATTTTCATCACGAAAGGTCGAAAGATTCGTAGGAACAAGTTTAATGAGAACCTTTTACAAACAAATGGATTTTCTAAAGAATAATCATTAGGATAAGGACCGAAAGGATTACCTACATGTGTTTGTTCTTAAAATGATTTTACAAAACATAAACCATGGGTTGGAAATCATTTGCTTATGATTTGTGCATCACATCAAGAGTTTACACCAAGCCTTCATGAACACTCTCTATGATTGCCTATAAACTTCACACAAGTATATGTTTCTTAAATTTGATTTTCACTAAACCACAACTTTGAGGAAGCCTTGACAAGATTTCTTATCTCGAATATTTTAAACAAATTAAAACGCAAATCTCTTGGGATGATCTCGACTTACCCACCTTTGCTATCGCGAACGAGTATACTTGCTCGTATGTGTTTATAGTAATTGCCGGATAAATCGTCTTTATAAATTTTAAAACTTGTATACACAGAGAGCACATCACCAAACCAGGTACAAATCCTAAAATCTAACAAAATGTCCAAAAGGGTCTTTGAAACAAAAATAAAATCTAGGATAAGGCCAGGTAATCTCCTGACAAGCACTTTTCTTTAATCCTTGAGTCTTTAAGTTAGACTCATGCTACCATCCATCATTTGGCTTCTCATGGAAATATTCAATCATGTCCATTTCTTTCATCTTCATGGCTCATTAATCATGCCAAACACCTTCTCAACTTGTTCTTCTTGCTCAACCTGAACACTATCACAACCTGGTGCATTAAATGTGTAAAAACAATAAACATGAGCAACAAGTGAGATATATCACACAATACACAATATAAGATGTTTCAGACCTAGTTAAGGCATAAGTCCAATTATTAACTACGCCGTAATTTCAATCTGATAGCAATCTTTTAAAATTTTTAGCACATAATTCAATCAAACAACCAAAAATACGAAGGCCATTCACCGGCAGCGGCGTAAAAAACTTGATACGCTAGATAAGGTTTTACATTTATAATTCTCGACTTCCTACTGATCTACACATACACTAGGGGCAGCGTACCCGATCGCAGGTAGTGAGTGGATGGTAAGTCCAAGGTTGTTCTCAGGAACGGCTAGTAATTTCTAGTTGTCTAATTGAAATGATATTCAAGTTAATAAAGGTTTTATAACTTGTTTAGAGTAGGTTGATTATATTAAGTTGTCCTACTTGATCTAATGGAATGGTTCTCTGACAAACAACTAATGGGGATGATAATTATTATGATCAATTTCTCATACCGTGTCTACTATCACAATAGATGAGGGTAAATGTTACTAGACTCCTCGAGTAAATTCGTCTAGCCTATTTTCCATATGTTCCTATTCCGTAACCATACGATTACCAGAGTTCGTGGGTTAACCTATATAGAGTCATTAAGTACCAGCTATAATCTAGACTTATTCTAAGGAAACCCGACATCTCGGAACTTAGGCTTCCCCTTAAATTCTTAAGCATATCCGTTTGGTAGGTGATCCTATGGTAAATTCGCACACAAAGAAATGGTAGTATAGTGGTAATTATTCCCGTCTGTCATGCGGAAATTCTTACAAATCCTCGCAACCTATTCGTCTATGGTCCGATGGTCAATGCTCCTAGCTTCCTAGATACTACCAAGCATTAACACTACCGAAACAAAAGTGTCTACGAATAAGCAAAGAAAATATGCACATAAAGCGATAAATAAACGAAGAATAAAGATCAAACAATTAACAATGAATAATAATTCAATTAAACATTAACAAGTATTGATTAAAGCATAATAAATATCAACCGCAACAAAATCTCAAATAAATAATTAATTGGAATCAATAAATTAGTTGAAGAATCATTTACAAATCGTGCTATAATCAATGCCATCGATCCTCTAGTTATGTACCGGGGCAAAACCCCGAAGGGTTTTCCCCTAAAACCTCCAATACCTGCTGTCCTCCTCTTCTTTTTCTGTTTGACGGCACACCAAGAAAACCACACCAAAAAGATCATTCCTTCGAATGACATAATGTCATATATACAAAATGTAAGTTTAACCAATTACAAGTTTTGTTAGGATTTGGAAAATCCAGTAGTTAAAGTGTCGGTCACCTCAAGTATATGTAATCGTTAGAAAGCTCGTAGTCGTAGTTATTTAATGTTAAGTAACACCGTGGAGGACGGAGGGCGGTTGTATTCTTTACCGTATGCGATCCACGCCCGTCGGTGGCGTTTTATGTAAGTACTATAAATACTCTCTACCTCCCAAGGTAGAGTTTGGAGCTTATAATAAGATCTTTCTTTCTCTCACTAAAGTTCCCAAACCTCTAACTTTCTCTCTCTAAAACTCTTGTGTACGCCTACTTTGCTTATGGTTTGATGTGTATGTGAAATCCAATATGTTACAATTGGTATCAAGAGCCATGGTTAGATCATCTCTTACATATCTTTGGATTTCTAGTGGTTTTTAGGTGGTTTTTGAGTTTGAGAAAGTTTAGTGGGTTTTGCATAATTTGGTTGATTTCTAGTGTTAAAATTTGGATTTTGATTGTACTTTTGTGTTTAGGATCATCATAAGTGTTTAGGTTTTGATTTGGAAGGCTTGAATCATCGTGGTTGGGTTGTTTTTGGATTGAAAAGTGGTGTTTTTGAATATTTTCATGCTAGCGACTTGGGTCACAGTATTCTTTTCTTGGTAGCGACTTGCTTTGTAAGTCTGTAGCGAGTTGTAGTGTATTGTGGTAGCGACTTGGTGCCTAGCGACTTGCCTTAGAGACAAGCCGACAAAAAGTATTGTTGGTGGATTCTCCACTACGGGTAGCGACTTGGTAAGGTAGCGACATGCTTTCAATTTTGATAGCGACTTGTTCTTAAGTTTCTTAGCGACTTGGTGTTTGCGATTTGGACCAAAGCGAGTTGCTATTTAGCGACTTGATTTCTTAGCGACTTGGTGCATAGCGACTTTCTGTCAAAATTGGTAGCGACTTGGGTACTTAGCGACTTGTTTTGTTATTACTTAGCAACTTGGTTTTTAGCGACTTGATTCAAGGACTCTTGCGACTTGAACTTTGTTTTATGTAACGGTTTTCTCTTGATTTAGTAAAATCCCTGAAAGAATCTATTTCGATTTAATCATAGAGTTATAAAATACCGTGTAATCTTTAAACATGTCTACCAACGTACCTACAATCATCTCCATTATTTGAGGATGTTTCAAGCTGGTGGTTCGGACACCGTCCACCCATATACCAGAACGACTAGACTCTTGGGCTCTCAGAATCGGTATCTGTCTTGGAAAGGAAAATGGAGTCAACATTCTCAAATCGATTGATGAAGGACCTTATCAGATTGAGACTACAAGAGACTTAATTGATACAACTGCAGATGGAACAATGATCTATGGAATAGACGGACCAAAGACATATGATAAGCTCAATGATAAGGAGAAAAAGAGATCGATGCTGATATCAGGACTTCTAACATCGTACTTCAAGGTCTTCCAAAAGACATCTACAAGCTTATCAATCACAACACGAAGGCAAGGCAGTGTGGGATAATGTCAAGATGCTTCTCTCTAGTTCTGAATTAACTATGGAAGACAGAGAATCACAACTCTATTATGAATTTGAGCACTTCAAGATGAAACCAGATGAGAGTGTCTATGAGTATTACGTGAGATTCCACAAGCTTGTTAATGACATGAGGAACATCAGAATGACTATGCCAAACATTCAGTTGAACTCAAAGTTTGTGAACAACATGAATCCCGAATGGCATAAGTTTGTCACCTCTGTGAAGCTAACCAAAGGATTGAAGAATACAAACTATGAGCAACTCTATGCCTTCTTTTGAGAATGAGAGACATGATATGTTTGATAAAAGGATTCTTGATCAGTTCAAAACTAACCAGGGAGAGACAAGCTCATCAAATGATTCAAGCGCATTCTACTCAAACATTGGAATTACCACCAAGGCATCTCAAGTTATACCCATGGGTGATGGCAATCACAAACTCATTCCCGATCCAAGATTCAAATAAGCGTCTTGATCGCCGTGGGGACACTTCATTAATCAACTGGCCCTTATGGTTAAACAAAACTTGACTCTCAGTCCACGTACCAATAGTCTTCACAAACAATGAGATCGAACGCATCCAATCTCCACAATCATGCTCTAGTCGGAGATGGGAAGGTTATGGTGCAACGATTCAAGAAAGGCGATGCGATCAAGGAAGAGGTGGAGCGGTAGAGGTTATCTGCAATTGAGAATAGGGAAGGAATGGAAACCAGGGGGTCAAGCAAAGCCAATCAAATGTTACAAGCTGTGGTGAGGGATACATTGCTAGAAGCCTCATCTCCAAAATGTCCTCAGAATCGAGTACTTCAGGGATAAGATGTTGCTTGTTCAAGCTCGGGATAATGGTGCAGCTTTGGATGAAGAAGAGTTGTTGTTTTCTTGCGAGGAAATGCCAAGACGTATGATCACGATGTGGATGAGTAGCCAATTCGAGAGATAGGCAACAATCATCAGAATGCATTTCAAGTCGCTGATTGTGATGCATATGACTCTGACGTTGATGATGAACCTACTGCACAAACAGTTTTCATGGCTAGCATTTCTCCAATGGTCTCTCCTAAAGTCTCTTCATCATCACAAGCTGGTCCATCCAAAGACAAAATCATTTCTGAGGTATTAAAACTATGTGATGATGCTGATGTGCAAAAGATGCATGACAAAGTACAATCAACTGAAAATATTGAGTCAAATATTGAAAATATGGGTAATATCAATGTTGTCCCATATGATCAATATGTGAAACAAAGTGAAAGTGAGGTCATACCAAGTGATGCATCTTACTGCGAGTCAACAATGACTATGTTTTGATGAATACACTGCATGTGCCCCGATGATTCGTTATCTCACGAACTTAATGCCTATAAATAACGTGTTGCTATTTATGAACAACGAGCTAAGTTTGAGTTAACTACTCTTGGCAGAGTTGGATAACCAAATGAATACAATTATTAGAAAAAGTAATTTTAGAGAAGAAGTGTTAAAACAAGAGTTAAACTCCTTACAAGAAAAGCTTTCAAAAACGCTAAGCAAAACAAGAACTTCAAGAAAATGTTAAAGTGCTTAAGCGGAATTTCATGCTAAGGAATCAAAACTTTTGAATGATTTTTCTAATCTAAAAACTTTAAAGAACAAGCTTGAAAATAAGTTATGCGTACAAGGAATACCATTAATTTGCTCACATGGTCACTAAACATAGAGTTCTAAGCGATAAGCATAGTGTTCCCATTATAGATAAACCCAACCACGAGTGCGGAAAGATAGCAAAAGCAGATCAAAATGTAATCTATGATGGCAATGAGATTCTTAAACCTAGACAGAAACCTAGTTGCGTTGAGTGCACTGAGGAAGATGAAAATTAGATGATGCATCTAGGGAGAAAATGAATAAGAAGCTAGAAGATCCTAAATGCAAAAAGAATAACATCACGATAAAACCCCATGATTACAAGAAGGAAAACTG